>CM075288.1:5182740-6382740 GCA_037672795.1 Lagerstroemia speciosa
ACGGAGAACAGGATTATGGAGAGATAGAGAGAGCTAGGAGAAGAACATGGGAATGGAGAGTTGTAAGGGGAAGGCCCCCCCATGTGTTACGGTTGTCTTTAGTTTGGGGGTCGAATTGTAAATAGAGTAAAAGGGGAAGGGACTTGTTTGTAATGAGCAAGAGATAAGGGGCCCGATTGTAATATTCCTTTACTGGCAGCAATGGCAGTGAGTGGTAAACCATTGTAAGGCGTGTAAGAGCCACGGTTTTGAAAATTAGCGATGAATGAAATGAATCTTCCCCTCCCCGCTGATTTATCTGTAATTCTTCTTCCCTGATCCGTTATTCTTCTTCTTCTCGCCGATTCCTCTCCTTCTTCGATTTGAATTGTAACACCTTGCTCCCAGCCGACTAATGGGCATGTAGGTGAACTTCTTTGCCATTTCAATTGAGTTATTCTTGCTTGGTGGTAATTTTCATGCTATGATTCCAGAAGTATGAATCAATTAGGTTGGTAGATTGGACGAATTATATTATTACTCAAAGGTTGCACTTAGGTTATTGGATGGGAATCTGTTCGTTTAGTTGAACTCCTAATTTCCTGAGGAGTTCAATCATTGAGAAAGTGCATGAATTGGGTTAGAAATGAGGAATTAGAATTTGTTTAATTTAGGGAAATCTACGACAGGATTCATTTCTTGGAATGGAATCATATAATTTGTTGCTTTCTTTCTAAGAAGATTAGTTGTAAAAGTTAATGCCAGTGGGGTCATTGAGTTTAATTGTAATTTTAAGACCTAGTGGCTAATTTAAGGTGTAAGCATAATTAAATTATGGAGATAGATTGGTGAAATTCATTCTGTTTTAGGTTAGTTTGTTTTTTGTGTGTGTATCATTAACGACTTCATAAAGTTAAAATCAGTTATTATGAAGGAGCATTGTTTGGGATTTATTCTTAAGACTTCATTCTTTTTAACTTAAACAGTAGAAGTGTCGTCTTATAGGTGGCTCTCTAAGGCTTTTTTTTTAAATATTGAATTGGAGTGTATGTGTAAATGATATTAATTGAATGATTCGGTGAAGTGCTGAATTTCTAGAGCCATTCCACCTAACCGTGCAAATTAAGGAAACTATATAGTAGTGATTGGTGAACCAAGGAGTCCTATTATCTAAGGTGTTAGAGCACTTATGTGTCTTTGGCTGTTTTATCGAATTTCTCTTTTCATTACTCGTACAGCTGGTACTTGGTTAAAGCTTCTTCCACACAATACACATATACATATATATACATATATATATATGAACAGATGAGAGCTGCAATGCTGCCCGGCTACTTCAAATTGCATGACCAGGACAAGTAAGGAGACAAAAGAAGAAGTCGAGCGAGTTTACCAACAGAACAGCATTGATATGAGTTCGGGCTTACTCAGGAACAGACATCAGTTCTTTTCTGATCGAGGTCCAGTCGGGCCTAATTAATGCTAGGAAGCGGGACCTGTACTAAGCTGGGACGTAAGATACCATGTTGCTTTTCAAGGTTGCCGGTGCTAACCCGTTGATAAATTGCATCGAGCTGTATGATTGTCTTACTGTCCTCCTGCGTAAAGTACCATATTGCAAATAGAATAACTTAAGATTGTCAAGTCTTCGTCCCGATACAGACCCAGCTTCGGGTTTCCTTTTGCCATCCATGGGCAAATTAATTGCAATCAACTTGAGATTATTAAAACGTTGCAGCCAATTTCATATTCCATTCACATTAGTAATCAAATTTCGAGAAATTTTGTTAAGGTTGTGCATGTAACACCCAGAGAGGATTGTGTGAGGATGGTGGAAATTGAGCACACTATGCATCACGAATTGGAGTGGATTAATTCCAGCATGACAAATTTTTTCTTAAATTTTTCTAAAGAATTTAGTGATGCCTACATTGACTGGAAAATTGAATTCGCAGAAGGGTCTACGGTAAATTATGTCGCACAAGCGAAGTGATGTCTCAGTTGTTTTGAGCATTCTACAGTAACTTGATGTGGCATCAGATGAAAATAATTCACTCATCAACCAGAAACTGTGGATGACTTCAAATGAATCCGACTCAAAAAAAATGGTTGCACCATTGAGGCCTTCTGGACTCAAATTCACAGACAACAGAGGTTAAAGTAAACAAGAACGATATGTGGTTTGGGATGGCTGGTTGCCAGAACTAAACAAGCCGATTTGGGTTCTTTCCAGATAAGGAAAGACCCTGGATCGGTTGAAACCATGCAGAGCAGAGCTTTGACCGGCACCTCCAACTAACACTCTGCACCCTCGGCTTTGGCCTCAGATCTCCATTTTTCCAGGTCGTATGGGGCTGTGCAAAGGCTTCATCAGTTGGTGGCACTCGTCAAGTTCGGCCCACAGAATTGAAGGCGCATCTCAATAGGGCTTCTCTGCATAAGATTTCGTGAGTACGAGCGTTATCTGAGCAGAAGCAAGCTGCTGGAGAGCATCTTGATCTTGCTTTTCTCCTCTGTTTATCCTAACCATACCTGAGGACAACTCAGTTACTAGCAAGGGCTCGATAGATAGACGTGTGCAGTTTTGGATAATTCAATGCCATTTAGCAGGAACTAGAGTAAATGCCGAGGTCAAAAATCTCAAATAAACAGTTCAGGGAGGAAGCAAGTGACCTATTAGGGACCGGTGAAAGCAATATCAGAGCTTCTCGTACATCTTCCCTTTTTTTTTTTCTTTATAGAATTAACTTCCATCCACCTCAGACGGTTTTCATATTTCAGCCTGACTTATGGTGCAATACTCATCCAAGCTGGAATAGAAGCATTAGATACTATTGTACACTTTGAAAGAGTCTTCCAAATCGTCTTGACATACCACACGTAATTGAAGCGATTCACTAGAATCCCATGTTCCCCTCCTATAGATTATTGCTGATATAAGTGTGACACCTGGGCTAAGAAAATGAATGAAGTAGCAGATATCATTGCAATTTCTTTAGAGAAGTAATTTACTGGTTTTCATCCATAAGGTTTCTAAAAAGATGCTACAAGATGTCACAACCCGAAAATCAGCAGAGTTTCTCACATTCTCATAGTATTTGACATCAAGCGTAAATTTGTATTCAACTTTCATGGAAATAATTGCAGCAGAACCAAGCATGCGCGATGTTTGTGGCTTCCTTGCCCTCTGGCATAACATCTCAGTGCCGATTTCAACTTCGTGCTGTGGCTACACATTTCGAATGCTGTCTCGCCGTATTTTCCACGAGCTCCAACCTTGACCGAACAAATAGAACAATCTAAGTATCCAAAACCTAGAAAGAAAAAAAAAGAGCTCAAAAGGTCAGGGAACCATGAAACTCAACAGAAGGATCTAAGCAACTAACTATCTCAAAATTAGATTATGTTACCCTGGAACAGACCTAAATTCAGTAATACTGAATCACAGCAGCAAAACACTCAAAATCAAGTCAAAACGAAGATGATATAGCAAACGGGTTGCATTTCATAAATATTAACACTTCATTAACTTAACTTAGTAAGTTGAATCACACGGTCGTACTTTAGTAATATGATCTGTCGGACAAGCTTCTTCATGATATGCATGTTTTATATAATGCAGTTATCCGATCGAAAAGAGGGGTCACTATTCAGCATTCAGTATGCTTAGTCTCGGCTTCCTGAGCACTTATCAAACAAGATTTAGTTCACAACAATACCACTTGGACAATGCATTTAATGTCAACAATAACCGACAATGGATTAAGATTTACCAGAAGAAGAATGGATGGAGAAATAACACATACTGAAAGAAGAGCTAGGCTTGCGTTCCTCCTTCTCTGGTGAATCCCAGGCTTACCGGCGTGCAGTTTCCGGGAGCAATACCCGAAATTCCACTCATCCGGTTATCCTAAAGAAATAGGGGATTAATAGTGGGAGTTCCACGAAGTAATTGCCGGTGACATTCAGACAGTCTTACTGTTACTAATCTCTGCAACATTGACAGATCTGGTATCTTCTGTATCGCTTCACAGTCGAGAAGATCAAGAAACTCTAAACAGACCAGCTCTCCAAGTCCCTGAATTCCCACGAGACGTCGGCAACCGGCGAGTCTCAATTCTCTTAAGTTCTGCAGGTCAGAGAGATCCGGTATCTCCTTTATTGCTTCACACTGTGAAAGATTGAGAACCTCCAAACACACCAAATCCCCAAGTCCTTGAATTCCCCCAAGATGTCGGCAACACTCGAGTTTCAATTCTCTTAACTTATGTAGATTAGAAAGATTTGGTATCTCCTTTATCGCTTCACACCTAAAAAGATTAAGAAGCTCCAAACGCACTAACTCCCCAAGTCCCTCAATTCCCACTAGATATCGACATTCCTTGAGATTCAGTTCCCCCAACATATGTAGATTAGAAAGATCTGGCAACTCCTTATTGCTTCACACTGAAAAAGATCAAGAAACTCCAAACTCACCAGCTGACCAATTCCTTCAATTCCCAGAAGATGTGGGCAACTGCCAAGACTCATTTCTCTTAAATTCTGTAGTTTAGAAAGATTTGGTATCTCCTTTATCGGTCCACATCGAGAAAGATGAAGAACCTCCAAACACAAAATATCCCCAAGCCCCTGAATCCCCACAAGATGTCGGCAATCCGTGAGTCTCAGTTCCCTTAACTTCTGTAGATCTGGCATTTCCTTTATTGCTTCACACCCAGAAAGATGGAGAACCTCCAAATGCATCAGCTCCCTAAGTCCCTCAATTCCAACAAGATGTTGGCAATCGATTAGTCTTAGTTCTCTTAAATTCTGTAGCTTAGAAGGATCTGGTATTTCCTTTATCACTTCACATGAACCAATATAAAGAGCCTCTAAACACCCCACATCCCCAAGCCCCTCAATTCCCGCAAGATGTTGGCAATCAATGAGACTCACTTTTCTTAACCTCTGTAGCTTAGAAAGACGTGGCATCTCTTCTATATCTATAGACAGAGAAAGTTCAAGAACCTCCAGAGAAACCAAATCCCCAAGTCCTTGAATTCCCACAAGAAATTGGGAATCCCTATCCCTAATTATCAATTCTCTTAACTTCTTCAGCTTAGAAACATCTAGTATATTCTCTATTGCTTCACCCAAAGAAAGATGGAGAACCTCCAGAGACATCAACTCCTCAAGTCCCTGAATTTCCATATGTTGGCAACCAAGCAGTTTCAGTTCCCTTAACTTCTGTAGCTTTGTAAGGTCTGGTTTATCCATTATCACACAACCTTCCACCCACAAGCATGATAATGATGACAGAGAGTCCAGGCCATTCAGATTGGCTGATGGACATCTTATCTTTAATGTTTTCAGTGATACTATTTCTTTCAATCCTGGAATCTCTACAACCCTGGCGCAGTCCAATAGATAGAATCTCCGCAGACTTTTCAAGTTTGATAGATTTGGTAATCTCACAAGTGAAGAAAGGCTTGAAAGTTGCAAGCGATGGAGACCCGATGGGAGTTGGGGAAGGGATTGGAGTTTTGGGCACTCTCCAATAAAAAGTTCCTTGAGCCGAGAAAGGACTCCAATATTCTCTGGAATTGTGGTAACTGGAGAACACCTTAAAATCTCCAAATGCTTTAAATTGACCAAATATGTCAAATTCAGGAGTGCCGTCCCTAGGGAACGACAAGTGACTTTGAGATTGACTAAGCTTGAAGGGAGCTCGGGGAGAGTCCAAAGATAGATGCAACTCCTTAAATCAAGTGTTTGTAGACGTTGCAGCCCATGGATGTTGGATGGGATTTGGGCAACCCTTGTCTGGTCCAATCTCAAGATTCTCAAAATGGGTAGGTTTTTCAGTCCAAATGGGATTGTTCCAGCCAGCCTCTGGCAGCAGGAGGCATTAACTACTTCAAGCTTCTGTAGCTTATCAAGAGAACATGAAAAATTCCTTACTGAACTGTGATTAATATCGAGCACTTTCAAATTAATCAAATTTCCAACAGAATCGGGCAAGAGCCTGACACTTGTGTGAGATAAGTTCAGCTCTTCCAAAGAATTCCAATATCCAACCGATGATGGAATTTTTTCTAGTGACTCACAGTGATTCAACAATAACTTTTGCAGCTTCAAGAATTCTCTTGAGTCAGGAATTTGAGTCAGTGATCTGCACCACTGGGCACTGAGAGTTTTAAGGGATGGCATACCTGCTGATATAGGTATTTCTTGTATAAGAGTACCATCAACAACAAGCTCGACCAATGATGTTAAAGCACCCAACTCTTCAGGTAACCTCCTGAGCTGGCAACAGTTCTTCAGGCTGAGTGACTCGAGAGTTGTCAGATGCCGAATTGACTGGTGAACCATAACTAAGGCCTGGCAATCTTCAAGTATTAATTTCTTGACTGGTAGGAATGACGTAAAATGGGGACTTTCTGTCAGGGAATGGCAACTTGTGAGATTAACCACTTCCAGCTTCTTGAGAACCTGATGAACAATGAAGGAAGCATAAGAGATATCAAATTTGTTATAAATGAATTGAGAAAGAACGAGGATAATGTCATTTCTGAGACCTGATCAGGGCTCCATCTGATCCAATTTGTGGTAACAGAGCTATTTGACAGGTCGAGGATAATCAAGTCCTTGGGATGTAAATCAGAGGGTATATTCAACAGGGTATTCCCATGCCAACTTAACCATTTTAATCTCAATAGACATTGATCAAAGTTTTCTCCGAGATTAACATCCCCTAGTTCGAGGAACCGAAGCATTGTCAATTTCACAAACTTCTGACCTTCAAAACATTGTTCCACCTCCTCTAGCCCGTGATCTAGATGGATGGCTTCCACATTGGATGTTCCCTACTCGATAAGGAATTGCAATCAAACAAAGATAAACAAATGGGAGAATGCAAATAAAGAAGTTTAATCTGTTTTACCGAGTAGATTTTTATAATGAGTGAAAAAGTGATGAGCAGTATATAACACTAACTTCGTACCTCTTCCATCTCTAGTACTTCAATCGCATCTTCATGACACCACAGCCTGCTCCTTTCCCCTGGGACATAATAGTTTTCCTGACGTACAATTTCCCTACCAAGGGCCTTAAGCTGGTCATGCATCCACACTTCATTATCGTTCTCTATTTTTATCAGGGACCTCAAACGTAATTTCTGAACTGCACTTGCTGGGAAAAATTTACATGCTCTCCACATATGAATGAGGGCCTTGTAATCCATTCCTGTGGGAAAACATGCAATGTCCAGAAATATCTGTTGGTCATTATGATCTAAAGCATCATAACTGATCCTCAATCTCTTTTGGATCGTCTTTTCTTCTTTCAACCACTCTAATGCTTCATGCCAGACATCCTCCTGTGATATGGAAAAAAGATGAGAACCTATGACCTCAATGGCTAAAGGAAGTCCACCAGTTGCCTCTGCAATTTCCTGAGAGAGATCAGCATACTCGGGAACTGGAAAATGCTGTCCGAATGCATGCTTGCAAAATAGCACCAAAGCATCCTCCTGATTCATTTCTTTGACTTCATAGATTAGTTCTTCTGGAAATTCCTTCAGAACATCTCTATTTCGAGTTGTGACAATGATCCTACTTCCTGGAGCATACCTATAAAGACCTGGCAATAGATTGCTCAATTGTTCAGGTTGATCAACATCATCGAGAAGAATGAGCACCTTTTGAGGGGGAATCCTATCTCTGAGAATGCCCTTTCCTCTGTCAACATTATCAAAATTCTCGTATTTATACCTCAAGATGTCAGAGACCAGTTGTCTCTGCAAGGACTCCATGCCGCCGGATCGTAATGATTTTTCTCTAATATTACTAAGGTAGCAACAACGTTCAAAATGGTTCATGAGCTGCTTGTAGACAAACTTCGCAAGTGTTGTCTTTCCAACACCACCCATCCCCCAAATCCCAACAATCCTTACATCCGGTATTACAATGTCTAACATGCCCATTATTTCATCCACATGATCATCAATTCCAATCAAATGGTCAGGATGGTCGAGTTTACTTCTGTTCAATTGTTTCCAAACCTCTGAGACGATCTCTTTTACCAACTTCCCATGATATCTGGAAAACAAGGAGCACTCTCATACACAATAGACTAGTTCATGTCAGGAATTAGCGCTGATGACATTTGGTTGCTACATTTAATTGATTCTAATTTGTATGGAGTTGGATTGTGCAGCGATAACAAGAACGAGAGATAATTATAAGTATACATATGGTTGTGAATTAGAAGAGATAAGTTATGAATGATAACGGTACCCATATAAATAGATTAATTAATTACCTGTTAGCGGGATGAGTTAGATCCCATCCCTTCAATTTCCCGATCTCTGAAAGAGCATACTTCCACGCGGTTACAGCCTCTGAGGAATGATTCTCCTCATGAATACGGAAGGCCAGACCATAATCTTCAGTGAGGTGGCGAACTTGATACGGGGTGACATCATAGAAAACTGGCAGTATCAGTTGCTTCGTTGTCTCCATGCATTCCACCATCTGTGCAGCCTCCTTGAGGCACCATTTGCTCCGAGCGTAGCCCTTGGAGAATATAGGAATGATGATCCTCGACTGCTTGATTGCTTCGAATAGCTCAGGGCCAAGCTCTTCACCTCTGCGGAGTTCACTGTCGTCCATAAAGGCATGAATTCCTGCACTCAAAAGATCTTGGTACAGGTAATCAGTGAATGTTGTGCGTGTATCCGGTCCCCTGAAGCTCAAGAACACTTCGTATTCGCATCCCACAGGAATAGGGACGGGTGGGATTGATGCAGAGGATGAAGGGTCAGTGGGAGCGCCATGAGGAACTGGGGCGGCCAAAGCGGATGAGGGGTCAGCAGGATCTCCATGAGGAGCCGGGGCAGCCGAACTGGATGAGGAGTCACTGGAAGCGTAACGGTTGCCAATTCTCTTGTGGTGGAAGCAGGGGAGGCAGCAGAAGAAAGACATGGCACTGCTTGCTTTCCAAGATCACCGGTACACTTCAAAGCCGTTGATCGATGGGTTCCTCTTATAGAAAGCAGTCTTCCTGTCCTGCAAAGTCTTCAATGTTTCCTTTTTCCATAGAAAAGTCTCCCTTGTTTAGCTGGCTGCGGTGCAATGCAATCCAATTTTGGTGCTGACTCTGTTCTGTCATTTGCAGAGTCTTCGTCTCGGTACAGATCTAGCTTGCAGAGACCTTTGATGAACTCAGGTAACAATGAACTTGTATAATGAATATTCAACATGTGACATCACTTTTTTCTATTCAATAATAATATTTATTTTTAAATATAATTTAAAATATTTGTTAATATATCAAGCATTAATTAATTAAGTTTATCACATTATAAAAATCTTTCCATTTACCGATACAGGCATTAGAAGTTAACTGGTTGAAATACTATCGGAAATCCTTAATACCGACCGATTTATCGACCAAAGAATCGTAGACGGAAAAGTGCCCGTCGAAAGTAGTTATCGAAGAAATACAGACGAAAAATGTGCACGGAAGTTACTGACCAACAATTGTACCGCTAGTTCGTCGAAAATTTGTCTGGAGTATCGACCAACCTGTGGTCGCTAAGTCATCGATATTTTTCGACAAAGGGGTGGTCCATAGTTCGTCAGTAGTTGTCACTAGTTTGTCGCTAGTTGGTCAAAAATATTGACAAAGAGATTGGCCGGTAATTTGTCTAAGGTATCGACCAAGAATTACTAGTGGCTTTGGATTTGCTTTTGCCATCCATGAGCAAATTAAATATTCGACTTGAGATTATTAAAACAAGTCACCCGATTTCATGCAATTATCGTTTTTAAGCCAAAAAAAAAAAAGGTCAGCCGATTTCATGCATATGACAGCGAGACGAGAGACTCGGTGTGACAAGTGTATCATGTGATAACATTTACGTGATGTCGCAGGCCTATAATATTCAATGATCTTAAGATTTTTTATATAAAATCTAAAAATATAAAAACAACGTAGAAATAATTGAATTGTGTTAAGTTGTGATACTAATGCTATGATTTTTCTATATAACCGTAGATATAGTTAAACACGTGGCATGTGACAAATGCTTAGATTGACTGGAAAAATCGTATCCACCGAATGTTGATGAGAAAACAGCAGTGTTATCCCAAAGGCTGAGAGTTTTGAATTGTCAGAGAAGAAATGTCTGCCGTCGCAGAAACGTTTCCCCATGTCACCATCTTTGGCCAAAAAGAGGCTTAATTATTATGAGGACGAAGATCTTTAGTCAAGAGTCGGACCTTCCAGACAATCATGTTAGACAACTATGTCCGATACATTAGATCTCATATCAACTATACAAGATAATAGTAATTAATTTATAAGATAATTGGGTACCATCTCAGCTATTAGGTGAAAATGGAGCCAAGAGTCTTATAGGTCCAAGCGGTGATTTAATAGGGCAGGCCAATCATGAATTGGCTTGCCGACACGCTAAATTCAGATTAGAGAAAGCGAAACCGAACTTCATCAGGAAATACTGCAGCGAGAAGGCCAGGATATGAACAATGCTGCCAAAACCCAGCAAAAGCCATTTTGGCCTAATTGCAAAAGGCTGAGAAGATGGACATGAATTGCAAACTCCATTAAAAAGAGAAAGGTAAAAGAATGCAAGCACATTATACGACGTTGTTCAGGATGGCTGGTATCACTGGTACATCCTCGTGCAGGACTGAATGAAGAATGTCAATGAAGTACATCCTCTGTCACACGGTACATCAAAAGCCCTTGCACGAAGAACAACACATACAAGAGGGAAACCCCGGAAAGATCCCTGATCCATTGAGACCATAGAGTGCAGAACTTTGCTCTGTACCTCCAACTAACATGCTGTATACTCTTGGTTTCGGCGACAGATTTCCCTCTTTTTCTGGTCATACGGGGACTATACAGAGGTTTCATCAGTTGGTTTCATGCATCAAGCTTGGCCCTCAGAATTAAAGACACAATCAACAGTGCTTCCGTGCATCAATATTCGGGACCAGGAGCCTTATAATCCGAACAAGAGCAGGCTGCTGCAGAACATCTTGCTCTTCTCCTCTGCTTATCCCTACATAAGCAGGAGCTAAGGTGAGTGCAGAGGGCAAAAGTCTCACATAAACATTTCAGGAAGAAAACCTTAAGAATGTGAGCAGGTTAGGCACTGCACGTTAAGCCCTATCCCAATTAACAGAAATTTTCAATCCCAGACAGCAAGAGCCAGGATGGAAGTTTTTGCATATCATTGTTCTCTGCGATAAGACTTATTAGAGACCATTCAAAGCAGTAACTGAGCTTCTCCAAGCTTGAATTATTAAGTACCAAATATTATTGTAAACATTGAAAGAATTTTCTGAATTGCCCTTAACATACCGCTCATTATGGAAGCGATTTGGTGGATGAGTCAGCTGACCATTGCTCTGGCAGCACCGAGTCTGAGACCATGCCATCCTCTCTCCTGTAGATTGCAGATATAAGGCTGAAGCCTGGGTGATTTTATTTTGATTTCTTTTTAGAAGTAAATTATTGGCCTTCAACTACAAGGTTTCCGAAAAAGATGCAACAAGATGTCACAACCCGAAAATCAGTCGAGTTTCTCTCCTTTCCATAGTATTTGACATCAAGCATGCCTAAATTCGTTATGAACTTCAAAAGTTTGAGCTGCAACGGGGCTTACATATCAATCATACCAGCAGTCCTTTAAGACTAGCTATGAGAATTCTTCCTGCTGATTCCAGAACAGAAATGGTTGTTCGAAATGATTCCTGTACTAGCAACTGTATCATCAAAATCGACTCATAAAGAATCACAAAACCCAATTGGCAGCGAGTAACACAGCAGAAACTCAACGACTGACCATTACCCCTTGCAGATTACACTTGCTAATGTCCAGAGCAGAAACTTCAAAGGAGCTGATCATGAAAGTGACTTAAAATGGATGAAGATCACCAAAGGAAAAAAGAAAGGATGGATGAAGAAACCACACTCACCAAAAGAAGAGCTGTGCATGCATTCCTCCATTTCCAGTGAATCTCACGCTTACCATCATGCAGTTTCCAGGAACAATAATCGGAATTCCCATTTATCCAGCTATCCTAAAGAAATAGGGGATTTATATTGGCAATTCCAGGAAGTGATCGTGCCAACATACGGGCAGTCTTCGTGTTACTAGTCTCCGCAGCATTGACAAATCCGGTATCTTATTCAACGCTTCACACCCAGAAAGATCAAGAACCTCCAAACCTACCAACTCCCCAAGTCCCTTGATTCCCACGAGATTTTGGCAGTAGACAATTCTCAGTTCTCTTAAATTCTGTAGTTTACAAAGATTTTGTATTTCCTTTATCGCCCCACACCAAGAAAGATTGAGAACCTCCAAAAACTCCAATTCCCCAAGTCCCTGAATTTCTGCAACCTCTGGGCAGCTCTCAAGTTTCAGTTTTCTTAACTTCTGTAGATTAGAAAGATCCGGTACCTCCTTTATCTCTCCACACTCAGAAAGGACAAGAACCTCCAAACACACCAAGTCCCCAATTCCCAGAGTTCCCGCAAGATGTGGGCAATGCTTGAGTTTCAGTTCTCTTAACTTCGGTAGATTGGAAAGATCCGGAATCTCCTTTATCTCTTCACACTTGGAAAGGTCAAGAGCCTCCAAACACGCCAACTCCCCAAGTCCCTGAATTTCCACAAGACCTCGACATTTCCTGAGCTTTAGTTTTCTTAACTTTTGCAGCTTAGAAATATCTTGTATGACCTTTATCTCTTGGCACCGAAAAAGAGAGAGAGCCTCCAAATGCACCAACTCCCCAAGTCCCTGAACTCCGACAAGATAATTGCAACCAACAAGTCGCAGTTTTCTTAACTTCTGCAGTTTAGAAAGATTTAGTATATTCTTTCTTGCTTCACACATGTAAAGCTTGAGAACCTCCAGGGACACCAACTCCTCAAGTCTCTGGATTTCCACAAGTTGGCAACCAATGAGTCTTAGTTCTCTTAACTTCTGTAGCTTAGTAAGATATGCTACATCTATTGTCAAATACCCTTCCACCCACAAGCATGATAATGATGATAGACACTTAAGGCAATTCATGGTTATTGGACTGGTTATCCTTAATGTTTTTAGTGATACTATTTCTTTCAATCCTGGAATTTTCTCAACCCCAAGGCAGTTCAATAGATCGAATCTCGACAGACTATTCAAGTTTGACAAATTTGGTAATCTTTTAAGTGAAGAAAGGCCTGAAAGTTGCAAGCGACGGAGACCTGATGGGAGTTGATGAAGGGATCGGAGTTTAGGACAATCTCCAATAAGAAGTTCTTTAAGCCGACAAAGGACTGAGATGTTCTTTGGAATTGCGGTGACTGAAGCACACCCTGAAATCTCCAGCTGCTTTAAATTAACCAAATATGGCAAACTCAGGAGCTTGCTCTCTGGGGATTGACAAGTGACTTTGAGATTGACTAAGCTTAAAGGAAGATCAGGGAGAGTCTCCAGACAGTTACAACTCTTTAAATCAAGAGTTTGGAGGTCTCTAAGCCCTTGGATACTAGATGGGACTTGGGTGACACTTGTGTGGTCTAATCTCAAGATTCTTAAAGAGGTTGGGCTTTTGAGTCCAAATGTGATCGCTCTAGCCAATCTTTCACAGTGGGAGGCATTAAATACTTCGAGGTTTTGTAACCTCTCAAGAGAATGTGGAAAATTCCCCACTGAACTGTGACTGATATCAAGCACTTTCAAATTGATCAAGTTTTCAACAGAATCAGGCAAGAGCCTAATACTTGTATGGGATAAGTTCACCTCTTCTAGTGACCTCCAACATCCAACTGATGGTGGAATTTCTTCTAGTGACACACAATGATTCAACAATAACTTCTTCAGCTTCAAGAATTCTCTTGAGTAGGGAATTCGGGCCAGTAATTTGCACGATTTGGCACTGAGAGTTTCAAGGAATGGCATACCTGCTTCCATAGGTATTTCTTGTATAAGAGTCCCATCAACGACAAGTTCGGTCAATGACGACAAGGAGCCCAACTCTTCAGGCAACCTCCTGAGCCTGCAGCAATTCTTCAGGCTAAGGAACTCAAGAGTTGTGAGATACCCAATGGATTGGTGAACTGTAACTAAGGCCTGACAATCTTCAAGTATTAATCTCTTGATTGGTAGGAATGAAGTAAAATGAGGACTTTCGGTCAGGCGATGACAACCTGTGAGATTAACAACTTCCAGCTTTTTGAGAACCTGATGAGCAATAAAGCGAGGATGAGAAATATTGAAGCTTGTTGTAAATGAATTAAGAATGATAAAGTGTAATGCAATTTCAGAGACCTGATGAGAGGTCCATCCAATCCAATTTGTAGTAACAGAGCTATTTGACAGGTCGAGGACAATTAACTCCTTGGGATGTAAATCACAGGGTACATTCAACAGGGTATTCCCATGCCAACTTAACCATTTTAATCTCCATAGGCATCGATCAAAGTCTTCATCGAGATTAGTGTCACCTAGTTCGAGGAGCCGAAGCTTTTTCAATTGCACGAACTTCTGACCTTCAAAACATTTTCCCACCTCCTCCAGCCCGATATCTAGATGGATGGCCTCCACCTTCGATGTTCCCTAATCAATAAGAAATTGCAATTGAACAAAGAGAAACGGAAGAATGCAAGTAAAGAAGTGTAATCCATTTTACCAAACACAGTTTTTTCATGATTGAACAAGTGGTGAGTAATAAATAACACTAGTGTTGTACCTCTTCCATCTCTAGTACTTCAATTGCATCATTATGGCACCATAGCCTGCTCCTTTCTCCTGGTACAGAATAATTTTCCTCACGTACAATTTCCTTACCAAGATCCTTAAGCTGGTCATGCATCCACACTTCATTATCATCTCCAATTTTGATCAAGGACCTCATACATAAGTCCTGAATTGCACTTGCTGGTGAAAATCCACATGCCTTCCATAGGTGAATGGGCACCCTGGAGTCCATTCCAGCAAAAAAACATGCAATGTCCAGAAATATCTGTCGTACATTATGATCTAATGCATCGTAACTGATCCTCAATCTCTCTTGGATCCTCTTTTCACTTTTCAGTCGTTCTAGTGCTTCACGCCAGACATCCTCCCGTAATCTGGAAGATAGATAAGAACCTATTACCTCAATAGCTAAAGGAAGTCCACCGGTTGCCTTTGCAATTTCCCCAGAGAGATAAGCATACTCGGCAATCGGGAAATCCTGTCTGAATGCATGCTTGCAAAATAGTAACAAAGTATCCTCCAGATTCATTTCTTTGACTTCATAGATTAGCTCCTCTGGAAATTCCTTCAGAACGTCTCTGTTTCGAGTTGTGACAATGATCCTACTTCCTTGAGCATACCTATAGAGACCCGGCAGTAGATTGCTCAATTGTTCAGGGTGATCAACATCATCAAGAAGTATGAGCACCTTCTGCCGGGGAATCCTATCTCTGAGAATGCCCTTTCCTTTGTCAATGTTATCAAATTTCTCTTGTTTGCACCTCAAGATGTCAGAGGCCAGTTGTCTCTGCAGGGACTCCATGCCACCGGATTGTGATGATTTTTCTGTAATATTACTAAGGAAGCAACAATGTTCAAAATGTTCCATGAGCTGGTTGAAGACAAACTTTGCAAGTGTGGTCTTCCCAACACCACCCATTCCCCAAATCCCAACAATCCTTACATCTGGTATTTCAATGTCCAACATGTCCATTATTTCATCCACGTGATCATCGATTCCAATCAAATGGCTAGGATTGTCGAGTTTACTTCTGTTCAGTTGCTTCCAAACCTCTGAGACGATCACCTTCACTAACTTTCCGTGATACCTGGAAAACAAGGAGCAGTGCCATCTTGATAGACTAGCCCATAACAAGATGTTAGTGGTAATGGTATCTTTTATGAATGGATTAATTACCTGTTACTGGGATCAGTCAGATCCCATCCCTTCAATTTGCCGATCTCAGAAAGGGCATCCTTCCACGCGGTTACAGCCTCCGAGGAATGATTCTCCTCGTGAGCGTGGAAGGCCAGAGCATATTCTTCAGTGTGGTGGCGAACTTGGTGCGGCGTGACATCATAGAAAACTGGCAGTATCAGTTGCTTTGTTGTTTCCCTGCAGGCCACCATCTGCGCAGCCTCCTTAAGGCACCATTTGCTCCAAGCATAGCCCTTGGAGAGTATGGGGATGGAGATCTTTGACTGCTCGATCGCTGTTAGTAGCTCAGGGCCAATCTCTTCACCTCTGCGCAGCTCGTTGTCGTCCACGAAGGTCCGAATTCCTGCGCTCAAGAGATCTTGGTACAGGTAATCCGTGAATGTGGTGCGTGTATCCGGTCCCCTGAAGCTCAAGAAGACTTCGTATTCACATCCCATGGGAACGGGGATGGATGGGGCTGGTGAAGAGGACGAGGGATCACCCGAAGAGGAGCAGTAGTAGAGATTGCTCATTGTCTCGCAGGGGAAGCTGGGAAGGCAGCGGAAAGGTATCGAATTGCTTTCGATGTCTCCGGTGCTAAGCAGTCGAGCCAGTGATAAATGCCCCTTTACATGCAGGACGGTCTTCCTGTCCCTTTTATCTCTTTGGGTTGGAAAGGTCTTCCATAGTTAGCTGCTGCTGGGCTGTCATCGAAACGTCAACTGCGAGGATCGGTCGGCCACTCTGTCGTCGACGAAGCAGGGAGGAAGGCAGCAGACGAGAGGTGTCCGTTATCGTCGACCCAACGACGATAATTTCTCATGAATTCCTATCCAATTGTAAATTAATATTAAAATAGATATTATGTGATACAAATTAAAAAATGTAATTTAAAGAGAGTCGCTTTCCTTAAAATTTGTCTGTGTAGTGGGATGTTTTAGCTCATTCCTCCTGCTGTCCCTCTCCGGTAGAAGATATTTCATATTTTGCAGCCCAAGGCGCACATGATTAAAAGGAGTAAAAGGAAGAACGAAGGGAAGAAAAGGAAAATGAGAAATTTTATTAGTAAGATGGAATTTAAATTCTATAAGTCATAGTATAATAACAGCACCGAGAAAATAGCGTTTCTTAAAAGTCCCCCATCAATGAATCCTATTTCGTGAAAAAGCCCATTGGGCCTAATTTTTTTCTCCTAATTCCGAAGTGCTGCGAAGCTGGGCCTCTAATGGAACGTCCCCCGGAGCAAACTCCATTGTCTCCGATCCCCTTTTGGTCTCTTCCTTGAGCACTGAGATTAAACCCATAAAATATTTATCCGAACATATACTAGCTTAAACTTTTGATTGGAAAAGAAAGCCCGTCTCGTGGTCAATTATTCTCTCCCAGTCCGAGCACGGAAAAGAAATAATCTACTCGACCACCATCAACTTTAGATATCACCCACCATAGAGAGACTCCTCTTTTTCTATTTTGGTACACAACGAGTAGAACAATCAACACTCAAAACCGATCCCATCTGTAAAATACTACCAAAATCTCAATATAGTTTGAGAAATTGGTATCATTCAAGTACAAACGTGGAGAGCACATGTCCATCGGGTGTTTTAGACAAAGTTATAAGGAATTTGAACGATGCGGACTCAATAGTAATACATGAGATGCCGACAACATTGGGCAGGCTAGGGACTCACGTCAATGAGCACTTCCAGGCGCAAAACTAGTATCAAATTAATTGAGACATTTTCGTACAAAAACATAATCTATATGTGTGTGTGTATAGAAAGGAGAGCAGGGATGAAGAAATTGGAAAGCATGATTTGACATCCCAAAGGAAGAGGAGACGTAACGATGTATCATGGCTCCTTGCTGAACAGTTCCGATCCATCTCTTTATCAACAGATACGGAGGATGGGAGCTTTTGTGAAACACCCGTTTCTCTTCTCTATTCAATAGTAGGAAGAAGTATTCGAGCCGTTCAAAGGGAGTGGAAGGGACATTATATTCTGTAATCTCATGATTATACCAAATCTACTTTACAAAAGACACAGAACGAAAGAAGCAAAAAGAAAAAACAAAAAAAGAACTAAAGAGACAGCTCGTTGAAATCCACAAATATTCTCCACAATCCTCTGATGATTTAACCCCACAAATGTTGATGTTCTTGGACGTTATGCACTGAACGCTGCCCGCATTTCTCTCCTTTCTCAGCCCCCCGACAGAAAATCCATGTAAAAGCCGTCCAACCCATTAATCCTCAGACAAACTGCCTTCCAACCCAATTCCCTCCCACGCCTCAGATCCCATCTCTTCCATATCCCAACTGGTCTGCACTTCTCTGTGAGTTCTCCTCCTAAAGCTTAAGCTTCACCTCCCTCGTATATTAACAATGGCTTCTCTAGCCCATCACCATCATCTAGCAATCATCCTAGTTAAATCAAAGCTAACAGGTGCAGCTCTTGTGCCATGCATAGCTCAAACCGTAGCTCGAGTGCTGCTGCGAACACTGAGGGTGGAACCAGTGATAGCAGCAGTGGTAGTACTACTAGTAACGCCTCTCCGCATCAGACCTCTGGCCAAAACCTTGCCTACCGGGGAGTGAGGCATCGGAGTAGCGGTAAGTGGGTGTCCGAGATCCGCGAGCCCAAGAAACCCTCCAAGATATGGCTCGGCACATTCAACACGGCTGAGATGGCGGCGGTTGCCTACGATGTTGCCGCCTTGGCTCTGAAGGGTAAGGAGGCCAAGCTGAACTTCCCCAGGACAGCCTCTTCCTTGCCTGTGCCAGCCTCCACCTCCCCGAGGGACATCCAGGCAGCAGCCGCTGGTGCTGCTGCCGCTGCCGGGGCTGCCAGGGACACATTCACTGCATGGAGTGAGCCGGACGTTCAACTCCATGCTGACCCGGTTCCGGAGACATCTGAAGGATATCGTCATGCAGCAGGGAACGAGTTCTTTGATGAGGAATTGATATTCGATATGCCGAATGTTCTGACAAACATGGCGGAAGCGATGCTTCTCAGCCCTCCTCGGCTGGATGTCGGTGGTGATGATTTTGCAGATGAAACCACCGAAGATCAGGAGCTCTGGAAATTTCCTTGATTCATATACATATAAATATCACATGTGAAAGTATCTGCTACGTAATATAGTCCAAATCAATATATATATGTGCTTGTGTGTGGTTTTCGTTGATCTGCTTGCAGGGGTTTTCTGTTCGGGGGACAGTCGTCAAGACATGGGGTTCGTGGTCCCAGTTACTTGACTATACGCTGGAATGTCCGGTAACTGAAATTTGTCGGTCTTTTCCGTTTCGTTTGTTAATCAAAGTGTGTTCCTGGAAGCAGATGATCTATGTATATCTAATGTTTCTGTCTCTGGAAACCCTATATCTGTCTCAAATCCCAGCTCGAGTGCTGATTATTCGATTAATCAACCCTAGCTCAAACCCTAGCAGACGATCAAAGTCATCCTCTTAGTTAGCATTGTCTTAAATTGACTGTCACCTCATATATCTATCAGTTGAACGTAGATCCTAATTAATTAATCTAAATTCGAGTCCATTAAGAAGTAAATGTTTCATAACCATGACTGTTTTTTTTTTTTTTCCCGAAGGGTATTCTACATTGTACTGTTCTCAAAGCGATACTCCTCATTTGGGTTTCTAACATCAATTCTTCCGAATTTGACGACCAAGTCAATTGCCATCATCGAAAACAAATTGAACTTCTTGCAAATGTATATGGTTATGTTTTCCATCCGGGTGATACTTAACCGAGCATTACCCTCAATATAATAAACTGCAACGAAAGATTCACCATGAAAATACGAAATCAAATATATTTGGAGATTTGGGGGTAAAAAGAAACATGTGAAACTGATTTCTTCAGGAAAACTGATGTGCCAAAATCAAAGTTGCAAATGGTTGACACAAACTAAGGGGCTGATGGTTTTCTAATGGTCATGACACTTTCGTTAGCATAGCAGAAAGTTTGCACGGCCACCCTCTTAATCTTTTGCTGACGTGTCATCGTCAATTACTTGGGCTACAAGCAACCATGGTACTCTTTGTCTTTGCCAAGTAATTAATGTCAACGCTCTCGTAGACATTTCACCCATATATGCATATCACGGTTGCACAAGATTTTTTTTCCCCACATGACTGGCACTGCAATCTTGTATGACTAATCCTCACGATCTCGTGCACATCAACAAAAGCACGGAACAGAATAAGTTCAGAAGTGCTGACTGGTGCTAAGAGGATTTAAACCTTAAATGGGAGGACACTAATAATTCTCCTCACCACTACTCCAACCTCTTGAGATTAGTGGAACTTGCATGTAATGAGCTAGCCACTCAAAAGTGAAATCATCATATCCCATTTAGTTTTGGTTAAAAATGAAGATGATATAGATCTACAATGAGATGGAAGAAAAATGAAATAAAAGGGTGCAAAGAGTTCCACGGTAAGAACCGAGGAATCAACATGAGCCTATAGCAACATGGTTGGAAAATGTGTGCTCAAGATGATTTGAGGATTCAACATTTATTGAATGAATACCGATTGGTTGACATAGTTGAACGCTTTTTTATTTAATTCTTGAATTTGTCTTTTGGATTAAGAAAATCACCATCAGAAGCAATTTGACGCAGAACGTACGTGCACCGTCGGAAGAAGATCTCGTCTGGTAGAGTCAGAAGACAAACAGTTCGTGCAATTCAACTGTTTATAGAGAGCACAAATTCATTAGTGGGCACGAGGAGGAAGTCTTTTATGTTACTGTGTGACTACATTATTGTGCTTACACGGTAAGTACATTAATCAGTTTGAATCTATTATTCTTAGAATTTTTTTTCTTTAGATTTTATCAAAAAATATAAAAATAATTAATTCTATTTGATCAATATCATAAAGTAAATATTACCATGTGATAATACTGCAACTTAAAATACTTCCTCCGGCGTGAGCGAGATGCGTTAATCAATGGGCACAGTTAGTCAAGGATGATGATGATGATAATCAGTTGAGCGTGCATTAAGCGTTTAAGAGCCTCAAAGACGAGAGAGTCTCGTGCGTGATGAGTATATCACGTGACAGCATTTATTTATAATATTATAAATAAATAATATTTAGTCACTTCTAATAAAAGAAAACCTAGAAGCAACTTAATATTATTGATATATAATATCAGATAAGTACTGTCAGATGATATACATATTATATACACGACTTTCTCCTCGAAGAAACCTAATTATCACCTTTTTTGGTCTGGAACAAGTTACCTAATATTTAGAAATTTAATAAATCCTTACCAATTAAGGTTTGCATTAGATCAATTCATTAAGGGTTAAAATTCTCTCCTTAATTGTCACGTTGGTTAATTATCACCTTAATTTACTGCAATACAGTTCTGTCTTACTCAAAACGCTATTTGTCTTTATCTACTATGAATCATCAGCGCCTCCAACACTCATTTGGGATATGGTTTTTCCACGATTTCATTGGATGTATTTTCCACACGCTTCCTTTTTAAGAAGTGTTCCTTTTTAAGAAGTGTTGATACGTACGTAAGGTATCCAGCCAATAAAGTAAATTATACATACGTAATGCATACATGTATGTACTTAAAAGTAAATCATGCCAACCGGCACAGATATGAGCATGATGCACTGATAATATTTTATCGAATTTAAAACATCGATCTTGCTGATGGTCGATGGGAAAAAACACAAAATGATTAAATTTCATCGAGTAATGTTACAATCTAATTCAACATCTATTGAAATAAAGAGGATCTAGATTTGATTTTACCGTTAGAAACATTTCATGTAAAAAATAATGATGTTATTGTAATCATGATTTGGGTTTTTTTTAGACCAATTGAAATTTAGAAGTTTAAGAAATTATGAAAAATTCAGGCCAAATCAGGTCGGACGATTAAAATGATAAATTCTTTTACTCATGGATTTTTCTATTTTCAAAAATTAAGTATAAGATCATGTTTGAAGAGAAATGAGGCATCCAATTACTACAACAACCCATATTAGTAGTAACATAAATATATATATATATATATATATAAACTGAAATTTCTATTGACGACAATCAGATATAGAACTACTAAATTTCAAACACGCATGAGCAAGTATTAATAAACACCGAATTTTTCATAAATGAGTATCGAATGTAATGTGATTTATTAATTCACCATTTGAGCTTAGGGAACTTATTCCAGGACGGACCTCATACTGACTCAGAGTCCTCTATCCTATAAAAAAGGCCCTTGCATTTGTTTTAAGGAAAATTAGACAGAATGACACGTAATAACATCATCAGAAAAATGGACATACATACCTCTAAACCATTTCAACATGTATAATATGAAAAAGATTCGACAAGGGAGTCAGAAAAGCTTTGTAGAAATTGATTACGGATGAATGAGATTTCAAGGTGTAATGCTGACCGGAATTTCTTACGAACTAATCTCAGCTATGAAGTGTTTCTTTTTCTCGCTCGGTCATCCCGTGTCGTGTCGTGTCGTGTCGTGTCGTGTCGTGTCGTGTCGTGTCGTGTCGTGTCGTGCCGTGCTTGTGAAGAGAGAATAGCTCAATTACATCGACTCCCCGAGCTTTCTTTCGAACTCTCAATTTTCAACCCTGTTAAATGGAAGCGGAGATAAGCATAGAAAGATCTCCGGGAAACGTTGCTTTAGATTATACAGTCACGCATTCAGCGGATACGTTGTCCAATTAGTTTCCAACATAAACACGGGCTAGTCATAGAAAAGAAATGAGCATTCAATATCCAATACAACATCCAGGAGAATCAAAGCATGTACATAACATTTCAACGCAGAGACAAAAATGCATATACATGTAAGTGAAATAACAAAAGAATCCAATTGAAAAACGGAGTTCGATACAGTTGACATCGCTCTCCACTAAAATTGAGAGATATTATGTTCTGTTTTGTTAGTAAAACTTTCAGTATGTTCTTATTCCACTCTTTCTATTTTCCGACTGAAAGTTGAATTATTCATTGGCCATTTTTGAGGAAAACCCAAATCTTGCACGACATCATTTCTTGTTGCCCTCCTCCTGGACGATCATCTCGTCAATATCAACGGTCCTGATCTTAAACCGGTCCACCCTTACCGCCGCTTCCTCATTCGCCGGTCCAGGTCCAATACCCCGGGTCTTGGAGGCTTCCCCACAACCAACACTCAAACTTCCAACTAACTCCACCGTGGATGGCCACCACCGCTGTGTTGCCTCCTCCTCCTCTGCCGCCCGCGTTCGCGGCGTCGCTGGGACCAGCCCAAAACGAGTGCCGATGTGCAGGTGGCCGGGGTGCACTCCACGTGGCGACGGTTGAATTCTAGGAGACGAGCTGCTGGGCCACGACGAGTTGCCCATTGGCAGGTAGGGGTAGGCATCGACAGGCGAGACAGAGGCCTGGTTTGCATAGAAGCTGCGCCGAGGGCTTGCCGGCTGGGGAAGCTGAATGGAGGGGTCGAAGTTGTGCCCACGGTACAGGTGCGGGAACCGAACATGGGGGCTCAGGGTTTTCTGCTCGTAGGATGGGGAGGCAGGCGACGACCGGGGCGTCGAGGGCTGAGAGATTTGATGAAGGTAATATCCGCAGTTGTTCCACATTATCGTGGCCGTGGATGTGTTTATAATCTGTTTGGTTCTTGAGAATATGCAATCGAGTTAGCTTGAAGAGAACAAAGTGCAAAGGGTCTGCAGAGAGAGAATTAGGTTTTACGGTATGAAGTTGGGATTGATTAGGGCAAATATGCATATATAGGGGAGGAAGAAGAGGAAAGGGGCGCGTTGACTGAGAATCAAAATCAAAGAGGGGAGGGGAGATTATAAAATTTTGACCAAAAATTGATAAAGTTGCCAGCTGTTAAAGCCTTGTAAGACACTTTAGAAGAGTTAATACATTACTAGTTTGTGTTTGGTTTGAAAAGGTCACCATGTCGCGCTACATGCAACTTGCTGTATTAGGTTGCTTAAGTTTGGAAATGGTCTCGATTCATCGGGCTGTAATGGCACAATCGATTACCTATATATGACACCAGATAGTGATAATTCTATATTCTTATGTCAGAGATACTTTGTTCAGCCTACTACACCACTGATAATCAGAAATCTAACAGATTATGACTAATTCAGTTTAATTCGAGTGAATCCATTAGGTAGTAAAACTGTCATAGGTTAGATTCTTTTTATTTACGACTTGAACTCGCAATTTTGATTAAGACAAAGATGAGTTATACTATACCAAGTATCAACCAATATATTTTGGTAAATTTTTTTTAAGAAATTGTGAGAGAGACTTTGATTTAGGGAATCAATTGTAGACAACATAATTAATATTTTAGAGATTTTATATTGTGATATAGAATGATTAGATTAGCAAGGTGAAATTCAATTTTAATTTTCCACAGTTTGGTAGGTCAATAAGTCATATCAGGTGTCCTTATCTGAGTTGATCATTACCCAGAAGTCATCTGTTTTCCTTTAAACACAAAACCTCGTAGATTGGAGGACGAACTGGAGTTGCTTCAAGATGGGGCGAGCCCTAACGGAAGCAACTAAGATATCTTGAGAAACCCTAAAGTCTTTGAAAGACCGGCAACCAAAATCCGATGCTATCGGTGTAAGAGAACACTCACGAACCGTATAGCCTCCATGAATCTTGATTCGGGATGTAAAATCGTGATGTGCGCTCGACTGTTTATGCCAAAAGAGAGAGAGAGAGAGAGAGAGAGAGAGTAAGATTTAATATGTGTTCATTGGCCATTGATCTCTCAGTCGCAGCTAGCTGGGAGCATAGAGCAAGTTACTCGAACATATAACAGAACAGCTGGAACATGATGCTACATATCATTCAGAAAGTTGCCATGCTCGGATTGAATGAATCATAGTCCTGTTTCATCCCATAATTTCCCGAGCTGTGACTTGGTCGTTAACCTCGAGAAACCAATAAGTGGTCCTATATATATACGTCATATCACCTAAACCCGCAGCAACGTGTATGTCCTCCCCATGCCGTGCAGATCAATTTGCTTCTCCATTTTGACATATGGTAGAAGTTCGAAATTTGAATGTTCGAGCAGTGCAGAAGCTTCAGGAACACGCAAAATATTTATCTAGTTATTCTTCAGGTAAAACTCGATCCAAAGAAAATCGAGCATCTCCAGGCAGCAGATTGATTTATCTTCTCTGATAAATTCCAATTCAGAATTATTGCAGAAGACATATTTCGACTTTTTCTGAAGTTGTCCGTTAGTGAATCCAGCTGATGCCCCGTAAAGTGTCTGCCATCTTCGGCTTTCGCAAATATATTGTCACGCTGTGAAGCAGTCTACTAGATTCTTCGTCAATCTCCGTGGATTACGAACGATACATGTTCACGTGCGCCTAAAAAAAAGATGTCTCATTATTCAGCTTCCTCTTCAGGACATGGCTGTATATTACACAGACGAACGGGCAACCGCGTGATGGAACTGGAAGATGGAATCGGTGAAATTTGACAGAACACATTTCCTGAACCGGACTTTTTCTTTGCTGAACCCTTTGCGATGTAATTTACCGTATCGCGAACTAATATTGACAGAAGGAAATACTGTGATAGCATAGTCGGGATCGTGATTTACTGGAAGCATGAGTTACAAAAGGATTTCATCGAACTCGGGCTTTTTGTTTTCACCAAGTTCTGCAGATGGTTTGGTCTCGCGTAATATCATCTGCAGAAAGATTTCCTTCAATTCCGCGCATTACCCTTATCCTGTTTTTTTTATGGGCTGCAATTTAAATTAATAATAAAAAAAAGGGTTGAAACAAGTTGGAGGATGAAATGGTGAATTCTATCTGTCATTATTTGGCATATAAGTAGAAAATATTGTGTATCATCTTTAAAAAAGTGAATAATATGTCATTTTTTATTAACGAATCAGACATGTACAAGTTTATCCTTTTACCTGATTGCGCTGTGATGTGGATGTATACCCACAAGTCAATCTGACACAAAAAGTAGACATAATTAGAACCCCAAGGACCTTGAAAGCGATTAGTGTTCTCATGCAGGAACTTGTGGACGAACAGCGACCTCTATCAACTCTTCAATGGGGACGGCAGAGCGAACATCGGCATGCAGGCATTATTTGATTCCAGGAAGAGTCGTAGAATTGTCCAAACATTGATTTTTCATGAGGGGGTTGAATGTTTGGTACTCAACATCTGCCCGCAACCGAATTTCGTACCCATAGCCCAGAATTGTTTGGTCATTCGTGTTGACACGTTGTTTTTGAACGGCCCATAAGCCGCAAGACCTCGATGCTGTCATGATAAAACAGCAGTTGATCCAACACGACCAGGGACACAGTACACAGAAGCGGAACGAAGCTCGGTCACTTTTCCCTTCTGATCTACTTCCTTCATGGATTAATCTTTTTTTTTTTATTAATCAACAGAACCAATTAGGGCAGGGATCGAATATTACTTCCTAATTTTGCTATTTGTGGGCTTATGATATATGCATTCTATGATTAGTTTTGCCAGCCGACATGGTTGCAAATCGGTACAAAGGACCATAGTGTTCTCAGATTACCCTTTCTTTCCGTCGGCGGTATCCACCACAACGACAAAGAGATGCA
This sequence comes from Lagerstroemia speciosa, assembly GCA_037672795.1. Taxonomy (NCBI): domain Eukaryota; kingdom Viridiplantae; phylum Streptophyta; class Magnoliopsida; order Myrtales; family Lythraceae; genus Lagerstroemia; species Lagerstroemia speciosa. Next base: position 5,209,319 of record CM075288.1, read on the forward strand.
AAGGAATAAAGATGTAGAAGAAATATGAGCATAAAGGCAGCATATACATATATATATATAAATATTCCTCCTAGGTTGGTTCTTTCCGTCTCATTACATGAACCACAAGCACCAATAAGTGTTTAACATATCTATGAAAATAATTATAAATATTTTATAAATTACAAATGTTATAATGATATTTTAAACATATTTTATATCTCGTGATATATAATGCGTGATATACCTATTATATAAGAAGAATCTCACTCTTCTTTTTCCAGAGGAAAATCAAGGAACCATTCCTATCCTGAATGCTCGACGAGCAACTCACAACTTTCCCTATATGGACGGTCAGGTTGTCGAGTCCCCAATAAATGAACAAAAAATGTGTATGTTCTTCAAGATCATGTTCCGACATTCGGAGCATAGGATCCATAGACTGAATACAGAACCTGACCCACGGCTAAATCCAGCAGGATGAAGGCAGCTAATGCGAAGACCATGGCGTATAGAAGTAAGTGCCTTCAAAGCTCGCCTACAGCGCCCGTAAGGCTGCTCGGCTCCCTGGCTGACCTTGCAGCATGAAACTCAACCGGACGGCCAGGTCAAGAAGATGCCTCACACTCATGCGTTGGTAATTAGCAGTGTCCTTGCCGGGTATTTGCATTGTTTTTCTGGTTCAATCCTGGCGGATTTACCTACGGTGAAACGTAAGATGTATTACAAGCTCAACTGACATGATCAAACTGGTCTTACCCAATAGTACACAGTGGGATTTCGTTTTTCTTCAGATCAAACAAGAGCTCAAGGATGAAGTATGGGATTTGGTTGTTAAGCCGGAGGAAATTCCGTTAGAAGAATGGGAAAATCCAAGTCACGGTCACTAGAGGGACATCTACATAGGCCTCAGAGGGGACTAATGGCTTTGACCTGTGAAACAGCTTGATCATGAATAACCCATCAAGAATCATGATATCTATGAACTCATCATGTCGAGGGTTGGATAACTTCTGAGTAACATCCTCAGGTATATGCACCGATGGCTCAATCACATTCGCTATATCTTCCCAGGAAATTCATGAATTTCCCAGTTGGTAGGGCTGATTGAGACGACGATGCGGGATTGACAGGACTTGCCATTGACCTCGACGAAGACAAGGCTAGCGAGGACCTGGAATATTTGCAGCACGGGACCTTGCCTGTGGCATGACCCAGGAGCATCGGGTTCTCAGATGATCTTATCCCTGTGCATGGAGGGCTAGTCTCTCCCTTTTAGATTCCCATGGCTTCGAGCTTACTGGGTTAATAAGGACTTCTTCATCTGCATCTCCCTGTTTCAGCTTAAGCTCCTACCCATTAGGAAGGAATACTTGAGAATCTTTATGTTTGGAATTGGAATAAATTTGAGAAAAAATGATTTGATACAGTAGTATTCACTCAACTTGAGATTGACATATTACGATACTACTGGCCACTTTATTTCCCAAGTTTTTCTACCCTTCTTGTTATATATACTGAGTTTCTTTTATAATTGGAACCAGAACATAATCTAAATTAAGGAATTGCAAGTTGCCTTCCATTTGGAAAATATATACCGTAAGGTTGGGAAAGATACGGGAAAGAAATGGATCATCAGGTCCGTACATGTCATTAATTAGAACAATATCACATTTTTCTCAGGACTTATAACCGATATATATATATATATATATATATAACATATATTAATGAGATGAGTGTAAAGAATTTGGAAAATTCGGACTTGGTCGTGTTAATTACTTGTGGTGAACTGGTGATGTTGTTCTGCCGTGCAAGTATATACTATTGTGCTTATTTTGAATTTGTTAATATGCTTACTTTGAATCGGAATCAATAGACTTTGTATGTCTTCTTTCTCGATATATAACTAGTATCCGGAAATTCAAATGATCCGACTAATCCAATTCTAATTCAGGTCAGCTTGATAAAATTCTGTCAATCATATACTTCCTCCATTAACAAAATTCGTACCCAAGACCTTTATTAGGGGAAAAGGAGTCGGATCTTCTCAACGAACCATGTTAGTAGTTAATTTTTCTCGGCATACTAAAAGATACATAAGATTAGAATAAGGAAGAGTGGAATAAAGGGGGATAGGGAGTCATAACCGATGATAATCGAATGCATGATCTCTTGATCTTGAATCGACAGTAATACCGCCACATCAAACCTACTTTCTCAGCTAATTCTTTTTTTTTTTCCCACATGAAGTTAGTCTTCTTCGCTCATATGTGATGATGATTTGATGTGGCTGTCCTCTTAGTCCCAGGTTGAGGGCAGTGCCATTGGACCAAGACCTCTTTTTCTGTTGTTAAAATCACTTTGTACAGGCATGTTCGTGCTTTCCTGGTGATGTTCTTAAGCTCAAGTTTCTGTATATTTTCTCGGAGGAGGATAACAGGCTGAAATGGCAGACCAAGAACGGGATCTGGGATTGCTGACAAGCCCCCAAGAGATAGGAATCTGGCATTGAGATTCGAATTGGCATGCACCATGCACCATCAATCTCCTATTCTTATTAGATCTCTGAGATTTGGACCCCGCAGAGCTACTAAACATTGTACTGCAACACAAATTATGAGAAAGAACAAACCAATAGACAGATTGATGCGCCCGAAGCCCAGCTGCTAAACTTCTTTTGAAGACGCTTAACAGACACAGTGGCCATATAAGTCATCGACTCGGGAGCTCTGGCGATTTATGTGCATTCGAGAACCATCACGTAACTCCGGAAGAACGTGTTCGTGCTCGCTTCATAATTAAATCTATGGAGATGTGGATTTGGCATGATCAAAAAGCTGCCGAGCTAGCTAATTAATAGATACATGGGATGTGAATTGGATTCCCAGATGAATGCTCATATTTTATTGTAATTGGCATGCAGATTTAATTCTCAGGCATTTGTTTTCCTTCCTGCAAAGCGTCAGACGAAGGTTGAGTCGTTCCATAGAGTCAAGCCCTCGATGTCCAGACGATCATCGTCCCTACCGAGCCCATAGTCCATCGAGGGTGGAGCGATCATCAGCCCTTCAGCCAAGCTAAACATCAACCCAGGCATGTTAAAGATCTCGTCCTCATCAAAGTACGCCCTCGAGATCTTCTCTTCGACCATTATCTTGTGATGATCCTGCATCGGAGCAGGCGACGACGAAGAAGAAGATGACGACGAGAATGTGGCTCTGGTGTCATCTCCATTAATGACGACCTGAACCTTGACTGTGGCTCCTCCAAGAGCTGAGTCCACTTTGCTAGGGTTTGATAGGTTAGAAGACGAGGCCCGTGGCTCAGGGAACTTCGTCCTGCTCGAGTTTGTCTTTCGGGCTCGGATGCTTGAGGAGTCCGACCGACTGGGTTTGTGCCCTGATCTGCAGATCGAAGATGAGGAGTAGTTACTCTCTCCAGCTGATTCCATATTTGTGAAAATGAACTTAAGATAGAAAAGATTGGGGGGGGATTGGTGTGTTATCAACGTACGTGTGTGTGCATATATATATATATATATATATATATATATTTGTGGACACACACGCACGTGAATATGGAATAGGAAATTCATGCACGTCGGCGCCGTGAGGAATACCTCAAATAAAAGGAGTACAGCTCCCGTTTGACCGTTTTAGAGCCGATATTCCGGTATAACCCACGTGGAAAGAATTGGTTCTAGTAAAACACACGTGGGAAATTGTACTGCTTAGCTCGGCCCTTTCTAATGCGCAGGGCATCGGTATTTGTCACTTTTCTCCTGCACAGAAAATAAATTGAGATGTCGGTCAGTGTTAACTAAGTTTGGGGGAAATTAAAAAGTTTTCTACGTAGAATTGTTGCAAAAACAATTTTCAACCGAAAAATTCTATAAAAAAAAAATTTACACATGTGAAAAAGTTTACATCATAAATTTATTGTGTATTACACACTAAACATTCTTACCGTGTTCGGACAATAGAGGGGCCTAATTACTAGACTAGCTTTCGAGCTATAAGAGTTCGAGTTTCTAGCTTGGACATGGTAAGATATGAACATATTCGTTAACTTACTATAATATCAGTTTAAGGGTTGCAACTATGTCTTATTTAAAGATCTAAGTTAAGCGATTGTGACTTCAAGTTCTCTTATTTTTTCTAAAATTTTCTTATTAACTTTCCAAATACACTTAAATACTCGCCGTTAATAACCGGCATTCGAACAAAAACGGGCAGTTGACCGCGATCTCATATTCCTATGCATCGGAGGAGAAGTGCACTAATTGGGAACATCATAGGAAGAAAATGAGGAGCAAAGTGCACTTCCAGTTCCAGTTCCAATTGGGCAGTCTCAAAAGCAACAGTAAGGCTTTTGAATAAAAATACTAAATAAAATTAACCAAACCGTCCGTACCGACAAAATTTCAAAAGTCAAAAGGGCGTCGTGTGAAAAACGACGGTGTTTATCTGCGTCCGTCTGTCTCTCCCCTCGAATAGATTCCTCACATGTGTTCTCAAGTTAGTGGCTGCCCAGATCAAATCAGGCGGTCACAAAAGAGCAGCAGCAGTCGACTGAAGGAAATAATTAGGGAAACTCCTTAAAAAATAAAAAAAATAAAAATAAAGAGACTGGAAAATATAGATATAAAATACTGTTAGTGAAATGGTGTAATAATATACTATTTAAAATAAGATTAAGAGGTTTAACATCGGTAAAATTTTCTGTATTCTTTATTAACGGTGATAGGACGGTCATTCTTTCTGTTCCCGAAGTAGGATCGATATACAGACACCATTTTTAATTTTTTTTTAAACAGTCTTGACTATGATGCATCAAATTAGGTAGGGAGCGTGCCTAAACGTTATTCCATTTTTTTTCTTTTTTTTTTTAAATCAGCTGTTCCTCGATTTCTTAAACTTGTAATTTTGAGAAGAAAAATTCACCGACCAAACAGAAGAGGAATTGGTCCCATGCACAGGAATTGTTGTCCGGTTTTGTCCCGTGGGCCGAAGGAGCCCGTTCATTGGTCAATTTTATCAGGTGTCCATGCAATGATGGGGCCCGCTGCACACTGTACTTTTCAAAATCTTCTAACCATATCACGTAAAAGAAAATCAATCCCTAATTATTGAATTTCAGACTCCATTCTGTTGAATCGACGAATCAGATCTTATCTTAAACCTAAATTATATATGTCTGTACCATAATAGAACATGTTTATTGTACTTCTTATGCTCAAATTGTTCCTGCAACTTTCAAATATTTATTTACCTCCAAAAAACCAAGTCAAGTGAATTTTTATGATTTCTATTAGTTTAGCATTATTTGTTATTATAATTCAGCATGTTACAATTAATTTTAGAAATATTTTCCAAATATATGATTACTTTCCATTATTAACTGCCACCATATCAAGTACGTATAAATATTATGTCGAATAAAAGTTTTCATGTAGACATCTAATACAATTAGAACGATACACAGGATATGAAAATGACCCCTACTGTGTTAAATAAAAGTCGGGGATGCGAACAATTCGAGAATGGAGTTCAAATGAGCAAGTTGTGATCGTTAGAAGTTAACTGTGTGAGCCAATTTCCTGTATAACGGGAAAGGAAGTCCTGCACAGGTTCAAGTGCCTTTGTCTCAAAAATGATTCTAATAGCTTCCCTAATTCGTACCTGGATTTCATCAAAATGTATCCATAGCTCATTACACTGGATATATTGTTACCCATTTCGAGTCTATTCAATACCCGTGCCAAACCATAGAACTGTTGGAATCCAATGTGAGTGAGAGAGGCATGTTCAATTTTGTTTTCTTCTTATCGACCAGAAGACAACAGTTGACTGCACCAGCACCTGTCCAAGTCACTATTTTTCACTGTCCTCTTTGACCCTCTTACCTTTCCTTAAAAAAATTTACTGGAAAATACGATCTGATACTGTAATATTCTTCTTATGTACTGTTAAGATGTTCTAAACTCGATTCTTGTTAATGATATTATTTTTCTCTCGTTCCCTTTCTAGGTTCACTCGCCACAGAGAGGCTTGCATAACCCCTACGGGCATGACTATGGGCAAAGCTCAATGGTGAATTTTACGGTGCAGTCTCAAAACCGTTACGTGAAGAAGAAAAAATAATTATAAACTGTTTGATTCTTTTCTTTTTCTTGAACCACTGATAATAAACTATTAGTTTAACCGTTGAACGGTAAGCGGTCAGAATTGGATCTTAACCATGGTAATGTAGCAGGGTTAGATGCCCAGTCCCATCATGACTGTACCAATATGTACATCTGTGTTGTCCTGCAAGTGCAAGCTGATGAAAATGAAATGCTCCCAGAAAGCTCTCTTCCCTCTTCAGTACTGCCTCCCTCATGCAAATGTCATTATCAGGGAAAAAGAAAAGGGAAACAACCTTGATTAGCAAGGCATATGCAAAAGGAATTTCAGCCATGGAAAAGAGGGGGAAAAAAAGATGCCTGTGAGCAACCTTAAACATTAAACTGCTTGTTGATCATATGAAATAGGGATAAAATTGGAAGGATCCAATGTTGTGTTTCATACAGAGACATCCTTAGCGTAGATCCACTCACTGTCCTGAAGCTACTTGTTTGGTCCGACCTTTAAATGCAAATATATGACTTGTTTTATATAGCTCGTGGAATTCGAAAAAGAAATCGATTAAGGAGAGCTGGAATTTTACATGAACAATCTCTTTCTCAGCAGGGGAAGAACTCTTCGTCGCCTAAACCTATAGTTACATACATGATGACTGCACAACCCGATCGGACCTCGCCATTCGAATCACACTATTCAGACCAGCATTAATTAATCTTTCTTCGAGATCATTGGCGGTCGTGTCACAGTGAAACGAGTTTGGTTTAGGTTCACCCATGATATTTTTCGGTTGCAGTCCCTCTCTAGTGCAGATCTTCTAGCAGCTCCCCCACCAGTAACCCGAGTACAGCAAGCTCGATCCCGGACGCGACCTCCTCGACCTGGTCCTGGTCGTGCTTCCAGCTCCAGCCATGGAGCTCTCTTCTGAAGTCCTCCTCCACCATCATGTCGATGGTGCTCAGGTCCACCCTCTTCCAAGAATCGAGCCGGTCGCAGACCCTTCTTGTCAGCGTCAATCCCAGTTCGTTCAGCCTTCCCCATTCTTCCGCTACCAAGTCGGATACCAGCCTCTTCAAATCGCTCGGGACCTTCTTCGCGCTGTCGAACTTCGATCTGAGGACTTCCATGACGAGCTGATCAGCCCCGAGTTCATCATCCAACAGTTCTGGTTCTTCACCGTCCTCATCTTCTTCTACCCTAATTATGTATCCATCGTCATCTTCATCTTCGTCCTGCTCCAGCATTCTCTTCTCCAGCTCAACCGGATCCAGTCCTGCAAGTTTCTCAAATCTGCGGAGCTTCTCTAGGAGTATCTGCTTTGCTCCTGAAAATACACAACCCGGAATCAATCATTAGGAAGCTCCACAGAACCAATTTGTCCAGTCTTCAATAACCAAACAGCTCGAGTTCATAAGTTTCATCCAACAGATTAAATATCGAAAATGTGATATGATTGGTTGCATGAAACCGAGCGTCGTCAACATCTCGAGACAACACTAGATCGGACTTGCCCAGATGACTAGGACAGCTCCGACTTCAGTGGGACACACATGAATTTATGACCATATTGAAGATGTCTTCTCCATTACCAAAGAAAAAGACCTGATGATGCACTCACTGCACCCACTACATTCACTATACAAGCCAATGATTCAAGACGACTTCAAAGTTTCAGAAAAATAGCAATCTCGACCGGGGCCCGCATGGATACCGTGCTGGCTCGATATCGAAGCCAGAGACTCCCGTGGTGTTATTTGGAGCCATCGGTAGATGTAGCGTGTACCTTAAAACAAAACATGCAGAGACAAGCTGCATGGTGTATTTGTACTATAGTAGGTTGTTTGAAAAGGACAGCACACTAACCTTCCCACCAAATAATACACACTTCTAAACAGAATTTCTTTGACAACATGAACAAATATTTGCTCAATGCTTATGATGTTTTGTTTTGAGTACTGATACATACTCTGGACGTTTGCAAAACTGCATTCGTAATCGAACCCGTCCTCCTCCCTCTTCCTGGTCGTGGCCATCCTCAAATGGAGGGTCCAGCACCGACACCGGACTGCACTGTTCTTTCTCTTCCTCCTCTTCTTCCGCAATTAACTTTTTCGAGCTCTCGACATCACGGCAGTCGGTTTCCTGTCAATTAGGAGATGGGTTTGATGAAAACAGTTCTAACACATGAAAGAATTTAAAAATTGGACAACTCGACCAGGAAAGTTCACTAAAAAGCATAAGAATTGATCGTGTGATCATATTAAAGAGACGGATCTTGTCACTTGGCCCCAACTGATTTTGTTTCTGACACTGCCTATTGCTGATTACTTGCACGGGCAAACACATGATCTTGAGCTGCGAAGTTTGATTCAATGAATAATAATTTGTACCCGATGGACAACCTCCTGTCGGAAATATGTCAACTTGATTGTTTGATAATTCAGATTGGTACACACTCGAAACAAATCAGACTACTGTTCAAAACTGTTTGATAATTGTGGCTCCGAAGGAGAGAGTCTTTGGTGACCGGACATATAGTACGTGCCACAAGCCAATGATATTTGTAATCTAAACACCAGCTCGTGACATTTGTTTCGTAATACTGTCCTGCTAAAACTGTAGAGCAAGCAGAGCACGAATTGCCGACAGGGTTGGTTTGAGATGGGAACTGAAAAGATCTTTTTTTTTTTTTTAATGATCTACAACAGTGGGAATTATAAAGTCAGTGATAACACGGATTAAAATGACAAACCTCTTTCCCGTGGCGTGTCGGTGATGCCGCCGGAGATGCCGCCGGAGATGCGAAGTCCGGCGTCCTGTCACCGGAGGATGATGGGCTTCTTCGGAGCACGAACTTAAAGGGGCTTGCACAGAAGCCCTCATCGAAAGCGGCATATACTTCTTCCTCCTCCGGGACTAATTCTACCGAGTCGCTGCCGCTGGTGGAGGTAGAGGTCTCCAAGTCGAGAGACCTCTCCCCGTTGCTCTCTGACCACAGCCCACTGCTCCGCCTGCTGTGGCCTCTGCAGCGGCCGGGCGATGCGCTTTTCTCCGCCGCAGTTTTCAGCTGTGCATTTGCAGAAGTCCCTCTGCTCGCTCCAAAGGATCTCCCTCCGCGCACTCTCGATTTCCCGCGTGGGCGCCTCCCGGTTCCTCTGGGTCAGCCTCCTCAGGATCGACCCGAAAAGCCCCTTCTTCGCGGGCTTCGGCTGTACCGGAGAGGCGCCCTTCTGCTGTATCCGGACGGCGGCTTCTAAAAGCAGGGCGGCGGTTTTCGCGGGGACGTGGAGGAAAATCCGGTTCGGGCTCTTGCGTGGGGAGGCGGCGGCGGCGGCGAACTCAAAGAGCGGGGATTTTCGATAGTCGGGAGAGTCGGGGAGGACGGAGAAGAGGCAGACGCTCTTGCAGAAACTTCCGGCGAAGATCGGTGGGCTCTTCGGGGCTGGCTTCATCAGCTTTCTAGCCTTCGCGGGACTAGTGAGCTGGGATTTCCGGTCGGCGATGTAGCTGCTGAGGAGGAAGGGCTCCTGGTCTTCGCTCAGCAGCTCCCTCAGGTGTTTCTGAGCCATACTTAGCTTGCCAGTCTCTGCAATGAAGGTGGAGGTGCTGTGATCGTGCCCGGGAATGGATTGTGATATGAAAGTTTCAACCTTGAAGAGGGGATTGTGTTGTGAGTTTCAGAGTCATGGAAATGGGATGCTTAAACGCAGCAAGGCAAGAGAGACGGAGGTGATCCGGTGCTGACAGAGTCTTGCGGGGGTCGAAAGGGGAAGTGAAGGTGAAAGCAGGGCAGAGTGGATATAGAGATGGCAGAGTTAGAGAGAGAGAGAGAGAGACAGAGTGAGTGGGGGGAAGGGGGCAGGGAGGAATGAGGGAGGAGGCTTCCCGTTTCAAATCAGGGGGTTGCGAAATTCGAGGCGTGCTCGGTAATAAATATAAAAAGCTATTGCTTAATGATAATCGATATCTGGGTATACAGTACAGCAAGCATGCAGAGAAATTGAATCGTTCTCTCTGTTAGAGTGGACCGATTCGACTCAAATTTAATTATTTATTAATTTAAGTGAATTTTAAATATTGATGAACGATGCATGCCGAAAAAAATTGATTTATTGATTGAGTTATTAGGCTAAACTGTCCGATGATTCATGCGATTGGAATGTGAAAACATCCCTAGTAATGAGGGATTGCAACTGTCCAACATCTTAAACTTCAATTCGCTCATTCGTGTTTAAGTCAAATTGAAAAATCCCCCGACGTAAGATTTTCTTCATTTATAAAAATCAGATCGTATATTTTGACCAGGAGAAAAGGGTATTAAGTTATCGAAAAGACTAAACTAATTTGCGTCAGTTGACACCAAATCTGTCATGTATTTGGTAACCCATCAAATTCGAACTAGGTTGGCACACGATTTGTCATTCGCAAGACTTTAGATCGAGGGCATTACCTAAGATGAGAATGTACCGCTCGGAATTTTGAAACGAGATTGATATCATGAAAAGTCGAATGACTCCCTCTGCAGGAATTTTCTTAAACGGCGTACTTAGCAATCCTCACGCAACTAACCTAGGATACCGATGATGTCATTGTAGTCCCGATCCTTTGAATGCCAGTAAGAATCTTCAAGAGGAATTCACCAAGGTTGTACTTGTGATCAAATGGGTAAATAAGCGATTTAATGTCGAGTTTAAGTTCACTGAATCGGTCGTCGTTGTGCGAGAGCACGAGTTACACGCCCGTTAAACTAGCTCCTGCGAGCAATCCAGTCAAAAGCGTCCATGATTAACTGGCATCGATGGAAAGCGTTCGATTCAAGTCAATCTGAATCATTCGTCAGATTTTTTAAAAAAAAAGTGAAGGTGAAGGATGAAAATAAGAACAATTACTTAGAGGAACTGAATCTTGTCTATATATATTACGCGGTGCTTTCCTCCCTCGTCGCCTTACCTATCTCGTCGGTACATGTCCCCACTAATTAATTCATCGGACACTGCTAATCAGTGATCATGTCCTTTCTTAAAATCAACCATAAAAGTAATTAGCAATAATATGACAATTATTGAACTGATTAACACTCAATCAAATGCTCGATATACAAAAAGGACACATCAACTTGGAAGGAATTGAAGGAATGAGAAATAAAACGGCACATATAATCTTATTTGTGATAATCGAACTCAAAATATTTTAATCTCCGGGTTAGTACTGCTCCACCTTGTCGATGTCCAGACACTGTACTTCTCAAATCATGAAAATCTTTTTTTTTTTTAATCACGAGAAAAAACTAGTATAGAGAGAGGAAGAGTGGGGAGGGCATCGGTCGGCGGAGAGCTGGCTTCGGTTTTCATCGACGGTTCGGACTGTGTTGGCGCGTTTACCCGTGGTGGGGGAGTGGCCACATTTTGACCTGAGCTGAGTCCGCCGGTTCCGTACAGACCTCGTTACCAACTTGATTAGTTACTGATTGCTGGAATTATTTATTTTAATCAATAATAAAAAAAAAATAAAGGACTCAAATCAGAAGCCCAACACATCGGTCTTTCCAAATAAAGCCAGGCGCCAGCTGCGGCTTCTTCAAGTTACTTTGAGATTCTGGGAATCCTATGCAAACCCACCCCACGTAAAAATTACCTTTTTTTTTTAAATATATCTCTTCTTCCTCATCCTCCGCTTCATAAGAAATTTTTAAATTGACTCAATTTACCTTGAACTATTGAAGGAAAGTACTTGGATTTTACTTTTATTTGATCGTGAGCATGATAAAATGACAGTTTTTTCTCCCAAGATTTTACGATGAGCTGAATTCACTTAATAATTTCTCACATCTAGCTTCTCCCCACTAGCTGTGCATCTCAAAATTTCATCTTCTTCTTACTGAAAGCTCAAACTTTTACAGCTGGACCTCTGGTAAAATAATGCTGTGCTTCGTCCTTTCCTCACTGTTCAGTTCAATAAAACCCCTAAAAAAATTTAAAAAATTGTAGACCCCATTAGTAAACAGAGCAAGATCCAGCTAATAATAATTTGTTCTTCGCCAGTAGCTATAAATGAAAAAAAATTTTAATAAATACAGGTTGATTCCAAATGGTTGGACACCTCGATCCACCAGACTAAGATTATTCCAAGATATTTAATCTCACGAATAAAAAAATTTATAATTGAAAGAGTTTCACTCCTTATTAGATCGGTTAAACTGGAACTTGAATAAACAATTAATAGTAAATACTTGGAAGGTAAATTTTTACCTAAACTGAAGTTAAAAGACAAATCAGCCACCGGGCTCCACTTTCTCAATAATGGGAACTTTGACTGCAAGGACCTTTTTACCTGCCCAACGAACGATCTGCCCTTTTTACCCCCCACCCACCTGATGACCTGTTCGTGTCCAAACTACCTAAAAAAAAAAAAAAAAAAACACACCAGAGGGCAGTGCCCCGACAGCCTCTGTCGAGGCCCTGACACGTGTCTCGAAGTTAGGGCGAGTAGACTAGAGGTGCCGCCCACGCCGTTCCCCCTTAAAGCCCTCGCATTTTTCAACTTGCTCGACGTGTTTCAAAAACCCTTTTTTTTTTTTGGATGAAATGAGTTTATTCGAATTTTAAATCGGTCGATTTTTATTTAGTGGAAAACTAATGCGTGGCGATATTTTCGGCAACACGAGGGGGTGGGGGGAAAACGACAAGGCTGGAAGAGTCGAAGAGGGCTCGCGCATGCCGACTGAGCCGCGTACAGTGGTCCGACATAATGGGCGGGCCGGATCTTGACCCGATCTTTGACAGCCTTTTTATTATTGTATTTTTCAACCTTGTTCTCATCTGATCTTCCGGTGCGGGTCAGCGCTCGCCAGCCGTCTGATCTTGATGTCGCAGTATCCCTCGTGCGTCGATCGTGGAGATAAAATGCAAACCACCCCACAGAGACGCAAGGCTAGGGGTCCGCCTTGTACGACGTTGGATCAGGTTCGATCTTATAAAAATTTCCATGAGAAATTTCATCAGTGAGATTAAATTTAGAATCTCTAGATTATAAAGTAAGAGTAATACTAATTATATCAAGCTTTCTTTTTCTGTATCGTCATTTTCATTTTCATCAAACTTATTTTTAGTATAATTATAGAACGTAATAATGATACAAGCTAATAGATCCCACACGGGGCCTCCTCACTCACGTCAAATTGAAACTTTTTTGAAAAAAATTATCTCCATTTTTTAAAAAATTCATCTTGGATTCAACCTTTTTTATCTGCTTCACGTGACGGTGTAATGCATGGACTGAGGGGAGCGTCCTGTTTTATTTGAGTGCACTGTGCAGTCCATTTCACGAACCAACTTTAATTTAAAAACGAGGCAATAAAAAATGATACATATTTTCACCTTCACCATTCGATATCTAAAAATTTAATAAATATGACTAATCAAAGTTCGACTCAAGTTAATTAGTCTACCGAGAGGCAAAACTCTCACGATCATAAACTCCATTTTTTTTTTATGTTCACGAGACTCGAATTCGGATCTCTATTTAAGAGAGGGATGGGACATCAAACCATTTCAATTTATATGACTTGGCATAGTTTTCATGGAATTTCGTTTCCAAGCGGAGTGCTAGCTTGCAGAGGAAAAGGGCAAGGCGTGACCACACTTTCACTGAATTTGAACACTGAGTCTGTGAGGAGGATTGAATGTCTGTGTGCTTGGGCAGATCGAAAGTCTGTGTGGGGTTCCACCTTTCTCTTCCTCTTCATCGTATATCATGCATGCATCCTTGTCAACTGTCCGCTCCCTGACGATATTACCGCTTTTTTCTTTTCCAATATACATGCGTCTATTTTTGACTGCCCAGGTAGAATTAAATGCCTGCATTGCACTTCTGTAACTTGCCATCACTTTCATCTTCGAATCCATCCGTGCGCTGGAGGAGAAAGTCTTGTACGTAATAGTCAACACTATCATGCAGTATACCCGCTCTATTTGGAGATGTGGCCATCATAAAGAAAGACCGAGTGAATGATTTGTTGACTAATTAGCACGACAACTTGCGGATCATTGCACGATGGGTAACGTACTGAGATGGAAGTGCAGGACCCGATGAAGTCAATGAAAATGTTAAATAAATAGATTCTGTTGAACACTAGACCGCCACCGGATGATGTGTCATGTTACAGCGTACGTTCCTAGTCAAACTCGACAGTGTCTCCCCTTTTGCGAGGTGCTTATAAGTTTGATAAATTTTTTCCATTTTTCTTCCGTTATAATATGTATCAGTAATGAGAAAGAAACCCTGCGAGTTGATTTGCAACCTCACGATTTTAAATTGCTGCTGTGTACAACTCTACAATCTCATTCCCTTTTACTTTGCTTATAGTTTAGTATAAATTTTGTAAGCACCTGGCAGTGAAAAAAAGAAAGAACCAGACAGATTGTGATTTTTTTTGTTGCCACCTTAGCCTGGAAAAGCAACATTATTTAACTAAAGACTGATCCCCGCATGCGGCAATTTTTCCACGTTTTGTTTTTGGGTTTTTGTTTTTTGTTTTTTTTCCCAAAGAGCAGAAAAGTCTGAGAGAGTTACAATTAGAAGAGCTGAAAAGGTTAATTAAGCTCCTGAAATGAGGAGCTTTTGGAGGGGTTAAAATGTCCAGCAGCTCGTGTTTCGTGAACATGTGGGCATTACTTGCAAAAAAAAAAAAGGACAAAGCCCAAAAAAATAGTTAATAAATGAATTAATCCATGCAACTTGTAATGCTCGAAGGGATAAAATAGGCAATTCATGGAAAGTACATGTCTTGTGATCGATAAGCTATTAGTTCTATTTTTCTCATCAGTAAAATTTTTTGTACTCTTTTATTCTCATTTCTTTTATATTCTTTGTAGGACTTGTAGGACTGTGATCTTTTTTTTTTTAACTGAAAAGTTAGATAATTTACGACCAACAAGTTATTAGTACAATGTGATTCAATATTTATATAAGGTATGTTGGGAATTAGCCAAGTAAATAAAGTATATGAGAGTAGAGAGAAGAGAGAAGAGAAGCGGATACCATATATATGTGATTCGAGAGAGCAGTGTGCCGTCCGTATGTCTAGAGACAAAGGAGGAGCGACGATCTCCACTACGAGCAGCGAACAATGACGGAGTATAAGTGACTCCGAATCCTAACCTCTCAGATACAATGAAGAGCCCTACTATTCTTAAAATCCAGAAAAGACATAATCCGCAGCTTAAGCCCGAGTCCGACACTGATTTTCGTAAGTATCCACAATTCTTGTCAAACAAAATCTTAATCGGGTTCGAGTTTTACGTTGGATTACACCGTAAACAAATTCAAGACATGTGTAACAAGGTATCTGAATTTTGTTGAGCTAATCGCCACGTCATGAGAATCTACAAGACAAGATCATATAATTTCAGTAGAAAGCAAATAAAAGACGTACAATGGCGTGCCAGATTTTGCAAGGCCAGCTAGTAAGAACAGACACAATGCGATGAAATTGATAATACCCATCCCACGGAAAGCAACAAAAGGAGAACACAGGTTGCAGCGTAGAAGGACAGTGCTGCACTCTCGTTTCGTCCTCTCCGTCTGTCTTCATGCATGGCATTAGTTTACTGTTTACGCCCTTTGTTTCCATTCCGTGCGTTCTGTAAAGGGCACCGGCTTAACCCTCCATGCACGCCACGTAATTACGCGTACGGCCAAATTAATTAAATTCACCTCACAGAATCCACATATGGTAAAACGACATCGTCCCTGATCTGAAATAAGCCGTGCATGCGCGAAACTATGTGCATATACAGTCGTCTATTTTTATCTTCCTCCTACCTCGTACAAGGTTCGTATCTCCTTAACATCGGAAAAAAATTAAATTTACTTTAGTAATCTTCCTTATACTTACTGCTTAAATATTCTGAGAATCTTCTCCCTGCACAGGTACAGACAGATACCTTAAAAATGATCCTCCAAAACTATGTATTAAGTACGCGCGTGCATAATTTTAACCAGTTCTTTCCTTCGTCCAATTCCCCTTTTTTTTTTCAATCCGTATCACTCACTCGATACCAGAATATTTCAAATGGGCTGCACCATGATTAATTTAGCCTCAAGTTAACCCGTTCTATTAAGAAGATCGTAATTTTTTTTCATTAATTCATAATATGCAAGCTTGAAATCTTATTTAAGTGGTTAATTATTTTCAATTTACGTGCCCTTATTTATCATTTTTTTGGGATAATTTAGCTATGCTTTCATTCCAACTGAAGCAAGTGTTCATACACAGAGTTGAGACGGTTGCCATATCATTTTTGAATTTGAATTCTCCGTAAATAATATTAATTTAACAAAAGAGGAGAAGCAATTTTTCGCATTTTAAGGGGAAAAAAAGGAATGCTTTTGGTCTTTGCGATTGCTTTCCGTTGGTCACTTTGGTTGGGGTTGGTCGGGTGACATGCCTCTCCTTTTTAATTTTATTAATTAATAATTCCTTTCAATTAAATGATTATCTTATAAGATAAACAGTCAGTGGCTCTAATAATTGCCTAGCGAATGTCCAAATTAATCTTGTTTACTTATATGCTTAATTATAACTTCTTTTTTAGGTCCCATAACATATATTATCCATGTACATAAATCATATATGTACAATATAATCATCGCGTAATTCAACGGGTACTGGATAATCCTAGTCGTGTTTGATCGGCCCTATAAAGAGTAAACCTTACAATCACGGAAATATTTCATTTGAAAAACGCGAACTCGAAATTTTATTTAAGAGAAAAAAGTATCGAACCTTCTCGATCAGCCCGTATATGTTCGGTATGAAATGTTACGTCTGCTCAATCATTCGACGTGGTCGGTTCTTAATATAAACCGGCATCTGTTACTAAAATATTATTGAGCCATCATTCCCTTTTGAACATTATCGGTTAAACTAGTGTCATGGCAGTCGGGAATATATGGCAATCATGTCGGGGACGAATTTAAATGCGTTCTTATAGTTGAGATGGCAAAAGGAAAAGGTGACACCGCCGGATGTAACAATGATTAACGATCCAGCTAGACTCATGATTTATTAAATCCCTCTTTAGTAAAAAGGTGGTGAGTGTGAATGATTTCATACGCACCATTAGCCAGGAAAAGAAGAGGCAATCGATCGTGGCACCGATTTTAAGTTAAAAGGCCGAACGCGTCTGTGGGACAGCGTTAGCCGTGCTCGTCCGTCGGGAACGATCGATGCCATCATGAAGGTTCCTCGACTTCTCAGAATCGAGTATTGATCTGGTGAATATTGTTCTCTCTTTTTCTTTAAACCCCTTTAATTTACGATCTCCCATCGTGTCGAATGCGGTCGATCAGTACGAGAACTTAGTACGTGTTTGTTTATGCAACATCTACCCTCTAAAAGCATTCATTTCGTGTACAAATTGATACTGATGTCACTTTTGACGTGAAGTAAACAGGTTTTATGACTTTCCTTTATTCTTCTTTTTCTCGTATCTCTTTTAAGCGGCACATATATAAATTAATTACACGATCGCACTGATTAAAGAATCGAAGATTTCTTTAAACTGGGAAGGATTTTTGAGAGTGTAAGCATTTGGAAAGTAAAAAGGATTGCATTGAAATAATGGAAAAAAGATAAGAACACACCAAGCACTCGAGAAAAGATGAGCTTTCTTATCCATTTGAATGTATGTCTTCATCACTATGCTATGCTCCAGATAAACACTTGCATATTATTTTTATTTATTCATGATTAATTTTCTAAAAGAATTTATAATATTCATGAAAAATATCACTCGTATAAAAATCTTATAATTTAATAGGTTATATATATACACATATAATTGACAATTACATACGGAAAATAACTTAGCATCTTGTTTATGTGTGTGGATCGATCGACTGGAAATAAAATAAAATCAGTTTCAAGAAAATAAAAAAAAAGGAAATTATAATAATAAATTGAGGAGGGTTAGGATTCGAGGTGTCTGTCTGTCTTCTGATCTGAGACGACAAATTGAGGGGACAGTAGTTTCCTATGAACTTTCGGTGTTAATCTTAATCCGATGCATCTTGCGACAGGGAGTAGGTCGACCCTAGCTCTTCCATTGCATGTGCAAGTTACACGTACACATAATTAGATTTGAATATCTCCTGATAATTAATTAGCACGTTTAAATATTAATTTTTTAATTACAAACAATGTGTATGATCGTTTAGAAAGATATGGAAGGAAGAGGAGAATAAACGAGTACAGAGAATCTCACTGATAAGAACCGGACTGATGACCTCTTTATTTGAAGGCGAAAGTCGATCTTGTTGTACCGAACTCTACGGTTTAATCTATTTTATGGCGAGACATGTCTCACGTTTGTCTCTTGAGATGTCGGGGATACTGATTCACTTCATCTAGCCAAGTCCACAAATTGTAAAATACGATAGAAGTGTAAGTATCTACGAACGTCTATGGGTTTAAAAGGAGAAAGGAAAAAAAAGGGAAATAAATGCATACGATAATGTCACCGATAATAACTTGTTGATTTTACGTTGAGAGTAGTGCTACAGTACTAGATTCCGTATCTTCTGTACCCAGAAGTAATTCGTTAGTAAATGTACGTATAAAAGGAAATTCGGTGCCTGTCCTCTTCGGGAATCCGGATACTAATTTGTTCATATGTAACGTTTTCAAGCTTGCATGATTAACTCGTGCTCACTGAGAGAAATTAAAAAAAAAAAATTCGGACACAACAGAAAATCAGGGCTCCTTCGGGTTCCATAAGAATCGATCAACTAAATGATAAATTTTTTTTAATTATAAATTTTCTTAATTCATAAAACTTCGAATACATATCTTATTCCAGAGGAAGAAGTATTGAAAGATCTCAATCAATTCGTATCGACTAATAATTATCACAGACGAACACCGTCGATTTTCTTAGTCAGCGTAATCTTTTGATAATTATTACCCGACGGATACGAGTAAATATTCAAGGTACAGTTGAATACACAACGAGTTCATTACGTAAATCTCTCTCGGATCTCTACACGTGTAAGGTTTCCACGATATTTGAGAGCTGAAACTTTTATTCGTGTCAAGATCTAAATGATAATTTATTAACAAATCCATTATATATTTTACGATAAATATTTACTCGACCGATATGACAATTGAGTCACGTGAGATATGGAGGGGCCTAAATGTCATCGGATTCATGAACACTTTTTGGGCCCAAACACCTTTCCAGTTCAAATAGGCAACAATGCGTGGGCCATTTCTTTGACCAAATTACACAACCCAAAGGAGTGAACAAATGCAAGGAACAATGGCACTCGATTGGCCCAATCAATCCAAAATTCGAGTCGTCTCAGTTTACTAAACGATAATTTTTTTCCATTCAAAAGACTTAAATAGTAAATGCTTAAGGAGAAGGGAAAGGAGTTTGATACAGTTAGTGCATTCCTTGGCCTGAGATTAAGAGATCTCAGGCTCGATTTTTATCGGCGAGATTTCTCGTACGCTTTTATTTCATATTCCTTCTATCCTTCTAACCCCATGATCTAAACTAGTAAACTATACGTTTAATGTTGCTACATTGATAAAACCAGCATTAATACTGGTTATTCGGTCCGTCTAGTATATTATCGATTAAATATGAAAATTCGAACATTATGCAGTAAAAATGGTCAGGTCGCCACTATTACTTCCCTCCTATGACCGATGAAAAAAATGGTTGATGCTGCTCAATGCTCGATCAACCTTTTTTTCCCCACATAGAGACAATCCGCTTGTTAGCTGACAATACGGAATATGTCAGGTCTAAAATTCGACTCTTCCGAGGATCGGTATGTGAGAATTAATGGTGGATCCGAACTGTATAATATGCTATTTGATGAATAAGTTGATTATTACGTGTTGGGCGTTATTGATATAGAAAAAGGATTTTTTGGTAATTGCTCGACCAAGATCTTTTAATGGTTAAGTTAGGAAAGATTTTTAGCAATCCGTGCAGTCCGGTAATTGGTGCAGCTGTTCCTCGATGTTTCCAACGACCACCTGCTGCGGTGCGGTCCACAGTACTGGGGATCGTTGTCAAACCACACCAGCAGTTAACAAGAATACTATAATTGCAAGATTTCCCTTCCCCTTTTTCTTTGTCGGTAAACAAATCTACTCTGCTTTGCATAAGATCATCGCTTCCAATCCTGCAAATAATCTGTGACCAACTGTTCAAAGAAAAAACACCAAGAAGAAAGAGAGTTTGATCTTCGGTTTTCGCCCATAGAACCTTTCGTAGTCCTTTACTCTCCTCCTCCTCATACTTCCTTCTGATCCACGAGCAGCTCTTTATAACTGATGAAGAAGAATTGAAAAAGCGTTGAACTTTTGGTTCCTTGGGAGCAGAACAGGATGATGCTTTGGTCCCAGAGTGGCAGATTACGGAGACGGTGATTGTCGGCAGTTGAGATAAAGTGCGAATTATGAAAGGAGATGTCTGGTAATCTATGAGCTTTTTCACCATTGGGATGGAATCCTCCCGAGCTGTGCGCTTTAATCTCAATTATCTTATTCATCACCGGCATAATTTAACAGTGAACACGCTTGTCGCCATGAACAATCCCTCTAAGAAGATAAGCAGGTCGTTCGATTCAAAGGGAATCTTTTATTTCAGGATCCGTTCAGTTTAACGTGAATGATCAAATTGAACGCGAAGACTCATCATCAATATGATTCTTGACACGAGATGAAGGAAAAGGGAAATTGTTGAACGTACAGAGCAATGAACAATGAGGAAAGGGTATTGAACTACTCTTCAAACCACACTGAACGATATACAGAGCCACCAAATCTAACCCAGTTCGACAAACCCAAACAAATAAAAATGAGAAGAAGCTTGTGCATTTACTTCTACAGGACTGTCCTTTTTAGTGCTGACTCCACTTCCTTTCCTAAAACTGACTGAAGTGTCCAAACTTACCCCCGTGGAAATGCTAATAGCAATGGAATGAGAGAAGATTGCCCATCAAAAGAGAGAAAATATCACAGCATACCCAGAAAAAACAAACCACATTATGAATATTTAATACCAAGTCATGTTTGATGTTACTACTACATACACGACCATCACGTGAGCCGAATCAGCTGTCGGTATCGGGAGGTGTGATTCCTCACTTCATCAGCTCGACATTCTTGCTCAGTTCCTCAAGCTTCTTCATCCTCACCTTCTCGCTCTCGCTGACCAGCTGTTATAGCAAAGGATGGTGAGAACTAGTGAGTTCCACAATGTTCGAAAATCGGGAGTTAGTTGAACCAAATCCGATGACCAAGTAAGCTTACCTCCATTAGCTTGGTGATGAGCTGTACTTTCTCCTTGTTTTTCTCATTGAATGCCTCCAGGGCTTCCTTGTACTCTCGCTCCTGCAATGAGTCACGGATCCGAATCAATAGGAGCCACGTAAATTTTCGTAAAAGCGACAGTCCGGAGAGGAAACTAAACTCAGATTTCAACAAACGGAAAACGGGTGTTGGAGAGATCACCTTCTTCTGGCAGGTGTGTCCTAGAGACTTCAACTCCTTGTTCACAGCATCGATCTTTTTCCGAACACCTGAAACATCCTTCCTCATCGGATCTCCCAACATCTCCAGCTCCTGAGATTTCAATATTTTTTTTATAAAGCCAAATCAGTGAGTTCATATTGGCTTGAGAAATTCGAACTAGTTCGACACAAAGGCTAAAAATTCCACCGAACTGCAAAAAACTGTGACTAGGAATAGAACAAAAAGGCAGATTTCCAATAACTTCCGGAACACATGGCGTGACAGAAGATGTACACCGGCCACGAGAAGTTAGTAGCCTTAGATCTTGATGGAATAAACCATACAATCGTCTCTAGTCTAGTCCCAAAAACACAACCTTCTCTCGTATAATCCAACTTCGAGCAGACTACCAAGATATAAAACTCTAAGACATGGATTTCGACCAAGACCTTCTGGCTCAAACCTTGAGGAAAGGGACAGTCAAAACACCTCAACTAATTCATGCTGGTCTACACTGTATATTGACTTACTAAATTTACTGTCCTAATATTAACAAGTCAGATGGTTTATTAAACCACTGGTTGATTGCTGGAAAGGGTGATAGAAATTATCAATCCCTCAGGGAAAAAGGGAAAGAAGAACATCAGACAAGTTGCTAAGAGGGAAGGCATGCAAATTTATTTTTTATTTCCTGGAAAAATTTTCCTTTTTTCTGGAAATATAGTTAAGCATAGGATGAACGAAAAAAGATGAGAACTTGCAGGCGAATCTGAGGTCAAAACTGATGGAAGTTGCTCTGCAAAATCAGGGGAGGCTTAATTTGAAGGCATGCAAAAGATTTCGCAAACCCATAAAGGTCAAACCTAACCAGCAGATCTCAGCTCACAAATTTCCTGGCTGGCGAATTTCACCAAAGAATAAGAAATAAAAAAGGAGGATTGAGTACAACACCGTACCTCACGAATCGTAGCCAACCGCTTGGTCTCCTCCTCGACGCGGCCGAGCTGAGAGAGGACCCTCTCCCTCACCTCCATCTTCCTCTTCTCAATCTCCTCCTCCTTGGCCCTGAAGGTGGACAGGGCTGACCTGGACATCTCCTCGTCCTCCCTCGACATGTTGCTGTTGAAGCTCAGGTTCCCGGAGCTCTGCTGCAACATCAGCTGCTGCTGCGGCTGAGTCTGGGGCTGAGGCGGAAGAGACTGAGGAGGCTGCTCGCAAGTGCTCATCTCCTCCACCTTCTCCTCCTTCTTCCCCTTCCTAATCCACCGGAGGCCTCGAATCTTCGCTGACCTGGGGTTCGACGAATTGCTCTGTTTTTTTTTTCCCCTCACTCTTCCGTTCCTGTTTCTTTGCTTTAGGAATGATGGGTTGTGTCCTCCCTGGCGAACTGTGGCAAGTGCTTGCTGCTTAGAGAGAGAGAGAGAGAGGCCGTAAAGGAAACAGCTTTAAAGCCGGTTTTGAATTGATAAAGGTGGGAGACGCCCCAACACATCTTTCTTCTCTTTTCTTCTTTCCCTTTTTTTATTTATTGCTGAGGGCGATAATTCAGCCAAACACTAATATAATATAAACGAAAAATATCTCGAATCCGAGTATTTTAAATAAAAAGAATTTACTTTGAACGAATTTTATTTCTAATGGGTTCACTCTTCTCGAAATTACACATGAGTTGGCAAAGATAGTTTCTTTCGTAATTGTTCCTTTAATGATATTTTAATTTCTGAGTATTTTAAATAGAAAATATTGGAAATAAGATAATTTTATCTTTAAAGGGGTGAATTATTTATAAACAGACAGCTAAGGAAAAGGAGAAAACTGGAGGGGGGAAGGAGAAGGAATGGAATGGAAAAAGGAATAAGAAAACAAGAAAATTGTCTGTACGAAAGGGCAGTTGAGACTTTAGCTGAAGTGGTCCCCCCCACGGCCGCAGCCTAACCATTCTCCTACAAAACAAAAATCTTTTCTGCATTCATTTTTTGCCCCTTTCTTGGGCTTATTAGAGGGATAATTACCTACTCACCCCCATAACTATTTGTTTTGTAATGATTTACTCCTAAACTATTTAGGAACAGTTCATCCTGTTACGTTTTCTGGGACCAGACACTTTATATAAGCACTGATTGTCCCTTAACCGTGAATTTAGTAGAATCATAGTATTTTAGCAAAAAGTTGCATCGTGTAATGATTTATTGGGCCCGGTTGACACTGGATTAACTCGTAAAAGATCGATGTAATTCTAAACATATGTATATTTGGGTGGTCATTTCAACGAGGGCATCACTTGGGCCCGGTTGAGTTGAGCTTTGGAAGGGACTATTATAACCTCGAATGAAGCATTTCAATCTTGAAGTGCTCCCAGTTAGTCTTTCAGCACTATGGTACAGTAAGGGTTAGACAGTAAGTCCGTTCGACATAAATAAGTATACAAGTATGCAGACAGAGTCAAGTATGAACGGAATCTTCGTTTTTCATATTTCTTTTATGTGGAATTCACTTTCAGTGGACTGTTTTTGACAGGAATTGGAATGATGGGCGATCATTGTTCTTCAACTGAAGCATGATTAGGACGCACATAATGGTCATGTAAAGTTTGTGAACTAAATTGTCTCAGTCCCATACTCCAGGGGCTGGAGAGCAATTTCGCGGTAAATAATACCTCGGTCGAGACAGACTGTCCTGTGTCGTTCGTTAGTCGTTAAGAGAATGTACTTTTCATCTGGAAGGTGCATGGAAGCCCGTTTTCCAACCATTATTCCAATTAACACTAAAACTTAGACTTATTATCCAAAACTTTTTCGATCAAACCACCCAATAACTCATAATTAGCGATTTAAAATTTTTTTTAAAAGAATTAACTTGCTCGTAATCACTTTTTCTATCCTAAAATAGTATAATTTCTCTGCTTTCTTTTATTCTTCCTTCGACCTTATGATATGATGCAAAATTCTTTTATTAATATAACACTTGGTTTAGTATGTTTGTTCTGTTACTGTGTAAGTTAATCAAAGTTCGAATCGGGGCTGTAGGATGAATTAAATCGGGGTCGATGAGTTAGGTCGAATGTCACCGGGCAGGCTTCATACCAGGTCATAAGAGGCCTGATGCTGTGTACTGATCTGATTAATTTGTTCCTTTTTCTAGTCTAATCTAATTCTCATCAGCTTGGGATGGTTGGTAGCTTGTTACGTAGCTCAAAAACCTCAATTGCTTCTTTGTTTTTCTCCCTTTTCTTCCCCCTCCCTCCCTCTCTCTTCAAAAATGTGATCGATGGCCCGAAAGTGCAGAAAGTCTCGTATTTAACGGTGCCACCGAGTGGTAATGAGCACTGAAAATCTTACTAATAACAATCGAGTCTGTGATTTTTTGCACTAGTTCGAGTGCAATGCTTTAATTTTAGTTGGCACAGCACGTACTAAGATACATTTGAAACAGTTTTTGTCGTTCTCCTCAACCGTGTAAGGAGAAGATTTTGGGTACGCGCATGTAATCTTTGGTGATTCCAATGGCATCTGAGGTAGCACTCTTGGGTGATGGTCAGTAGTGTTACATATGATATCAGATCAGCTTACTCCAGCTCGCAACCATGAGAACTGCATGCGGTCTATGTTAGCCTAACCATGAGTCAAAATCGTAGAAAATAGTTTGCAACCTAACCCGAGCGGCCAACAAGGATTGGGACTTTAAGGAGGGAGTTCGTCGCGTTCTGTGGTCCTCCATCGCTTGCGTATGGAGAAAATCTTGAATAGTTATGTAAGGTTCAACGATCCTAATAGCATCTAAGCTACCGTTTTTTTAATCATAATCGAGTCTGATGAATGAAAAAATTCGGATCGAACAAAACCGGACCTGAATTAGTCGGAACACATCCATCTATTGCACTTGGAAAACGAAAGTGAGAGAATTGGGGTGTGGTCAAGTGTCAGTACGAGAGGAGAGTTCCAACCACCAATACCAAAGGAAAGCAACCCGATCCCCATTCTTTCCATATCCGGACAGGTACACAGAAAGATTCCCAGGAGGAGTAATTAGCAAGAAACCCACGTAGATCTGATGATTTGGTTGTACAACTAAGCAAGAACAGTACGATAACGAAGTTCCTTGGCTGCATATACACAGACATGAACGTACGTGTTGTTTGTTCATCACTATTTAAAAAAGAAAAAAAGAAAAAAGACCGCGTGTTGTTCATCGTCCCGATAATTTTCCAAAAACCCACGGTTAAATCGCGGCACGCGTTCTATTCGGGTTTTTTAAGTATTTGAGTTAGTAATCTCTATCGCTAGATCTTTCGGTACAAGAATTTGCCGCATGCTGTAGTTCAAGTTTTTGGCTCGATGAGTGCAAGCAGGTTGTAATGCAGAAGATTCGATTTTAAGAAGGGTTCTTTAACTCGATCTAGTTCCCGGAAACGATCTTTTCGCACGAAGCTTCTTGGGAGATCGAAGTAGTTTGATGAGTTCCACACCTTTCCAAAAATGTTCTAGGTTACGTTATGGCTAGGTTTGTTGACGAGTGGACAGAAAAGGCCAACTGCAAGGATTGCAATGTTGCAGGTCACATGCCAGCAGTAGAATCGGGCAGCTCATCTAACCTCAACGCTCTAATCGACAGAATAAATAACGTCGCGAGCTCAGGCTAGCTCGGGGGCCTATGCCGACGTCTGGAAAACCGGATACCGAGCCTCCTAATGCCAAGCGTCCCTTCAGTCGGTAAGATAGATCCACATATTCAGGGAGATTCATAGGTAATGCTCAAAGCACGTACCTATCGATCATAAGCCTACGTTAACACCCGTACATAAGGGGATCCGATACACACCATACAGAATCCCTATTCACACTTGCCCCCGCATGGCAAATCGATTCACACTTGCACAATGTCTTGAATATACATTCTCAGCAACCGACCATGCAGGAACCGGACACTTTTCTTCTTCACTCGAGTAAGGATGACGACTGGATCACGGATCGAACTCTCTCTCTTCTGCACTTGACTTGCATGTATTTTTCTTCCCACTCGAGCCTTTCTCTACCACGAGTTTTATGTTCGAGTTTTCTCTTCCGTAATCGGGACGAAGTTGAAGAGATTTGGTGGTCACCCTGCCTCCCTCGTTTTTCCATTGCATTACGTGTCCACGGAGCAAAAAAATCTAAACGTGACGAGAGAGAGAGAGAGAGAGATAAGTGGACATGATTGGGTCAATGTGTGCTTAAAACAATTCCAACAGGGGAATAATTAATCGTCTTACCACATTGGTCGGCTAATTTATTTATGAACTCGATCAATAATTAAATCACGACTCCTTAAAGATGACATGATAATTTTTATTAATATATTAAAAAATTATTGATTAAATTCACCGTACCATGTTCGAAATTTATACAGGAGTGGGTTTTGACCACCTCACCCTATGTATCTTATCCTCTTTCCAATCACCATTGACACGTTCAAAAAACACAGGATGGGGCTTGCCCCGTATCAACGGCCGCGGTCGGGAGAGGTAATCTCGATCGTGGGGCCCACGAATCTGGGGAGTGGGGCCCGCTGCATAGTTGGAAAGATATCAAGCCGCACGCATCGGCCCGGCTGGCGGGCAGCCTGGACCGTTGATTAAATTAAATCCAAAGAATTCCTCTAACACGATTGGCTCGATTAAATTCATCATTTCTCTTAAATAAGATCTCAATTTAAATATCTAAATAAAAAATAACCATCGAGAAAATTCTATTTAATCCAGCGAATCGACTCAGTTACGATATCTGCTCCCGGTTACGACCCACTAAATTTTTGAACGTCGGGTTACGCATGCAAAAGAATTCGTAAAATGGGGGCGATTGCAAGTTTCACCTAACGCCAGCATCAGCATCTGATTAACAGCTAATTAATTTGCGGGAGAAATCCCAGTCGGAGAAAGAATTGAATCTCCTCCTGCTAGAGCTCGCGCAATAGCACGATAATCGCGTACGCGGCGGCCGCCGAGGTCGAGATTATCAATATCGTAAGAGCGGATCAAAGCGAGACACGATCTCGTTTTCCCCTGGGGCCAGAGGGATCGATTAATCGTGTAGCCTTCTGGAAGATGACTGAATGTCTCGTACTCGAGTCTTATATAGCGGGCATATCCGCCAAGGTACTTGTTGTGGACAGCATGACATGACAGTCCAGGAGGTGAGGGAGAGATTGGTATAAGGGGATCTTTGCACAGTTTGGCAGTTAAGAAGGCCAACTGTCTCAAGAGAATCTTGTACGTGCAAATCTACACACACACACAGCCGACATGCTATGGAATGGGTTTATTGTCTGGAAGGAATCTGACTGGACGTTCTTCCAGCTGTCTGACTTTGTCCTTTTCCCTTTATGGCGCTCTAGAAACTGTTGTTTATATGTGTCTTTTGTTGGACAAGTGTCTCCCAACTGACTGTTTCATAAGGTCATAATATTTATGTGATGATAATAATTAAGATCCCTAGTTGAAGATTGCTTCGTGAAGAGGATGCGATGGCGTAGACTGTACTCAATGTGTACATATCAATCGAACATCGTCTGGGCCGTTCGCTCACACGTATACCTCTTCCTTCGGCGAGGACCACATGCATGTTGAGATCATGGACCACGCGTGGCAAGGCTAACCGAGCAAGACGACGGTCACCTCCCGTCGCCCGTGTACGTATCTCTCGCATTAATCACGAAGTCAATCACCCGCAATCAATAAATGATAATTTTGACTGATTTAGATTTGAGACAGGTCGGTACACTAATAAAATAACGATGACAACTAAGACCCATAATGATTAACAAATTTTTTTTTAAAAAAAAAAGGGAAAAGAAAACATCGATGAGAACCCTGACGTGTAAATTGCTATGTGACCCGTCGACAGAATTTTGCAACTTGATTACTATTTGACGAACTGAAAATTGGATCGAGTTCCTCGTTTGAGTAAGATCTTGAGTTCGAAGTCGTAAATACGGTGTAAATGAAAATCATAGACGAAGAAACGTTGAACTCTTGCCCTGAAATAATTAGAAAATTATAAAGGGGAAACTATTCATTTTGAATACAGTAATAAATACAGGTGGAAAAAAATGGAAACCAGAAAAAAAAAAATTAATTAAAAATTAAAAATTAAAAATTCTCTCTAGCTTGTGGTTTGTGTCACATTCTATGATTTTAATTTTACAACGCTGAAGTTCTGCTTCGTTACAACCCGAACCATGAATGCTGAGGTTGCTCTCATCTCCTTTGGAAATTGAGGAACTTGATGCCGTAGGCGAAGACCAGGAAGAAGACGACGCACCACACCACGTGGGCCACCGCCACCGCTGGCAGGAAGTTGTAGTCGAACCCCAGGTACTTTTTAAGGAACACCTTCACCGTCGTGGTACCGGCTCCCGGAATCACGAGCTCGGCGTTCTTGTCTCCCACCTGAGACGTCACGAGGCCGTAGATCGTCCATGCCACCGGCGACGCCCAGTAGTACCACCTCCACCACACCGGGATTTGCTGCAAGTTCCACGTTACAACCGGTTAAGTTATCTAAGAAAGTTAACCTTTTATAGAGTCGGCCATGGTCCTGCAAAAATTCCACTTCGTCGCACGGTACGAGAGCACCATATCGATCACTTACAGGCCTAGGGATGAGAAAGCCAGAGAACAAGTTCCAGAAGCTGAGGAAGAAAGACATGACGATGGCCGCAATCTGATGTCCCGGGGTCAGCGCGACAACCATCATCCCGTACATTGTGAAGTAGATGAAGCACATCAGGATGTAGTAGTAGAACCATAGGAACTTCCCCAACTGCCACTGGAACCCGATCATCGAGTAGAGGAGAAGGGTGTAAATGATTGTCTGGATCGCGACGTATATCGTCTCAATTGCCACCTGAAAAGGTAGGATAGTCGAAAGATCATCGGTCACATCGAATCAGCTCCTAACTTTGGCAGTTGACTTGGCCGGAGTTTTTCTGTAATTTCCTTACCTGAGCGAATGCATACGGGAGAGGCGAGTACATCCCGGCCGCTCTCTCCCGGTAGAAGACCGTCCTCTCAATGGCAACGATTGACTGAACCGAAGAAGCATTGGTCGCCCCGAGGAAAAGGACAGCAGCGTACATCGCTCCCAAGAGATTCAAGAGATCTTGTTGTTTGCTCCTGTTTTGTAAATTGACGGAGAAAAGTTTTGCACATGCTCAGGTTATGGACTAACGTTGTCCCAATGTTGTGTGCCAGAGGAAGGAAAAAAAACCAAATCTTACGTCTCCTCTCCTTTCTGCCAGAAGATAAGACCGAATAGAAGGCCGATGACTATTGTCATGAAGAACCGGATGGCGTTGTATTGCGGGTTTCTCCAGTAAGACCAGTGCTGTTTCCAGAAACATGCCTTGCACTGAGTTGTAAAAGGTTGCCCGTATTTAGTCGGGAAGTGAAGATCTTTCGCTCCCGGAGCTGGAGTACCGAGCTCCTTGATCAGCTCCTGGTTCCTCCTGCAAGAATTCCCAAAAGGAAAGAGCAGAACTTCAGGACAAG
Source organism: Lagerstroemia speciosa (assembly GCA_037672795.1). NCBI lineage: Eukaryota > Viridiplantae > Streptophyta > Magnoliopsida > Myrtales > Lythraceae > Lagerstroemia > Lagerstroemia speciosa. The sequence continues at coordinate 5,239,482 of CM075288.1, forward strand.
AACGAGTTGCACTTATCTTGCCGATTGAAATTTTCTCAAAGGTCAAACTTACTGGTAAAGCGAGGAATTCATGTAGATATCCGCAAAGTCAGCTCCAAGTTGGGTCTCGGCTGCTGGTGTACTGATCTCAAGCATCCAAGTTGCAGGGTTGTAGCCATCCCTTATCTTAGGAACCCCAGGTACAGCCTGCTCATTGTCACCAAAGGAAAAGAAACTGTCTTAGATTTTGAGGCCAAGGTTATAGTGTTAATTGGAAGATAGAAAACTCGAATCCAGCTTGCCTCAAAGTACTCTATGAGCTTGTGGGAACGGCGACCGAGTGGGCCTGCATATATCACTTGCCCTCCTCTTTTCATCAATAGTAACTGTAACAAGTTTAAGCAATAGTGGTGTTAAAAAATCTAACTGATTAAGCAATAAAGGCTTCACGAAGAATAAAAGAATGAAAAGAGAATTGCAAGAAAAGAAAACGAGACCAATAGACTGACCTCGTCGAAAGCTTCAAAGATGTCAATGCTGGGCTGGTGGATTGTGCATACAACGGTTCTGCCAGTGTCAACTGTATTCCTTACTGTTCTCATGACAATAGCAGCAGCCCGAGCATCAAGGCCAGAAGTCGGTTCATCCATGAAGATGATCGATGGGTTAGCGACCAACTCCACCGCTATGGTCAGCCTCTTCCTCTGCTCGGTAGAGAGGCCATCTACTCCTGGAAGTCCGACCAGTGCATTCCTCAACGGGTTCAGCTCTACCAACTCCATCACTTCATCCACGAACATCTGTTACAAATGCACCATCTAGTAAGAACTGAAAAACATCATTTTTTTTTTTTTTTGTTCTGGATGATTCCTAGGAACTTTTCCAGAGAGATGTCATCTGGGGAAAAGTGAAACTAAGACAGTTTGGGTTTTTACTCGTCCTCCCAAGGAGCAAAACAATGATAAACACGAAATTTTCCACTTTCCAGTGTTTTGTCTTTGGATGTTGAAAAAGAGATAGTGGGGATATGTACTGAAGAGCTTACCTTACGAGTACCCGGTTCGACAGTGGAGGAGAGACGGAGCCAGGCCGAGTAGAGAAGGGACTCGTAGACAGTCACATATGGAGAGTGAATGTCATTCTGTTCACAGTAACCACTGACCCGAGCGAAGGTTGCCTGGTTCTTGGGAAAACCGGAGATACTGATGCTTCCTTCTATGTAACCTCCAGTTTTCCTTCCAGCTAATACATCCATTAAGGTTGTCTTGCCGGCCCCACTGACTCCAACAAGAGCTGTCAGAACACCTGGTCTAAACGCACCGCTGACATCTCTCAGCAGTTGGAGACGGTCATCTGCAACTCCTTGACTCTTCATTTCCTGGCTCATGGGGTACACAGATCAATCCCTTAGCTTGAGTTCCACTAAAATGTCGGAATTCAGACATTATTATACATTGATGTACTCTTTTAAGCAAAGAAAGAAACGGGTTTTGCATTATCGACAAATTTAAGGAAAATTCTTCAGCTGCCAGTCTGGTGACTTACAGCAGGCATATCTACGTAGTAGTTCACATGGTTGAATGCCATTGAAAGCGGTTGGAAGGGCAAAACCATGCCTTTCTTCGGCCCTTTCTCAGAGCTGCTGCCGACAATTTCTGATGAACTCCGAAGTTCTATGTCTGAACCTGTGTTTGTGCATCAGAAAGATGAATTTGACAAATAACATAAATCAAAATTCCTTTTTATAATGGTTTCTGCATGCTGACAACTGAATTGAATATCAAACTGGATAAACCTTTAGAGCTCTGTTGAGCAGAAGACGACTTCTTCTTCTTCTTCTTGTCTTCATCTTCGTCCAAAAACACCGTTTTTGAATCCCCCAGTGCTGAAGAATACTCAAACAAGAGGATCATTAAATCCATTCATGAAATGGATCGCAAACAAAAGTTTGATCAAGGAATCAACTTACGATTCAACCAAGTTAGTGCTGCGATGAATAAAATATTGAATAGAAGAGAGAACCCGAACAGAGCCCCAATGCATATCCAAAACCAGTAATCTTTTGTAAAGAAGCCTCTTGAGCTAAGGAGGACTCTTCCCACTGTTGGTTCGTGAATTCTCGGATCCAAGTTGGGCTGCAGTTCAAATAGGACAGACATTATCTTAAGCAAATTTCTTGGGTGTAAACATACTTTGATGAAGATATCTCACCGCACTCCATCTTTTGTCGAGGAACTCATTCATGACTATGGCATTCTGTCCATACATCATAGGAGAAATGTAATAGCCCCATATCATAAATGGACGGATGTCATCTGCAAATGAGAGAGCAAAAATAAAATTCTTAGGATCAGTGAAGACTATTATGGAAGGAATCATTATCGTAATCTGTTTAGAATTCTATCACTCACTTTTCGCAACAATGAAGCCACCAAGAACAAAGACCATTAGCAAGGAAAAGGTCCCGAGAGTGCTCGCGACAACCTGTGTCCTTCCAACCGCAGCAATAAACCGAAAGAGAGACAGAGCCATCTGATGTATACCGAAGAATGCTATGAACTGGCGAAAGAACCTAAACATAAGATAAAGAACATTGTCAGTTGTGTTGAAAAGGTGGCTTTTGGATCATAAAACAGTCTCGTTATCCTGTTTTCCTTGTAAGTTACAAAATTAAAAACGAGAAAGGTGTCGGATTGCACAAGAGAAAACAGATGTTTTTCCAGTTACCTGCTTGCTGCAGGAGCAAAACCGATTGTGTAGTACGTGAGAATGATCCAAATTCCGGATTCCATGAAAGATAAAGGGATTCTAAGGACCCAGATAGGCAATGCAAATGCCCAGGCAGGATAGAACAGGAAATCTCTCTGCTTGTAGAACACAGGCAACCTGAAGACTGTCATTGCGAGTTCTGCCATCCCGTTGAACATCACATTGATCAAGCTGAAGAACAGCGCCCCGAAGAATTTTCCACCGTCTGCTACTGTCCCCACTGGCATCTGAGTTCTGAGGAACACTGTCATCGCAATCAGGGACATGATGAAAATTTGTGTGGTCTTGAAGACATACACGAACGAGTTTCGCTTCATCAGGAGCCATTCCCTAGAGAAGCATGCCTTGAAGAGTTCCCAGTTTGGAATTCCATATTTCTGTGTTACCAGAGCTGCTGGGTGGGTCTTGGACTTGTCGTATGGCACCTGCAGCTCATTTAAGAGCCGATCGCCAACCCGAAAAGAGTTGAATGCTTTGACAAAGTCTGGAACCGAGACAAATTGGTACGGCTGGTCCTTCCTGTACCAATACTGCTCCTGGTCCTTCTTGGAGGTCACTTCCTGCAAGAAGTCGGCAACTCCTTTTCTCTCAGGGCACTTGAAGCCCGCGTACTCGAAGAACTCGAGAACATTTTCGCATGGGCCCTGATACACAATCTGGCCCTCGGAGAGGAGGATGATGTCATCAAAGAGATCATATGTCTCAGGAGCGGGCTGAAGGAGGGAGATTGCCATGGTCACATCCATAATATGAACCATCTGGCGCATGTACCTAACAATCTGATATGTCGTTGAACTGTCCAAACCGGTCGAGATTTCATCCATGAAGAGAGCCTTGGCCGGTCCAACCAACATCTCTCCTGCACTCCAGAAAACCAGACATCAAAAACCATTGTTTTGCCCCATCACCAAGATTACAAGTAAATAGGCATGAAGAATTCGACAAAGCGACAATGGTGTTCAATGATCCACTACGGTAACATGTTTTGGCAACACCTGTTCAGGTTTACTGTTTGTTTTCTTTCCCTGGTATTCAAGGTTCTGTCAGCATGTTACATGAAACTAAGGTTTCTGTTTACTTCAATTCAGACATTAGAGTGGCTTTGTAACACGAACCTGTTGTCACACGCTTCTTCTGTCCACCTGAAATCCCCCTTCTCATATCATCACCGACAACAATGTCTGCACAGATATCCAACCCGAGTATCTGCCGTTGCAAAACTTGACAGTCATATCACGCTTTATCACAAATGTTTCAGGTAATCGTCAATAGGTATGGCAGTGTCAATTTTATTGTTTTGCAGAAGGAGGAAGAACGAACTGACCTTGAGAATGTAATCAGTGACCAAGCTAGTCTCTTGTCCTGCCTGTGCTGTTGCTTTCATGAATGCATCTATCTCGGGGTCAGGCTTGATTCCTGACTCCTTCTCTCGCCTTGAGAGCTCTGCAAGCATCTCGTATCTTGTCCCAACTCCCAAGCATCGCCCCGAGAAATCTAGCGTCTCTCTGACGGTCATCTCCCCATAATGAAGATCGTATTGACTGATATAAGCACATGTCCTCCGAGGAACAAACTCATTTAACTCATGGCCGCAGTAAGTGATCTTCCCAGCTTTCTGTCATTCGTCTGAATCAGTCAGTCGGGCAGAAAAAACAACATCTGATATTGAAGACAACCTAGGAGAATGAAAACCACACCCTTAGGTCATCATCTAGCTTGCCTGCAAGTGCTAGCAACAGTGTTGTCTTCCCGGCACCTGGTGGCCCCAGGAGCAGAGTCATCCTGTGATTAGCAGCATGGGGTAATCAATAACAAAAAAATCTCGGGATCGATTTAATGACCAGATTACAAGATAGTAAAACGAGACTATGCAGAAAATTACCTTGATGGTTTGATTATTCCACTAATGTCTTTCAGTATCTGGATCTTCCTCTTCTTAGATGGTACCAATCGAATTAATCCGAGGACACTCTATTGGTTACATTACGATCAGAATACAGGAAGAGAACAATCAAGGGTAAGACAAGGAAATACGCATCGACAGTAAGAGATGAACAAACACATGGACATCGAACGATCATTAAAATGTTGATCACATTCAAGAGAATTGCACAAACAGTAACCTCGATCGTGTTCATGGTGGCATTGTACAAAGTAGGAAGTGCCCTGCTTCCAATATACACATCTCCTTCCACAGATAAATGCTCGAAGCGGACTTCGATCTTCGGGATGTCGATACCAACTCTGCAACATCAGAAAATCAAATCAGAGACACGTCTGGCCTTCACAAGAATAAGGAACACAGTACTTGATGATGTTCAGACTTACCGGTCGGTTCTCTCCCTCAGCCTTCGGAGGAACTTTTCGTTATCCTCCTCGACAACTTTGAGGATATTATCCATCAGCTGCTTCTTGTCCTCCACCTTGAGCTTCGTTACATCGATCTATAAATATTAAGACAACAATTGATGACTGCACCGCCATGAACGACAACCTTAAGCGTACGGAGACGACTTCACATGTTAGGAAGAAGCTCAGGCTCAGGTCATACCTCGCCGTGGACGACCTGACCATCGTCAAGAACCTGCCGGAGCATGCCCTTGCGGAGCCGGTCATAGGTGGGGAGGCGCTCGATGGCGGCCCACTTGAGCTCCTCCTCGTCGTCATACTCATGCTGCCGCCCGCTCCGGCCGAACACATCAGTGGGGGCCTGCCAAGCCTCCCGGAAGCTGGCCGAGGCAAAGCTCCGGCGGCTGGTGGACACCCAGCTCCGGCGGCTGCTCGTCGACCTTGCCAGGTCATCTCCTGCTAGTGCCGACGCCATCGAGGGATTAAGTTCTCCGCAGTGAAACGGACGCCGCTAGTTGCAATCACTCAAATCTGTCAGGAAAAAACAATTCGTTCCGCTATAGTTCACTGGCACCAAACGTGGCATGATACGAATCTTCGCCAACATCATATCAAACAGGAAATACCCGAAAAAAGAAAAGGCATCGACATGTTCGTGTCGAGTGATGCCCTGACAGAGGAGTCAGATGTGTTGGGAAACCTGAATCGGATCCCGAGAAGGACGGCTGAACTATAATAAACTCCTCAAGGACGACGGACCCATCACGCCGCACACCGTCGCAGAGTGTGGAGTCTATCCGGCGGTGGAACACTCTGTTCCCGCTTCCTCCGGCAATGCTCCTACGCTAGAGTTTAAAGAGGAAAGAAAAAAACACAGACCCAGAGATGGAGACGGAGATGGAAAGCGCGGACGTCGAAGATGAGGGGATCCACGGTATAAAAATATCATCATGCAGGGGGTGGGGACATGGGAGGTCTTTTTTATTATTTGCTATTCATCTCTGAGACGCCGCAGAGGATTCTTTCCGTCCGCCATTGATTTACCGAAACTCGAGATGGCGGAAGATGAAAGCTGGATCTGTAGTCACCCCACATTAAACCACATGCTTTCGGTGGCTGTGCTGTCCCTACCATGAAGGAGAGAGCCTCGTCTTCCACCAATACACTACTCAACCGTATTTACGTGATACCATAAAAAAATTTTAAAATTCTTTTAATTAAAGTTATAAAGAAAAAATAATTTAATTTAATTATTTCATAATATTATATAAAAATTATTATATAATATATCCGCCACATAGAATAGTTTCTCCCCGGAGGGCCCCGCACGTGCACCTGCTCTGCTCGATCAACGATTGCCTTAATCCGATAACGAATCATCACCCCTGCCCCTAATATCACGATCTCATCCATAAAAATGGGTAAAAATGAAAACTTTTTTAGCTCAAGATCGCTGATCTTAGAGCCCCGGCCATCTCGATGTGACCCACCGGGCATCTAGAAACTCAACCGATCATTACTATTTAACTCAATTAAAATAAAGAATTTATTAATTGTGAATTTTTTTATTCATTAAAAATTTCTTATGATAATATTGAACCGGCCCAAAGGCACGATTTGGCATCCGCAGGCTTCGGAAAATTCTACGGTTAGTGCCATCGGTCGAGACTTCGAAGTCACACGACTCTTTGTTTACCCAATGGCTGCAAGGTGGCTGTGAGAACTCTTCGTGTGCTTTCTGTGTCCATCACGTAACAGGGTTCTAGGAACCATGGACGCTTCTATACGTTTCTCTTTCTGTCCGTTTTTCTTCTGAAAAAGGGGAATTCAGTACAGTAAAATTGTTTTCGATATGATATCAGTGAACATCGGTTTCGACTTTGTCAGCGGGACTCGTTTTTTTCCAGGGACGGATCCAGAAAGTTTGTACAGATGGGGCGAAACTCCATAGGGAATTAAGGTGAAGAATTCAAGGGGGGCGAACTATGTATTGCTCAATAAAAATGGACAAAATCAAGCAAAATTTACATAAAATTTCACAAAATTTCACGAGTTCGGGGGGCAATCGCCCCCGTGCCCCCCTAAATCCATAGCTGTTTTTTTCCCATTACCTTCGGCTAGCGATGGCTCATAAAAGGGATTGCGGGAAAAAAAAAGACCCCTAAAATAGAAATTTGTGCTAAGTATTAGCAATGTTTGAAGAAATGCAACTGAGTTAGGGGGAAAAATATTGTTAAATGATCTTTTTAGTATAAAATATTGTTAAATGATCTTTCTTTATAATAATATACTAAAAAAATCAATAGAATTATTTTTATTAATAATAATTATAATATTAATTTAAATAATTAATATATTTCATTTACTTATTATATTTTAATTAATATTTTCTCAAACATTATTTCAAGAATCTGTGGAAGCGTGGATCTGTGAATTAAGGCGAACGGGCAGTTGGACCTTTCACTTTTGGGATGTTAACAATGATTGCTGATTAGGACACGTGTTGGGCAGCGGAGTGGAAGGATTCTCGCACGTCGTTGGAGGGAAAATGGGGAGTAGCGTAGCGGAGAAGGGCGCATCGCACGTGATAATGTCACCTCGACTGTCCCTGTTCCTTCTAGAAGGTCTGCCTCGCCGATGATTTGCGGCCTTAGGATCAGACACAAGTCTGATTCACAGGTTGAAGTCAACCTCTTGCAGGCCTCGTCATTAATTTCACAATAAATCATCGATTTGATTATTAAATTTATAGTAAATTATTAATTTAATTCTTAAAATTTAAAAATTATCAATTTAATTCACATTATTTAATTCCGTCGGTTAATTTGGTTCATGCGTTATAACCTCGTTTATAAATGCTGACATATATATGACATGCCACGTGACAATTAATAAATAGATAAAATTGCTTAATTTCAACCACTCATAATTCACCTAATGGCATGTGAGATTCAAAGAAATGATCGTCATCATTTACATCAGCATCCGGAAATTGCATTATAACTCCTCGATCAAATTGACTGATAGAATTAAACAGTGACGACCAAACTGACGGTTTTTAAACTTTAAGGACTAAACTGATGACTCAGTATAAATTTAAGGATCAAAATAATGCTTCTCTCTTAATTTCACCAAAGACAAGATGCTACCGCAGATTTAAATTATTAATTTATAATCAATTAGTCGAGATAATTTGATTAATTTTTTTTTCATGAATGATATCTCTGATTCGAATCTTGAAAGAAAATTTAAAATTTTTGGATGTCGCTTTTAATAAACTAATCCAACCCAAATCTAAATTAGTAAATAAGATGAGCTGTTTGTCTCATCTTGAAACTTTTATATATTACACTATCATTAATTTTATTATTTATTATACATTTATTTTTATTTAATTATAATTACACGTCTATAAAAATCAGGAATACTGTTAAATAATTAACGCTCTATTAAATGTTATTTATAATTAACTATATAATTGACAGTTTCGCCCGGCATGAAGCGAAAAATAAAGAGGAATTTGTCTAGAAAGTATTGTGGGGGGTCACCGAATAACTTTCCAGAAGCTTCGTGCCTCTTTTGGGGGGGAGACTTTTTCGGATAATTTAATCTCTAGAAGCATTTTCTTTGGGTATGAATTACGTTAGGCATATTCTACAAAGTTCCAAAATTAAAATGGGTTAAATAAGATCTAAAGAAAGCACTGAATCCCACGATTTTAAAATCAAGCTTTAAAATTAAATCAATCGATTGAAGTAGTCCGGCGCAACTTCTCTTTAAATACGATCTCTGATTTAAGTTTTGTGAATAAAGAAAATCACCTTGAGAGAGCTTCACCCCAGTGGGTTTTCCTAGCTCGCACTGAATCCGTCATAGTCTAATGGGCTTCTGATACAGTAATTCAGACCAAAAATCGACTTTAAAAATTTTTTAACTTTAATTCAAAAATAAAATAAATGTACTTGACCTTTACTTTTTAGTATGTACTATTGATATCTAAAAGTCCATTAAATTCTCCTAACTGATCTAGTTCAAGTCGGGTGATTGGTCTACTGGGTATAAAACTCTTTCAGCACCAATTTTCTCTATTTACGATACTCGAATTTGACACGTCCATCTAATTAATATTTTAAGTAGCGTGACTTGATCAACTGGTTAACTGGAGATTGCCGGACAGTCGGTCCGCTGTGTAAGCAACACATGGTCATCGATCATCGATCATTAATACGATGATAAAGGCTTCCAGATGCCAGGGATGAAAGTGAAATAATTAAATCATAAATAATTTCCATATCTTTTTATTTACGAAAATAATGCTGAAACTTCTATGTGTTTATTATTTTTTACACTCGAGTCCTATAATTTTAAAAGTAACTAATTAAATTTATTACATTTTCAGTCTGAATTGTTACTATTCCGTTAAAGGAACTGTTGACGGTGTGAAATCCAAGCCAACAAAACAGTAGCGATTTGAACTTAAAGGTTATTAGAACTGATATTATAGAACTGAATTCGTCATTTTTAAATTTATAGGATTCAATTATAAAAAAATAAAAAATATATAATATTTATTATGTAATTATTTTTTATCCCTTTTTAAATATATACATATATATATATATATATATAGAACTTCTTTATATGCTTGGGAAAAAAAAAGGGTAAAGGCAACATTCTATCTCAGATGTGACGCTCTCAGCAGACGGCCAACTCCATCCCGTGACCTTTTGTTTCTGGGGGCGGGAGAAAGGGACAATCGTCGCTGTCGCTTTCATGTCTGCGTACGTTGCAGAGGTGGCGACCCCGTCGCTCGTTCTAGCCTTAAATGCCACGGATTGACATTTTTTATCCTTATTTTTTCCGATAACAAGGAAGCTTTTGTACCTAAAATGGATGCGAGAAAAAAAAAAGAGAAATTAAATGCGTGCATAAAATTCAGATGATGAAAATCAAATCCGAGATGTGGAGGATGATGTGGCTTTACTTATTTAAAATTTATTAATTTTATCTATTTTATATTATTTATCCCATTATTTTTCTCTTGTTTGATATATTTTTCTCTTCGATTTCACATCCGTCGACTCGATGTTCCGAATCCGTCCAGTGCTACGAGCTATGGTTAAAACCGCAAAGTTAACTATGATGCAGAGGAGGAGATCGATGGGATTGGTGCAACTGTAATTTTCATCACCAAGTACAAGTTCGATTCTTGTGATTAGATGGATAGGCACGGTAATATCGTCGCTCCTGACCGAGTCGCAGATTCAGCTCTTCTAAAAGGTTGGTATGCTGTCATCGCTCTCGACCGAACCCTGAGTTCAATTGCGACCGATTCAAACTCACAAAAGGTTGTTGCTCAGTTTTACAAGCGAGGGGGAGAGAGAAAAAACAGTATCATCAAAAATAGGAGGAAGTCTTCAGTGGAGCGTGACATATCCGTCCAATAAAAATTTACTAATTTTATATTATTTTCAATTAGGATTTATTATTTTATTAGGTTTTTAATATTTGTTTACCATTTATATATCATTTTCAATTATGTTTTACTATTTATTTAAGATTTTTATATTTTTCAAAGGTGTTTTAGGATTTAACGATCATAACTATATAATTATTAATTACACATCAATCCGTGATTAGATAAATATACCAAGTAAGCGATGCTGACGCGGTATGGCCGTTCCACTAGAGGCTTTTCCCCGAAAAAGGACAGTCAATAATAAAATTTTAGCACGTTTAGAATTTTTAAATAAAATTCTAGAAATTAAAAAATTATTATAAAAATAACTGAATTCAATTAATTTGTAACAGAACGTAAGCAGTATGCTCATCACACGTAAGACATTCTGTTGCTGAAATGTCGGTTTTAATGGCTACACCTTATCGGGGGCATTAATGGAGTTGACACAAACGTGCATCCATTTTTAGGTGACGGTCGCTTACACCAAACTCATTCTTTTAAGCACGACTCGTCGACTTCGAACAGAGGTCGATCCACGGAAGCGTCACGTTGCATTGTCAGTCAAGAAAAGAATCGGTCCGTGTCCATAGACCCTATCGACTCCGATTAGGTCGGGCTGAAGGTTAGACACGTACTTGCTCAAAATACGGATCGATCTGATTTAAATTCGGATCGTCCGGCATCAAAAGAAAAGTATCGACGGGGGGATTTGGCATCCGTAACTTTCTTACCTGTAAAAGTTTTAGCTAAAAAAAAATGAAAAATGAAAAATAAAAAAGGATAAAACGACACGTGGCAGTGGCATTTTATGCCATCTTAGGGTTATCAATAAACCAAACAAAACTGATACTGCTGTCTGACGCAATGATTCTAAGATCACATTGTTATCGCAAAGTGAGTCCGGTTGAAATGGTAAGATTTTTTTTTTTTTAAAAAATAAGATTACGGTCTCGAGTTTTATGTTTTGTTTGAATTGATGGATTCAGATTAATAGTATAATCTATTATTTGGGTAAATTATTATAAGAGATTTAGAGGGATTAGTAATCACTTCGAATCCCTCCGAATCTCACTTTTTAATTCTTCCGACTTGAAAAATTTGGAGGGATAATAAATTTTTAGATAAAAATACACATTATAACTTCTTAAAAAAACTCTGGGCACGTCGTGATTCCTCGTCATATAATTACACGACCACACTCTTCTTCCCTTGCTCGATCATCACCAAGCCACGACTACCACACGCTTTCCCTTGCTCGACCACTATCAGGTCGCAACCATCGAGCCTCCCAAGACTATCACGAAACCACAACTTTGTTCGAGTTTCAAGATCATCATGAAACCACAATGCCTGTCTTATGATTTTCTCTCGTTCGATCGGTCTTCCACATTAAAAGGATAAAACGGTCAAATTAACTTTTTTTAATCTTCTAAATCTCTCATATAATAATAATATTCAAACAAGTGATATGGAGAAAATAAGTTATCTCCTCAGATCTCTCACCTTCCCTCCCCACCCCTCCAAATCCCTCAATCCAAACATAATCTTATAAATAAAGAAAATTCATGTTGAGAGAGTTTTACCTCACTAGCCAGTGGATCGATCCGGCTCGAAACTAAATTCATTTGAGATTATCGAACTTCTAGATAACGGGTAACGCACGCCGAAAGGAAATTCACATCGCCACTCTCTAACACACCAATCCTATCAATTTACTGGCTATTTTCACTTTACCCACCTAACCTCTCATGCAATTAGCAGATGCCTTATTACATTGACCCCACACCTCCTTCACGGTCACAGTGAACTCCTGGGATCTCTTAAGAGGGACTCGTCCTAGCAGCTTTTCACCACCGAATGGGAGGGAACTGGTTTGAGTGACTCGTTCCGTCATCCCCGCGCGACCGATACATCCGTGGAAACCCAAATCCTTGAAATCACAGTCGCACCTCTGGAGCCGGGTCGCGCCGCACCGTTCGATGCACTCCTTGATCCGCGCGGTACCGAGATCCGCTGAGTCGACACGGTATCGTGATCCTGTCTCGTCAGGGCTACCGGTGTGAGCATGAAGTGAGCCTTGAGTATTGTTTCATCACGGGGGAGGGGGGATTCGATTCCATCGACGTGCAGCTCGGACCCGGCGCGTGATGGCCTTGTCCTGACAGGCTTTATTAAATATTCCCTAAATTTGTCACGTCGCATGAAGTATATAAAAATAAAACAAAATTTATAATAAAAACAGACAGACGAACAAGCGGAAGCTTATAAAAAAAAATGGGACCGCAATGGATGCCAACCGCAGGACATTAAGAAGAGTGACAGATATAATATAAATAGCGGTTTGGCATTTTTAAAAAGGCTTTGAAGTGAGTTGAGTGTAGCAGTTGGAACTTTCAGAAAGGGATACTCCATTGACTATGCGACTGCCCGTCAGCCCGCCATTCTTGACTTAAATCTTCTCCAAAAGGACAGATATGTCCCTCCTCAACATCGCTAGCAAGTGCAACTGATCTATGGAAACTTGAAAGGGTGCCACCGCTCAGGGACAAAAGATCATCTATGCAAATGCAAATTGATTGAAATTGATTAAAATGACGGTATATTTTTATTTTCGTGGAAGATTTTGGATTCAAATCGTGCGAGTTCGTGATTTAGAGAACTTTATCGCTAAATGAAGACCGGCACGGTTCGATCTTGGATTAATTGATGCTCGTTTATTATTATGTTAGGTTTACGGTTCTTATCTGCGACCAATCCCGAAAAGAGAGACAGGGACAGAGCAATCCCACCCACCATCACCTTTCCCGCACGAAGTAATAAGAAAAAGGGGCTTGTCCACTGGGATCGCTAATTTTTAGTCAAATCGATGAGCTATGTCGGGATGCTGCCCCAGAAAGTGGGTAATGGCCCCTGGATATGTCAAGTCACTGCCCACAGAAAATGGAGTTCTTTGGGCTTCGATCGTGGCTCGGTTGGTACAGGGACGGCAATTTAACCTGGATCTGTGAGACACAGCCGGCCAAGCCTGTGTTTGGGGGCAGGTCCGACCCCATCCGTGCACCGGTCAAGGCAAGTTTGGATCTGTTTGGTGGGTGCGGGCAGGTTTGGGTCTTCAGACCGGCCCGGCACATAGCCGTCAGGGGTCCTCTTATAGCTAGGTTGGATTAGGTTGTCCTATGGTTTTCATCCAGCATGCGAAGGTGAATTCAGGGGTCCTTTCCACAAGACTTCTTTCTCCCTTCCCTTTGTGAAGGAAAAGACGAAAAAGATGAACTCAAAAAGCAGAGTGAGATACAGCCTCTGGACTCGTTTAACTTTAGGATGAGAAGTTCACAATGTACCCGGCATTTCGATTTGCAGAGAACCAGTAAATCACTGCGAGAATCCCCCCAACAAGGAACAAGAAAGCTGTACCGCAAACAACAACTGGTCGTTTACCTCAACGGTTGCACCTCCCGATGTCATTGCGTTATACAAGTGATCCCTCAATATAGTCCTGTTGATCACCTCATACAAACTAAGCTACAAACTCTGACAAGTCCCAGCACAAGGCAATGTAAGGATTGGGACATTCATATTCCGAAGTTTAATATCACCAACCAAATGGAACCCAAGAAGAAGACAGGCACACAGCTGCCACCATGGCTTCAGAAATGTTAACAGGCAAAATTCAACTGCTGATGTAGATGGACCGAGTAGTGCACTAGAATGCTACAGCCTTTCTTTCACGACTGTTCTTGTCAGATTTCTGCCTTTCCGCAGAAATACTAGTGTATCCTTATGCACTGGCCATCGTTGCGGCTTCACAGATTGGATGTCCAGGGATCTTACCTGGGATTTGCATCTCGACATCTTAATAGCACTAATGGAGTGCCTCTCTTCACACTGCAAAATGCATACTTAATTAGGATATCACACACCATGATACTATCTAAGAAGACAGCAACAGGGGGTAAATGCATGAAAAGAATAATGAAAAGCAAACATGCAAGGTGGTATTTATGTATGTCATCAGATTCGATCAACATCTTCCACCCGAAAGAACAAATCAAGAGAAGGAAGTGGCAAAACAGAAGGAAAAGGGATATCTTATGCCTATTGAGACTTACTTTTGGAGTGTCAAAGGTTCCTTCCACTGCATCGCACGTGTCGAGTGACAGCTGCCTCAGCATCGGTAGCTGTAGTCACGACAGAATTAAATGTTATTTGAAATTAGTTTTTTTAACTAAATGGTACATTCAGAGAGGTCTAAATGGAAGTTCGTTTACTAGAGTACCTTGGAAACTGCATCAAGAATGAAGCCTTTATGAATACCAGGACCCTGTAACGAAAATTCATATGTTATACAAAGTCGAGATCCTGAAATGGGGTCTGGATCTCTTGACATGCCAGAGGCTAAATTAAGATGTACGAAGACCCTACTCCAAGGCTAAATAACTCTAGTACATGTGATGAGCAGAATACAAGGGACAGATATAGAGAAAGTATGGACAAGATATACATCTCAATAACTCATACTTCACACATCAAGAGACAGACAAGAAATATTATGTGAGGTTTGCTACTGAAAGCGATGTTGTCCGTGCAGGATGCCAACTGATATGAGAAAACTATATTTAGTAGTAGACGACGGCGTACATTGTGACGCAGGAAGAGGACTTCAAGAGCTACACAGTCAAACAAAGAAGAAACTCCCATCCCGGTTACTTCACCACAATCCTGAAGCAAGTCAAGATTTATCAGACATTGATAGGTAACTTAAAAGGCACACTTGATGAAATAATAATCGTACATACACCACATATTTGGGTGGAAAGAAAGAAGAAGTTTCAAGTGACAATTCTGTTTCTATATAATTTTATATAGTGGACCACTAGGATAATCTGCTAGTGGAGTCTGACTGCGATGTCATCACAAGAGAGATTTGAATTGAAAGAATTCAGAAATTTCTCATTGCCTGCAAGAAAATTTGACATTTTCCACTGTAACAACGAAGTAAACAGAGCTTTGGCATCCTTTTTTCCCTGTCAATATATCCATGGAACAAATAATCCACAGTGAATAAGCTCGGAGATTAGGTGTGGGGAACTATGCCCAAACTAGAAATTTTGGCACAGTTGTTAATCTCATGTAGTCAAAGGCAGACACGATATCTAAAATCAAATCCTAGAATAAGCTGCAGGCACCTCCAAATGCAGAGAAGTTAAGCCAGGCCATTCACGAGAAATGATCTTCTGAGTCTCTACAAAGAAAAAAATAGAAATGTAAGCTCTTCTGCACTAGTTGATGCAGGAGCATAGTGCTTATATAAAGACAACTTGCAGAGAGCACTAGCAGAAAGCACATCGACTGTTTTGATGATGTAATTTTTTTGTACTGGGATGGAGTCGGCAAACCCCTGGCAGCCTTTTAAGGATATTCCTCGCACAAAAGGAAAAGGGAAATCTAGTTGTTGTGTGATAATCTTTCTAAAAATTAAATCAGCATTCAGGTAAATTCGGAAGAACATACAAACCAAGTAACCTGTGGTCAGCCCCACCCTATATCCCTGAGGCAACCGATCCTCACCTGAATGGAGAAGCTTACAGCCCACCAGGCAGAGCTCAGTCAAACTGGGACAGTTCTGAGCCAGAACAAGCAAGTCACTATTGGTCATCCAAGCTGCTACCATTTGAAGCCTCAGCTTCCTCAGGTGTCGCATTGAAAACTTGAAACTCAACACTGATATGTCCCCCAAACAAAAGCACAACTCCAAAACTTTTAAGTGTCTCAAAGATGCTATGATGTCTGACAAAATCCCATCAGATAGAACCTATCACACAAAAAAAAATATATATTGGTGATTTTCCAGAAAATAAATGTTTTTTTGTGAACCAACACGAGCCACTACAGCAAACTGAAAGAGGATGAGCCAAGAACAGCCTCATTGCACATCATCTGCTCAATATATGTCAACTGAATCTGCAGATATCGAGGGTACCACCAGCGAAACAATCCGATCTTTCAGATCACAGAGATGAATGTGTAACGTTACCTTTACTATTCCCACCAGAAAGAAAATACGTTCAGTCTGGGTCATTTTCTAGGATGGATGTCCGGCGGGCTGGGGGTGGTGTGGTTTGTGTTTACCTTTTTGTTCTAGGTGAGGGGCATATATTATAAAACGAGACCCTTAAACTCTCCAGGATATAGGGTAGTAACTCGAGGACGTTCACCTAAAGATTTGGAATTCACTTCGTAATTTTAATAACTGAATGCTCGGTAGGAACTTTAGAATTCATTGGCAAGCAAGAGGAACTGAAAGACTAAGAAAAAGCTTGTCTCAAGTTTAAGTTTTTGGAAATTGCATATACTTCACAAATTCTATGATCAACTAATCTTGAAAAATCTGATATTGATAGAGCAAATGAAAGTAGCTGGGGAAAGAGAACAGGCACAACGTTGACAAGAGATCTCGATGGAGATGCGTATCAGAAGTTGGTTAATACAACCTGAAAGTAGAGGGACAGAGACTCAAGCATTGGACAAATAGTTGGCAGTAGCCTTAGAGCATCTTCTCCAAGAGATCCTCCCAACCCCACAGTTAATGCCCTCAGTCCAGTAAGAGCAGGTCTCAGAGCTGCAACCACTGAGCTAGAAAAACCCCATCCAAGGGCAATTTCTTCCAATTTGCATGAATTACTGGCGCCAAAACAGAGTTCCTCCCAAGAAAATGACAAAGGGACTAATCCCATCTCACTGTTACTTTCTGCTTGCATGATATTTTTACAACCCCTTGCCTTTAAAATCTTCAGACCAGGATTGTTGCGAATTATATTAGCTAAAAGGGGTCCTGAAATCTGCAAACATCAACACAGTAACTTTGAGTTAAACCATTCTAACACAGCACAAAAAGAAAAGGACCAAGTTTCTCAGAAATAAAACCAACCATAGTGTTAGAAACGTCAAACAAATCCAGGGAAGAACCTTGGAAACCAGAAAGCGCTTGGTTATCAAGCTGTGTATCCCTCAAGCAAAGACTCTTCACAAACTTCATACAAGTCAAGAGTTGCGACAGATATTTTTTATCAACACCTGCATAAAAATTGATTGGTTGCACATAAGAAAGCCAGAACATGAAACCCAGCTTGCTGAAGAGCCTCCCTGTAATCTCAAACTGAGTTTTCTCAGAAAGAACTAAACAACTCCTATCTTCAAATCATTAAGAATCTGTTTCTTATTACACCTTCCATTAAAGTATATTATTTTGCAACCATGAAGGAAAGAAAAGGAAAGGAAAGGAAAGGAAAGGAAAGGAAGAGAAAGCTGTAAAACTGGATCCTTAAGACTGCCTAAAGTACATGCAAACTGAGGTTTAAAATCTATATTTAACAGGTGGAGGAAGAATGAAACTGCAGGTAGCAAACCCAGGAGTGCACCTGAATTACTTTGAAGTTATTTTTTCACAAGAAAAATATAATATGGATTGCCAAAGTTAAAAGCCTCCAAACAAAACTATTTATGTCAAATAAAATTAAACAAGTGTTTGATACTGGAGGAGATCATCAACTAAACAGCACATGGAACTGTAGTCCACTTGTTGAATTGAGCTTAAAAGACATTTATTTAACAACTGCCATTTAAGCATGACATGAGAGAATTCCAGTTTTTTTCTAATTCTAATCAGAACAGAACACTGCCAGCATCAGAATGCGCATATATATAATAACTAGAAAGCCCATGTTAGGAGGCATCGGCTCTCCACCGAATTCATCCTAATAGACATACCCTTGCAGCCACCCATATGCAATATTTGAAGCTTATAAGCCAACGGATCAGAATTTTCCTTTCCAGCAAGTGGACAAGGAAATTTTTCGGCAATGTCTTGAACACCAAAGCAGAGTGCTTCGACAGATTTGATTCCAAAACTAGTATCGCAAACTATAATTGAATGTAGATTCAGAGATTTAAATATGAGGCTGGATATGCCATTATCTGTTACAGAGGTGCATCCCTTGAGGTTAAGGTAGCGTAAGGATGTACAAATGGTTGCAATGTAGAGGAGCAGTGAATCTGCAAAACATATAAAAGGGGCAGCAAGTGATCTGATTTTCAGTCGAACTAATTAAAAATGAAAGATAAGAACTAATAAATTTGATTGTATTTTTTCCTCTTAAGAACCAGTAAATTTCATTTGTATTTTTCCCTGCTTCTCAATTAAGTATGCAGTATGGCTTAGTTATAACCTTACCAAACACATCACCCCTTCCTTCTAAGGTGAGCTTTGTAATATTTGATGCAGAGAATCTTGAATAACTCAGATATCTCATGTCCAAGTACCCTTTTCCATAGTCGTTGATATTGCTTGTGGGAGTTGGATTAATGGCTGGATTGGGGGATATAACTGAAGCCGGGTGTAGTGTAAGAGGGCTTAAATCACGAGTCAAGTCGACTTCACTGAGCAAAGGGAATTTCTCCACCAACAAAGGTAAATTAGATGCCTTTATGTTTAAAAGATAAGCAGCCTTGAGTATTCTCAATGATGGAAATGACTTGCTGAAGCACTCCATAGCAGCTGGAATATGCAGACCATAACATTTGGATATATCAACCTGCTGAACTGCTTCAAAACGCAGAAAAGTTGGGAGCTGCTTGGAGTTTAAATAATGATTTATATGAACTCCTTCAAGTTTGAGCAGAGACTGCTCACGGTTTTTTCTTGATACAGGTTCCATGCTACGTGAAAAAGGAAGTATGGACAGGAAAAGAACCCCCTCTGTTATTTGAGGACAACCAGAAAGGTTCACCCGCTGCGAACAGGAAATAAAGCAAAAATTCAAAGGCATGATAAAATAAGCAGGTTACTACCTTGCAAAAAAGATTGAGGTTGCTGCATAGAAAATATAAATTTCTAGATAATTAATAGCACGCATTCCTGCAAATCTCTTCCTTAAGATGGTGAATTTAGGAGTGAGACATGTTAGCAAGTCAATTTTCTAGGTTCTCCAAGCATGTTTCATATGTGTTCAAATACCAAAAACATGAAGTTAACTGCCATCCTGCTCTTTTGAGAAGCAAATGAAACCATCATATGAGTACACAGAATAAAATATTAAAAAAAACATACCTCAGAATATTCTGTCAGCCTGAGTCTGAGATGACTCAAGTCACCATTTACAAATATTTCTGTCAATTCAACAGAGGAATTCCTCAAACCATATATTGATTGAATGCATCGATCTGCAAGATCAGAGAAATAGCAGGACCTTTTTTTCCCTGGAGCATGAATGCATTCTATTGGCATGAAATGGTTAAGAAGAAAAACATAAAAGACAAGCCATGCAACAATATGATTGAGCATACCTGCAGCAAATGACAACGGCAATAAACTAGCACGGATCTGTTGAATACAAATTAGAATTATTCCTACAGAAATAAATTAAAAAATTGAACAAAGTATCACTAACCAGTTTATGGAACTAAACCAAGAACCAGCCTACTCACTATTTGAAATAACTATATTCTTCTTCATCTACAGAGATATAATTTTTTTCAGATAATTAGAAACACATTTCATTTGCACTCTTTCTTTGCTTGAATGACATTAGAGTTAACCATCACATCTATCTGATCGGTAGAGGCTATTGCACAACCCATCCAACTCCTGTTTTTCCCATGAGAGAATAAAAATATTTGGAAAAAAATGCAGATTAGCTTATCTAATATATGAGACAAACAACCCCCTTGCATATACATCGTACTGTCATCATGCACACCAAGTTTGATTTCATTGTGAAAAAAGAAAACTTAAGAAGGTAGAGAGCCCAAAAGGACATCGCGATATGTGAAGGGTAGTGGGTAGGGGCACTATAAAATACATAAGGTGAACCAAGAAAAGTTGATTTGTTGGATCCTGAAATTGAACTTTCAATATCTCAGCACATACCAATCAGAAAACATGAAGAACTTAAAAAGATTATAAAATCATCATACCCCAAATCCACATCCAAGATTCTCACAGCACAAAAGCCAAAGTGGTACTTACATGCTTTAAGACATCAGTAAAGTCATAAAAAGATTGTTTCGAATGTTCCACTTGTCTCAGCTTATCATCAACCCACACTATAAGTGCCTGAGCAAGATGCATTTCACTGTACCAACAATAGAATGTGAGCACCAATATATATGTAATTGTAAAGAGAAATTCAGATATCATTACCTGACCTGTCTACAGTCAAATGAGGGTGCTCCAAACAAGACACTAGCAATGTGTGTGGGATAGCAACAAAGTACTGGCTAGACATTGCATGCATCTGCGAGAAACAATCCACCATAAACTCAATGTCCTAAAGCATGCCTATCAATAGCATCATTGCCAAAGTTATCATTATCTGGCAATGGAGATAATCTAACTGCCTTAATGGCAGAAGTTCCACTTATCAGATTTATATGTGAAAAAATATAGTGATGAATGTTACTACCTATAGGAGGGAAATTTACTCTGTACGTACATAGAAGGTGCAGAGATATTCAAGTACTTACAAAATCTCTGGCAAGATAGCTTAAACATAACTCTTGAAGAAAATCAAGTGCTGCAAAACATTAGAAACAATTACAATTTAATTGTTCCAGCCAATAGGAACAAAAATAGAGCAACGCCTGAATCACATAACGAGCAGTTATTGAGAGGTGTAGAATCCTCACCTTTCTGTGAACTGAAGTTCCAAATTCGAATAAGATCATATAAATTTATCTGCTTTAATCCTGTCTCCTTGGACGAAGCAAACTTAGAAGACCAGTTTTTGCACCTTACCAGTAGCGCCTCGACGCCAAAATAAAGGGCTCCCTAAGTTAACAGTCAGACATTAAGAAACCAGGTCAAGAGGCCCAAACTTTTCGTAATGCGATTGGTGATATTGCAAATGCCTCTCCAGATTATTGCATGGAGGATAATACTACACTATGCAGAACAGCTATCAAGAGTTAATGTATCTCCTGGATAGGTGTTATTAACATGTCACTTGAGAGCACCTTTGATTCCTAAAAAGTAGACAATGCTACTCAGAGGTGCAATTTTCAAGTAAGCAAACTGATTCATGTGCCACTAAACCCATGACTTCTCCAAAGGATAAGAGTACTGACCTCAAGAAGTGGAAGCATATTCTTCAATGAGATGTCCAAAGGACAACCGTAAATGCACTTCAGAACACTAATGAAACTCTCAAGGTTCCACTTGATCAAGATGTGTTCCTGACATGACTCGCTGCATGATTTCACAGAGCTATAAGAAGAAACTCAGACACTCCCAACTCCATAATCAGGGAGTATATTTAATACAAGCTGCGATTCTTTTTTTTTTTTAAAGGACGACACTATCTAATCACTGAATAAAATCAAGCAGCAAGCTCCACATCGATGGGATCTACTATTGGCTTCTGCTAGTTGCTCAGTACAACGTTATAACAGCAATTGCATTCTTGCTCTTCGTTAATAAAATACAGTAAAGCTGACCTGAAGCTCCCACTGAGCAGACTATGGAAGTAGGAAGACTGCTCCAGCAACCTGCCGGACCAGACCAATCAGAAAACTTCGTTCACACCTCAAATTTCACATTCATGAGCATGAAGCTCTGGAAAGAATCTATACATTATTTCCAGTTAATTTCATCATCGTGTTAAAGAGAACCAACAGCGACCGAAAACTTGCCTCCTGCGATCAGCTTTGAAATTGACGGTAAGGTGATGGAGCTCGGGGGAAGGTTCCCAGCTGTGGAGGTCTTCGGCCGAGAGCAAGAGTTCTTGTGACGAAGGCTCGGGTTGAAGCTGATCCTCGTCGGGATTCCTGCAGACGAGGATGACGAAGTGTTCGTCCGGGCTAGACGCCATAAGTGAGCTACAGTGTGACTAACACGGGGCCAAGAAATGGGCGGTCGGAAGCTGGGAACAGGGGCTGCTACAATTATACGATTCACCGGAACCGCAGGCAGTCAGTCGACGGAGTAAATATTCAGTGGTTGACACACAAATAGTTGATTATATAAATTTCTCATAGGCTTAAGATTTAATATATATAAAATTTTTACAGTTTTTAAAATTTATTTTTATATGTATTAGATTTTAAATAATAATTTACACAATGAATGTCTTGTATATTACACACTGAATGTTTACTCCGGTAGATGGTATTGGCCACACGATGCACCGTCATCAAGATGGACGTCTTAGAATCAGCCACGTGGCGCATTTCCCCCTTTCACCACTGATTACGGGACGAAATGGTCAACCAATTGAGATAAACCTCAGTCGCCATATAAATACCGGACGTGCCAATCCCGGGAAAGGTCTCTATCGTCCAATTTCCATTTCGTCGGACACTCACTGTGACCAGAACATCGAAGAGGAAGTTTCTAGATTGATCGGGTCAAATAATGGCGGAGAAGAGCTTCAAGTACGTGATCGTCGGCGGTGGAGTTGCTGCTGTGAGTTCACTGATCACCCGATCAGCTATTTTTCTTCGATGCTGTTTCTTTTGTTTGTTGCCTGTGTAGGCTCTGATTCTTCGATGACGATGAATTTGACTGTGCGCACTTTGTTGTATGTGGATGATTTCTGCGAAGATACATGGTTATCCTTCTAGCTCAGTGTTCTCAGATCTGAAATTAATGATGATTATGGTCTTTTCTCGTGAGAAGATTGTTGAGCTTATCAGAAATTATCTAGCTTGCCTTGGACTCCAGACTTTTGCCGGTGCTGTTTGCTAAATTTGATAAAAGCAGGGAATTGAGATCCACTCTAGGATATTTCTTTTCTCCTCAGTCTTTAAGGATGAGAATTGGATAGCATGAGAATTTGTCCTGGTAAAATGCCTTTGCATTACAAGCAACCGCCGTAGGTTCTGCTGTTTCCTTTTCTGCATTGTAGTATCTTTTTAAATTGTGGAATGTGGAAGAAGAAGATTGGAAAAAGAGAATGAAATCCTTGGCACAACTTGTTCCTGGTGAAGCATAATTCCAAAATTTGTCACAAATTGTTCCTGGTGAAGTCAAATTCCAAAGGCCTCAGTGGTATGTGAATTTGTGTGGTATTTACTACGTGTCTTAAGTATGACTTAATGAGCATAGAGGTTCGGATATTGGTTCTCATTATTTTCTGCTTTATGATCTGGAGGCACTGCTGACTATTATCAGTGATAATTAGCATCCCTGATGCTAGACTGCCTTTCACTTTGTATTATCAGTCGTTTAACTCTATAACTCAACCCCAATAGATAAATGGTATTGTTACATGAAACTGTATCTACTTGTTTTTGCAGCTAACTGCTTTTCACCATGTATATGCAGGGTTATGCAGCTAGGGAGTTTGCAAAGCAAGGTGTCAAGCCTGGTGAGCTTGCGATCATTTCCAAGGAAGCGGTTAGTTCGCTTCTTGCTCATTGATGTTGGCGATTGGCAGAATCATACTGGCTACTTTGGAGTTAATTGATCCTCACCTCTAATTGTAGAATTAGTTGTCAGGATTTGCGTTCACAATCTTATCATTGAGTGTGTGCCCCTACAAGATTCTGTGTGTTAGTTTAAACCAATAAACTTCAATATGTCCTACCAGAATTGGGCGTATCACAGATGCCAATAAACTTTGTTATGTTGAACTGCCTTTTCCAGTTTCCATGCAACTTTGGAAACTACATTAGTGAAGCACTATTTTTACAAATTCTTATTTTCATTTCATTCCAATTTTTTGCTATCTGATAAGTGCCTTATTTCACTTCAGGTGGCTCCGTATGAGCGTCCTGCACTTAGCAAGGCATACTTATTTCCGGAGGGTGAGTAGCAGGTTCAATCTGTTGTCCTTACGGTATCAACATGCAATCTATTATGTGCAGCTCTCTCTGTGTGTGAAATCTGAATGACATGTTGACTATAATCATGTTTTGCTTATTATTAATAATGTTTTATGGTCAATCTTTGATAATGTCTACATTTATCTTCGTCTGCAGGATTTGCAAGACTTCCAGGTTTCCATGTCTGTGTTGGAAGTGGAGGAGAGAGACTACCCCCTGAATGGTACAGAGAGAATGGTAATTATATGGCAGCCAAGAATGCCATCATAACCTGTTATCATAAAATATGTATTGTGCAACTCTGTGTATGCTTAAATATGTCTTATCGGACTTATCATACAAAAGCGGAAACCCTCAATATTCCCAACTTCCGGTTTCAGGCATAGAGTTGATCCTCGGCACCGAAATAGTTAAAGCGGATCTTACAGGCAAGACCCTCATCAGTACAGTTGGAGAATCGTTCAAGTATCAAGTATTGATCATTGCCACTGGTTCGACTGTAAGTATAAACAGTTTTGTGAGCAGTTAGTTTTTGTTAGGTGGACAGCAAACCAACTTTTCATGCAGGTCATTAGGTTGACAGATTTTGGCGTACAAGGAGCTGATGCTAAAAACATCTTCTACTTGAGAGAGATTGATGATGCTGACAAGCTGATTGAAGCTATTAAAGCCAAGAAGAATGGAAAATGTGTGGTGGTTGGGGGAGGTTACATTGGTCTGGAGCTTAGTGCTGTTATGAAGATCAACAATTTTGATGTTACCATGGTGTATCCTGAACCTTGGTGCAGTAAGTGAATCCAAACGAAAGCCTCATCTATGAATATGTACCTTCTTGAGCTGCCATTTTCTAAGATTCTTTTCAGTAATTTAGGTTATTTATTGCAGTGCCTCGGCTTTTCACCGCTGAAATAGCTGCTTTCTATGAGGGATACTATGCCAACAAAGGAATTAAGATAATCAAGGGGACAGTTGCTGTTGGATTTACTGCTGATGCCGGCGGAGAAGTTAGTGTGGAGATACCCGAACTCTCCTTTATTGTGCTTCTTCTGTAGTGCAAGGAGAATATAACTCATATTGTGTTGGTGAATTCAGGTCAAGGAAGTCAAATTGAAGGACGGTAGGGTGTTGGATGCTGACATTGTTGTTGTCGGAGTTGGTGGCAGACCACTCATCTCGCTTTTCAAGGGACAGCTTGAAGAGGAGAAAGGTGGAATCAAGGTTAGTATGCACTTGAGGTCTTACCAGAATGTCAATTAGTTCCAGACTTGCTTAGACGTAGGGTCCCGTGCATGCAAAACAGAAAGAATCTTTGCCGACAGATCGTAGTCTTCCCTGCTGGGATTGGACATAATTGCCGTTGATAACCTTAGAACTTAGAACTGGACAGGTATCTCTCCTCATTCCGTGTCTTTACAGTTAAATATCAACACTGGATAAACTCGACCCAATTGATTGCAGACTGATGGGTTCTTTAGGACCAGCGTTCCTAATGTGTATGCCGTCGGGGATGTTGCTACTTTTCCATTGAAGTTGTACAATGAAATCAGAAGAGTTGAACATGTCGACCATGCTCGTAAATCAGCTGAGCAGGCTGTGAAGGTACAACCACATTTTCCTCTCACCATATTTCCTTTTCATTTTTAAATAAATTAACTCAATTAAGCCTTCTAGTTGGCACAAATTCAACCTGATTCACCTAGGTTCTGATAATGTGATGCATAAGAAACAGCACTGATTGCAATAAAATGTCCATTGCTGCAGACCATTAAGGCAAGCGAGGAAGGGAAATCTATTGAGGAATACGATTACCTCCCCTACTTCTACTCCCGCTCTTTTGATCTCTCCTGGCAATTCTATGGTGACAATGTTGGGGACACCATCCTTTTCGGAGACAACAACCCAGCGGTACCAAAGGCCAAGTTTGGGTCCTACTGGATCAAGGATGGCAAGGTCGTGGGTGCTTTCCTTGAGAGTGGGACCCCAGAAGAGAATAAGGCAATCGCCAAGGTTGCAAGGGTTCAGCCTCCCGTAGAGAGCCTGGAGCAGTTGAAAGCTGAAGGGCTTGCATTCGCCAGTAAGATCTAAAACATGTGC
This sequence comes from Lagerstroemia speciosa, assembly GCA_037672795.1. Classification (NCBI taxonomy): domain Eukaryota; kingdom Viridiplantae; phylum Streptophyta; class Magnoliopsida; order Myrtales; family Lythraceae; genus Lagerstroemia; species Lagerstroemia speciosa. The sequence goes on from CM075288.1 coordinate 5,265,952, forward strand.
GGAATCATCTGTCCTGCCCATATAACTTGATAGTTAACCGTAATAAGAGTAGTGGATTTCATGAGCTGCTCTCTTGCTATAATAGATAATTGCATATGCACTCGATCATGCTATCCGGATTGCAGAGACAAGCTTTCAGTTGTGCCCGATTCGGGCCAGATTGCCCAATCAAAGACACTGGGATGGAAAAGAAAGATTGCATTCCCAATAGAACATTCCACACCGAAACATTTCTGAACAGGAGTCATTTCATAGCTCCTCAAAATTAGCCTAGAATACATTAAATGTACGCGCTCTGAAGAACAAAATCTGGTAACAACCCTATATCCCTGTCTGAACATCAACAGTGACATAAAGCAGACCCAACTGCTCAATCGAACAAGCTGAAACCCATACCCTGCAGTGACAAAGAAAATTCAAGTCTGTTAGGTAAACAACTCTATGGTGTGCTCTCTAGAATGCTAAGTGAGAGAGAGCAAGGTATCCTCACTCACTACACAAGACACAGGTATACTTACATCATCTGATTCCTCTTTCTCCTCGACTTTCTCCTCCTCCTTCGGTTCAGCTCCAGCAGATGAAGCAGCTGGGGCCCCACCTGCAGATGCTGCAGCCGCAACCGCACCACTACCACCTCCACCACAAGGCACTCAGGCCAACTTCTCCCTCCCGGCAGCAATGAGTTCGGTAATATCCTCACCCTTCACTTCTGATGGGAAGCAGTTCGATCCTGTCGTCATCAGCCGCAGCCCCAACTGTAAATATGCAGAGTGAGTTACAGATGCTACTCATTTACTGAAGCAACCAATCTGCCTCAACGCCATTTTCTATAGCAGCCAATACCAGAAACAAGTTTGAGTAGCTACTAACGATAAACTGCATCGTGTTTAGAGATAATGCTGCAGTACGTTCGGAATCTAACCACAGATATAGAAGCAGAGGCAAAATCAAACACATGGATATGTAATTGTACAACGCAGGAACAACTGGAGGAGAAAAATTACCGGAACCGAGGATCCCTTTGATAGCATCAGCTGAAGGAGTGTTGTTCCCGCTCAGAGCGGCCAGTAGAAAAGCAGCTACCACCTTCATCTCTGTCCGGTACGCACGGGCCCAAGAATCAGCAAAGCCGTGTCCTTTGTGCATACAATGTTTGCATTTCGTGATGGAAAGAACATTTACCTATAACCTCGAGCTCGGCGGCAAACAGGGGCAGACGATCTGGGCTGAAGAGCTGCGGAGAGTAGATCGTCCAGCTAGTGAAGATCCGTGCATCCGGGGGAAGCTAGGGTCGATGCCGTATAGATACCTACCTCGCTTCTTCTTTAGGGCCTCAGCTACATAGCTCTCCGCTCAACACTCCATTTCGGGAGAAACTCTTGGTTGGAGCGGTGGCACCACGTGGTGCATCCGCCCACTCAAGCGCTGCATGTGTCAGCGCTACGTCGCCACGCGGGCGGCCACATCAGCGGCGCTGACACATGGCTGCACCTTAGTGGGCGTTGCCACGTGGTACCACCGTTCCACCAAAGACTTTCTCCCATTTCGGACACCGAAAGCATCGGGGACGAACGTGGCCTGGGCCTCATAGTGGGCCCTAGGGTTTTGGGCCTCTTAATGGGTCTTACAATCAGCATCATCCATTAGTCAGTAGGGCGTGCACGAGTATAAGGTAAATTCGAAACTAATAAGAACCCATCATATTGGATAGTTTTTGAGTAGATCTTAATGAAAATAGAGTAGGTTCTGGATAACGAATGAAGAAATTAGCCGGTTCAAGTTCCGGTTTTAATTCTAGCACTCATGGTACCTAGAACAAGGATCGGAGCCTGTTAACTTATTTGTGTAGTTTATTTTAATCTTTCGTAAATTTCTTGTTTGAACTCCAATTCATGAACCGTTTAAATCATTGTATTTCTAACTCGATAAACTTGCATTTAACATAATCCTTATACGTATTTGATGAATTTTTTATGCATAAAGTATCATTACAACTTAAAATCAGTAATAAATATTACTTAAATATAAAGTAAATATATTTAAAATTACACATATTTTATTATGATAAAAATTGATATAATAATTATCATGAAAAAATAATAAAGTAATCCATATTTTATAAGTAAAACATAAATAATAAACAAATTTCAACAAGGTAATCGAAATCTAGGGTTTAATTTCAAGATTCAACAAGATTAGGTTCGGATTCAAAATTAGAAAATTGTCTTATATAAAGTAAGATTTAGATATGATAAAAAAATGTAGAATACTCGGACTCGTTCCCCTGCCGAAGTCAAACAAACGATCTTTGACCAATGGTGGAAGGCCCGCGAGTAGCCAACAATTAGCATCCGAAGCGCGTGGCCTCAACATCTCGCCAGGTAAAAAATTGGCGCAACGCCCAAAAAACGGTTGACAGGTGGGTTTCCCGGTTTAAGATCAAACCCCGAAAAGAAAACGAATAGCCCAGACCGCTTCCCAGACATCACCCTTTCTTTTCCCTCTCCCTCCCTCTCTCCCTCCCTGTCTCTGCTCCCTCCAACTCACCATGCGCGTCCGCTAACAGATTCCTCGCTGTTCCCTTTCTCCTTTTCTGTTCTTCCACTCCCCCTCTCTCTGGTTCTTCAATGGCCATCGAGACTCAACCCCTCTCGGGCTTCCCGGTTCCTCCTCGGGAGAGCATGGGGGCCTCAGCATCCACTCTGGGGCTCCGTCTTCTTCTGCCGGACAACGAGCCCTCGGCTCCGTCCTCCCCCGTGGTTGGTGATGGAAGTAATTTCGGTGGAGAGCCCCATTCACCGGAGTCCTCCGCCGCCTTGAAGGTGCAGAAGGTGTACAGGGGCTACCGTACACGGCGGAGGCTCGCTGACTCCGCCGTCCTCGCCGAAGAGCTCTGGTGGGTGGCTGCATGGAAACTCTGTGCCACCTTTCCCATCTCTTCCCCCTTTCTTAAACAAGTACTCCAGATATTAAATATTGACAATGCAAATGGTGATGGCTCTTGCGTATTTCCGAGGAGAAAAACTTATTTTTAAGTGATTTTGTGCGACGAGAAATCTTCCTATTTTCTTTCCTCGAGCTTAAAAAAAAAAAAAATGCCCCAAGCCGCTTCTCTGCAAGTCTGTTCTTTGATCGAGTTGAAGTAATCATATGCGTTCCATTAGTTTACCGTTTTTATGGGTACGTAGAGATGCTGTTTGACACAACTTGGAGATGAGAAAGGAGTGATTTTGACGAGATTGAACATTTCAGTGACTTCACCTTCAGGTGGCAGGTGATTGATTATGCTAGATTGAACCATAGCACCGTATCCTTCTTCAATTTCAAAAAACCTGAGACTGCAGCTTCGAGGTGGCACCGAGTTCTCCTGAATGCCTCCAAGGTTAGCTGTACTTAACAATGATCAGTAACCGTGCCCATCCTTAATCCCAAGTGTTATCTGTTCTTGATAAGACGAGTTTCTTGTTGGGCTGAATTGGATGGGGATTGTTCATATGGAAAGTTTATACTTCTGGCCAGGTGGGTCAGGGTCTGTCCAAGGACGCAAAAGCACAAAAGTTGGCCTTTCAGCATTGGATTGAAGCTGTAATCATTGCTCTTTAGCTCTCAATTCCCTTTGCTTAGTCAATCACCAGGTCACATCTTTAATCCTGTGACTTGTATTTTGATGCTGTAGATTGACCCACGGCATCGATATGGACATAACTTGCATGTGTACTATGAGCAGTGGTGTAAATCGGAATCTGGGCAGCCATTCTTTTTCTGGTAGGCTGAATCTTCCCGAACTGATAAATTGCACTGATGAGCACAGAGTTTTAGCATTACTACTAAATTTCCTTTCAGTCTTTTTTTTGGCTTCTCACATGTGAAGTTCTTAAAAGGTTATAAGGCTCCTGCTTCGGTCGAACTATAGATCTTTGAATGAAATTCTTTCGATATTGAGCCATAACATCCAGCGAAAATACTTTAGATGGATCGAGTTCCAATATAGTTCAGATATAGTTGATCCCTGTTATTTTATCACGGCTTCTATGGTCGGCAGGTTGGATATTGGAGACGGCAGAGATGTAGATCTCAAGGACTGCCCGAGATCAAAGCTTCGGCAACAGTGTATCAAGTATCTCGGACCTGTACGTTTACCTTTGGACTGCTGACCAAATATCTAGACTTCTACTAAGTTCTTTTCTCTAGCTCTTTGAATTATAGCAAGTCTAACAAGCCTGGCGCTGCATTTGTTTTCTCTCATCGACCCAGCAAGAACGAGAGCATTATGAATACATTCTTATCAACGGGAAGATTGTCCACAAAAATTCTGGAGAACTCCTTGACACAAACAACGGATCTCACGGGGCTAAGTGGATTTTTGTGGTCAGCGCATTGCACAAAATCTATGCCGGTGAGGTAAGATGACGGAGGTTTTATGCTTCTTCCTATCCAGCCATCGAAGATTCTCCTTTTTCTTTCTCGCTGATTGATACGCATAAACCTGCAGAAGAAAAAGGGTGCATTTCATCATTCTAGCTTCCTTGCGGGCGGTACAACATTAGCTGCTGGAAGGCTAGCGGTCGAACATGGCATATTAAAGGTACACTTGTGGATCCTCTTAAATCTTCCATGTTTCCAGTACAAGCTCTCAGGCCCGGATAACTCCTTCTGTGGAGAAATTAACTACCAGACGTGTAAATGATGGATAGTTTCATGGGTTTTTTTATTTCTCGAATCATGACCAGCTAGTTCCTTCAGTAATAGCATCTGTTGAATTCAACAGTAGCTGGTTTCCTTCGATGTTTGCCTAACAGTAGGGAGGAGTTGCTGTTCCGAATCTCAAAGAGGGAGATTGAAATGAGTGTTATCTGCTTGCTCTTTCTCTGATAACTATCAGCCAAACTACCGGCTGATTTTTGTTTTCTGAGTTTCATTAGTGTCTAAGCCCTCTGTGTTTCTCCCTTTCCCAGTCAATCTCTGCATATAGCGGACATTACCGGCCAACAAACGACAGTCTCGACAGCTTCCTGTCATTTTTGAAGGACAATGGAGTTAATTTGGATGAAGTTCAGGTAATGTTCCTTTGGCAGATTGTTGGAAAAAGAAAGAAGTGTATGGAGGACCTTTAGAACAGAAAAACGACACCCAGACAAAACAAAATGAACGTTCTTCACTCGTCTGCAGACCAACATAACCATGTTGGAATTCGATCACATCTCATTCTCAGGTCATCAAGGCAACTGAAGATTCCGACATGTATGCCGGCAGCAAATCAAGTGCAGCGGAGGTTGCAGCCAAGCCGCTCGAGAAACCTCGAACTCTCGAAATCAAAATTCCATCGAACGAAGACAAGAAGCCTTCTCCTGAAGACACGACGAGGCAGGACTTGTTACGGAGACTCCGCTCCTGCAAGATGGCAGTTGTCCACGACCAGCAGAAGCTCGAGCACCAGCTCTCCCGGAAATGGTCTGCCCTGTCGGGCGGGCTCCCTAGCCCGAAGACCGAGGTGCCCAAGGACGCGATCCTGCAGCGGATAAACTCAAAGAAGGCCACGGGATCCTACCAGCTGGGCCACCAGCTCTCGCGAAAATGGTCCACGGGGGCGGGCCCGAGGATCGGGTGCATGAACGATTACCCGCACGAGGTGAGGCAGCAGGCGCTGGAGATCGTGAACCTGTCCCCGAGGCGGTCACCGACTCCTCCAGCCGCCTTCAGCCCGATGGCGGGACTCGCTTCGCCTACCCTCCAGCACGGTGTCTTGTGATTTGAATCGATGGGATCAGCCGGATGAGCTCGGGGTAATATATCACAGGCAACCCTTGCGGTGTAACGTTGGATGGAACGATCCAAGTTTTGTGAGAAAGCAGCAACCGTGCATCAAGAGGAGCCTGGAATGAATTGAATCTTTTTCGTATAATATTTGACAGAAATTTCTTGGCCATGCGTTTAAAATAGTTGGACGCCAATGATGGGAACTTGGCAAATGCGCTGATAAGCAGACTTAAATATTGGGCGAGTCGTCAAAGTTAACATCTCGGATTCGAATCTTATAAATAAAAAGAATTCAGTTAATGAGAGTTTTATTCTCTCGTGGATTCACCTGATTCGAACTGGATTAGTGAGTGTCCACTGAACTTGTATGAATCAGTGATACAGACAGAAGTATTGGATGAGCCGTCAGGGATCGATTTAAGGGAGTCGGGGTCATTGCCCCTAAACTCAGGAAGACTTTGAAATTCTTGCGAGCTAGACCCACCTTAGGATTTCTCGTTGGTAGGGTAGGGGTAGACCTTTGACTGACCAGTGGGGAGAGAGGCCTTTTGTTTTGTTTTTTTTTTTTTTAACACTTTTCCGGTTTGGATATCTTACGGTTCGAGGAGGGTTCCCGACCGATTTAAATTTTGACCGGTTTTTGATTCGGTTTGGATCCCGGCCCGTGGTCAGGCCTAACTGTATGGGGAGGATGAGATGGCCAGTCCCCCTATCTCCTACGTATCATCATCCGACAACTGTAAACAGTTGCAAATCGAAACAGAGCACAACCGACGGAGCGCGAGCAATCGCGTTAGGCCACGTGGCCAGCTGGGGGCGGCCCACGCTTCGCTGGGGAGAGACTGGCTCATGGGTACCCTGGCCTTCCCACGTTTACTGTCCTGCCACGTGGCCCACCGCAAAACGTGCCAAATAGATTTCATTAAATGGTTTGTAGACTTTTTTTAAAAAAAATTTTTCGGCTGAAAAGGTATATAAATATGCTGGACGAAGGATCCGCCGCGTCAACGAGATGGCCCGCCCTCAGTCCATCCGACACGTGGCGCTCTGTAACAGTCCAAATCAAGCCACCATCGGACACACACCCTTGGAAATTCTTCGGTGAAGTCGGAGTTACCCGATTTAAGGTTCCATGAATATTTATTAATTTACTTTTTTTAACAAAATTAAATTTTTTAGATAGTAAAATGATCATAATTATAATTTTTTATCATTATATTCAAATAAAAAAAATCCATCTAATCACCTTAACTTGTATAATGTAATTAATAATAGTTTAATATTAATAAAAATATCATATTATCTTAAAAAATAGATATTATTAAATGGATAAAAAGTGTAACATAATTTAAATAATAACTGGTAAGTGGCAAACTCAGACCTGTGTACCAAACCTTGAGGAGTTTATATGCAGATTTGTCATACGCCACTCTGCGTGTAGTATCTGTGTCTCGGAAGATAGTAGCCATGGTGTGGAAGAGGCCTAACGCGATTTTGAACTCGCCGGAGGATGCGCCAGCTGCGGTAAGGCCGGTGGACGAGGAGCTGCTGCCGGATCGTATGGTGAGGATTGAGATGGAGGCGGCCGAGGCGCTGGCGGACCTGGCCCAGCTCGCTGCTGGAGGGAGCGGAAGCTGCTCAGGCGGGAAAGTGGCGGGAAGGTCGAGGAGGAGGCGAGTCAAGACCGAGTCATCGCCGAGTCCCTCGGAGTTGAACCCGGTGGACTCGGCCCCTTCGCGTTCAGATCTCGCTCAGGTTAGAGTAACGCCATTTTGTTCGTCGGTGCGAACTTCGAGTTCCATTGAGTTTGTCTGATGATTTTGGTTCCTACGTGAACTTCGACAGCGCCTCAGCTGATTAGGATTGTGAATGCACTTGCGTCAATGGACTGCGACTGATTGGTTTTTGGCTAGTCGAGCAGCACCTCGTCATTAGCCAATCCTGATAATCGTTGTGCAAACTTGGACTTGCAGGCTTCCCTTAAACGTAGAATTGCTTAGCTTGTTATACCACCTGGTTAGAAGGTCACATTGCTGCGAGTGAGACCTTAATTGAAATCCTGTTTTCCGCTCTAGAATAGGACGTTGACTACTAGATCATGCAAACCTGATGTTAGAGTTAGATCATAGGTCGTCAGTTGATTTAGGTTGTATCAGCGGAAGTTGTCAATTCAAAGCTTGTAGGCTTCCAGCCAAAGCATTGCAGCCATTGGTCAAGGACAAAGTTTCCAAAACATGAGGTTTGTATTAGATTTGAAGACATAAGTTTAACATGATTGAATTTTAATCCTTACTGGGAGTTGTGACAGTGCCTGGTGGAATATCATGTTGAGAAGTACAGAATCTTAAAAAATTCTTTGGAAGTTGTTTCATCCATCTGGCACATGAGTCATATCTTGTGGCGTGGCCCCTCTACCAAATTTATCATCATAGTCCGCTGTTGCACGTGTTCTACATCTAACTGTACTCTGCATAGTGGCTTTGTCCCTAGAACGTCCAATCTATATCCTGCAATATACCGTGCTCTTCTGTCCTTTGCATTCTCATTTATTTTTTATGATTTTCTATCTATTGCCAAGGTTTTGGGTCACCAACTGCCACTATTTTCTACAGTACTTTAGAAATATTGTTCTTTGTGGCAGGACTGTGCTTCCTTGTCTCTACAGCAGCATGAAAAGCCACAATCAACAATTTACCATCCGACATCTGAGCAATGTGCTCAACCTTTGGATCAAAGTCACATATGCGCCAGAGATTCTGTGCCATTAGGTGGTGGCAGGTCAAGACAGAATCTATCAGAGGTAGGAACTTGTGCAAATTCTTGTATAATCACAGCGTCCATCCGAAAACTCTTTTTTTGCTCAGGCTGAAAAAGAAGCAAAGCGGCTTCGTCGGATTTTAGCAAACAGGGAGTCTGCCAGGCGGACAATTCACCGCCGACAGGTAAAGTGCATTGTGAGCTATCAGCCTTGAACTGATTCTTTGCTGCATTTAGTGGAATCACTTGGAGAAAGATTTAGCCCATCTATAGTAAATGTAGCTATGTTGAAATTTTTTGCTCATTGTAAATGGCATATGAGACACTACGGGGGGCATTTAACTTAGCAAGATGAATTTTAGTTGACAGGAAGAATATTATAAGATGAATGTCTAGGATTTGTAGTTGCAAATATATGTTTCATTTTCATCCGCGATCTTGAGAGGTCTTTCTTGCACAGGCTTTGTGTGAGGAGTTAACCAGAAAAGCTATTGAGCTAACTGAGGAAAATGAAAAATTGAAAAAGGTGTGTATTTCATGCTTCCTATGATCCTTCGATGTCCAGTACTAACCCTTTTTTCTGCCCTTCCCAAGTCGATCTTCATTGTCAATCATCAGATCTGCTTCTTTTGAACTTATATACACAGACACATTTATAGCTATGCATACATTTATAAATGGAGATAATTCTGTTTCAAATATTCTAGAATGAGCATTGATAAATATCAGTAAGCTAAACTCATAGAGATGGTGATTTGACTGCTCAAGGGAATGGAGACGGCTTTGAGAGAATTTCAGAAACTTGAGGCAACAAATAAGCACCTAAAAGCAGAGGTAAGGATTGTCAAGTTTGTCGTAGATGGGGAAAAATCTTACTGTCAAGGATCTCCAAGTTCTTCTGACACTTTCCCTTTTTTAGTTTGAGAAGGCATTGGAACATGAGGTAAGATTGCCAAAACGATAGAATGATTCCCGGTATTAAGATGGATATTTTTCTTTGACTGCTCAATGACATGAGATCTTTCCCATTTGCACAGGCTGCGAGAGCTGCTACATGCAAGGTGGTGGGAACATCTGAGCTGAAGCATGACCAGATAGAGATGCCTACTACACTTCTAAATTTCCCGATACTCTTGCATAACACTCTGTTGACACCTTGTCTTTGGCATCCGACATTTCAATCTCCAAATGTAAGCAAACTGTATCAAGTTCTGCCTTCTGTTCCTTCTGTGGAAGCTAATGTCACCACTCAGGCATCTATCAAACCTGATCCAACTTATGAACAGGCCCTCCCAAGCATCTCTGGACCGAGAAATCCTGTTTACATACTCCCCTGCCCTCGGATTTTCACTCTTTCTAATCATGGGTGCCATTGTGAGTGCACTCATTGTTGCAAATCTGAACAAGATGAGAATGGTGCTGCCTCTTCCTCAAAAACGGCTGCTAGTTCTGGCAAGTGTGAGCCGGCATTGCCTGCTTCAGTCATACCAGAAGAAGCTCCAGGTACAACAAGTACAGGACTTGTTGATGATCTTAATGAAATCCCAGTTGAGTCTCTTGTGGATCAATGTGGTCAGCACGAGGGACTTTGCAGTGAAGAGGCTGCCAGCAAGCCCGGACAGGCAAGTTCAACAGGAGTTGAAATTGCAAGGTGTGATAGTAAATCTTGTTCTGATCTGATTGAAAAGACGGATGTTGTGGAGTTCCCTTTCCCAGCTGGTCATCTGTCTTTGACAGAGAAGGATGGTAGAGAATCAGTCAACTGCTCAGGTGATAGAAGGATAGTGGACGCCACTTTGGCAGCTGAGGCAAGGAGGAGGAGGAAGGAGCTCACAAAGCTGAAAGTCATGAACGGACAGCAGTGTCGTACACACTGCTGAGGAGTTGCGTATTTTGAGGGGGGTAAAGAGCGGCAGCCCAGAAAGCTTTAGTGTGTTCTCAGCGTTAGAAGTCAAACACACAGGTTCCTGCATGAATCCTTCAACTCGGGAATGCACTTGCACCACAGATCTCACCGCGTCCTGATAATGCTTTCTGTAGAAACCGATCCTTACCTTTGGGTGGTCAGAAAAAGGGATTAGCAGTTTCGAGGTGATCCTTGGAGGAACTGCTTATCTTGTGGAGCTGGATCTCCTTGGCTATGCATTGCAGGCTTTGATCTCAGATTGTAGCTCCATAGAATTAGACTAGGCACCTGTTTTCTTGCCCTGTTGAGGGGGTTATAACATGCGGACGGCACTCAAATTAACATGTTCAGTATCCATAGGAGCAGCAGAAAACCGGAGCTCGCGGAACCGTTCGCCTTGCTGTGAGGTAACCGTTTCTCTTATTGAGATACTCAAAACATTGATCCAGGAGCTGATTAGTCGGGCCAGTTGATAATGATTATATATATTTCAATTTTCTTCTCAGTTGGTTGAGCTGTCTCGATGTTCTTCGCGTTTGAGCGAACCTGTATATGATGAGAATAGCCTGATCTCTATAGTCCCTTGTTGATTTTCTACTATCAGGCAATGAATCGGAGCACTTGATCAGGGAAACTTTATTAGGTGAACCTTGATGAAGATGACTAGATGCATAGACATCGAGCTAGATATCTAGATTCAGAGACACGGGTCTACAGTAACAAACGAATCGAATTCTACACACTGCCTCGGTAGTCGATAGTTAATAAGCTAAGGTTACAGCAAGAGACCAGAGCACTAGAGCTGTTGGAGAGTGGCTGCCAGACTCCAGAAGACAGCACGCCACCCCGCCTGGGTCGGATGGACAGAGTCCCAGAAGAAGGCTGATTCCGGATCCTTGCACACCGTGTACTTCCTCGTCCCGTTCCCATCCATGGTCCCACAGCCGTATCCGCCGCTCGCACCGACACAGCACGGCTTCAACGGGTTCTCAAACTTCACACCTCCTGCCCAAGTAAACGACCCTGAGACATCATGCACAGGTTTCCTCGTAGACAATTCCTCTTAAGTTGTCGTGTGCTTATTACCTGTGCCGTTGAGCACTGACATGAAGGAGCCAAAGAGGTCCACGACCACGAAAGTCGAGCAAGACATCTGGTTGTTAAGGTCGGCCACGGCTTGGTGGAGCAGCCGGTTGTGGAGGCCGACGAGTGAGTTCACCGTGTCATCGCACTTGCTGAAGGAGTACGCCGCCGTGCTCCTCGGAAGGCACCCCAGGGGCTGGAGAGCGGTGACCGCCACCTTCCTCGCGCCTAGCTCGTACAAGCGCCTCAGGTTCTTACTCAGTTGAACGACCACGGCCGTTATAAACGCAGGCAAGCCCTGGAAGACACATTTCAAATGTACCGGACATGAGACCGTTGTGCTCGAACATGTCCGGTCGATCATGGACTGATCATCAGGCTTACTTGGGTGGTTCCGTTTCTGGCATAGTAAGCGGAGTAGTCATTGCCGGAGAGAGTGACGAGGGCCACCGACGAGGTCGCATCGCCAGCAGAGAATGTCTTGTCTCTGATCAGCTGCTCGAGCAGACCTATCTGTGCGGTCATGTTCGGATAAGGCACCGGCGTGTCGAACACACCCGTCCCGCCGTAGGCAAAGTTCACTCCGTACCGGAGGTGCTGGGCGCCGAGCCACCTCCACCTGTACGGTATCGGAGACTTCATCCCGAAAGACTTGGCTGCACGTGATGTTGAAATCACTTAGAAAATTCCCTATCAAAGAGATCATATCGATACATCGACTGCTACCAGTCATTCGATTTAGACGGTCCGTCTGAGACGTTGCATACAGAGGCCGGGACTGGTGACGCTCCCAAATATTATCTCGATTCAAGTACCGTTTCATCATAGTCCACCGGCTATCAATATACATCGAACCAAAACACGCACCCCGACGAATCCTACATTTACATGGGATTTCCCTTTTTATGTGTCCTAAAGAATTAACTGTCCGTAAATCTCTCTTTAAACCAAGAGGGGTTGGGCCGAGTGGTAAGCAGCTCGGTGCCGCTTAAGGAGGTCTCAGGTTCGAGACCTCACGTACGCAGACACCCCTCTTGGGAGCCTCACCCGCCATTGCCAGGCGTGCGACCCGGGGCGACCAACGGATTAGTCAAGTATGGTTGGCTGAAAGATGCCATTTCACCGCTGGTGGGACCTGCTTGAATACTGTGGCTGGCGACCAAAAAAAAAAAAAAACCCTCCGATGCCAACCGCAACTTTTGACAGTGAACCATTAACTTTTGATGGTTTGCATGAGAACAGGCGGCGAGAAGTTTCTCGATGAAAGTTGCCCAGAGAATCAATAGATTAAACAATGGCTGTTAATTTAATTGGAAAAAAGATGATTTAGGGCACGATTCTCAGTGGCTGAGACGAAGGAGAAAGGGGAGCTCCGCTGTTCGTTCCTCCGACACGCGGAGCAAGAAAAGCAGCTGGAAAAGGCCACAGCTTCCCCCCAATAATGCAATTTTCCATCGAGGAAAAGCATCCCACACATAAAGAAGAAAGCAAAGCAAACATGTTAATTATTGTCAGCATAGTGGGCAGGACACGTAAAGGTCTGGCTCAGGTTCGAGCCTTTCCCACTCTTGGATGGAGGGGTGGATTAATTCCCTATCTAAGGTCGAAGGATTTGGTCTCGCAAATCCGGGCACTGACCTACCGACTTATACTTTTAAGTGAAAATGAATCAAATTTCTTAAAGATTTATCGATGCGATGCAGCTCCGGGGATAAATGATTAACAAGTATAATACTTTTTTTTTTTTTTAAGATGGAAGAGGGAGCCCACCATGATTAGAATATGAGATAAGCCTACACCAAAACACTTTACCAGCTCACCATAGAGAGAAAGCTAAAGCTGAGTGCCAGAGACCAGAGCCAAAGCTCTCACTGCTAAAGACCTCCTTTTTCCATTTCCTGGTTAACATCTCCAAATCCACATGCACGGAGAGGATCCCGAGAGAGGTTAAACAGCTAATCAAGTTCCAGTCACCGACAGAAAGAGGGTTCAGTCCAGTGGTACTGTTCTATTCTCGATATGAGAAATAGAGATCCTGATTCAAATCTCACGAATGAGACTCCACCTACCCTTACCCTTCGTTCTCTCTTTTTCCCACCCTCTTCTAAATTTATATGATTTCGTTATATACAAAAAAAAATTCCAAATTCAACCGTTTAAAATCTCCTAATTACTATGACAGGAGATATATCAACAAACCCACCATGTAGATTTACTACGGTGAGTGCTTCTGGAAATATAGGCTGTGCTGTACATGTTCATAGTACGTGCAATCTGGAAAGGCACGTCACGAACGGCTAGACGAGCGAGGAATGAGTCGAACTTGTGATCTCGTCACTTGAACTAATTCATTAACGAATCCAATGGTTAATTAACTAGCATAATCCTAAAAAAAATATTCATTTTGTCTTTTACGCAATGGAACTTACGGTATATGAGAGTTAGGTCGGTGGAGAGCAAGGGTTGAAATTTTACGGTGGTTAGTAAGTTACCGAAGTAGTCGGTGAGGACGCGGCCGCTGGAGAAACGGCCGGAGGGCTTGCCCGGAAAGGTCATGCCGTAAGGAATCTTCCAGGAGTTGGATTCGGCCTTCCCGTTGTTTCCGGTGTCGGCGTACGAGTCCCCGAACACGAACAGCTTTGTCGGCTGGAATGAGTAAGCTCGTCTGCTGCTATAACGCGTTTGCAGGTGGCCGTGGCGGTGGTGATGGTGGCGGCGGCCGTGCCGGTGGTGGTGAGCCGAGCCCTCGACCACTCCGTGCCCTGAAACAGATTAAACTGTAAATCTCCTCTCCCTCGCGTCGAGAACCGTAGCTAATCCAAAAGGTGACAGAACACCGGAAAATGAATCATGTGTGAGCGGTGGAGCTGAGAGGAGGTTACCAGAAAGGAGGGAGAGCAGGAGGAGGAGGACGAGGCCTAGAGAGGAGGCCAGCGGCGACCGACCGGAGCCCATTGTGTGGAGGAGAAGAGGAGAGACACAGTGAGATTTTTGTGCAGAAAGAAAGGAGTGCGGAGCGTCTACTGGAACAGGACTGGATTCTCTTTCTATATCTATATAAGATATTGTTGTCTAATCTTAGTGCCTTCTCCCAACAATTAACAGTTAATTGGATTGTTTTAAGAATTTCTGTTGGTAAGGTTGTGAGCTAATTTTTGGCTGAAAGAAAGGGGGTCTTGGTGGCATGGCCGGCCCACTTCGGTCACACAGCTTTGGTCACGAGGCAACCCAGCAAGAATGAGAATATTTGACCTGGTAGGCTCAAGCCTGGCAGGGCATGCACGTTGAAAAGAAAGAAAGAAAGAAAGTCATACTGGATCGAGGTTAAGGTATTCGACCGGTAAACAAGGAACGACATTGACGATTAATTACGGCGCGGGCCTTGATGTTCTGTAGTGTGGCCACAGCATGGATGGGATTTTAGAAGAGAATCGTCATGTGCCATTACGATGTACAAGTAGTGGTAAAAGTTTGGAGCAAGGACTCGAACATTTAATGCTTGCTCGTGAGCTATTCCGAGCATCTCAGCGTCGGATTCTGAGATTCGGCCGTGCCTTCGTCTTTGGATCCGGAATGGGCAAGTGTTAGGATCGTGATCGCTCTGATATCGTCTTTTGGGTCACGAGATATCCCAAGAGAAACGATGGAATGGGAAATTCAGAAATTCTGACACTGGATATACGTGGAAAAGCCTGAAAAAACCGTGGACAAAGTAGGAGATCACACCTATCAGGAATACCAACAATCTCAATCCTCATTACAAACTCACTCAGAAAAGAGTCATAATTCGATTTGTCAAGTTTGAAGCCCTCACATTATTGAAAAGTTTATCAGAAGTATTTCTCATCAGGCTATCTCGTCTGGGCCGGTCCCGCGATTTCACTGCTTCGAGGCACACGTTTACAAATCGTACAAAATCCTATTTATATATACACGAGCATATCATATTTGAACTTCTACAAAAATATTCTCTACGTATATTTTCTAAATTAATTAAATTACAAGATTTAGAATATTCTATTCAAATGTGGAAATAATATTTACAAAATCTTTTAAATAGGTTAAAAGATTATGTGCGAGATATTATGTACTTCCAACCGCGATCTTGTCCATTGATCATTGTTCGCACATACCCCGTATCTTGAATTCGATCTCCAGCTCGTTTTTCAGGTGTTCTGATCTTGAAGTTGCAACTTAAGGGGACACGCACATCTCAACAGCAAATCTTCCTGGATGATGCAATCGTCTGAAACTAACTTGCGTCTCTCAGCAGAATTTTCATAATATGGGAATTGCATCAAGTCCCAGGCCCAGCTAGCATGCGACTAAGGGCCATGGAAACCACTAAGTTCCAACGTTGGCGCACGAACCGACTGCCCCGTTTTCCCGGGACAGCTACTCGGGCAGTTCTGGATAAAGCTCCGAGCACTACACCAGAAAAGAAGGCTACATGCATCCAATCACAAAATCTGCAGTTCCTGCACGAATAGGAACCGGGGCTTCTTTTCACGTAAAGCTGAAAACCGTGGATGCTGATCGATGAGATCAGAATTGGCAGAGACTGATCCTTCTATGTTACGCCTTCGTGACGCCGGATCCATCGACACTGTTCTCTTCGATTCACAGTTAAAAATTAACCATCGTTCTCATTCCTTTTGTTGATGGGCGGGCTTTTGCTGAACGTGCTGCAATGGATTATCTAAAATTGTCTGTGCAACGGAAAAATGGAATCAGAGAATCCCGATATCGGCTGCTCATGGATTCAACAAATTCTCCAGCAATATCAGTGGGGGAACTTCATCAACTTCGGAGTCCAACTTCTCTGATAAATCAACCTGTTTCAAGAGCAAAATGAACACACGGGCCCTCCAAATAGACTGAAAACTTGAAGAAGAAAAGGGAAGGGAGGAAAGATTGTTGATGCTTCTTTCGCTGATAATCCTGCCGTGAGATAAAGACGCAGACAACGACTGCCCACAAATCGGATGTTGGGTTCACCTGCAAACTTATCTTTGAAAGTCTGTAATCAAATTCAATTCTCCTGCAAGATCAGTGGAGCTTACGTGTTGCTCACTCTGCCCCTGCATGGCTTACTCAACGGTGAAACACCCGGAAATGGATCCCCTCCGCAGCTGCCGTAGCCTGGTATCCTGACACCGGAGGGAAAATTTTGCCAAGCGTGCCCAGACGAGGGAACTCATTGTATAAACCTCAATCTTTGACTTCACGTTGCATGTCAATGGATGGAAGCCATTCGTCTATCGAACATCGTACGCTGAAATGTTGGAGTGATTTATACTGTCAGAGAAGTAATATTCTTAACTTGTTACAAAGAGCAGCTCCATAGTTATTTACTCATTGGTCCATGTCCTGTAGCACAAAACGAGGTTTTCAGGTTTCTGCAAACTATTTCTTAGCTTTAGCTGATGTTCATTCAAATGTTCAATGATTCCCAATCGGGGGAATTCGATGTATGTGCAAAAAACTCACAATGTATTCGAAAGATCTGTGTTCGGATAATTCATCGGTCTAGCCGTAGGACCATTTCAGCCATAGTGTTTCATAAGTAAGCACAGGTTGTTGAATCTTTAGATAGACAATTGCGAAATACTGCAACTCGATATGGAGCAGCTCTGATTTGCTTCACCTTGCCTTCCTGGGCTCAAACCTCCTCCTCATCAACCCGATCTGCCTAGAACTCATCCCAAACGCCTTCTTCAAGAGCTCATCGTCAATCCCGGAACCGAAGATCGCCGCCGGGATCTTCTGGGTTCCAGGATTCTGGCTGTTGAAGCTCCCGAAGATCACCGCCGGCTTATCACCGACATTCATTTGGAAGTGCACTAGCCCTCTTGGATAGACCATGACTTCCCCGGCCTCGATCACTCGTGCGAACACCCGGTCGGTCGAGTCCACGAAGCCCGAGTAGACGCTCCCCCGGATTAGGAAGGCCATCTCCGTGGCTCGAGGGTGGAAATGGGGCGGGTTGACCCCGCCGACGTTGAGCTCGGCCCTCGAGAAGGACATACCGAGCGTGTTGAGTCCAGGGAAGATCACCGGACCGACGGAGACAGCAGAGAGGCCCGTGTCGGAGAAGTTCGGGACGATGTTCTTTATGCCAGAGAAGACGAAGTCGTCGGCAGTGACCTCCGAGGCATTCTTGCAGGGAGAATTGATGAGGATGGCTTGGCTGCACTTGGATTGAACTTTGGGTTTGTGATGCAGTAGTCCTGAACTGGATCAGGGTCCGAGGCCTCTGTGAGAAGGCAGCAATGGAGGGACAACATCAGGACTAGGAAATGTTTTGGTCTTGGATGCATTCTGTTTCCTGGGAAAATCCAAACTTCCAAGTACAGCTTAGCCAGGAAAATAACAGGCTCACATGTTATATATATGCATATATATGCACATTTGAAATCATCATCTTTTACCTGCATAGGTTGACTAAGGTGGTTTGATACCATTTCCCTTAGGTAAAATTTTGAGTTTGAGTCTTATGAATGAAATAAAAATTTTGTGAATAAGATCAAAAATGTCTTATCCATAAGTGAGCTGATCCAGTTCAGACATGAATTGGTGATCTTCTGAATATCAGGTAGGTGTATACCGAAAAAGAAATTATCTATTATGATGCCCACAAGGTCAGGCTCCATGGAAGAGCCATGATTACAAGCAAAAGAAAGGAGGTGTCAATTTCCTTTCCTAATTCCTTTTCCCAGGATCTATGGCAGGTTTCACTCCATTCAGTGCATTTGCTGTCTGTCTCCATTGATTAGTCATGATGATGAATGTTCCACGGAACAATCATTGCATGTGTTTGAGCACTTATACACAGTTACCTCAAGCTAATGTAAGACCTAGATTATGTCAGATGAAGACGGATCCGGGATGTCGAATTTTTTGCCGGGTTCATGTTCTTTCTATGACGAGAAGTATCTGTACACAATCAACGGAACATGTTCAAACACTGCTATCGGAGGACTGTGAGGCTAACGCAATCATCACCGTTAGCGATGATGAGATTGAAGCTACAATCATAGACTTTGATTTGGTTCGACAGTATGTGGGCATGCTCGTTTGGATGGCATTACCAACATGCGTTGCCGAAGTTTGAAGCAAAGTATGGATCAATAACTCCTCTCAATGTAAGACGAGCACGCATTGCTCAGATCCATCATGTACCATCAACAGTCTGACAAAACTTACGTAAATTGAAACTTTCTAAAATCGAGTTAGGCACAAACGCTTCCCCGTTAACCAAATATATGAATAAAATGTGCAGCACCACAGACTTGAAGTACACATTTGCAGAAGTTCTTCGGATATTGGGTCCAAGACTCTCATACCCAGGGCGATAAACATGCTGAGTATTCATGCATTCATCACCATATCAAAGATTCAAAGTCATGGATCGTGCACTCTATTTTGGTTTTGTAAATTACTGTCTTTATTTTTCAAGCACTGAAACATCTCCCGAGCAGATATGTACTAGTGCCTACGTGCATTATACCATGATGAAGAAAGCTTGCTGTTGGTTTGGTGCAGAGCAGCTAAGACACTGGTTGAAGGTCCCAGATCTTTATTGTCCCATCGTTGCTTGCAGAGGCAAGTAAACGGGTTTCCTGCGAAATAGCAAACAATGGTCGAGGAAGTGCTAGTTATAAATACCTCAGTTAACAGTGAATTTAAGATATGTGCAAGGTCGATATCTCCAAGCCAGATGACAGTTAATGGGATCATCATTCGAATGCTTGTTTATCTTTCAACGGCAAGAGAAATTGTTAGCAAGACCTGCCACTGAGCTCTTATTCTATTGCAGGAGAAATAAACAGTCCATGTAAATAATCCAAAGGTCTGATCTGACTTTGAGGAAATATAACCTGAAGACGTATCAAAGCTTAACCAGAAGGGCAGAACAATTTCCAATCGTCACAAGTGATGTTTTTGCATACCAAATTGCATTCCCTTAGTAGCACATTTTACCTAAATAAGTATTTTTTTTCCCACCAGTAAGAGGAATATGATTTCACAGCATCGTAGAGAGAAGCTTACCCTGGGACCCCATTGAATCGAGTTTACATCCATGTCATGTGCTTTTTCCTTCCTCGAGATTATCTCGTACGAAGGTCCATCAACCTATTTGAGAAAATCCGCCTCAAGAATGTGGAGGAAACTTGTGGGTTTTAACTGTTTCAGATACCTGATAAATTGCAGCAAAAATAGAATATGAGGCTGAAAATGTGCGGTGTCTCTCTTGAACATGTACTTGAATGAATAGGGAAAATAG
This sequence comes from Lagerstroemia speciosa, assembly GCA_037672795.1. Classification (NCBI taxonomy): domain Eukaryota; kingdom Viridiplantae; phylum Streptophyta; class Magnoliopsida; order Myrtales; family Lythraceae; genus Lagerstroemia; species Lagerstroemia speciosa. The sequence goes on from CM075288.1 coordinate 5,285,742, forward strand.
AATTGACAACAGGAGAACCAAACAACAAGTCTATACATCTTAACCAATATCGACATGACATGTTTACATATTTAGACACTATGTAGATGAATTGCTAGCAAACCATCTGATGATCAACATTATTGATGGTTATTCATAATAAACCAATATCGACATGACATGTTTACGTATTTAGACCCTATGTAGATGAACTGCTAGCAAACCATCTGATGATCAACATTATTGATGGCTACTCATAATAGGCCAAATCTGAGATTTGGAATAACAAAATCAATACTTACTGAACCAGCTTTACTCTCCACAAAGAGCCGGATAGCATCATCTGCTGCCCCAGTGACAATGGGCCCTTCGCTGTCAGGCCCAAATTCAAAGATAGTCAGGAGTACAGCCAGTCGACTGGATAAACATAGATCTATGCAATCCAAATAGAGGACAAGTTCAAAAAGTATTCAGCATGCAATGGATATTCAACCAGTCAGTTCCAGCGGTGAAAAGAATCTTCAGACTTCAAATGCCAATCAGTGAGAGAGTGAGTAATCCAAACGAAATGCAGCAAGATCCAAATCTCAGCAATTAGGAGAGTTGTTAAGATTTATCTACTGACTTAACTATTAGAGAGAGGGAAGGAGGGAGATTTTTATTGGAATATATTGGATGTCACTACCTTGACCAGTTCACTGAAAATATTGTCCGGTCATGGTAACCTGAAAGAGTACAAAGATGATTCCTAAAAAAATATGACCCAAAAATCAAAATCTATTACATATGAATGAGAGACTAGTTGTAATGAAGTTCAGGAGTTCACAAATTTAAAATAATTCAATACTACTCAGTATTACAGCAATTACGAAAAATCAAGCAGGCATTTGATGGATTATTCCTCACTAAGGTGCATAGCCATCTCCGGACATCTTTTTGTGGTCCGTTTCCCATATCTTTACAGTGAGGTCATCACTGAAACAATAATCCAAGTACTAGCGTATCAGACCTGCTCTATGAAGCACTTATCCTAATTGCATATGTCATGAGATACCTGCAAGTTACCATTTTGTCTCTGCTAGCATTGAAAGAAAGAGCCCAAACAGTAGAAGAATGACCGCTAAGGTCAAATAGTCACCATAAAGAAATAAGAAGCTTCCCAGACCAAAATAAACTAATACAGTTCAGAAAAGAAAGAAAGAGGTTCCATGAAGTACTTATTGGCTTCAGTCAAAGTCTGCACACAATCCCAGTCATCATCACCATCCTCAGCCCAAACCTGTCAGTAACATTTCATTTCCTGGTATTCAATTCCACCCATAAATCTTTGGAAAGTAAACGAATGGGATTATGAGAAACATCATCATGTCACAGTCACATTCCCTTATCGGCAGTGCAGAAAGTGGAATTCTTGAGAAAGAATACCTTTATAGTATTGTCATAGCTGCAAGAGAACAAAATATCCATACTTGGGTGCCACTGAACCATCTTTACATCTTGTGCATGTCCTTGCAAAACTGAAGCACATTCAAACTCGTTCCCAGGCAAAACCTCCCAAATCCACACAGATTTATCTCGACCACATGTTGCAAGCAAAGACCAAGATGCATTCCATGAAACACTCTTGACCTCATTATCATGACCCTAACATATGATCAGGAGAAGTTCTATCTCAAATGCTGCAGAATTGGTCACCAGATCACTAACTTTCATACAACCAAACCTGACAAGAAAATGGCATTTGAAAAGACCAACTACCAGCAATAGCTAAAATTGAAACTTAAATAAATAAAAACGTAACCTTTAATAGTTGTACCTCTAAGGTGGAAACACATTCAAAATCATCCCCGACATTTTCCCAGATAGCAGTGGTGGCATCGAAGCTTGCTGTAGCCAACAACTTCCCTGAAGGTGACCAAGCTCAGAAGCGGACAGTCCTCGTATGCGTCTCATCCAAAACTGCCTGCGTAAATCTATCAAGTCAGTATAACTTGTGATTCTACTATACATCAAACTCCACTCTTCACATTGAAAAGCATCAGACACTCAAGTAAGACTGGAGATTTAAACTTCAATCAAGGTCACAAGATGTAGTTTTGAAGCAAAATTCCACTTCAGCTGCATATATTACTCTTGCTTAAAAACTTTGGTTAACATCAATGTCACACACATAACAAGGAACGCCGTCTAAGGCGGAGTCTCTCCTCCGAAGAATTGAAACATCATAAAATGCTATTGTAAGTGAGAGATGTCCACCTTGCAGTCCCAGGAGGAAGAAGGACCCTGCTCCCAAACACGAACACTTTTGTCCCCGCTGCAGGAAGCGAGCATCGGCGCGATCCCAGAGACTCCGGTGGCCGGGTTCCACGCCACACTCCAGACCCTGTCTGTGTGGCCTTCGAGCCTCTGTAGTTCTCTGAGCTCGTACTCCAGCTACATCGAAACAACCGAAGCTGAAGACAGCGGCTAGCTCTTCTCGAGTAGAGATTTCAGTGAATGAGTGATCGGTCCGGGGCCAGCCACCGAGCTGTCATTTTCAAGCGCCGGTGCTGAGGAGGCGGATAGTGTCCCACCTCTGCAGGCGGAGCGCGGCCCCGTCCAAGTTCCCCTCATTCTCTTCCGTCGCGCCTTTCTCAGAGAGTGAATGACCTCGAAATATAAATATTATGAAACAGTCCTTAATCTTCTCGTGTTCTATAAAAAACACCCTCTTAAGACAAAAGAGCTCCCAGCAGGCCAGCCAGCCTTTCAGAGAAAAAATCTTCAATTGAACGGTCATATTACATAAAAGATACTGATGTAATATATTCATTTAATTATAATTCATTATAAGTATATTTGTCCAATCAAAATTTAATATTAGAGTTTTTAATAATTTTCTATCATTTATATATTTTTAATTATAGTTTATCATTTATTATATTTTTTATTTTTAAAGATTTTTTACTATTTAATAAATATAATAGTATAATTATTAATTATATGTCAGATTTTTATTAAATAAATATATCACTTTAATATTACTTATATGATATAATTACTTTACTGAAATCTCTCTCTCTCCGCCCGAGAATTCTGGGTATGGAGACCGGTTCAAGCCGGCTCATCTACGACGCATGCAAATAAACGCCTTCCCGGAAGCGACTGGATCGTCTTCCTCCTCTGCAGCACAGCCCTAGCAAGGATATCAGTAAAACTGCGGGAGATTCGGAGTTCCGACTACATCGCCATGGAGACAGCAGCTCGCAGAAGCGGCGGGGGCATCGCCGAGAGCTTCTACCGGGTGATTATGCGGCGGAACTCTGTGTATGTTACCTTCATCATCGCAGGTGCCTTTTTCGGGGAGCGGGTAAGTGTCGTATTTGGTGATGATGATGGTAGCTCTCTCATTAATAATCATCTAGACATAGTTTGGTAGATTTCTCTGGACCGGCTGTGTTGATTGCCGATTATTTGGAGGCGTTTGGGTAGATTTCCCGCTTTGCCATCGTTCAGATCGTTGGATCGGATACATGAGGTAGAATGAAATCAAATAAGTCGATCTTGTCAGTCCGATATCTCCTGAGTTTGTTTTAGGCTACCGCGAGTCTGAAGATCTGTTTCCTGTTGTTACATCATATTCCTTAGAAATGCCACTGATCGGACTGCAAGGAGTTAGGAAAATGTTCACTCCTGGTGGCTCAATTGTTTTATTTTGGGCTGCAACCTTTGAAAGGGTAATTTGGATTTATGTTGACATTTTTCCTTTGACGCAGGCTGTAGACTATGGAGTTAAGACGCTCTGGGAGTACAACAATGTCGGGGTAATGTAGTTATGTTATCTCATTTTGGTTTTGCTTATTCTGCCTTCAATGGTGATCCATTCAATTATATACCAGAACATGCCTGATATGTGCATTTCAGAAATTGAAAGTGGAGAGCTAATCTAAATATATATTGTCATACTAGAGCTTGTATAAGAGACGAGGTGCTTGCAGAAATTGACGATCTCTCTTAGCATGCTTGCTCCATGTTCGGGTTTTCATTACTAAACTGTGGGGATTTTTTTTTTTCATGTAAGAGAAAATAGGATTTCAGAGTGGATTATCTGTCTAAGTGATGAATCAACTCAGTGATGAATCAACTCAGTGGTTGATCTAACACTGAGCTAGATGTAATTTGGCTTTTCAAATTCTTGATCTGTCATGATTTACCTTAACACTGGTTCGGATGTCATTTGTGATTTATCTTAATATCATCACTATGGTAGTGGCTCCCTTGTGTCTTCAGCTGGTATTTGACTGTAAAGATGCTCATACAGTTATCTCAACTTTCTGGGTTTGGTGGGCACGTCACAGGATTGGCATGTTTATTTCACTTGAGTATCATATTGAGAACGAGCGTGTTGTATCCCGTCGAAATTCATTCTCTTTTTCCAGTCCATGTGCTGCTGTTAGCCTTTTCATTTGTATAATGCATAAGATCCTGAAGCTTCTCGTAAGTCTGACAAGACTGAACTTGTTTTGAGATCTGCAGAAACGGTATGAGGACATCCCGGTGTTGGGGCAGAGGCCTTCAGAAGAGTGAATACATGAAAACAATTTGTTGTTTCAGGGGCCATTACTGTACGCGTTTCTGGGGTACGCAATGCAGCTTTCCTTCTTGAAATAAATTTTGCACAGAACATGTTTCCTCAAGAGCAGTCTTGGTAGTCGGTAGACATGGTCTTTTGAATTGGTGTTCAGGGGAAGCAACAGTTATGAGCTTCTTTTCAGCTATGCTTTGATGACAGTATGTTGTCAAGACTTAGCATTTCTTTGTTAAAGCAGACACTGTTAGATGCTCTAGCTGAGATGGAAAATCAAGCTTTAGCAAGTCATGACAGATTTCTGCAATTAGATGCCTTCTCTAACGACCCGACTTCACCTGATTTGGCAATGTGAATAAAAGATGTCAATTTGTAGGATCCGCCGTAGCGTTCTTAGCAGGTCCTCACATGTGTGCGGATTATTCTTGCTTGTCCTTTACGTCCCAGACATCCGTCTCCAGCAATCAAGAACCCAGACATTGTGCTTGCTTTCTTTGACAAAGGAAGAAGGGTTAGACTCTACCCGAAACTCGTCGGGGATAGACTACTAATCAGCCTAACCAGCTCAAACAATAATTTTCAGGAGCTGTGCAGGCGTATTGGGATGTCAGTTTGGTAGAGCCTCTTGCATGATAAAACAATGCAAATGGTAATGGAAATCAAGAAACCTGGTCTCTTGTTCGGGGCATCAGTAGCGACACTGTGAGGACTCTGTCGATTTTTAGGTCCAACGACAGTGCAGCTCACTTGTTTATAGAAGAGGTTAGATCAACTGACCTGCAGAATGTTCGTATTCACTATTCAGCGGAACGGGTCTTGCCCAGCAGGAGTGGGCGTTACTGTTTCACCATGAAAGAACTCTTGCAACTGCAGCCACCCACTGCGCTGGGATTTGTAGTTATCTGACCACGGTCATGGAAACAACACCGTCATCACATGACCAAGAATATCTGCCGGCATTGCCTTGACACAACAAGCAGACATCTAAATAATGCAATCCGTAATATATGGCTGCCGAATAAGATAATTTAGCATGACACCAGTGTAATGGCAAGCCAGTACTTGAAACAAGATGCTAAAAGCAGCCTTTTGTCGATGAAACGTTGTACAGTATCGAGAAACCGTGCCCCTGGACCAAGCCTAGATAATAGTAACAGAAGGCTACTCGAGAAGCAATATTTCAACTGAATCCGCCTGTTATAAACTGGCCCAGCAAATGTTCACTGAGGCAATAATCCATGAATATAAAAGAGAGAAGAAAAGATAGAAAAAATTCTAGGTTGACACACAGCTCAACTGAAAGAAAATTCAATTAGATTAGTACTTTTAAACGTGAGAGTTTGCAGAGCCAACACTGGAAACATCTCTACGACATTGGAAACGTCTATTGAATCAAATCATCCACGACGAGTAAGGGAAAGAAAGCCGATTCTACGAACATCCATCGTCCTGAGGTCATAGGAGGTTGTAAAAATATTCAAAACACAAGTAAATTGCACATAGAGACTTGATATAGAGCAGCCTCGTCAACACTTAGCCAAGTCATCCTATGAAAGTAAGCTAGCAGAGAACACACATTAAAATGTACTTGGAATGCAGATGATAGAAAGGAGTTACCTGAAAGGCTGAGCGGATTAGCTCCTCAACATAATCAACAGTTGCCCCTTTGACAAAATCGTATGAAATATCATCTGCGACCAGCTTAACTCCATCCTTCTCGAACACTCTGCGGGATTGTTGGACATATAAATTTACAGGGCAAGAGCCAGCAAGACACAAATTTAAAGAAACACTTGTCTCCAGAGAACAAAAGATAGAGAAGAAGTATCGTTCTTCCAAGTTCAAGAAAATACCTGTCATCTTTGTTGATTGTGTCATCTAGATAAAAAACACACTGAAACCCCGAGCACCCACCAGTTTCTACACTCAAGGCGCAGCATTTTCGCTTCCGTAGATTCTTCATTGGCTTGAAGTTCCTTCATTCTCTGCAAATCAGCTCTTGAGTCATTGGGAGATAATCACTGATCACGTAAGACTTCATGAGGAGACGCTTCCCAAGCAAGAAAGCGCATCGAGACAGATTATGTAACAGCTAAAATACATAAACAAGAGGATCATTCAGGAACTTGTAAATTTGCAATTTTGAATTTTTGTCTTACACCAAGAGGGCAATAATCTTTCCGACGCCTTCGACTATCAACATTCTTACAGTGAAATGACTCGATCGCAGCCTTGCAATTGTGGTGATTAGTTTAGTGTGACAAATCCGAGTCTCTGAGTTCATTTCCATATATATTCGTGGCCTACAAATGTCTTGGAACTTCTGATCAAATCCAGATTCAATTTATCTAATTTCCAGCAGCACCGATGAATCCAAAAGGTAAGAGCGATGTTAATAAGGTTATCCGCCGATGTATAACAGTACCCGGATGCAGTTGTCGGTTATGTGAACGGCATCGGGAGAAGGAGACGGGAAGGGAGCTTCTCGAAGAGCTGCGGAAGAAGAGGACGAGCTCAGAACTCTGTAGTTCTCCCGGATTCGAGCCGTGAAGAACGGAGATACGCGCTTAACGAACGACCTCGACGTCGACGACATGTTCACCCCGAGAGACGCCGGCCTCAAAACACCATATTGATGAGCGGCGACGAGCCAAGAGGACGACAACGACTCTAGAAGAATCTCTCAATGTATAATAGATTGAGGAGGAAGCCATGGAAACGGCTCGTTGGCTCGCCCAGCTGCAGATGTTGCAGTTTTAGCCGGGATTAGTATTTGTAACAGCGGAGGCCCGACCGACAGACGACCCGAGACACGATTCGGATCCGACCCTCCCGGCCGTTCCCGCTCCGTTTGATGGCGACCTCCCCCTCTCTCTGCCAATTCTCTCTGGGCCACCCTTTTAGTTGTTCGCATCTTTCAACATCCTACCGCCCATGTCACTGTAACGGCCACGGTCCCGTCATCCAAAAATTATCAACCGTTAGTGCTCTTGAGATCATTGAATCTCTTATATATATACCCAAAATTTCTTATTTGTACAGCTGATATGAAATTAAGACATCTCAACCCCATAACAAATCCTGCTGGCCTCGGTCTCCATGGACCATGGCAGCTGCTCTGCTGCTTGCCGATGGTTTGGCTCGGTGGGTGTGCCAGAGAACCTTACTCTCTCTCTCCCCTCTCGTTTTCAGAGGACCTTCAATCATCAGCCACTACAAAAAGTGGAGTTATAAGGTGATTCTTGATTGCAGCGTAGAGAACAGGGATTTCTACAAAAAGTGCAAACTCCAAGCAGAAGGAAGATCAGATGGTTCAGTACTACATCTGAGACTGAGTTTTGTTGGCTTCATCGTCTGATTTCATCTTCATATAGATCTCTTGTTGTGACTCATCACTCATCTACCTCTGTGTCGATCAAACTGACGGTAAATAATTCCTCTTGGCAGTTCAAAAGCTCGATGATCCTCATTACACCGACTAATTACTAACTCGTGGAGGGCTATTTTCAGAATGTTACAGTTTGTACTAAAATCAGATCCACGGGTATTCCACCTGTGCAAAGGGTATTAACACAAGCAACTGGTTTCGTCTTGTTCCCGTCATGTTCTTCGGTGCAGGAGGCTCATCTCTTCCCGTGCTGATCGATTGTAGAACTTAGTTCATGTTGGACGAACTTCCAGAGCCTGCTCAATCTGACCTCTCAATCTCCCGGAACTTCCTGTCCCATTCTCGAGCCTCATAGTCTTGGTCGAACAAGTCCCTATCGGTGCTATAGACAATTCGATCCTGTCCAATCACAGTTCTCTGGGCCATGTCCCGAGCGTTCAAAAGCTGAAAAGGAGGTACAATCTTGAAATTAGCCAAAGCTATGCAGAAGATAGGGAAGGCGAAGGAAGTTGAACCAAAATAACCATATCCCTGGGAGTCACCATTAGTCAGGGTTCATGGAAATAAAATATATTAGGTGTCTACCTTTCGCCTAAGTGAAATATCTGGCTGTTCAAGCGCTTGTGCAGACTGAAGTCTCACCCGATTTCTCATTTCAATCTCAGCATTCCTTTTGCGCGTGAGAAACCACCGCATCAAGGGGATTGCAAAGAAGGAGGCAGCATAAACCTGTGTAGTTGGTATCAGGGGGGAAAAAATAAAGCCCTTTGTGAGTTACTCTGTTATCCGATAGTTTAGTACTTCAATAACGGAGTATTTGTCGTTCCTCATATTCTGTCTGAACGCTCCAAATAGACTGCTTTCGGAGCATCAAAACAACTGTGTATCTCAAATAATCTTAAAAAACACAATTCCTCTAAAGTAAACACAAGTTTCTCTCTCGAAAAAAGAGGCAGGGAGAACCAAAATTCCTTTGATCTATTTCGTAGTGTACCATGTCAATGGATAAAAAAATCTGGCCTGCAGCAAATTTCTCATAAATGGAAAAACTTCTTGCTGACTTTAGTCTTGAAGAGGCATATGCTACCTGAAGTAGGGGAAAGATGCTGGCAACAAATTTGATAAATCCACTTGGCACAACAGAGTAACTCCTGTCAATAATCACATAAGTTAGAGGAAAAAAGTGAGGAAGGCGGAGGAGAAAAGAGTGTGACTGTAATTACTTTAAGAGTAGCCCGAGAATGATAACTCCCAATAGATTCAGCCCACCCAGGCCAATAACCATAGACCTCTCTGATGCTCTGGTTTTACTGCAAAGTGAAACGTAAACCATATTATATAGGACATGATTGCAGATTGTTTGTACGAGATAAAAATTTGATGTTTCATGTTGACAGTGCTACCTGAATTGCCATTTCTTTTCTTTGAAGAACTTCTCAACTCCACCAACCCAATCAGCCCACCTTCTCCCTACATGTTCTTTTCTTCCACTTCGCTGGGATGATGCTGTACGCTGTAGTGATGGAAATCGATATAAAATGTTGCCCTGCATGTCACAGTGATCAACACAATTTGGAATCAGATCAGAAGATCTTTCTTTTAAGGCCATAGAGTGGAATTTCTTTTACATCTATTGCAGAGAGAGATTCTGATAATGTGGATTTCACAGGCATGAGAAATTTGGTTACACAAACTCTTAAAGAACTGATAATTATCATCCCCATACTATAATTCATCATCTTCAAAACATTAAAACTTATCCACCAAAAATTCTGATAATGCGGATATCACAGGCATGAGAAATTTGATATTACGTACCTCCTCATCTATTTCTGGCTGACCATCAAACCGCAAAAGCACAGGTAGGATGTATGATTCATCACTCTGACACCAAGAGAGGAAGGGACCCACTCATGAAAACAAAAAATTTATCAACCAAAGAAAGATGTCATCCGGATAAAGAGAAATAATTTTATCGAGTAACCTTGGGGTTTGCAAAAGTTTCAAGAATCAAGAGACATAGGCACCAATGTATCCGGAGATGTGATGCATCAATATCAATATGCAGATGCATGTTTGATTTAGGCATAATCCATGAGTTTATCCCTCTGATAAGCAGCTTCCTCACAAAGATGCAACATGATTACCATGACAAAAAAATTAAAGGTTAAAGCTGCTCCAATGAGGTGATATGTGCAGGACTGCATTGCCATTTGTTGATCAATTAGAACTAAAATTATTACCACATACAAATAATAGAGAAAGAAAGAGATCTAGGAACCCAAGAAAACTGCGCACACCATGTCTGGCTTTTTTTGGATATCAAGATATGGGGCAAGTTCTTCAGCCGCAACAACACCACCACTAGATGCTATATATTGACCAATCTGTAAAGATAATATGTATCAATCAAAGGAGCAAAGCCACCAGCTAATTTATTTGCATACCAAGGATAAAAGCATGCATATTTGATATCCAATGATTGTAGCACACTCAAGCAAGATATTTCTAATTGACAGGTCTCATAACATCCATTTATAATATAACATCAACATTCAAATATTACCAACTTCCACCTTTCTTCTTCAATTCCTTGATTCGGGTCACCATCTCCAAATACAAATGAGAAGACCTATAACTCAAAAAAGAAATCAAAAGCTGAAAATTATTCACTTCCCACAAAAATGTAATTGCAACTAAAGAATTAAATACAAATCCATTCACAATATACCGATTCAATGAAGTTCATCCTGTCATCATCTGCTTGTACTCGTCGCCTCTTATAATAGTATGGATCCCAATACCTTAACGTAGAAAGGGAAAAAAACTGTCAAAACCTAGAAGAAGTGAATGTTCAAGTATATTTTTTTTCATTACAAGTTTGCTCAATTATAAATAGAGCTCAACTATCATCCCAAATTTGTTTCCTAGCATTCTGGTAGATGGGCATACAATTTATCAGCTCCAGAACCGTGTGAATTCCAAGATACACAACACTACGATGACGTAATGACTAAAAGCTGCATTTTCAATAAGTGTGAATCTCAAGAAGTTAATAAATTAATAATAGGCAAAACTTTACATAATCCAAGATGGCACCAATATTCAAGTGGAAAACTTTCAGCTCTGATAATCAACTCAACATTACCTTTAGACATCCAAAGCATGATTACTGACATACTGCTTAGCATTTATCAGTATTTGAACAAGCAATTTTCACCACTCATCTTAACTAAAAACAAAGTACTAGCTATAAAACTACAATTATACCTACTGAACAACCAATCAATGAACATCGTATCCGCATATATTACTTTTATCATACATGATAGAGCTACAATGAAAATCAAATAGTATGTAATACATATGCATGCCAGGATTGTCTATGAATTCCAGTGCTGCTCTTTCTTACACACAGCAAAAACTTGCAGACAGAATTCCTTTATCAACGACTACTTATAGCATCCTGGAAAGTGACAACACTTCTGTTGAAAGATTATAGTCAGACAAGAAACATACCAAAATAGATCAGTGGGAGTGAAATATAGCGTAAACCCTGAACCATAAGATCTGCCCCGACGACTTCCCTGATTATTTTCTTCACTGGCATTAAAAACTCGAAAGTTAAAAAGAGAACTGAATCACTTAATTATACCATCACTGTAGAGTCCGATCAAATCAGAGACATAATGTACCTTCTGCTTGAGATGATGGCAATAATTGCAGTATATACAAGGACAATTGAAGCAATCAAGGCCGTGCCAAAAGAAACCCTAACTAAATACTCTGCCGCACCCTGTTATATCCAAACCAACAGAGCCAAAAAAAAAAAATCAACTAAACTCTTAATGCACAGCAATACAACTGTGCAAGGGATTCGATAATCAGTACCTTCGCCTTATCAAGCCAAGGTTCAATCTTTATACGAAATGACTTGGCAGCAAGTTTTGCTTGATAATCCTTTGGAAACACATATAGCACATCCCCTTCGTCCGAAACCTGTTGAGGCCATCTTGGAAAAACAATCCGACTCACCAATCAAGAACTTCAAATAGCCCCATTGAGAAGCTCAAATTGCTCGGGAGTAACTGCACGCAATGTTTCTCTTCACAAATTATACAGCAGGCTAAGCAGATAACTACCTCCAAGAAACCACCCGTGTCTGCGGCAAGCGCCTGAAGCGCTCTCTGAGCTTCGTTCAGCTTAAGCCCGGCCCCGCCAGCCACATCACCAATGGTAACCCTCCCACCGCACGAGTCCACGGCCTCCAACGCTCTCTTCCTCACATCGGACGGCAACTTATCGCTCTCCACCGAGCCGCCAGGCCTAATCACGTCGATACTCGCCCTAGGAGCAGGCAACAAGACATTCGGCCGTCCACGCACGACCCGCCACGAAATTCCCGGGAAATTCGCCGGCTGTGTTTCCCGGGGGAAGCGACCGTGGGGCCTGAGAGAGATTGAGCTCGAAAAGGAGCGAGAACTGGAAGGAAGAGAAAAGCAAGTGGATATGGAGGCCATGGATTTTATATGGGAGATGGTTAATCAGTCATCGGCGGCTGGAGCTCCTCCGACAGTTCGACATGGAAGTAAGAACAGAAAAGAATCGAAGCACGGGTTTCCGACGAAATACCCATTTGAAAATGGAAAACATTTTTCTTGAAAACAGTACGTGAAAGTGTTTTCCAAAAATGTAGCGCGAAAACATGAAAAGGGCAAAAATGTAAAAAAGATGTGCAATTTCCATTTTCCAATTATTTTCGGTCTCAAATATATTTATTATATGTAATAAAATACAAAAATATCCGACCAGCAGACAGTGGGCAGGAGAAGCTTCCACTTCCGTCGCCATGGCCGGAGCTCTGAGCATAGCACCAGCTCCCGTCCTGAAGCCAGTTCCCCGCTGCCGGAAATCCGTGAAAGCGCTAATTTCTGTCAGAGCTTCGAGTGAATCGTCGGAAGCTGCTTCCTCCAGCTCTACGACCACCAGAGAAGCCCCAAAAATCCTGGACCTTTCGGCGACCTTCTCTCCTCCGCCCAACTTCAAGCCTCCCCAGCCGAAACGTTTCGGCGTGCGGCCCGACAAGATTCTTGACGTGTTGGGGGCGTCTCTAGCTCTGATTTTCAGGCTTGGAACCGGCGTTTTTGTCTCCGGGTGAGCTTCAGTCGACTGGCTTCGTTCGTCCTTTCTACTTATTTAGCTTTGGTTCGGTTTAAATGGCAAGAAAGAAAACTTCGGGTTACATTTGGTTGACTCTTAGAAGGATTGGCTTGGTAAATTGCTTTTTTTCTTTGAGGTTTGGAAGGAGTTTGAGTTCGTCAATTCTGAAGGAATGCTGCCAACTGATCGAATAGCTTAAGCTGTTAAGGGCGTTCTATTGTCTGTTATTCAATGTAAGGAACAACGCTGACCAATTTATTTGTTGTAGCCGTGATGCTTTGAAAAAATAATTTTTTAGCCAATTTAGAAGTTGCGGATATATCCCATTAAAAGAAATAGCACGCGACATGGTAAGTGCTACACGCTACAGAGTAAATTGACCATGTAGAATCCAGTCATGGAGCTCATGAGGAAAACGGTGTATACATACATCTATATGGACTTTGATTACAGCTCTTTACTGCAGCTGCTAAATAATTTGCTTCCGAGGGATGTGAAAAATGAGTGCACCGTGAAATGACTTGGATTGGAGGTTAACATTCTCGATGAAAGAGAGTGAAACTTTGAGCGGATAATTAAGAAGCTGAAGTGGAACTATACTGTGGTGAGTGAAAGAAACAGTAGTAACTAAAACCTAAATGTGTCAAATTTGGGCACGATGTTTCTGCATCAAACATTCACATTGGAGAACTTAAATTATAATCTCTGGATAGATGAGCGAGCAGTCTTGTTGAGTAAATTTTATTTACCTGAGATGACAAGGGTGCAGTAAAATAGCACTTGTTCTTTGTCCTCTTGATAAATATATTATATCATGGTCTATCAGGACCTAGAAAATTTATTGCGCTTGTTTTCCCATTGCAGGTACTCCGCATCTTTCACTTCTGGAAGCGAGGTTCCACCTGGTCAATACGCTTTAGATATTGCCGGTATGCATCCTTACTGTTATATATTACGAGTAATTCTACCAACTAAAGGTTATCGCTGCCTTAGAGAAAATTTAAACTCTAGTTAAAAGGGCAAGTCATCTAGCATTATTCTCAAAAAATTCCTCTGTCTAGTGTCTATCACTCCAAAACGCACTTATATACAATGTAAAATATTAAGATTCTCTATTTAACATTTCATGTCATCTGGCAAGAACTGTGTATGATATCCATGTTTTAACAGGTCTCAAAATCAAGGAGACTTCAAAAATTGGTCCTCGCCCAGAGAAGCCGATAGAAATCTATGAGTTTGAGAGGTATTTTTCTGTTTTCTTGTAATTTTTCCCTCTTTTCGACTCATAGCATTTTTTAATACTTTAAGAGACAAGTGCTAAAATATTTCTTGCTTTTCCTGTTTCCTCTCTCACTTTCATCTTGGGCATCGTGGTCATGCCAGCTGTCCTTTCTGCCGCAAGGTAACATCTAATCAAGATGTTTCCTTTATTATCAAGAGAATTTGGCATTTGCGTTTTGATTACAATATTCAGTTTTTTTGTCACAGGAGTAGTCTGATTGTCAGAATGTCTTATTTCAATTCCGACTATTTGTCCCATTTTTCATTTTTTTTATCAGTAAAGTTGGTTTGTGTCGCATATGTATTTTGATTTGATATGTGCCCCAGAGTAAATTGGGTGAGGAGATGGATTAAACTTTATTTGAGTGAGGAGCGCAAAATTTTAGTAGTTCCATGAGGAAGAGGAATAAGGTGCACGATGTTTAATGTGGGAGTTCATTATTCCGGTATGGCACTCCTTATTATATGCATTACATTACGATACCGTGGACTGATGTTTGCTGGTGCAAACAGGTTAGAGAAATGGTTGCAATTCTGGACCTTGATGTTCTCTTCTATCCCTGTCCAAGAAATGGTCCCAATTTTCGTCCCAAGGTTGTCCAGATGGGTGGAAAACAACAGTTTCCTTACATGGTCAG
The DNA here is from genome assembly GCA_037672795.1 of Lagerstroemia speciosa. Taxonomy (NCBI): domain Eukaryota; kingdom Viridiplantae; phylum Streptophyta; class Magnoliopsida; order Myrtales; family Lythraceae; genus Lagerstroemia; species Lagerstroemia speciosa. Next base: position 5,300,755 of record CM075288.1, read on the forward strand.
ATTTCTGTTTTCCTTTCATTCAGCTGTTCGGGCTTATTTTGGTGTACTTACATCAACAATGCAAGCTTTGTAAAACAATGAATTAACAATGTAATTTTTGTTATAGGTAAGTGTGCAGTGAGAACTTACATGCATTATTCAACATGATCGCTAATCAAATTTCTTATCCTGATATTGAAAAACTTTAATTTTGCAATGCTAGTAATTTATGTATTTGAGACCTTTTTGAGTTGCGTATGATAATAGTATACTTACAGTTTACACCTTTCGTCTTCATATCTGGCTCTTGGGCAACAATTGCTCAAATCTTTTTGCTGAAAGTGTTATGATGGGAAATCTACCAAAAATACTTAAATAACTTTTGTGATTGATGATAAATTATAATTACTATGTGCTTCTCGTATAGAGTCTTCAAAAGAAAGTTCATTGCTGAAGGACTCCATGGCAACTGAATGAGGAAGTTGTTGATGGATTGTGGTGAAAGTATTTTTTTTTCACTGATTTACACGTTCTTTTAATTTCATAATTTCTTTAGAACTTTTTTTGCAGCAAGATTCCATTAGTTGATCACAGGATTTTGAACTCTTTTGGCTTTGCAAGTTGGTGGCAAACCCAGTGCATAACAATATAGCAGTGGGTAGACTTAGAGTTAAATTGCTTGTGAAAATCATATCGCTAACTTTGAAGTGTAATAGTCGCTTATCTCTTGAGTTTAAAATTGAGGCAACTTCTGGTGATTCAACATTCTCTAACCTTTTCCGTAATATTGTTCAGTATTCTCAGGTACTAGAACAACTTGAATTCTTACTTATTTCTCGTGGCATTAACATTTATAATGATCTTCTCTGTTTTATTTTCATTGTGTTTAAGTTGTGGCATTGTTTTAAGTTTAGTAAAGAGATGAAAGCTGTACAAATATTTAAGTTGGCTCGAATGTGATTTCCCTTCCAGGTGGATCCAAATACGGGAGTTGCAATGTACGAGTCAGATGAGATAATAAAGTATTTGGTAACAAAATATGGTATGTGTCCTTCCACAGCTCTCCTTAATCTTGGAATTGCTTTTAGGGGTATAGGTTCTGGTATTACAGTCATTCTAAAGTTTCGATTTCTGTTGCACGGAGAAGTAATGATTAAAGCAATTTGAGTTTCTAAAGAGTCAGGAGTATAACTTTAGCTTTCTTTGCATCTCTGGATATTTGAGGTTTTGCTTCCCTTTTTCCTTTGCTCTTCCTTCTTTGTGTTTCTTTCTTAATATACTTTAATATGTGTTATTCATGCTGTTTTATTTCCTCATTATTATTGGGGTGACGGTGAACTTTCAGCTCATTTATCTTCTTTGACTACCAGATAATAACTCTGTTTTACTTGCTTCCTCCAGGTGATGGCAACATTCCTTTTATGCTATCTCTCGGTCTTCTCACGGTTGGTATTGGAATATCTTGTGTAATCTTCTAGTAAATCTGATGAATCAAATGGAACAAGTATGACATTTGGTTTGTTCTGTTTTCTCTTCTGAAGACATTAACTGAAGGCTTTGCTATGATTGGTCGCATGGGAAGGGTAAATATAATAGAAACGTTTATTACCTTCTTTATTTCTTTACCATGGAGATGCAGTTAAATTTACTGCTTCTTCGATGCATCTTATACAGGGGTCGTCTTACAGGCCATCAAAGTTGCCGCCTAAACCACTTGAATTGTGGGCATATGAGGCAAGTAGTATTTGGTTATCTCTGTTTCTTCTTTTTGGGTTCTCTCATTTTCTTCCACCCCCGCACCCCACCCCACCCACCACCCCCCACCCCCCCCCCCCCCCCCCCCCCTTCTTTCTATGCTATTCCCTTTTCTTGTTTTAAGTTTAAAGCACGAAAAACTTGAGGTAGTTCCTTCTAATTTTAATCAGAGATCCATGACAGAAGTGACCCTTATGTGTGGCAGCACAAGTAGATGTTTCCTTTTATGTTGTTTCTTCTCATCGTTGTCCTTTCCCACTGATATGCTATGATGAGGTTGGCGAGATTTGATAGCTTGCTGGGTTTCAATGTTCCTAGAGAAAGCACATATCATATCATCGAGCTGAACTTTTGCTATTGTGTGTAAAACCACTATTAGCCAAGGATTGAGACACAAGGAAAATGAAAACTTCCAACTTGAAGATATTGTTTGGCAAATATTTCTTTGTTCTTTGCAGGGTTCTCCATTTTGCAAGCTTGCACGGGAAGCACTAGTGGAGTTGGAGTTACCCCATCTTATCCGCAAGTAAAATTCACATTTCAGATTTATCATGTGTTCCCTGTGACATTGCCGAACTAATTCTTTTATGATTTCTTTCTTTGTTCTCTATTTCATGTCAGCACTAACTAAACTTTTTCTCGATCCCTCTCTTTTTTCTGTTCTCTCTTTTGCACATTAAGTTGTGCTCGCGGGAGTCCAAAAAGGCACATACTCTACGAGAAGGCCGGGCATTTTCAGGTACACTGGCACACAAGTTGCTCATAGATATTTAGAGGTGCACAGGATGGCATATTACGAGAGCAGGGAAACGCCAAACCTACAATGATCATCATTACAATTTTTTCAGGTCCCCTATCTCATAGATCCAAACACAGGAATACAGATGTTCGAAAGTGCAGAGATCGTGGAGTATCTTCAAGCAACTTACGCTCTCTAGCAAGGAAGGCTATTCTTGAGCTGCACTATCTACTTCCTTTCTTGTTAAGATGGCATGTACCAGAATCATGCTATATAAGTTGTTCCATAACAAATGATCGATACCATTATAATGAATAAAATGCCTCAGTTCCGGGCTTTGTGCTCAATACTTGGATCATCCCATGTGCATGCCTCTTGTATTTCCTGCACTGCAGTATTGTGCTATGCATTTGTGCTAGCCACCAAATATGGTCCGGAGCATCTCGAGTCTTGCTCGAGTTTTGGCTAGAGAGAACAATGATTGTGGACGTTCCAGTACAATCTGGTGCAGGCTCTGGATCACTCCTGACTGATGTGCTTGGGAGATAAAGAGTCACCAGAGGTGGTGGAGAATGGGTCCTTTGACTCCTGTCAATAAGTAGTGGCCACTGAAATGAAAGTTCATCTGAGAATCTTCCCAATCTCTACCCTGTTTGTGGAGCTCAGAACAAAAGAGTTGTCAAATGTCTGTCTATCCCCTTTCTCTGCCCATTTTGAGTGGCAGCTGAAGAGTGGGGATAAGGTTTCTTTATATGGCCTCACTCTCACCCTTTTGGTCTCTAAAAGAAGCTTTTGCGCTGCCTTTTGCTTTTGCACTGTTCTGTGTAACTTGCAATTGCTTTTGGTATATTCTCCTTTTTCGTCGGTATATCCACTCCGATGTCAGATACGGCTTGGGAGTGGATTCCGACACGATGTCACTTACTTCCCAGGAGTGGATTCCGACGCTATTCTCGTCTGGTCAGTGGATGAGGCTTACAGAACATGGTTGATCTCAGAAGTCTAACCTTGTGTGTCTGTGACCATCATCGAACAGATCGGGTTTATCCTTCGAAGTAGCACGTGGCCGAAACCAGCTGTCTCCTGAAATTGTATCTTTCTCATTTCCAAAGTTTGTCATGCATTGGCACACTAGAGCTTGGAACCTGTCAAATCTCAGCTGAGAGTACAGTAAGATCCACCGTTGAAGGCAGTATAATAAGTTTTGCCGGCCCCCGGGTAGAAAGTCAACCACATATGACGCCACCGTTAGCCATTTGACCCAGCTTTACCTGTAGGGTCCAAACGCGGCAAGGTCTAACAGGTGGGACCGAACCGGAGCATTTCAACGACCGAGGCCAGGCCGGCTCGCCGGGATGACTCGGTCAGGGAGTGCAGCTTAGTTTGTTAAAAGGCACGGATCTACATCCAAATGTCACTAAATAACTCCAAAATCTCTTATATAATACCGTGAAACATAGGACAGCGACAGCATCACGTTGTTCTTGACAGGCTACTGCGTCAATGCATGTACGTCTAATGCAATGTATAGTTCGTAAAAGCTGAAGTGCAGAATGCGTGGACCGACCACCATTCTAAATTCATAAGTGATAATATGCAAAAGGTACAATCGTTTACGTAAGCACACACAGCACTCGGTTCGTCATGACTAAGTGAAACTTTTGAGGCTGTGAAGATAGTCAAGCAGCAGAAAACTCGACACGCGTTCTGGTTGAGTTTGAACAGCAGAATTCATCGGGAGTTGAATCCCACGTTAAGCAGGTTAAAGAAGAAACTCGAGTCTATAAAAGAATTGGGTATCGCCACTTATCGGCTCAGGCTTTCAGGTAGATATGGGTTCGAGACTCTTGTAGACCCGTGTAAAAATTTGATACGGTACTGGAGCAGGTTACCGAGACTTATATCCCAAGTGAAAACCCTACGTTGCAGGCGAGACCATCGATGACCAGAGGGAGTGATCGTGCCAATGATGGAGATGTCATGAAATTACATTTCTGCCATTAACGGGCACCAAGTTGATCCATAACACGTCAAGTTTCTGACAAGTACAAAACAACAGGGGAAAAAAAAAGGAAAAGAGCTTCTTGTAAACTTGAGAATAATGCTATGGATGAGATGTGCATAAACAGAAAGGGAAAAAACAAAAGAAGAAAAAGGGGAGGCGCCCCAAAATCTCGACAGGACACGGCCAAGATTAGCATGTAAACAGTTTTAAATTTAAATTAGACCAAAAAAATAAAATTAAAAATAAAAAAGGAAGAAGAAGAGGAGAAAACAGAGCCAATTATGTACCACAATCTTTAACAAGTAGAAAAATGGTCAATTTTTAGTTTCTTCGCCGGCCGTTGAATCCAACCAGACAGCTTAAAAATGGAAGGGTGGCTTTCCCCTCCCTAGACACAGAAAAATTGTATGTAGCCTTTTGGAGCTCTGGCAAGCTGCAGGTCATTCATCCCTCCTCCCCCTAGCAACAATGGCTGCTCCTCGAGGCCTGTTCTCCGCCGCGGCCGCCTTTGCCCTGCTGCTCGCAGCCGCCTCGGCCACCTCCCCCGGTACTCTCCCTCCTCCCCAGCTCGACCCGCCATCTTGAAACCGTCCCTTTTCTTCTTACTGGCTGCATGACATCCTGTGCAATGCCTCCCCCGGTACTCTCCCTCCTCCCCAGCTCGACCCCGCCATCTTGAAACCGTCCCTTTTCTTCTTACTGGTTGCATGACATCCTGTGCAATGCCTATTAGAGATCTAACTGTTTCTCATTCTTTTCCCATCGATGATATGCCGTTCGGGACCGGAGCAGGTGGTCGGGTTCCGAAATGACTTGCTCATATATGGGATAGAATAGAATCTTCGCACATTACCTGATCTTTCTTCTTCTTTTTGCAAGTCGTCCATGAATTGTTCAGCTACTCGGGTGCGAAGGGACCGAGCAACTGGGGCCACCTGAGATCGGACTTCTCGGCCTGCTCCAGCGGCACCCACCAGTCCCCTGTCAACATCGTCAAGAACCAGACGGTCCTCAACAGGAGCCTCTCGCCGCTGACCCGTGACTACCATCCAGCCAACGCCACCCTCGTCAACAACGGCTTCAACGTCGGGGTCCGTATCGAGAACTCGGACAAAAGAATTGATTCTCTTTCCTGGTTCAGTGAGATGGTGACGTGCGCAGCACACTGATTTTATTGATTTTGTTCGTTTACGAAGATCGTTTTCGAGCAAGACGTGGGAGTGCTGATAATAGAAGGCAAGAACTACAGCTTGAAGCAGATGCACTGGCACACTCCCTCCGAGCACCGGATCAATGGAGTCCAGTAAACATTCCTTCCCGGTTTCGCTTCCTCTTCTTATGCATCTGTCATGAACACGGAGTATCCGTCATATATTCTCCATGAGACACACACACGCATATATATATGCTAATCATCGTATCGTGTAGACGAACATCATCGTTATGTGTTTAAATCGGAATTGAGGTCGTACCACGATCGTCACTTTGCACGTGCAGGTACCCGGCTGAGATGCACCTTTTCCACCTAGCAAAGGACGGAAGCATAGCCGTTGCAGCTATTCTGTATGATTACGGAAAACCTGATCCGTTCCTTGGCAAGGTCAGGTTCTCTCCATTCGCCCGCTCTAAATTGTCTTAATGAATCTATGGCTCGATTCGAGCCCATGGTTGATCTGCAAACAAGCCCTGGGGGAGTCTGATATCTATAAGAAGCCATGTGTTTCAATGGAGATCAGGCTTAAGCCTTAGGAACTGTTTGCCTAGGATTCGGTTTTGAGAAATGGCAACTTCCACCGTGTCCCACACCTGGATAAGCTAGATTCGCATGTTGCTCCCGGACAAACACTGAGGATCGACAAGATGGTCTTTTGAGAAGTACTAGGCTTTGACATGTCGGTTTAACATTCGAGCTGATCCGATCTCGCTACCACTGCTGAGTCTCGGGCCGTGTAAAAGCCGATCCCACCACTTGTCTTTCCTCTTTCAGTTTATTTACTAGACGTCTTCTGTGATCTGCAGATCGATGAACAGTTGGCTCAACTGGGAAAGGAGACCTGCGGGGAGCATGAAGAATCTCACATTCCTCTGGGGATCTTCAACCCGAAGAACATCAAGAGGAACACCCGCAAGTACTACCGGTACTTTGGCTCCACCACCACCCCACCCTGCACCGAGGAGGTCGTCTGGAACATCCTCGGCAAGGTAGGTACCTTCGTACTCTCCGATCGCTCCATTCCATCGGACAAAGAAATATCTCAACAGTAACCGTAATGAATCAACGTGTGCAGGTGAGGACGATCTCCAAGGAACAGGTGGAAGCTCTGAGGGTCCCGCTGTACAGCGACTGCAAGGACAACTGCAGGCCTCTGCAGTCTCTCAACGGGAGACACATTCAACTGTACGATGAGCTCGGCCACGCGTAGGAGCTCCAAGATTCAATTGCTACGGCGATTATGGTAATGATTGTTCTGTCTGGAGACCGATGTGGTGCTGATTGTTCGACCGAGAGCTGTACCGAATCTAATAAAAAGAGTGATTTTCTACCTATGTTTTGTTGATGTCAGGCATTTGGAAATGCTGATTTCCATGGTTCTGTAGGGTTAGAGTTGGAATCACATAGTAAAAAGTTGATAAAAGAAAATCTCGAGAATATGAGAGAATTACAATTCCGTATGAGAAATCCCATATCGATTATCACGAATTACCACATAACAGCTCAGGTTTTTGGTGTGATAATGGGCACCTTATGCTTTGACCCGGCAAAAGCTAACATAAGCTCGGCAAATCCATCATGGACACGAGATACAAGAGAGTTAGATATCACCAGATATTAATTTAAACTATTCGGTTATGTATATTTCAACATATTATAAGTTTAAATTTCACAGAGAAAGTAAGAATTAAATAGCGGTTTAAAAGGGTGAAATATAACAATTTAATAAGAATGGACGAAATCGATGGTATTTATGTAACATTTTACGGCTTATTCCAAGTCGAAAGGAGCAGTCACGACCCGTGCTCCTAAGGTCGTCGTTGGACCAGAGTTGCTATGCTCGTGGTTGGACCGGAGAGGCCTCACGCGGTCAATGATGCGGCATCTCAATATACCACGTGTCAGTACTGATTTTATAAATTAATAAAATTTAATTATTTAATTTCTAGAATATTTTTGTTTTATACCTTTATTAAAAAAATCTTAAAATAATTAAATTTCATTACTTTATAATATCACAGTATTATTATTATATGATATACCCGTTACGCTCTATTCTCTCTGCTATCTCTCTTGTATCAACAATCGGAGTCAAAATTAACCACCTCTGCCATTAATTAAAGGATAAAACACAAAACGAGTCTTCGAATGGAAAAATTGAGCCAGAATTGACTTTGGACAACCTGAAAAATAAGCTGGGCAAAGACCGTTTAACTTATTAAGCAAAGGAATTTGAGACGAGAGCGTATTCTGCCGACCGGTATAAAAAAAATCCCGTTATTTTAAGATTTTTTTCTATAAATCATTAAAAATAAAAAAAATAATTAAATTTTATCGATCTGTAATATTACGTAGACAGTGTCACGTAGCATACCCATCACCCGGAAGGCTTTCAGATTTGAAACCCATCAAACATCGCACATCCCGTTCGCTGGCAACTGTTGAATAAATTTAACGTTGTCATTGTCGACACAGAGCAACAATGCAAGTGTACCTCAATTTTCTCTGCTTTGAAATTTCTATGCTCGATCGCTATCCTCTCGTCAACTCCTTTCTTACTTAATTGAATCCGTAACTTCTTTTGCCCTAGAAAATCATCCTGAATTTCAGGAAGGTGAGCGACCTATGCATAGCGCCGTGTTCGGTCGGTCTTCGTTGCTAGTGTTAATGCATATATGTAGCAACATAAGTCACATGTTGCATGCTCTGCACATATGATGTTTAATTCATAAATTTATCTCTTTTCTTCATGTCGAATTCACTTCAGTACTATTGAATCAAGAATTCGTGATTGTATAGTATCACGCAGTATCTCCAGGTCAAACGGAGCACATCTCGAGACTAATATACTGTCGGGTAGAAATCATTGAAAAAATTCTCGTCAACCCTCCTGAATTGGAAATCGATCATGGGATTTAGTGAGCGAACCATCAGGTCAATTTCAGGTAGATTGAGGTGATTGTATAAATTTTCTTTATTAGCATTTCAATTCTCTCTCCCATAATTTTTTTGCAACTTACTCCAAAGTCGTTCAACTCTATTTACAAATATGCCCCTTTTCTTATAAACGAGAATTAATAATAAGCCAAGCGGAAAACAATCACGGAAAAAGGAAAACACCACCATATGCTGTTTTTACATTTTTCACCTCTACACGTGCTCCGGCACGGTGAATACAGTTATTCAACGTGCCACGTCATCCCATCCACGCTATCCAAGTTCGGCGGGCCCCACGGGCATCCGATCACCACCGTTCCTTTTCCATCGGCCCCACTTCCATCCTTATCTCGTTCGTCCGTTTACTGAGCCAACTGTCACGCCACGTCGTTGACCACCCAGGCGTCAGATCTCCGGCCCGAAGCGAACCGCATCATGCCGCCCAGACCGGGCGGTTCGCCCTCCGTCACGGTTCTCCTGGTGAGCGACTCCGAGGGAGGCGTCTCGATTTCACGAGCTGGCAGGCGCTCCCTGATGTCACGCGTGATGGGGGCCGCCGACACCGAGCTCCTTCGAGGTTGTGAGCGTCTGCGCTCTGATTCCGTTCCGGATTCCCTTCCGGACCGGAACATGGACCGGAAGCTCGACAAGAATCCGGCCTTCCTCCTCTCGGACGGCTTGGCTCTGACGGTGGCAGAGTCGTTGGACTTGGACCGCTGGCGGCTCCTCAGCCTGCGGCTGCGATCCTTCTTGGACCCCACGCGCCCCATGCACGAGACCTTGGGCGAGGACGGCTCGACCACCGGAGGATGCGACTTCCCGGTGGATCCGGACCTTTTGGGGAACAGCCGAGTGTTTCCTTGTTTGCCGCTCCTCCTGATCTTCCTCGGATCGACGAAGCACGTCTTCTGAGGCTTTGGGAGTCCGATGATCGAGGCCTTGGACTTCAGATTCGTGGAGAACCGCTGGGAACTGGAGTTGGAACTCGGATTGAGGTTCCCGGAGTTCGAGTTCCCTTTCGTGGAATCCTTACGCTCGTAGAAGGCGTTGCGATCGAACCAGTCGAACTCCGCGTCCCTGGAGAGCCAGAAGGATTCAGGCGGGAAATCGGGAGGCGTCTGTTCAAGAATCCCCGGGTGCGAATCCAAACCATCCTCCGGCGGGAGTTCTTCTCTGGCGAGAGTCTCGCAGGCGACCTTGTTGTCGCATGAGCCGCCGGCGCAGGCCGAGACTAGAGCTTCTAGATCCACCTGAGGCATCCCACAGCAAACTATGAACCAGGAACACAGAGAGGAAGAGGAGGAGGAAGATTTGGTTATGGCGAGGGTATATGGCAGGAAGTTTTATACTGATTGTTTCGTGACGAAAGAGATAGCAGACCCGACTTCACTTCTCTCCCTTAATTATTTTCTCCGAGAAACTCTTAAAATGTAACTGTATATTACATAATAATACTTATAATAAATCAATAAAATTTATTTTTTTATAATTTTATTAAAAAATTCTTCAAATAATTAAACTTTATTGATTTATAGTATCATGTAAGCGCTATCGCGTAATACACTCGTTATGAATAAAATTCTTATCATTTTTTCGAGGATTAATGCTACCAGTATCATTTCTGAAATCACAACCTTTATTTATCAACTTGGGGTTAATCTAGTGATTCCCTCACTAGATCTCCAAATGGATGATCTCAAGATCGAATCCCCATCAGGAGAGTGGACAGAATTTTCCCAGAAATCCCGGACCGACCGCAGATCAGTCTCAAAATACGTTTCAACTGGCATGAGGATATTGTGTGGTACAGATAAAAAAAAAAAGAATCACGACCTTTATTTCACCATATTTATGTAAAAAAAATAGCAATTTTTTTATATTCTTATTGTGAAGGAGCGAGCGGTCTCGATCGTTAGCGAACTGTTTAGAATTTCGGCCACGTCTTATGTCAAAAATAACTACTCGTGTGTTGTGTTGTTGTGGTGTGGTGTGGTGCCTATCTAAAACTACTGCACGAAGTTCCATTAAATAAAAGCTCCGAGTTTGAGCCTTTATTAATGGAGAAAAGCTTCTGTCGAAAGAGTTCTTATCATTTAACAGGTCGAACGGGATCAAGTCGAATCGATTAGAAGTTCTCGGTATACGAGTGGAGTTCAATTCAAATGACAAGCTATGCTGAATTGTTAATGATTAGACAGATAGCACAAAAGCCAAAATTTTTCAACGGTCCACTCGTGGCAGATTATTCTATCTAGCTAGCCCGACTGATTGGGAATTTTCCACCCGCATCTTCTTTTTTTTTTTTCACGCAGTATCTCCGAATCAATCGAAACGCACATCGAGGCTAATCTGCGATCGGGTTACGATCTCTATAAAGATTCCCGTCGACCCTCTCAGCCCGATAATCGATCCTAAGATAACTAAATTAAAATTTAGTGAGAAAATCACTAAACCAATCACAAGTCGGTTCCACCTTCTTCACCCACGCACACTGATTTTTTTTGCACGACACGGTGAGTTTACATACTTTTTTTTTTAGCTTTGCTGAGTTTACATTACTTTCTTTTTCTTCTTTTTTGCTTTTGAAATTCTAGAACAAAAAATCAGCGTGGACCCCACCTGCGCGCCGTATGTTGAATTGGAGCATATGTTGAATGCGTAATAATACATAGAGAGTTTATTGTGTAAATTACTGTTCATATTATAAAATGTAAAAAAAACAAAACTACAGCTCAAACAAGAAGAGTCGGCTCGGGAGAGACTTGACGACGACGATGGTGATGCACGGACAAGTAAAATATTTAATATATAATATATAATAATTTTTTATATAAATTATCGTTCAGATATCAACAAATATAAAATTACGTTTCAAAAGTCGTCAAAACTTTACTAGCAGTAAAATGTGAGAGTTTCACACGCGTGTTGCTCACGGGTGGGACCACGTTTCTTAGACAGGAAGAAACGCCTGGCGGAATTTCAATGGGGTCCACTCCCAAGTCCAACCGCGAGGCGCCGCCAATGGTGAATTTCCGACTCTCCTATGTAATGCAACGGTCATATTATATTAATAAGATTAAATTATTTTAAGATTATTTTTTAAAAAAATTTATTTAAAAAGATAGTTTGATCTTACTAGTTTTTCGTCACGTAGGCACAGTCGTGTGGTGACATCGTTGCACACAAAACTATCTCTCTTTGACCTCAACCATTTTAAAATACTGCATCATCTTTCTTTAATATTAAATATAATGTAAAAAGATTATGGCTGAATAATATCTAAAAGATCGAGTGCTAAATTAATTAAAAAATTAGTTAAATGCGAACATATTTAAAAGGTTGAAGGTTAAAATTAATATTTTTTTGAATTTATATTTTGTTACTGTGCTATGCACAATTTCATTATTTAATAAAATTGACAAAAAGATCAATAAGTAAATAATTTAAATAAATAAATTATAATTAATATTTATAATATATTATTTTTCAGTAAATCTCTCTCCTTAAAAGTTCAGGTTTAAAGATTACTTGTCGTAGATATATTATACAGATATCTAAGAGGAATTCGAATACGAGATCTTAATTCTAACAAATGACTCGGTTAATTACCGTCATGGGCAGTAAAAGTTAAAAAAAAAAGGAGAAAAAAGGAAAAAGGAAAAAATATTTAGAATTTTAAATGGCAAATACTAAACATTACAAAAAAAAGGTTTTATTTTCCCCAAAAATGCCTTCTCGCAGAATATATTTTCCCGAGATCCTCTCCGATTCCTTAAAATGCGTACGGAAAACTGAATGGGACCCGACGGCGCCAACTTAGCGGAGATCATACCATTGCTGGTTCACACTGTAAGAGCGTGGGATCTTCCGTACCTGATCATCTCTGTAGAAAGAAAAAGAGGGCGCACGTGTTGCCCTGCGCCGCCGTAGGTCCCAGCCTCCCAACCCTCCACTTCCTATCCGAAACACTGGTCATTGTCGCCTCCCCCATCCTCCGTCCGGTCACTCGGCGTTCAGCTCTCAACAACATGGCGGGCAGAAGGAGGAGGACTCTGAAATCGTAAGGTTTCTCCTTTCCATCGAATTGCAGCTCTGCTTATCTAGTGTGTAGCGCCGATGATTACGGTGCACAGATCGATTCTGGCATCCTAATCTGTTCTCAAGCTGATTTGATCCATCTAGACCTGTAACTTGCGACGGATCACTAATTTCGAGGATTGCAGATCTGTTCTTCCGATTAGGGACGGACTATTCGAGGGAAAATTATCGAATTTGGGTTTAGTTGGGGTTTTGGTTGGGATCTTGATGCTGAATCTGAATGAGACCTAGCTATGAATCTGCTAGCAAAGGATTGCACTATGCATATGTCGTCTCACTGAAAACTGTGAATTTTGCTATTGGATGGTTTATATACCTTAAATAAGTTGCTGTCGTGACTTTTGATTTCAAGTCTCATGGATTACTGGCAAAGGATGGATATTGTGTTGTTCCTCCAGTTTAAATTCATAATTATGTCATGCTTGCTTGAAGTCTGGAACACGGGCTGATCAGTTTCTTGCTATTTAGTCCTGAGTGTGGAAGAAGTCTGGACTGGTTCCAATATGCCATGCTTGCTTGAAGTCCTAAACCTGGGTTTGATCGGTTTTTTGCTGTCTAGTCCTGAGTATGGAAGAAGTCTTTGACTGTTTCAATCCGATATATATAACTCAACTCTTTCCTCTTTGATCGTTCTAGGTTAGCCGAAACTATTACAGAATGCAGAGCAGTAGCAAGAAGGGGAAGAAGGTGAAGTCAGAGGTGCAAACTTGGTCTGACCTTCCTCCTGAACTGTTGGAGCTGGTATTCTCCCACCTCACTCTACATGACAACATCCGCGCCTCGGCTGTTTGTAAGAGGTGGCATTCAGCTGCCTCTTCTGTTCGGGTTGTGAACCAATCTCCGTGGATCATGTATTTCCCCAAACACGGAAACCTCTATGACTTCTACAACCCGTCAAACCGTGAGTCATATTCCCTCGAGCTGCCCGAACTGCAGGGATCAAGAGTCTGTTATACAAAAGACAGTTGGTTGCTCCTTTACAAACCCAATATTCACCGTATATTCTTCTTTAACCCCTTCACCCGAGAGGAGCTGAGGCTTCCGAGGTTCGAGCTGATGTGTCAGATGGCCGCATTTTCCTGTGCCCCCACATCTCCAGACTGTATAGTCTTCACCGTGAAGTACGTTGCGCCTACAGTTGTTGGTATTAGCACTTGCAAACCTGGAGCAACAGAGTGGACCACAGTTAATTACCCGAACAGGTTCCCCTTTGTGAGTAGCATATGGAATAAACTTGTCTTCAGCAATGGCGTTTTCTATTGTCTCAGCCTGACAGGTTGGTTAGGGGTTTTTGATCCCCAGGAGCGAAATTGGAGCGTCCTCGTCGTGCCACCGCCTAAATGTCCCGGTGAATTCTCAGCAAAGAATTGGTATAAGGGGAAATTCATGGCAGAGCATGGAGGGGATATCCTTGTTATTTACACCTTTTGCGGTCCAGATCCAACGGTCTTCAGGTTGGATCTGAGAAACATGGCGTGGGAAGAAGTGAAAAGTCTCGATGGGGCGACGCTCTTTGCAAGCTTCTTGACGACCCATTCGGGGACTAACCTCTCGGGGATTTCAGCTAACAGTATTTACTTCCCTAAAGTTCGTTTCTATGGGAAGCGTTGCATATCATACTCTCTCAGAAGGATGAGATATTTCCCGCAAAAGCGGTTTTATGACTGGGGAGATCAAGATCCTTTTGAGAGTATTTGGATTGAGCCCCCGAAAGACCTATCAACCTTCTTTGCAGAATGGTAGTCTGCCTAGTAAGTGTTACAGGGTACCCTGGTCTGAGTGTCTATATTTATATCTTCCTTCATGTTATGTCATGATCTGAGTTGTACGGTCTTTTTGAGGGCATATGCATGAAATAGTTTCATCCAGTTTTTTCATTTAGTCGGTCATTAGTAGAGTGAAGATTAGGTTGTTGGAGTCTTCACATTCTTTTGCTCAAATTGGAATCTTTTTCACAACCATTATTAGGAATATGGCCTTTGTGTATGTTCATTTCCCATTTTCCGTGCCATTAATTGGCTTCTAAATTTTGCACTTTGGGAAAGCATTCTATGAACATTGGGGATTCGGAAGTTAATTGTACGTACATTGTTTGCTGTATGTATGTGCCACTTCTAATTTGTGAGTGTTCTTTTGCCTTTTCAATCGATGAAACAGGTGCACGAAGTTTAAATCATTCACCTCTTTACTCGGGGACTCGGGGCACCCTCCCTCAACGGTCCTGCAATTAGGTTTTGGTGGCTGTAGAAGAGACTCAGAATGTCATATTTTTGCTCAGTTTTTTTTTTAATCTTAGAGTTGTGTGGCTATTCAGGCTAGCACCTGCAGCAAATATCATACATTAATGCAGAACAAGCGTTGGCATTTTGTTTCTGATGCTTGCAGAACTGATGTATTCATCCATGAAAAATTAGTCGGACATACAGGTTATAGTTGTTCGGCGCTGCTTCTTTGTATAGGAATGCACCGGTTTTGTTAGAATAAAAGGTGCAGTTTGTTTTGGCTTTGCGACAGACAGGACAGCACATGCAATTCGAAACATATGAAGTTTTTCATCTGATGAATGCAAAGTGTACCATGTTTCATAGATCATTACACTCATCACACCGTTCAACTGATGCTGGAAAGCAACCTATGACTGCAATGCCTCGCTCCAGAAAGCTCCATAAGCACACAAAAGATTGACTGAATCTGACACGTCATTGCTACCTACTTCCTAGACCTGAATATGGAAAGCCTGTCGATGCTTTGGTGAACTCGATTAAGGGTCCAAAATCTCACAGGAAGAGGTGCTGATACTCCCCATTTGCAAGTTGGCAGAGCTTGTTGTAGCTGAGAGCATCTGATAAAGAACAGACCAAAAGAACATGTGTAGAAAACATCAGAGGATAATTTCCCGTGTCCTAATGTGTAGACGGCCGAAAGAGACAGGGATAATTCTTCACAAGTATGGTGTTGATCAGAGGAATGTTCATTTACTTGGATGGCAATATCCACTGACCTCAACTTAGCCTTAGATGAAAAAAATTTTTTGAAATCCTTACCATGGAAATGGGAAACTCTGAAGAGTGTCTGATTATAAGCAAAGATGTTGCAGGTCATACATGTCATGACTAGACGACGGCATCACACATTTGAGTTACAAGCATCTGCAGCCCAATAAGTGGCTAGATTAAGGAAGAAAGCCATACCGAATGAGTCTCCGAAGTTGGTCCAGGATTCAGCAGCAATGGAACTCTGACTATCAGCAATGCCGATAACCTCAACAAATGTTGTCAGTGAGGATGGTGGTGAGCCTTTTACCACCAACTGCTTATCGTCAGTCGACTTTCCAGTTACAACTGTGCCATCAATCCGGATAACCTGAATTACAGCCCTAACTTTCCTCCCAACATACCGGCCAAGCAGCTCCGCATTGACCAGGACTGCTGGGTTTGACGTGTCCATACCTGGCAACAAGAACAGAGAAAACCTCTTACACGCTATAGAACAGGATGGTAAACACTTGGTACGCTACATCCATCCCGTAAGTGGTTAGTGAGACATCCCATCCCACACACCAAAGATGGCCAAAGTTGTGCCAAAGGGATATCTTATTAAAACATAACCCTCCCATCAGCATTCACTATCCTGAACTCCTAAACCTGCGAAAGTCGGGATCAACTGGAAACCTAGGGGCAACATATGTGAAGTTTCGAGAGAACATCCATGAAGATTTGCAGTCATGTCAACGGTGAACTCCGTACATCCGACAAGCCACTTCTCCCGAACTTAACTGCGGGTCAGGGTAACAAAAGAGAGATACTAACTGTCACCATCAGAACTCAGGGCATAGACACAAAATGGAAGAGTTGAACTCGGCTACCGCTGTAGACAGAGAAAGCAATTGCTACCAGTCGAGCAGCGAGAAGCAATCTGGTGACTAGTGGAGACAGAGGCACTGTGAATGGAGAGGTTAGGGTTCCACCTGACCTGAGCAAAATGGATTAGAAGAAGCAGCAGCCTTCTCGATCTCGAGGCAGGGAGCGCGGGCTTTTCTTTCGGAAGGCGGCAAAGGAAGGAAGAGAACAGAGACGGGGCTCTCCGTCGTCTCTCCCTGTGCCTTTTATACCGGAAAGTGCCCAAATAAAAACAAATAAATAAAATCAAGACTACTTTATTTAAGAGAATTCCCTACTTTATTATTTATTATGACTTCAAAAATATATAAAAAAATATTACATGCTTTTTTTTTCAAAATGTCATATGCTGATTTTTGCCAAGCATTAACAGATTTATCATTCTTTATTGTAATATCATATTTTATTTATTATTCTTTATTATTGATATATAATTTTTATTTACACGAGACACAAAAATAAAGGAATTTAACCAAATAAGATCAAATTCATTACTGCCACGATCAAGATCAAATATTGTTATTGTAAACCTCTTATAAGCATAAAACCTAACAGTTAACGTAGCTCTCGTCTACGAAAAACTCTTTCGTGCAACGGCGTTATCACGTGATGACGTCACATTGTGCAATCGTCTAATAAAATGCTAATACGTGTCATTTTTTTACATCAACAGCAACATACGAGTCGCCACATGTACAGCCACATCACCAAACTCTACACATGTCAGCATTTTAGGGCAGAAGTACCGTGAGCAGCGGTACCATGTCAGCACCGCCATATGGCACCGCTGCTACACTACAGACTTTCTCCATGTTTAAACTTGTAGAACTGATCTAAGCTTTAAGTATCAGATAAATATGAACTAATCTTCAGCTTCAGCTTAATTTGAGTACCCCGGTCATAGCGGACTGAAACTGAAATGCACGGTGCCCCCTAAATAGCAAGAGATATTCCAAGATCAGAGATGTTCAAAATTAGGAGTAACATCATCATTGCCGCTATGCCCAAAAGACCCAAACAAGAGTTAAACGAGATAAACTAGCAAATATCAATTTTGCTCAAACTAGAATGAAATCCAAAGGAACGAACTGCATACGTTCCTCTACATTGAACATCATAATGTTTAATCAAAATCCAAGACGAGAATACATATGCCCTAAAGCATGAAACATGTAATCCATCCAGAGTTTACTTGATCTTCTTCTTGGGCCTCAGCTGCAAGACCAGACAGAACAGTGGATAGCACAGAGATTTAGACATGTAATAATGCAATAGTAGCAAGCATCGAACAATATATTATATTTCAGAAAAGAGGCCAGAAGTTAAAGGAACCTGGTTGCTGTGTCCGCACTTCTTCTTCCGACAGTTCACAGCTCTAGGATGGAGGCGGGCATAGCATCTACAAAGCCAAAACCAACTTATACATACCTCGGTGGAAGATACTTTACAGACATTTACTGGCAATTTAGGCATTACATGAAAATAACCATATGAGGCACTCTATATCTTCTCTAGAAGTGCCAATAGAAAATGTACCATCCATGAAAATCAACTGAAATTAAACACAACCCAGCTGACAAAGTTGCAATGGCAATTGTTTTTGGGACTAGGATGCCCTCCATTGCACTTAACATTGCAAGAGAGGGTTCAACTGATAGTCCCACAAGCAAATTTAAGCGCTTCAGCCAAAAAGTTGTAGTTGAGAGAACATATTATAATGAAAATCATCATGGGAGAAGAAGTTGAAATTCTCAATGGGATAGCCCGAGAGGGAATTCTCATATAGTGATTTGATATTGCAAAGCTATGACTCAACTGGCATCCACAGCTGATTCTGGAAGATTACCTTCAGGGCCGTGCTTATAAATGTAATTACGAACCTAGTCTAACCAAAATATCATAACTGGCATAAGCCACAAATTGAACAATATTCTAGATTGACCTAAACGTTCTTGCGTATGAAGCAACCCAAGTTTCAAAACCAACCGCATTCCATAATAAGCTGAAAAATAGTTTAGACGCTCAATTTATCCACTAAAAGTCATCTCGTTGAAAGGACTATTTGAATTATGACATAAAGAAACTCACTTGCGGCAGATCATCTTGTCCTGGTTGTACTTGCGGGCCAAAGCCATCAGTGAAGGCTCAATGATACCTCCACGAAGCCTCAACACAAGGTGAAGAGTGGACTCTGCACCAATCAACATCAAATAGATAGATATCCCCCATCACGCTAGCGAAATTATGCTACTGGTGTACTTCGGCAATCGAATAAATAGAAAGCAAGAGCCTTCAGGTACAGTTTCAATGCATCAAAACCAGTATGAAGCAGATGAAATATGATACCTTTCTGAATGTTGTAATCTGCCAGGGTCCTGCCATCCTCCAGCTGCTTTCCGGCGAAGATCAGACGCTGCTGATCCGGAGGAATTCCTATTCGCCAATCAAACGACCGGTAAACAATCGGAATATCCAACACGGGAGCTTAAAATCGGAATACCCGAAAGGGAACCCTGTGTGATGAGGAATCTCCGGTACCTTCCTTGTCCTGAATCTTAGCCTTGACATTGTCGATGGTGTCGCTGCTCTCAACCTCGAGAGTGATGGTCTTCCCGGTCAGGGTTTTGACGAATATCTGCATCGCCGCCGCTGCCGATTTACACCCCACGAGCAAAACAAATGAACAGATGAATGAATTCGATGGGTTTTTATAGAGCGTCAGTAGGGTTTACTGTTGGGCAAGTTACAGAGCGGGCCGGAAAAGTGGGCCGGGCCTGGAGCCCATCATGGAAGCCCATAAAGCTGTGGATATGAAGGGGACAATGATTCAAGAAAATACCAATTAAACTTATTAAACAAATAAATTAATGCAAATTAATTATTATAATTATTGATGGAGCCGAGCTTTAATTAATTATTATTAATTAATAGGTAGACCACGAATGTCGATTGTCAACTGAATTTTATTTAACAATCAGGCCACATCTTTTAAAAATTTATGTTTCTACCCACATTCAATCAGTAGCTTATCACAGCCCCATAATATTGTGTTATCATTGTCACTGCACAGTCCATTTGCGAGAGCAAAGCGAGCTAGTAGAATGCAATTTCGATCGTACTGTCAAGTGCAGATTCCATAAGGACATTCAGTTGACGTGGAATGAAATTGATCGGGCCAATGCTAGAAGGACACGGTTGTTTCAGACCCGATCGTTTCCTTCCACGAAGGACATGTCACAGCGCCCTTGCTAGTTTTGACAATTTTCACGAAACTACAGAACACACAGCTCCAGTACGCCTCGAATCGATGCCACGGTCTTCTAGCGGTTACAAGCTCATGAGCACCTGGAAAGGAGGAACATTGTCAAGACGTGCTCAGTCGAATGGGTCTATCCGAGGGTCGTGCTCGCTCGCCATCAACATCCCGGTGCAGAGGCAAGTGGGGCACATGACCTGCATTCCCCGAACAATACTATTACTTCCGATAGGTGCATTTCGAGATTTCTACTTTTCCTTATTCATAACTCATGCGGAGAGCATTTGAAACATGAATTCCACACTGTATGATCATTAAAGAGGTGTTAAGCATAAGACTAGGCGCATGGTGTCGAGATACCTTTCCTGCCCCGGAGCAGTTTGGACATCTTTGAGTGGTGGGCACTCGTAAAGGACCGTCAGTAGCATTGGTTACAATCGCATCCACTCTCAAGCACTCACCACTCGCAGAGCATCTCGCACAGGCCAAGTACCCTGCCATGAGATCACAGGATAATGCATCAATGCCAGTTTCAGTTTCAGAGGACCAGAAATGAATTGCATACAGAGACAAGATTGTTCTTATAGTATTACCACTTACCAGTTCCATGGCAATACTTGCATCTCTTCTTCTCTTGCTGCTCCACATTGTTAGCTTCTATTAACATCAGGGCTGATATTACCCCGACTGCCCCGCCAGAGAAGGATGCTACAATTGGGTCCACTTGACTAGATTCGAAAATCACAGTGAAGCGTAAGTTGAGACAGATTTTCACTAGTGATCATTGCAGAGAATCAGAATACTTTCCATGAATAACTCACGCATCAGCTAAAGCAGATCTTTTACCTTAGCTGCAAAGGCAAATGCATGCTGCGTATGAAATCTTCATACGAGGTGCCCCCAAGACCGAGCTTAAGCTCAAGCTGACAAGTATACCAGGAATAGATCTAAGCATTTTGCACTCTGAAGACCAATGGAATACAAACAAGATGCAGTTCATTGTCTTACAGTAGGTGCAACAAGGCCTCCAAATAAAATGATCCCAGCAATAAAAGATAAACTAGTAAAATAGAGCTGTTTCAGTGTCTTCTGCGTCTGTTTGAAGAGGCAAATCCAAAAGAGGTCAGCATTTGATTGTAGTTTCGGGAATTCAAGCCTCAAAGACCATTTAACAACTATTGGAAATGCCAACAGCAGGATTATCTCATGACAGTTTACCATAATGGGAACAAAAGGGATCGATGAGGCAATATCAGGCATCTCATTTGAATCCTCTTCGTTGCCTACGTCCATCCCTTCAGCGCTCTTGATCCGCTGCTGTACTCTCAATCTCCTGACCTAGATTGAACCCAAGTAGAAAAAAGGTAAAGAAGGGCAACAGCACATTTCAGACGGCTATCTAACCGCAGTCCAATGCATAGATTGCTCACTGCAAAGCTATAATTTTTTGAAACCTCACCTCCTCCATGAGGAGAAAAATTTTGTTCCGTCTACTCCTGATGTTGTCCTGAATTTCCTGCAACTGCATCTGCATGAAATCCTGGACGGTTTCTGGCCCTTCTATAATGCAGAAGTTGCTGGTAAGATAACAGTCCACTGTTAGAGACACTTGAACATCCCCCTCCATTAGAGATGGAAATTAAAGTCCCTTGGGCAGAAACCTATCCCCAGCTACGAATGTCATTGAGGAGCTCCATGCTCCAACCTACAATTAAATGCAATTTCGAGCCATGTTTTGTTCGAACTAGGATAAGAGAGAGATTCATTTTTCAAAATCTCCGCTTTGAATGCATTGAAGAATCCACCGTTTTTAATAATTCCAATGCACCAAGTACTTGGTTTCCGCAGCACCGATCAACCCCAGCTCTCTTTTAGCTCAAGAAAAAGGGACCCATTTAAACGAAGCAAATGAAGCACAGATGGAAGAACCTTCTGAGGCTGTCAGAGGAGGGATCATCAGAGGACGGAGAAGACGATGAAGAACATGAGACTCTGAATGGTGGCGCGAGTCTTGAGAAGCCCAGCCGCAAGGGCGCCCTTCCGTTTGAGGGTGCGAAGAGGATAAGGGCTTTGGGAGGGCCGAGGGAAGAAACTTGGGAGCAGAGAGAGAAAGCTGCCATCTTCTCGTTCTATGCTCTGCCCATCGACGGTGCAAGTCAGACGAAGGATAAGAAGAAGAGATCGGCAGATTGCTTTTCGGGTGCAGCTATGAAGAATCTGGTGGAATCTACGAGGAAGATAGAGAGAGCAACTTCTGTTGGAGTCCTATTTTGAGGAAAATTTTATAAAATCAGCAAGGTACCGTACCTATTTTGAAATCTGTAATAATATAGACCAATAAAATTTAACAAATATAGAGTAAAAAGAGTATAAAAGAAGATAGTAAGTAGTCTAAGATAGATTAGTTAAAATTGTTCATATTACTTTAATTTTAAATAAAATATTATATTAGAGTCTTATAAATAAAAAAAAATTATAATTAAAACTCATCGCGATCATGAATTAAACGCGCCTTGGACTAGAGAAGATCTATCCATGGTCGGTTCCAGGTTGGCCCTGTCCCAGACGTTTGGGCCTGAAGAAGTTCATAGATGGGCCTCAGAATCAAACCTCGGAAGATGCAGGCTGCGCTGAGCCTATTGACTGAGGGCACGTGGAATTATTTAACAATACTGTCATGTGATCACCAACCCGAGGTTCACCTAGTAGTTCCCTTACTAAACCCCCAAATAGATAATCGCATGATTGATTTTCAGATCGGGAGGGTCGACGGGAATTTTCCCACGAATTGCGGCCCGACCCCAAACTAGTCTTGAGGTGCACTCCGACCGGTTCGGGAATACTGTGTGGTGCAAACAAAAAAAAAAAAAGATAGCGTCACACGATCATTTTCGGGGTCCATTCGATGCACAGAGTACATAGGATTATAGAAGAGAATACGGATGTATCATCTACGCCTGACTAGCCAGTCTTTCAGTATGCACTGCCTGACATCTAGAAAACAGATGAGCGCCACCGACTAGTCCATGCTCAAACCGGTCAGTCCACTTAGCAGTAAATATCTTAAAATATTTTTGAAGTTATCCTTTTATTTTTATTTAATTTCAAGTCCTCATAAGGATGACCTTTTTCATTTTTTTAAAACAAAGGAGGTGAGAATAAAAATAATTGAATCTACAATCTATTATTTTTAAATTAAAGTTGATATCATATAATAATTGTACTGATATTTTTTTTTTCAACAATAGGGCAGGATGACCTTTTTTTTTATGAATAAAATGGGTGATAGCAATAGTAGCGATCCAACCACCTCTCGGTACGTAATGTTGGGACTTTCATCTTCAACCATAAACACATCAGACGGACTAAACAATCAACACTAGCACTGACATCATCAAATGTATTATCGCCAAATGCTTAGTATAGCTTAAGAAGTCGGTGTCCGTCAAGACCGAGACTCAAGAGTTTCATTCTAGTAATATTACTTAAAGCGAGACTAGAACATGAGACTCTGACCTGGCAAACCGTATAATAATGAGTTTTGAACCACTGGACCACTGTTTTTAATGGTACGGAGCAAGAAGACTCAAAAAGTAATTTTTTTTTACATAAACGGAGCGGGTCACACCATGCATGAACTTGACCGATGACTGTTAAATATGTTACAGAGCACGATGACTTAAAAATCGAGAGATTCTTACATAAACAGAGCTGATCGCATCGTTCGTGAACTAGACCAATAGTTGTTAGATATATACATCAACAAAAAGTATCCACATCACAATTTTTTATTTATTAATAGTTTTTTACCTTTTAAAATGAGGAAACACTTTTTTCGGCGTACATAGGAAGCACATAAGCTTAGAACGAGCGGAAGAAAGAGAAGGTAAAAGGGATATGGAGAATCTCATAAGTGAGATCGAATCTATAAGATCTAAATCAGAGAAAGAGAATAATATCAATTATACTAAATTTTATTTTTTTTATAAAACGCTTCTTTTCAGCATATCAAATAATTCCTAGTTGATCTCGCGATAACGTAAGAAATTTCCATGGAAAGAGAGCGGTGTTTCCACCTCAAACTGCGCGTGAAATTGATTACACTTGCGTCTCTGCATGACAGGCCATCAAAGACGTAAAGAAAGTGCGGGCGACAGGTCAAGCGCTGGCGTTGACTTTCCCTTTCGTGCCTTGACTTGCGTCAACTGTCGTTTTCAAACCATTTAAGACGATTACGGAAGTTCTATCACCACATGCGACTGCAACTTCCATAACATGCCAAGTTGTAATTGAGGATTATAAAATATTAATTAAAATTGATGGAAAAAGAAAAATGAAAGGGTTACACAGGATTATTTTATTTTTTAATCCATACCGGTAAAATTTTCTTGATAATATTATAAAATTTTTTCATTCATAAAAATTCGAACCCGAGACATTCACTCAAGGAAAACAAGCGTGTGTCTATCCCCTTAGACTAAGTCATGCCGGTGATTGTTTTATTCTTTTATAGCCCTACAATAAATATTTTTTTAATCCTTTTAATTCGAGCAATTGAGAAATGAAAAAATATTCATAATTAATATTTCCGTTCCATTGATACTATCCAACGGTCATTTTAAGAACTTTTTGTGGAATCTTAAAAACGTAAAAAATGATTTAATTTTATTGATTTGTAACATTATACAAGTACCGATACACAGTAAATGCCGTTACTTACAGGACTTTCTCTTAGTGATAGGAGGAATCACTAGTTTTTGTGGAAGACTAAATACAATAGGTTCAATCCAAGTTACAGTCGGGGACTCTAACTTGGACCGCACTCGATCTCATGTACTTGCACACCGATGTCGTATTTACCCAAGAAGATTTTAATATTTCCCTTTTTTTCCTTAATACGATTTGAGCGCACGATCCTAGCGCAAAATTATTTACAGACATGTCCGTCACGCGTCTTCCACCGCGGTGGATCAAAGTGTGAATCGAATTCAAAACCATAGAGAAAAAAAGAGTAAACTCGCTTGCTTCTGCAATAAGAAACTTCTCGCTAGTCGTGGAAAATAATCTGTGGAATGAAATTTGACTTGTTCAAATGTGAGGACATGAGTACGGGCCAATGCTTATGGAAAACATCGTCCCACGCAAAGAAGCGGAAGTTTCCCGGCAATGTTTCAACCTTTGCTGGAAGCCACTCGATCATGTCAACAGGTCTTCAGCCCTATATATGTATGCATATACGCACGACTATATATATACACATATATCGAGCTGTAATTTTCTATTTTAGAGAGAGAGACACACACACACAGACACACATCAACGTTGTATGAACGAAAGCAAGCCCTGGCTAGCTATCTCAGAGAAGGTGTAAAAGCGCGAGGTGGTAGAGCGTACATACAATGGATGATTTGCCCGGGTTTCGATTCTTCCCGACCGAGGAAGAGCTGGTGTCGTTCTACCTGCGTAACAAGCTCGATGGAGGCGGGCCGGACTTCGACCGTGCCATCGACCGGGTAGTGCCCGTGGTGGACATATACGAGTTCAACCCCTGGGAGCTTCCTCGTACGTGGTGGTGGTCGTCGGGAATTCCTGTCTGTAAATCGCCAGGCTGGATATATATCAGGATACCGACCTAACGATTTGACGTGCGTGTGCTGTGTGCAGAGTTCTCGGGGGAGCTGTGCCGCGGGGATCCCGAGCAGTGGTTCTTCTTCATCCCGATGCAGGAGAGCGAGGCTCGAGGAGGGAGGCCGAGGCGGCTCACGACGTCCGGGTACTGGAAGGCCACCGGCTCCCCCGGCTACATCTACTCCTCGGGGAATCGAACCATAGGAGTGAAGAGGACCATGGTGTTCTACTGTGGGAGGGCTCCGAGCGGAAGGAAGACCGAGTGGAAGATGAACGAGTACAAGGCAATCGATGGTGAAGACCCCATACCGAGTACTGCTGGTGCAATCCCACAGGTAAGCAAATTAACCCATGATTTCTATATGTCTGGTTTATATGCCACCATCCTTCTTCTCCTTAATTTTAGTATTTTAGCACGTGCTTATTAATCAGCTAGCAAAAATTACTTAGGCACCAAAGGTATTACAATATTTCCATCATATCCTTATATTTTATGGAGCTAGGGATCTCCCCTTACACGGGCTTTCAACAATAGAATTCCCACAACAATACAGAAGATAATAGCAGGCACAACCAAAAAAAAATCTAACCGAGGGTCCAAATGTTTCGATTTTTAGATTGCTTAGAATTTGTTCTTCTTAATTTCTGGTGACTAATCCACTCACTCGGCTTTGTACGGTCAAAGTAATTAGCGTATCTATGTCGATCAAATTCTATATGTTACGTGCTATTATAAACGAATTTAAGTAAAATTAAGTACTTTTTCTGGAATGTGAAAAGAAGTATCCTTTTTTTGGTACCTTTACTTAAATTCTTTGATTCACTGATACTCGATCAAATCCTTCTTCTTGTCTAACCATCGAATGCCACGGATGTGCATATTTGTAGGTGATTTTGACTCATCACAACACAAAATTCAACAATAATTACGGCTCACCTTTGTTTTCAGTGAATACAAAACGTCGATCCCGCTTCCAAGTTGGGGCTGGTGATTTAGAAATTAGGCTGCTAATATATGGATTGGCGGAGACCGTTCGTTCAAATCTTATGAAATGAGGAAAATTCACGATATAAAGCAATTTATCATTTGGTGGCTGCCAAAAAGTTAATAATTTCATGCACGTCACGGAATATTCATCCGGTTCTGATCTGCGTGCAGCTGAGACAAGAGTACAGTCTGTGCCGGGTCTACAAGCAATCCAAATGCCTGAGGGCATTCGACAGACGGCCATCGGCACCGGTCGACCCTGTGACCCACGTCCAGCAGGAGCAGCTTCCCGGTAACGTCGAGGCGACGGAATCGTCCAGCGCCCGAAACTCTCTCGGGAAAGAGAAGGTCTCCGGTGGTTCAACGGGAAGCGGTTTCTCCGATGATGATGGAGATCTCCCAATCCAAATGAATTGGTTTTACGGGATGGATCGGCAGCCGGAGTGAGGTGTTTGGGAATATGGCTGTCAGTCAGCACAAAACTACGGGCTTCGAATGCGATCCTGTTACTGAAGTTTCACATATATACATGTATGTATTATGTGTGCATGTATGCGAAATATGGATTATCCTTTCTTCTCCGGTTAACTATCCGGTCGGTAACAGTTAAATTCCGCTACCGTTGCGTGTCAAAAAGATTAAACTAATAAATGATGTAATCCGAGTCTACTGTACTTTTAGATTTTTTTTAAAATTTATTTTTCAGTATGACGGTGGCAACTCGTCCGTCTCTGCAACTGAAAGCCATCGATCACCGGAAGATCAGAATCCTGCCGTTGCCGGCAGCTATAAATAAAAGGCCTAAGCCGATGAAAAAAGTGGACGTTATTTCTGTTGAGAAGTTAATTCAGTTGAAATTCCAGACCTGTATAAAGACAAGGATGTGGCTGTTCTTGGGTGTGGAATAGCAGATTCTCAGCTTCTTCTTCTTCTCATTCTTCTTCTTCTTGGATTTTCTCCTCTCCCCTCTCCTCTGAAACCTTCCAATTCTTCCATCTTCGTCTGACACGTACCAACTACTCCGTTCCTATACTGCAGATTTATTTACTTCTTTTGTATCGAGTGCGGAGCTATAAACGTTCTTGTGGAAATTCAGCTGATTCTACTGTCTGCGAGAGTTGTGCACCCATTGGGTCGAGGTTAAAGTTCGTTTTTTCTGTCAAGTTCACAGCAGCTGCTCGTGATTGATTTGTGGTCATCCAGGTGGATCAAGTTGCTGAGGGAAAATTTGAGCCGGTCGAACTGTTTCACTGTGAAGTTTTCAATTCTTGCCAGTTTGCTCCATCTAAATGAGAAAGAATTCAACAGCAAATCTTGAACTTTACTTTTATTTTTTTTTTTGCAGGAGAGAAGACTTCTCCTTCCCACCAAGATGAACTGTACTGGGAAGGATGCCGCCAATGAGGATGGAAGGAATCTTGCTGTTGAAGCGTTGACTCTTGGTTCTACCAGAGCTGCACCGGGTTCAATTCCTCCATCATTCAAGATCGGCGGAGGAAACAATGCCCTTTCTTATGCCAATATTCTTCGGAGTAGGGACAAGTTCAGTGATGCTCTCACGCTCTATGAGATTGTCCTTGAGAAGGATATCTCGAATGTGGAAGCCCACATTGGCAAAGGTATATGCCTGCATAGGCAGAATATGGGAAGGCCTGCTTTTGACAGTTTTGCTGAAGCGATCAGGTTGGATGCGCAAAATGCACGTGCCCTGACCCATTGCGGTACGCTGTGCAAGGACGAAGGTCGCCTTGCAGAGGCTGCTGATGTATGTCCTTAGCTGCTGAATCACAGTCCCTCTGGCTGATGCTGATCTCCATAGTTTAACTGCACCCTGAACTTCTTGCATCATCAAATCTGATTGCAATTGATGTGCTGCTATGCTTATTTTCTGAATTAAGTTCTTTCCGGAAACGGTGGATGTTCACTCTGCATTGCTAGTTTTTGGTTGCTGAACTGTACAATTTTCACAGTCAACAATTGAGTTGCTGACATCATTTTCCTCTTGCTTGTGCTGCTATAGACATAAAGATTTTACAATAAATACTCTATTATTTTTATTTAAATTTTCTTTCTCAACCTTGAATTCTGCTACAGATTTTAATGGTATTTGCTACTAATGCTTCATTAATGTTGTTCCTTGCAGTGGTATGAGAAGGCTCTGAAAGCCGATCCTTCGTATAAACATGCAGCAGAGTGCCTTGCCATTGTTCTTACTGATATCGGAACCAGCTTGAAGCTCGGTGGCAGCACACTGGAAGGAATCCAGAAGTACAACGAAGCTCTTAAAGTCAATCCCCATTGCGCTGTATGCTGTTTTTACATCTCATTCTTCCTTTGCATGTCCTGTCATCCTTTGTTCTTACACTCCGAATACTTGTCTGTTTAACTGCTTCAGTTTCTTGTCCTCAGTCTGCATTCTATAACCTGGGTGTTGCATATTCTGACATGATGCAATATGACGTGGCCCACCAATTCTACGAGAAGGCTGTTCTGGAGAATCCAACGTTTGCAAAAGCTCACTGCAACATTGGTGTGATTCATAGGAATCGCGGTGAGCTAGAGACAGCTCTTGCCTGCTATGAGAGGTTATCCTTTGTTGACACCTGGCGTTACCAGCTCTTTATTGTTGTATCTGTCTTTTATCGCTTGTTCGTTGACACTCTTCCTATTCTCGGTGTATTTCCTTCAGGTGCCTGACAGTCTCCCCTAATTTGGGGATTGCCAGGGACAACATGGCAATTGTTTTGACAGATTTAGGAACTAAGGTAGTACCTGCATACCATGGAAATTTTACTCTTCTGATAACATTTCATGTCAAGGTAGTTTTTAAGGACTTACTTCACCTTTTGATCAAGATAGTTGGATAATTTTGAGAACATTTTCATGAAGAGCGGGGCAGACTGAAGCTTATACAGCTCTGTTGACAAGTACCCTGTCTGCTGTTCAGAAAATAATGAGCGCGAAGAATCTGAATCTTAGGAATCTGAGGAAGAATTTTTTGTTAATATCACCATAGGATATTAACGTTGATTCTCTCTAGAGATTATAAATACCCAATTTGGTATCCTCAGATTATGTAATGTCATGTGTACGATCCAATGCCCTTTGTAGATATGAAAAATGCAAGCTTTAGGCATACCAAGAAACCTGCAAGAAATCTATTGATTCCATTGACACGTCTTTGGCTTCTGTTTCAGAGACGCTTACTTGATTACGCAAAATCTGATGTTCTGCAGATGAAGTTGGAGGGAGATTTTAAGCAAGCTGCTGCCTATTACAAGAAGGCTTTGTACTACAATTGGCACAATGCTGATGCCATGTATAATCTTGGGATTGCATACTGTGAAATGCTTAAGTTCGACAAGGTGGGTCATATTTAGAGGATGGCTACTTTCCACATGAAAATTGACTTGCTTATGAGTAGCTTGGGCATGAAAATCTGCATCTGCAGGCTCCTGCTAAAATTTAAGAATCACCGTTGCCCTCTTCTACTAGTTGAAGGTATTCAAAAGAGAAGTCTTTCATTCACTTCTTCAGGCAGTCGTGTTTCTTGAACTAGCACTCCATTTCAATCCAAAGCACATAGACGCATGCAACAATTTGGGAGTCGTATATAAGGAACAAAATAATCTCGATAAGGCTGTGGCATGTTACGAGGTAAAGTTTTATGCTTGGCTAGAATTTTACGTTTGCAGCTAGTTCATCCAGAGCTCAATGAGCATCTCTTCTTATTCTGCAGTTGGCTTTGTCAATCAAGCCTAACTTCGCCCCGTCATTGAACAATCTTGGTCTTGTTTTCTCTGTTCAGGTTTGTCCCGCGTAGTGCTTGATGCTGCTGTGTCCCCTAACATTAACTGATTCTAAATATTTAAGTTATGCAGTTCCAGTAGAGGGTAAGAAACATCTCTTTTTTCCATCTTTTGCAGGGTAAAATGGATGCAGCTATTAGCACGATTCAGAAAGCAATTGCAGCAAACCCTTCAAATCCAGAGGCATATAATAATTTAGGTCTCTCTCCTTGTCTATCCCCTTTGTTCTACAGATGAAGACTTAATTTTCACGCTCCGTTTTCCCTGCAATTTAAAAACTTAAATGCAACAATGTGCAAAAAGGCTTCTTTAATCATGTTCCTCATGTGCAGGAGGCCTTTATCGGGATGTTGGCGACATACCTAAGGCAATTGCAGAGTACGAGCAAAGCCTTAAAAGAGACCCCGATTCTCGTAGTGCAGGCGAGGTAATGCTTCTTGTGAAATCTCATATTTACTGCACTTGAAGAACTCCATGTGCATAATTGATTATTATTTGTGTTCTTAATCATGGAAGACGTGCATCAAGTTTCAATGCCTGTCTTTTTCTCCAACTCAAGTTTCAATCTCTTAGTCCATCTTTAATTTACCTGATTCTTGGCAGAATCGGTTGCTGGCATTGAACTATATAAACGAAGGACATGATGACATGCTCTTTGAGGCTCACAGGTTCGATTTAAACGTCAGTTGGCCTCGTTTCTTATCTTCTGCTCGGGGACTAGATGCTCTTACAGTATGTTACAGGAAGAACTCTCCCTCTGTCGACTCTTAGAGGCGTACATTCATGCGCAGAGATTGGGGTAGGCGCTTCTTGAGGCTGTATCAACAATACCCATCATGGGAGAATGCCAAAGATCCAGAGAGATCGCTCATTGTGGGATATGTATCTCCAGATTACTTCATACATTCCGTGTCATATTTTATCGAGGCTCCACTGGCGTACCATGACTACCAAAATTACAAAGTGGTGGTTTATTCAGCTGTAGTGCAGGTACCATAACTCCGTTAAATGTTTACGCGAGTTTCAGATTACTTGAGCTTTTACTTTCCAATTTGTAGGCCGATGCGAAAACAAAGAGACTCCGGGAGAAAGTCTTGAAGAATGGCGGCTTGTGGAGAGATATTCATGGAATTGATGAGAAGAAGGTTGCGAGCACAGTGAGAGAAGATAAGGTTGACATATTGGTAGAGCTCACTGGCCATACTGCTAACAATAAGCTCGGGACGATGGCATGTCAACCAGCTCCTATCCAGGCATGCTACCATTCTCAAACATTTTACTGATTGCTTCTCATATTTGTTTTGTTGGTATCTTTGATGATTCTGTGCTTGTTGCTGCGTGGTCACATGTTCAATGTGCTTTCAGGTCACCTGGATTGGCTACCCAAACACCATTGGTTTGCCTACCATTGACTACAGAATCACGGATTCCCTCGCAGATCCTCCTGACACAAAGCAGAAGTCTCTCCCTCCATCTCTTTCTACTACCTCTGCATAAAACACCGCCATATCTATTGTCTTTCTGAATTGGATTGCCTATCAATAGGCAATTGGAAGACCGAGCCGAACGGAACTTCTGTCCTCGTGTATTCTCTTCATATTGCATAACTTCGTTTTTGCAGGCATGTTGAAGAGTTGATTCGGCTTCCTAAGTGCTTCCTCTGTTATACTCCTTCTCCTGCTGCTGGGCCTGTCAGCACAACCCCTGCTCTTTCAAATGGGTTTGTCACCTTTGGTAGCTTCAATAACTTGGCAAAGGTATTGTTCAGACTGAGCATTGACATATAATGAACTTTGGTGGAAGCTTGGAAGTTGATGTCATCTTCGGGATCTTTCTTCATTCACCAGATAACTCCTAGAGTTCTGCAAGTTTGGGGTAGAATCCTTCGTGCTGTTCCAAACTCCCGTCTGGTGCTTAAATGTAGACCGTTCTGCTGCGAAAATGTAAAGCAAAGTTTCCTCGCGACACTGGAGCAGCAGGGCAGCCTGGAACCTTCTCACGTCGATCTCCTCCCATTAATTCCTCATAACAGTGATCACTTGCAATCCTATAGCATGATGGACATCAGGTAAGACGAAATTCCTTCAGGTCTTCATTTTCATGGTCCATCGGTACAAGTTTGCCCATATTTCGTCTTCTGCAATTGGTACAGTATTTGCTCACTGGAGATGATGATATGCTTCTCATTTGTAGCTTGGATACATTCCCGTATGCCAGGACGACAACGACGTGCGAATCACTGTACATGGGGGTTCCATGCGTTACCATGGCTGGTTCAGTTCACGCTCACAATGTCGGCGTGAGCCTCCTGAGCACAGTTGGTGAGTATTTGTCAACTGTCTCTGTGTTGCATTAACTATTGGAATGAATCTCAAAATGCTGTGCTCTGTGAACTGCAAAAGGTTTGGGACATTTAGTTGCTAGAAACGAGGACGAGTACATCGACTTGGCCCTGAAACTGGCTTCTGATGTGAAGGCGCTTTCCGAATTGAGGATGAGTCTAAGGGACCTTATGTCCAAATCGCCCCTGTGCGACGGGCCAAACTTCACCGCCAGTTTAGAGGCAACCTACAGAGACATGTGGCGAAGGTACTGTAAAGGAGACATGCCTGCCTGCAGGAGGCTCGAGGCGCTTGGTCAGGGTATAGCCTGCAAAGAACCACCACAGTAAACTGACGGAGGGGTCTCCTAGGATAGATATTGTTTGGAGAAATTCGGGTAGGGTGCGTATGTGTTGTGTCCAGTTCTCTGTCTCCCTTTGTGAAGAGCACATTGAAAGAGGTCTGCAGATTAGAAATCATTCATATTGTACTGACACCAATTCCCTTATACAGTAGCATAATGGTTCCCCCTACGATCCCTTAAAGGGAATTGTCCTGTCCCCCCCTCACCATAAACAGATAAAAAGTGCCGGCGCTTCAATCTCTTCGGAATGAGAGATTCAAGCAAGGCAAGACAATAGAATATAACACGACATCCGGAGCTGTTGAATATAATAGAGAAATCAAATGTTGCGCTACTGATTGGTTAATATTTGGGACACGATCAGATTCGCACAACTGCAATGGTCATGGCCGCATTGCAACAGCTTAATCCTTGACTGATGTTCGCAGGATCTTCACATCATGTATTGGTCTGCACAAGGAGATAAATGTGCGTTAAAAGGTAATGAAACTACTCAATCTCTGCTTTTGCCATATCTATCTGATGAATCTGTCTCCTCAGTATCTTATGTAGTTATGTGTTCCAAGGACATTGTATGATTAGGGGCAGACCATACTATGATATATAACAGAAACAGATTATGGACTTCTTTCTGCCACATTTGGAAGGTTGAGTTATAGAAGCCATTGAAGCAGTCATGAGAATCATGGATTTCCTTTCCGCAATCGTTGACGGTATGAGATGTGCCTCATCAATACAGGGTACCTATCAAATAAATCGAGGATTGTCCCTAGTTTCTCAATCTTAAAGATTCCTTTCATCCTTTGCCTCTCCCATCTTCCGATGATACTAATTGTCCAGAAAACAGCAAATCACTAACCACTTTAATATATATCCAGTCAGTTTGTTTC
The DNA here is from genome assembly GCA_037672795.1 of Lagerstroemia speciosa. Classification (NCBI taxonomy): domain Eukaryota; kingdom Viridiplantae; phylum Streptophyta; class Magnoliopsida; order Myrtales; family Lythraceae; genus Lagerstroemia; species Lagerstroemia speciosa. The sequence continues at coordinate 5,334,636 of CM075288.1, forward strand.
AGAATCCAATTTGTTATCAGATGAGAGCCCTTTCATCCAATGTTTCAGATATGTGTTCATGTGGCTGACTGGAAATAAGCAAGCTCAACTGCTTCAAAAGTCAAAAAATGTAGCTGGTCAAAAGAAAATAGAAATCCATACCTGTCATTGTTGTCAGTCTGAACACTACCTAGTCTTTTGATAATTTCCATTCCTCTGCATACTCTTCCGAATATTGTGTGCTTCCCTACAATACATGTTAAATAAGTGCAGAGTTACTATATATTGTAATTAGGCAGGTCCTACAGCTCCTCACTTATCACTGGAAGAACTTGTGCATTCAAGCAATAGAGCAGGAAATTATATTGTCAACCACTTATCTAACAGGCTACTGAGAACAAAACCTCTGAGATCTCAGCAAACTCCCCATGAAGTTAGCTGAAATTACGTATGATGATTACAGTATCATACCATCGAGTGAGGGGCAAGGTGCCAAAGTGATAAAGAACTGGCTTCCGTTGGTGTTTGGCCCAGCGTTTGCCATGGATAGAATACCAGCACCAGTATGCTTCAGTTCAGGTTTTATCTCATCCTCAAACTTTTTGCTGAAACATTATAAAGGTTACACAGACTTCGTGTTAGACATGTGGCATAAAATACGCTTATTACATGCAGTAAGCCAACTTCCAAGATGCAAACGATTAGCCAAACTGCCAATGAATATGAAGAATGAAATAACTCAATGTAAAACATTCAAGGTTATGGTGAGAAGCACAGCACGGGAAGCATTGAAACAAACAAGGAACTGTCCAAGAAGTGGAGGTGGTCCATAACAAGATCTCAAGGTGGTAGGAGCACTGAGTCTGTATCACAATTGGAGATTCTCACCTTTAAGAAAGATGTTTCAGTGACAGGATTCTTTTCTCTTTTTCTCAGATTCATTAAAATCATATTTTCATGAAGAGCAAGAACACCATGATGACATATCCAAGGTCCCGGGTCTCATAAAATGATAAACTGATTGGTGATGAGCCCACACGTCTTATGCCCCAAGAACTTCCTTCGTCTAATCCAAGACGAGACTAGTACACTAGTTTACTCCGACACTCCTTCCATGGTGATTCAAATCGTGTGCTTATTTGTTAGGCATTAGTTTGTCAAAAGAGAAGAGTAACTTGGAACAAATGAAAAATAAAAACTTTCCTCACAAAAAGATAAACAAGCTCAAAGAACATCGGGCAGAGGTAGAAGTATTACCCATATATGGATTCTCCACCCCTTCCAGTCCCAGTGGGATCCCCACCTTGTACTATGAAATCCTACACCAACACCCAACAACACTCAGCTATTCATGAACAAGAAAAAGGAGCAAATCCCAAACCTGATCAGCAAAGTTTCAAAATTTGCGACAACTGCCTCTACCTTGATGATTCTGTGAAACTTCACGTTGTCGTAGTAGCCCCTGCGAGAGAGCTCGATGAAGTTCCTGCAAGTTCTCGGCGCATGCTTGAAGTAGAGCTAGAAGGAACCAGAGACGAGAATACCGTGGGAACATCAAATCATTGAGAAGCTTCTATTGGAGAATAAAAGAATAGAAGAGAGGCATCCGAGCTACCTCGACGGTGAAGGAACCCATGGAAGTTTCTAGGGTGACCTCCGGCGGCCCTCCCTCTGCACTAGCCCACATCTTCCACTTCAGTGAGAGGGATTGAGTGACCTACAGAGCTTCAACGCTGACCAAATTGATCTCGGAGCGAGAAAATGAGACGAATCTGCCACCTACAGCCTGCGGCTCCGGCACCGGCGGGATTTCTCCCTCGCGCAAAGTTTACACGGGAAGCGGGCTAGCCAGCTCATGATGGTCGAGCCCATGGATTGCAGACGTCGACAAGTTTTGGGCTAAAACGGGCCTGGCTGTAGAGTACCCAATCAAGCCCAATAGATACTGACCGGGTAGGCCCAACTGGGAACCGGCCGGCCGACGGCCATCTGGGTGCGCTCTTTTCTCTTCTTTTTTTTTTTTAGTATTCCCGAATCAGTCGAAGTCCACTTCAAGACTAATCTGCAATTAGGTCAGGATTTCTGAGAAAATTTCTGTTGACCCTCCCAACCTGGGGATCGATTCTGGGATCGTCTATTTAAGATCTAATGAGAGAACCACTAGGCCAACCTCAAGTATACCAGCCTGGTGATCCTCCTCAAATTCTTCACCTTTTTTTTATGATGGGTCTCCTCAGAATTCTTCAAGAACTCTTTTTCGGATGTCTCACATTATCTTCTTTGATAAGTATCTGATTCTAAATTTACAGACCTCATTTCTGGAAAAACATTTGTCATATATTCCTATGTTGATACCAATGTAATCCTCATTAATAAGTTTGATTCTAGAACAAAGTCCTTCTCTATGCAATATTTAGGTCCAGTAAGAGTCAGACCCGACCTGATCCGTGAACGGCCCAGGGAGAGGCTTGAGCTCTCTCCGGCAAACTTAATGAGCTTCCAGATGGGACATAACCCTGGGGATCAGTGCTTGATTATGTTTAATACGTGTCATTAGAGCATATAATAGTGACTTTAATTTGACTCGAGATATGATTATGAAGCAGGAGAAACCAACCCATGTACCCTCAGTGCCTTTGACAACCCAAAGGCTTCCATATAATCAGACAGCTTTCTACATGTGGAGGGGTTAGCAGTTAGCACCAACTCCCCTGGTCATCGTTGTTCCTCTTCTGTATAAATAAGCCTCTCATAAACCCCTCTTATCATCACAAACTCTCCATCTCTTCCTTCTACAAGCCTAAGAGAAGAACTCTTCCCTCCCTCTTTCTTTAGTAACCCTGAAAATGAGCGGCGACTCGACTGCCATCGACGTTCCTGCCGAGTCGAACCCTGTTTCCAAGGGCAAAGCACCACTTCTCCCAGTCGCAGCGGCTCCTGCGAGGCCTGGTGGGTGGAAGAAGGGGGTCGCCATATTCGACTTCATCCTCAGGCTGTGCGCCATGGCGGCTGCTCTAGCCGCCGCGGCCGCCATGGGGACCAGCGGCGAGACTCTCCCCTTCTTCACCCAGTTCTTCCAGTTCCAGGCCGGCTACGATGACCTTCCGACTTTCCAGTACGTCTCTGTCGCATTCTGCAATGAACGAGTTGATTTCTTGGGTTGAGAGACGGAGTTTCGTGTGCAGGTTCTTTGTGATTGCAATGGCCATAGTTGCAGGGTACTTGTTCCTCTCCCTTCCCTTCTCCATAGTGACCATAATCCGACCCTTCGCAGTCGGGCCAAGGATGCTCTTGCTGATTCTGGACACGGTGAGCTTTCGAAAGGATTTCCCTTTTCCTGCACTGCATTAATATGATTTTCCTTATCTGGGTAAGTGTTCATGCGTTGTATTGCAGGTGGCGCTGACGCTGACCACGGCAGCTGGTGGAGCAGCAGCGGCCATAGTGTACCTGGCGCATAACGGGAACTCGAACACGAACTGGCTGGCGATCTGCCAGCAGTTTGGGGACTTCTGCCAGGAGGTGAGCGGGGCAGTCGTGGCATCGTTCATCACGGCGGTCCTCATCTTGTTCCTTGTGGTTCTTTCTGCAATGGCCCTTCGCAGGGTCTGATGCATCCCTAAGACACACTGAAGCCAGTGAAATTCAATCTCTCAATTTACTTTTACTTTTAATTTTTTTCCCCATTTTTCTCCTTGTTATCACGCTGTATTCTTATCAATGTTTCGAAGATGTAACTATATTATTCACTGTATGGGCAATACCGAGCTGAAAGTGTTAATGAATTCGTGAAGTTTTATGAATACAAGTGATCGAAATATTACTATGATGGCATGCCCTCAAGTGACTTCTATAGGCCTAATGAAATAGCAAATATTCAACGTAGTATCGAGATCGGGATAAAAGCTGTCATATTACATCCAATCCAATGTATTATCTTGCTTTTCATTTAGCGCTCGTGCTATGCTTCTTTTCCATGCATCCCGATTTGCACCACTGATAGCGTATTATCTTCGTATCTCGTATGATCTCATAACATCTACGTTTCGCGCGAAAGAGAGTCTTACCACATACATTAGAAGGGAGAAAAAAGGTCTAATCCCTTGTTGGAAAAACAATTAAGCAACCTAATATATGCTACCATTTGACTTAGATTTTTGGATAAATTATATCTGGGGCTCCTCTCATCTTCATTTTATTGCTTCACACCCTTTCTAGTATGACTAACCTAACTATTAAATAGTAGGCCTAACACAACACTAATACCCAAACAGGGCAATAAATATTCAGCCCTCTAGGATTTACCCACTTTTTACCTATAACACTTATGCTTTGTTTGAATTGGAGGGATTTGGAGGGATTGAGAGGGATAGTACAATCTCTTGTTTTGGTAAATTATGAGAAGGGATTTGGAGGATCAAACCTCACTTTTTTAATTCCTTCGATTTGGGAGAATTTAGAGGGATAATAAATTTTTAGATAAATATACACATTGTAATTTCTTAAAAGAAATTCTCGACACGTTATAATTTCTCATCATATAATTACACAATTACACTCGTCTTCCCTTTCTCAACCATCACCAAGCCACAATTACAACACATTTTCCCTTACTCGACCACCACCAGGTCGCAACAATTGAGCCTCTCAAGACTATCATAAAATCACAACTTTACTCGAGTTTCAAGATCGTCATGAAATTACTGTATCTCTTTTACGCCTTTCTCTTGTTCAATCAGTCTTCCAAATTAAAGGGTAAAGCAGTCAGATTAACTTATTTATCCCTTCAAATCCCTCATCTAATAATAATATTCAAACGAATGATTTGGAGGAATAAGTTATCCCTACAAATCCCTCCCCTCCAAATGCCTCCAAATCCCTCAATTCAAACATAGTGTTACAGAAAGTCTTATATGTAATGGATACACCGTGTGACAATGCTGATATGGTGTCACGAGCTAATTAAATCGAGTCAATTAAATTAATCTATTTTTAGGGTTGTTTTTGTTTTCTCTTTTAGAGTTTACTTTTTTCCTTTTTATGTTTTATTAAAAATTATCCCCAAAATAATATAATCATATTTACTCGTGACATCACATCAGTATTATCACGTGGTGTATCCATTACACACAATACTCTCTCCTATAACATGTACTCGAGAACAGATTTAAATGGAATGTGTGGCAGTCATCCCCTTAAAATTTGATAATCTCTAAAATATTAATAAGTCTCATATTTTTTTTTTTATTATTTATAAATCGCATTATTTAATTTTGTATCATTTTACTCTGTTTGATATTTTTTTGAGCTTGAGTCCAGTGAATAAGTTTCCTAAATCTGGCCTACCTGCGTTGGAGGAGAAAGTTTCGAGTGTAACAAATATACCATAGTACTGACATGATATCATAAACTATGATTCAGTTATTTTTTATGGCTATTTTTTATTTTAGGATTTATTAGAAATATTAAAATAATCTAATACTCTTTTTTGTTATACAATATCAGTACTGCCACGTGATACGTACATGCAAGATTCTCTCCTATCGGATCCCATATTAATGCTGGGACTGCCATCTTTGATATCCAATTGATAATGTTACAAGAATGGTTGCCCCTAGGAGTTTCAACAATTGAGTCGAGGTGGTGCATCACATACGTCTCTCAAACGCTAGGGGATCGATTTCATCTCGTTTCCAAAGTTAAGAGCATGTCAATCTGGACGAGCCCTTGACAATCTTGTGCTCGTTGGCCTTGACCATCCTAGGGTAATGATCGATCCAAAAGCTTGCGACTATCGTAACTGGGATTCACCGTGGCCCTTTACTCCATTGTTAGTCTCACCTCGTCCTGTATATTATCATGGAGAACAAGAACGCGATATCTAACTTGTTTTTCTTTTGACGACAATGCTTGCGATCGGAACTGAAACAGTTCTTCCAATACATGTATATACATATATATCATATGTATAATATGTGTTAGGAGAAATAAATAGAAATAAAAGACATATAACTCCTAACGTGAAGATCGGACTTCAAACCCCTATGCTACAAATCAGAATCTTGTGTTGTTACAGTAACGCGACATCCTTGTACAAGGAATGACTTGTTTCTTTCGATGTTTTCATGGCAGTCCCACGATCAGCACGGGTCCACCCTTTTCACTTAAAATAATGAGGTGGTTGAGATATTGCTTTATCAGTGTCCCGTCACTCACTCGTAGCCATGTCCGCATTCGCTCCTTCCAGATGTCTCCTCTCATGAAAATGTGAGAAAGAGAAAAAATCTCCGAGAAATAAACGATCTGATACAGCTGATATAATCATTGAATCAGTTGAGATCAAGAAGTTGCGCAGTGAATTCTCGTTAATGAAATTTCACGCGTTTCCTTTTACTCTTATCCGATTTTTGGCCGATAATTCCTCTTCTACAATCAACTAAAAAAACTAACAATTTTTCTATAATAACTTAAAAAATCTATACTATATATATTAAAGCCGGTGCACTTCAGGTTGCATCTAACACGCGTTCTATTTTCAATTTAATATATATATATATTAATTATTTGATTGAATAATGATATAAAATGAACAATTGGCTCAATGGTTTGTTCTCTGCCCTTCCATGCGAGAGGTCCGCTTTCCTTTTTTTTTTTTTTTTTTTTTAACTTTTCATTCTTCATTGAAATGAAACAGCAATTAATTTTTAACTCTCACCCTAACCAAATTTCATCATCGGTGATATTGAAACTCAAAGACGATCCCTTTCTTTCTCCTTCCACCTCTGCAATCTTTCAATCTTTCCTTTCTGGAGCAAAACATCTCTCTATAATACTAATCTTTTATATCATCTTTTCGTCCTATAATCCATCAGTTCATCCCATCAATCCAGTCCTCAATTCCTCCAATTTCTCATCTTAAATCTCGACTCTGATCTCTTTTAATCCTATATGGTCGTGAAGTTGCCGAACCCACAACTCCTCGCTTGAATCCTTACTGGGCATGGTGGCAAAGCGCAGTCCCCTTCCTAGTTAATAATTAAAAGAGAGAAAAAGCTCCGAAGGTCATAGCATCTTTCGTGGCTATGGCACTGGCTTTGGACTTTTAGGTTGCTCCAAACATGACAGGATTTTTATGTACACGTTTGTTTAGTCTATAAATTGCGAGCACGTCCAGCCTCGCACAATTGCCTTTTTTCGGGCAAACGAAGAAATCGAGCTGAAAGGTCGATAATTTGATAGGTGACACCAGGAGAATGTGCATAGTAAAGAAGACTATTCATTGCATTTTTCTGCATTAACAAGCCGTGGAATTGCTGGGACTGGCAGCTGCCGTCCATTAATCTCTCTGTTTTTCCAGTTGAAACATGATTTTCACAGAGAATTAATCAATCAACCGAGCTGATTTAAATCTAAATTAATCGAGAGTTATGAAGATTTTGAATATGAAATGATGTGTATTGAAAAATATAGATTTTTTTTTGGGGTAATTTTGTTTCCTATCTGCAGGAAGTGAGAGCCCAGAAAATGAAGAGGGAAATGAGCAAGAACCCGAAGGCCACGCACATCATGTCTAATGTCCCTTCTGCCCTCAGCTTCCTCTCCTTCCTCTCCCTCTTCATCCTCTGGAACTCCTCGTTCATCCTCTCCCCTTCACCTCCCTCGCCCACTGCTTTCCCCCTTTTGCCCTTCATGGCCCTGTGCAAAATGACCAGACTCTCCCTCCCGTTCAGGAACTTCCCGTCCATGTCCTCCACCTGCAGGCTCACCTCCATTACCTGGAGATCCCCTCCCCGGAGTCCGCCGCACGTTACCACGATCCCGCACTGCACGAGCTCCGATGAAGACCCTCTATCCCCGGCTAGGACCGTCGCAAACCGGGCGTGTACCTCGCCGCTCAGCCAGTGCCGGCTCACCGACACCGGGCGGCGGCTGGACACGTTCATCGCGCGCCGCCCCGTCGGGTCTGTCAGGATCCAGCTCAGCGTCAGGTCGTCTCTGAGCTCGCGGCACGAGTCGTCAGTGCCTGGGTAGGGCACCGGCGTGGGGACCACGTCCTTGGGCTCAAGCATGTCAATCCTGAACGGCGAGCACCGGAACCAGCCGGTGACTGTCTCGGTATCCACCACCTGGCTGAAGATGAGCTTCCCGCGGTGGTGGATATCGACCGCGGAGATGATCTCTCGCGGCGAGCTACCAGTCTCTGCAGAGCCGTGGATGGAGACCACAGGGAGGGGATGTGAGTCAGAGAAGAAGGACCGGTGGCCGCCGGTGAACGCGGAGATGACCTCTCGGAGGCGGGGCTGGTCGGTGGACGGCCATGTAGAGCGGCAGATATCGGCCCACAGGCTTCCCTGAGTCGAGAGCACGTGGAACTGGGAGGAGACGCACGAGGCTGAGGCCAGGGTTGGACCGTCGAGCCGAGTTAAGACGTGGAACTGGAGGATGTCTGCGGGGAATACGCCGGTGGTGGCAGCATCATCGGTGCAGCCTCCATATGCCGCGGCGGCCAGAGGTGGTGGCGGCCTGGTCACTGTGTAGGAGCAAGACGCTGTGCACATTTCCTTGGAGTTGCCTCCTGGCGCTTCACAAGAGGCCAGGTACCCGGAGTTTATATAGGAATTAATGGGGAAATGAATTTCCAGTGTGCGCCAGTCATCCAAAGTGAATATGTATCAGTCAATCGTATGAGCAAGAAAAATCTATTAGACTGTTATGATTTAAAATTAAGATATCTTTATTTTCATCCTTTTTTTAATCAATAATAAAAGATAATAGTAATAGTGACTCAGTCCCTCACTGTATAATATGCAAACTTACATGTACAAACGTTACTCTCATTCCATAATATTCTGATTTTCATATATGAATATATTAAATGTATTAAATAATGTTCTTGATTTTTTTTTCATTTTATGTTCATGTAGCTCATTTTCTAAGGGAAAAATAAAAAGGGTCACTTTCTTTTATATATATATATTATGTATGTGTATGTATCTATTTCTTCTACACGGCGGGCGCAAGTGGATTTTTTGACATAAGATCTTCACAGCTGCTCACAAACTGTATCTAGTGTGGCCCTTCTATTGGAATTAGCCGCTCGAGATGTTCAACACGACGAAAGTGACGTTACGTACTTAAGAAGATAATAATGATTAATCAAATATTAATACTAAAATCGCATCGACTCGAATTATATAATATGGGCCAGCAGGTCGATCAGTGCTCCAGATTTGGTTTTATGTTACTATCTCCGATTAAGACATCCAAGGCGTCACGCGGACCTTCTTCTGTATTCTTCCTCCCGTACTGCATGAAGTGATTTTGACCGATCCATGTACATGATACAGAAAAAGGAAATTCTTAGAAGAATTCGATCCACCGTTAAATATCAGGAAAATGTATTGTACTTTCTCTCGGTGAGTTCACGGCGTGATTGATCTCACCTGAAACTCTCTCGAGAACTTATATTGTTACCAGCGCCATTCCATCCTACCCATGAAATTGTCGATCTTATTGTTTATATTATTTTCATTTTTTTTAAAATAACATACTATATAATTTTTCGCTTCAATATCAGTTTTGTCATAGTATTGTTAATTTATTTATAAAATTTAATATAGTTAACAATATATATATATATAATGTGAAACAAATAAAATTAGAGATTTGTCAGAGAGATTACTTTCAATTGATAATTATAATTTTAAGAGTGAATTTATAACAAATCCTCATTTATTTTATCGGTTAAATTTATGTTCATCAACAGTATTTTTAAAAATCTAAAATGAAGACGGACTAATCGCTTACCATCCTCCCCTAAAAATGATGTAAAATACGAACGATCGGGAATGGATTTAAGGAGTGAGATGTCGGACATGGCTGTCCCCTTAAACTCGAGCTTTATTTTTTAAAAAATTTTCGACCTAACTTCGAACTCGAACTTCGATAGTTGATCATGTACGTAGGACTCATGTAAATCTTGAAACATTTGCACGAGGGAATTAATTAAGAGTCATTTTTTAAACCTTTTTTTTTTCAAAGTCTTAGATTTAACTGGTCGGATTTGTCGGCACCTAACAATTCGCCGATTACGGTTGGTTTTATTACTCGTACAAAAGTTTACCTTTAGGAACATGGTACGCTTGCTTTCATTGTCAAAAAAAATTCAACCCCATCAAACACGTACGATCAAACGATCATGATATTTAATGGACTGATCTAATTTAAATTTATATTAATTTAAATTTATATTAATTAAAATTTATTAAATTTATAAATATTATGTTACGTGATCATCTCTACTTTCTGTACATATATTTAATCTATTCATGTTCGCTTTTTCTTTTTTTAAAAAATAAATTTACTGGGAGAAAAGAGAGATTCATGTTCTTCAATTCGAAGATGCGCATTTTCTAGCGGAATTTGAAATTATCAAATAAATATTGATATTTTCTTTTATTGTATTTTCCTCATATATGGAAAATGTTGATTTAAATAAGATTTTTCATAAAATGATATTGATAAATATAAATAAAGAAATTTCTGGCAACTCATCTCTAACGAATCTGTTAATATTTTCGGCGTACCGTATTTATAAGAGGATTAGGGCCGTTAATTAACGTGAAAATAGTTGCTTTATATTGATAGGATTAGAAATAACAATAAAAAACTAACATTTAGATTAAAAATTTAACAATTGCATATAGTTCATTTGGGAAGGGCCGGCTATTCCAATTAATTGAACGTGTGGATCAATTCTCCATGGCTCCATAATTTTTGGGCAAAAAATGGAAAAATCCCTTTTTTTTTTTCTAAATGTATTTTTAATAGGAAAACATATTTTCTTTAATTCACAGCTTTTTAAAGAAATTTAAAAAGAACAGTTATACTTTTTTTTAAGCAAAGCCTAAGTAGCCCCGAGTACCCCTACAACTAAGACTTTGAGTTCAAGTCTTACGATCAGAGAAAATATATGACTGTGAAAGTTTTATTTTTCAGAGAGCGGATCTTATTTAAATATGAATTAATTATATTTTATTAAAATTTTGATTATCAGATCCGGTAGGTCGAAAATAAAAATCTACAGAGTCAATGATGCACTGCTTCAAGCCAAGCAAATAGTCATGTAAGTGGACTTGCATATATTCGGGAAAAAAAATTGTACTCACATAAAAAAAATAGATGATCATACCTCACAGTAACATTGTGACGAAAGAGCAGTTGAATTACTCCGATTAATAACGCATGTGCACACATATACATATATATATGTGTGTATATATATGTGTGTGTGTGGAATGAGAAAGTCAATGCATCGATACCTGCTTCTTAACCGATCTTTCTTGCCCTCTCGTAAAAGAAATGCATTTTTTGTCGCTTTCAAGGGAAATTAACTTATTGAAAATAAAAAAAAAATATGAGATTAAAAAAACAGAGAGAGGGAAAAAAATTATTATCAACGACGTCGCTTTTGTGGTCCGGTGGAGTTATTTGTGGAGGAAATTCTGTGGCATCCTAAATATATCTGTTAATGTATTTACTATTTAGGGCCACACTACGTGCCTGGAAACGGGAAGGAGCCAACCCTAAAGATAATAATTTCCTTTGTTTTTTTTTTTTTAATATGCTTCCCTTGAACTAATTTGATTTTTCAGGAGAACCATTTAATGAAGGGAAAAAAATACTTTTAGTCTTCAACCTTTCGTGTTTTTGTTATTTCTGTCCTAAACCTTTATTTTTTTTGTCTCTAAAGTTTCTAACCTCTTGAGTTTTTATCACTTTGGTCCTACCACTATTTTTTCTGTTGAAAACATATTCCATCCAAAAAAATTATATCCTAAAATTATTTTTCAAAAAAATATATTTTGCCAGTGATTAATGAAATATTGATTACTATTATATGCTTCTTCTAAAATTAGAACTCTTTTTCTTAGAATGAGTCACGTTGTTATAATGATGATAACCATCAATCAATTGTGAATCGAAAATGTGTCTTAATTTTTGAAAGAGATATGGTTATCAGTAAAAACTTATCGATAGTTTTTATTTTCATTTTTCCCTTTTTTCCTTTATTTTTAAAAAATAATTTTTGGCTAAAATATTCTTTTTTGGATGAAATATACTTTTTGGATGGAAAATGATAGGATCAAAATGGTAAAAATTTAAAAAGTTGAGGACGTGAATGATAAAAATAAAATAGGACGAAAATAACAAAAAAAAAGGAAAGATTAATTACTAAAAGTATCATTTATCCTTTAATGTATTAAAAATTCAAAGCCTTATATTTATTTTTTCGATTACAGAGAGGAGGTTTATATGTTTAGAAGAGAAAGGTAAAGGACACAAGAGTCTCGTCGATAAAATTGAACACAATACAATACCTTTTGATTTGAGTATGAAAAATATTGTGAATATAAAAAAAATTAATGATAGGAGGGTTTTTACCTCCTTAATGGACAGTCGTCCAACCCGAACTGTGGATGAGTCGACACTCACTGAAGTAGTGTGCACCAAAAAAACGACCCTAAAAGACCGACCTTCATACGTGCTAATTAACATTGTAGAAATTAATTGTCGAGGCAAAAATGCCACCCGTTTTATCGATAGTACGGGTACGCGGTATGATCTTAATAATTGAAAAGGACGACCACGATCAGCACATTACCTTCGTGACGGTCCATCAACCGACAATACAAAAACCGATGCTAATCAATGATTTAAGGAATCCTGGGCAGGGCATGTGGGCATCGATTGATTTGGTGATCTTTCTTTCCAGGCAGATAGCAACTAATTTTATAGGCTCATTAATTTATGTTATTCCATTTTTAGTTATCTTGGAGTAATATTTTTCTTTAAGAAGTGTTCATTTTATTTTATGTATATACACATAATATCTTATACTATTATATGTCAATGTTTGAGAAGTTCTTCTTCTTTTCTTTTTTTTCTTTTTTTTTTTTACGTTTTATATTTATCATTAACCTAATTACATATTAAAATCTATAATATGTATATACTTGATAAAATCGTTTAGATTAAGGATAAATAATAATTTTAGTCATTTTTCTCTTATTCCCTTTTCTCAGTCTTATCTACAATTTTAACAGTAAAAATTAATTATTTTTTCAAACAAATAATTTAAAATCTTAACCTTGAAAAAGGTAAATTTGACATAGTATACCGATGACAACTAAAAATGATCTATCAAATATTGTAAGCTAATGAATTAAATTATATTATGTTATAAATAAACGATCTATTTTCACGTATTCATCCCAGTATTCCATTTTTTTCATACGTAGTACGGGTCCATATCTAGTGTATATATATTTTTTCAAAGATAATTTTTTTCAATATACAACGGAGACATGGAGTACCATCTGTGAGAACTGAACTCAAGACCTCTTCTTCATAGATCGAGAGCAGTACTACTGCACTGAGCTCCCTTTCTCTTTTCAAGGACAGAATTTGTCATTTTTATACAGTAATATTGTCTTTAATTTCGTCATCTATTACAAAGGGATCCTGAATTCTCTTCTTGTGAGCTATATCTCTCGTGCTCTTATTTGCTCTTCTTCCTCCTGCCCCATCTAATTCCACGATTTTCCGTTATTAAGCGGAAAAATAATATATTATCCTATCCTTCTCATCTCAAGTTTTGTATTATTTATTGCTGCACCGATTAAATCATTAATTTTCTCTATTTATAGAAATTGAATTCGAGAGATTGCTTAAGTAGAAAAAAATATCAAAATACCTCAATCAACTCATATCGTAATTTTCTATGCTATTGGGACTCGATAAATCCCGACATTAATGTTGTCATCACCTGCAAAGAGAACCAAACTGGCGACCTAAAAACAACTAAGCCATGGTCATGGGCCGAGCCCAACAAGAAAACTGACCTCACGGTCCCCGCAGTCCGTGCTGATCTAGGCTTGGCCCGAGCCCGTTGAAGCCCGTCAGTTCACTTCATTCACTGCTGTGAGCCAGTGGTTGAATGGTCGAACCATGGTCGGAGAGTTCTTCTGACCTCCAGCTATAATTTTTATCCCGCGATTTGGTTCCCTGATTCTCTGTTACTTTTGCAGAATCCGTGTCAGGCGAGTGCTGTTGGCTGTTCAAAATCTGTAATCCATTTCTGATGCTTTCGTAGTTTTCATGTCTCTCTCTGCAATCATAGATGTGGAGATGGACACTTCGTTCTTCGCAGTCTGGGCAGGTGAAATGTTGTGAGCCTGCGACTCGCTGAAGCCTTAGATTCTGATCGAATTAAAGGCCCTGAGGCGTCAGTTTGTCCTTTTATGTGGATCAGATTAGCAAAGTTACTGTCTTTTAAGTGTTCTTGCAGTTGATTCTCTGCAAGAAAATTTTTGGGGCCCAAAAAGATTCAATTTTTCGAGTCCACTGGCCTCTGATGATTTCCTCGTCATGGGAATGTTCCTTCGGAGGTGATGGATAAGGATAGCAGCCTTTTGTCGCACGGATGTGGAAAGGCTATTGACAGTGGCAGTTCAAAATGATGGAACGCATGAGATTAGTATTGGAGATTGGAGTGATGTTGAAATGCTCGAGCCAGGTGCAATGAAGATACGTAAGAAGATCATGACTTGCAGATCTCTGCTGTATGTAGCTGAGAAATGTTGGAAGCACTTATTGTAACTACACGTTGAAGATTAACCCAACCACGGTTCGAGTGCAGGCACATTCCGGCCCTGACACAACTATCATGGCAGACATAAGGTTTTTAAGAAAAGGACGTTCGAAAACATACAAGGGTGAATGGATGGAGATCGAGGCCCTCCATCGATATGCTGGCTCCGACCTGTTCTCTGCATCCAAGATTACCACTTCCTAAAGAAGCTTCATTTGAGCAAACATGAAGGGAATTCATTGCAAGTTGTCAATGAGACTCACTATTTCAGGAAAGATTCTGGTGGTTGTTTGGTGGGTTCTGCGTCAAGCGGTACTGGTACCTCTGGTGGATAGTTGCTGCCTCACAAGTTGGTCTTGCTCCATGCCCTGGAAGCACATGGTTTTTTGCTTTAAGTCCTCTCAGGAAAACATCATGGTCCTTAAATCCAATTCGAATGGCGAGTGCTCGAGATTTATTCCCTTGAACTCCTAATCTTAGCACGTATTTACGAATGATCCCGTGCAATGAACTCTTCCTCTCACCTGTCCATATTCGAAGAAGATTTGATGCCTGCCCATCTGGGTGCTGTTTTTCTTCTTCTTTTTGACAGGTACAATGGGAGGTGAAGGTGGGGAGGTTTGACATTGGTGACACGAAATGGGGCAAGGGCTGTCAAAAAGATGGGATGGAGGCTCTAGTGGAGTGAAAGATTACATTACCTATACGGGGATTTCTATATACATGTACATGCACTGTTCTAAGGTTGCATGATTGAACTGTTCTAGCAGGTCAGACTCCATTTCCACGGCAGGAGTCCCTTCAATCCCTCGAATCTGGACCACCGAACCTTAAGGTCTAGCTGATAAGGATGCGTACCCTGGGGACCCCTCCCCACTTTCTCAGCCACTAGAAGAATATCGAACCACATTTTGCGGGCGAGGTCAATGGGTGCTCTTTCTTGTCTAAATCTCCATGGGCCCCAACAATCACATGATTCTCAATGTGGGTAAGAGGCTCAATCTCAAGTTCTTTTCGAATAGATTTTTGGCCTCCGTACTCCTGAATTCCAGCAAGCGTAAACTTCGATGTGCAGGCTTCTAAGAATGGATGGACGATACAGTTTGGCTTATCCTTTTAGATGGTAAGCTGTGTACATTAGTAGTTTCTGTAAGTGGCACAATTTGATGACTCTTCAACGAGATATGCAACATGTTCTTTTGCTATCACTACTGTTCACTGTCTTGTTGTCCAAACTGGTAAGTTTGAGGGAATTTGTCCTATGGTCAGTGCTTTTCGATGCACCGGGACTAACTGCTCCCCACTTCAGCTGTCCCGACTAGTAATCGTTGCTTCAGCTTTCTTCCCAAATCGGTGCAGCCGGATGCCTCTTAGCTACTAAGTCATGAATTGGTGAACGTTGCATCATCAACGGATCTGACATGGGGTTAGTGATCAATCAATCCTTAAAGAAACCTCATGGTTGCATTACCCATCACCATCTTGATTGGGAGATAGGATTCCAAAATGGGAAATCCGATGTGCACAATGCCAGTTTTCTAAATTACTCCGAGCCCTGGTAACGTTGTGTGTCTCTGTGTAAATTCGACACCATGTTGTTCTGTGGTCTAAGAACTGGACCGAAACAAGATCAGTTATAATTTTTCCTAAACTCAGAATGATCTGCACTTGACTTCCTCGATTCTTCCTTTCGGGGAGTTGGATTCATTACTACTGACATCGAGAAAAGATGCGAGAACAAACGATTACCAGAAAGTCCTTCATTTTCTCTAGATTGCATTGAAGATTTAGCCTTACACAGAAAAGAAAGGAAAGAAATGCTCTTCTCACCATTGAAATTTCAGCAGAGCATAGAAAGAAAAACAGGTCACACCCACCATTCTCCTTGACATACCATGCTTCACATCCTCCTCCCCCACCCATCCTATTTGGTTATCATGGCTCCCATCCATAAAAATCAAAATTAAAGTTAAAAAAAAAAAACAGGGAATAAATCTTCTGGCAGAATCTCTCTACTGTAGCAAGAAGATTCCACCTCCCAACTCCAGCTTTTCATCAACTGCCATTGCTGACGCCATCCTCTCTACTTTCTAATCATACGGAGGGCCCGATTGTCCTCCTCATCTAATCCCATCTTCAGTCTTCTCTCTCTTTCCCCAACCTGCAACTTGGTCCTCTGTTTTTCGTCAAGATCTTCTCTCTCTGTTCCATTTTTTGGAAAAAAATCATTTTTTCCAGCTAAAAAGAGTTCCTCGTGCCCCGAAGGTATAGAAAGCGAGATGGGATTTCGGGATGATGTCGCCCTACCGAGTCCGAAAGGAGAAATTATTTTTCTCAAAAGTTAGCAGTGCAAATTTTCCATCTCTTGACAGAGAGAAATCTTTTGACCACCCGAGTGGGCTCAACTCTCTCTTTCCTTTCCCCTCTCTGATCATCAGGTCAGATCCAAATTTCGGGACGTCACATCCTCGGGATCTTCTTCCTCATCCTCGACGATTTCTCATGTGCTGGAGGCTGACATCTTGAGTGAAAGTGATGTCCTGTTGGAAATTGAAACCAAACATTAGGGGAATAAAAAAACACACACACACACACTTCACAGCAGCAATAAGATGAAGATCTCTGAGACCAGTCACTTTGTCACGTGCAACAAACCATCTCCTGTATAAGAGACAGGCAATCCGATAACAATGGTAATATTCTTGATCTAATCCACTGATACGGATCGCTTTTGCTGCACCTAAACATTGTTTTAGCAGCAGCACAGTACGGAATGCATTGACAATGACAGATGGGGGTGGAACCATCCTCTCCTGTACCTTAAATTTAATTGCATTAAGGAACCCTTTTTGTCGGGAGGTGGGAGAAGGCCACAGACAGTATTAACCTGCAGGTATGGTTATCGTGAATACTGAGAATTCTTTATTAACCACATGTTTTTGGTTTCAATGCATCTGCCTTTCCATCCACCTGTTGCTCAATAATATACGTGTATGTATGTATGATCTCACATGGACCTGTGGTAGATTCATTGACTCCTCCATCCATTTGTTCATCACGGTTGTTTCTCCTGCACGGTTAATTATCTCGAAAAGGAACATGTGTTCTTCATAGAGAGTTAACCGAGAAAAAGATTGAAAAGGAACGGGTTCTGTGCCCATCGATCTCACGGGCAGGTAAATGTCGAGATCCTTCGGGAAGAAGGAAAAGAATTTGCTCCAGAAATCAAGGATGGCCTAACATGGTAATAATCAATTCATAGACCAACTGGGGGTTCACAGGTCTGTTCTTTAATTTAATTTAATTTAAGTTCATCATCTCCTCGCTCGGACATGTGCCAAGGAGCCTCGGTATCTGGTTCTTCGCAATATTATATGATCTTGTCTCATCGTAGGAAACAACAAAATCATCTGGACAGATTGCAGAGAGACCAGACATCATCCACGTAGGAATACGGTGTACTACTCACTCTCTGGTCTGTAGACGTACACATTACACACAGATACGCATGGAATTAGCAGAAGAGGGGGAGAGAGATTGGTTCTGGAGCTTGGTTTACCATCTGATGCAGGTCTGGAGGGTAGTAGAAGGTGGGCTGAGAGAACATGGTCTGGTGACCTAGCCCATGGCTCGAGAGAGACGAGCCATCGGGCGTGGATGGCTCGGACTCATCAAGCTGGCACTCCATGTTTACTCCGAATAACCTCAGCGTCCTCGAGTTATTACCGGGAGCTGCAGTTCGATTCTGGACGGCGGATCCTACAACCATCCATGGAAATAAGCTAAGGTTGTGGACGAGTTCTCAAATCTTCAACTATATTTATAAAGTCCATAATCATATAGTAATATACACAATGTACAGTAGCCATATATACCAGGGTGAGGAGTGCAATCTGTCGCAGAATTGTAGAACCCTCTATTGGTGGAGGCGGGCGTGGTCCCCGTCCACCCCCTCGGCGGCGCCGCCGGCCATACATCCTCTCCGCGGCGCCGCCAACCTATGAACAGCCTATCCATGGCTATGCGGTGTCGCTCGAAGAGAATGACGTCACCGGCGTCGAGCCTCTTCTCCTTCACGTACCGGCTCCACCCTTTCGTCAGCACGTAGCTCTGGCTACTGCTCCAGTACGAGTACCTGAGGATCATTCCATCTTTAAATATTTGAGCAATAACGTTTCACATCTCACATACATACATACATACATATATATGAATGATATCTTTACATGAAATTAATGAATTCACATGAAATCGCGTGTAATGGTTGTCTTCCTCTACCTGAATCTCCAGCATTTGCCGGACTCGTCCTCGAAGCTGAGGATCAGCCCTCTATCCCCGGACTTGCTGGCCAGGGGGAAGTACTTCTCGGCGTGCTGTTTCGGTATCACTAGGCGGTTGAGCTTCCCGACATCGCTCGGGGTCAGCGGCTTCTCGAAGAGCGCCTCCTTCTCGAGCTCGGCCCCTTCCCGCTGATCTCGGACACAATTACAAGCAGCACTCGTGTCGTCCACGACCTGCTCTTCGACCTCCGACGACTCCTCGTCTTCTCCGCATCGGTTGAGGTTGAAGCCGAGGCCGTGGGCGGCAGCGGCAGGGACGTGGTAGGGATACTCGATCCAGCCCTGCTGGCGGTGGTGGTGGTACTGGTGGTGGGCAGGCGGTTCTTGAGGCTGAGAGCGCCGCCAGATGGCCTCCGGGAGGTCCTGGGAGAAGTGGTTTACGGACATTATCGTTTGCTCCGAAGAGGAAGACAGCAGGCAGGAGGAAATTATGTATGGGTTTGATGTGGGAAACTGTGGGAACAAACTATATACATAGTCGGATGTAGTTGCAACAGGGCAGGACCGGTCCAGCTGGTTCGATCCTTTATTTATTTTTTTATTTCTTATTTTTAAAATTTTTAACCTTCAAATTTTTCGGCCGTAAGATATATTAATTTTTTATTACGTAGGAGACACAATAAGAATTAAAATTGTAAACTTCAGACAATTAAATATTTTTAAAAATATTAATAATTTAATTAAATATCATCAATATTATACTTGATATTTTTAAAAATCCTGACATGAATAATAATTCTAATGGAAAAATAGAATTCACACGTCTGCAGTAAGTGAAGACAGTAATAATGGCACCGTAACTGGGTAAGTCCTGGCGCGGTGATAAAGTCTGGCAGGGGTTAGCAATCGAGCCGTACGCGATCCAATCCGAGTGAAAAATTTCTTGGGTAATTGTGTATCGTGCGATAATATTTATGTAATATTATAAATTAATAAAATTAAATTATTTTTTTTATTTTTAAAATTCTAGTAAAAAAGTTAAAAATGACTGAATTTTTTTATAAATCCAGCTAAGTGGTCCTTTCCTATGGCGATGTTGCTGGCTGGCCGGTGTGACTTTAATTACCATTTTGTCAATTATTTTTTTCTTTGTGACTTTCAGGCTCTTTCATATTCAAGTCAGCATTGTATTTCTTTTTCTTTTTTAAGTATGGGCCTATTGATTTAAATATTCGGTATATAATATAATAAATTTATTATATAAATTTTTCTCATGACACGTGGAATTTCTATAATTTTTAATATTTAACTTTACACAAACTAAAATTTCAATAATAATTTATAAAAAAATCAGTAATATATTACACACTAAATATTCACGCTGTTACAAAAGTATCAAAAATAAGGACATGAAAAACCCGTCCGAAAAATCGAATCGGAAGTGGTTGATTTTCATAATCCAAAAATAATTTTTGGTACTGTTTTTTAACTCAAAAAATTCGGATTCAATAATTTTTAAAAAAATCTACACGGACCACCTATTTACACCCGTACCGCTAGACTTCAGGGTTTTCTTCAATATTTGTCGTTCTTTTTTTTTTTTTTTTAAGTCACGTGCCTGAAAGATGATTGACGTTTGGGCCATTCCTAGTTTAATTATGAGACACGGGTGAAAGAATTCATGATTCCGGCAAGCTCCGTTCAATTATTCAAGAATTTAATCAAACGGGTCATAATTAATTACATCAATTAAAAAAATGGCTTGCAAATATTTTAATATTCTATTAAACGTTATACCGGCTGAATTGTACAATGCATTTACGCGAACGTGAGAGAAAATATCGGGACTTTTAAATTACTTTAACCAATTTATCTCGCGGTAAAACCTCGTAAAAGACACATAATTTACGTGCAAGTTTCTACGTGCTTCTTCCACAGGGCCCGAAGAAAGTGAAAGAGGGAAGGGTGTCTGAATCTTACCTGGACTTTGAGGTCGAGGTGTGTCTTTGTCTGGAGCAATTTCCCGAAGTGTCTTAAATTTAATTATTATTTTTATATAAAATATAAATATGGAAGGTATATTTATGGTAAGATAACCCCGTTTTTTTAAAAAAAATTGTGAGACATAAAATATTTGAGAAAAAAAATTAGAGAGCGTGTGAGGTAGGAATTTCGACACGTACCGACCCTGAGAAAGGAGTCCACAAGTCCCGACTGGTGGTCGGGATCTTATCCCATCCCTTCCTCTCTTATTATTATTATTATTATTATTATTATTTGAAAATTCCAGAAACCTCCTTTTTCTTAAATAATAATAAAAAGAAAATATTATTTAGTCGAGCCGTGAGGTGATATTTCTTCCAAAGTTTTCAATTCAAAAATTGTAAAAAAAAAAAGAGTTTTATCGTATAATAAATTAATAAAACTCCGACCTGATTCGGTATGTACCGGTGTCGCAACAATTCCCCGCATCTCTTAAATCCGTCAACGAGTGTCATGACATACTAGTGCTTATCACGAGGTATTCAAAAGCCCAACATGTGCACTGGCTGGTTTAGGTTCGGCTTTAGTCGGTCGGTCGGTCCATTAGGAAATAAGAATAAGATGCCGTGTGATCCCAACTCCCTGGCAATTCAATGAATTCCTCTCTGCTCTGCACCCCACCCCCAAACCCTAAACTTTATATTATCTCCATGGTCGACCAACACCCACTTGCACGGCTTGCTAGTATTCTGCACAAACACACACACACACACACACGTCTATATACACATATATATAACACAATTATATATATACATATATATATACACTTCCCATCAGTGCACAGTCAGCATATGATTGGAGGCTTGAGAGTCTCGGTCTCCCCCTCGTAATTAGTTAATAATATCCAAATTGTCTCATCGGACACGGGCTTGACAGAGCAGCACCGTTGCGATGATTCGGAACTGAAAGGTATCGAGTTGGATTCTTATTGAGAGAACTGTCTAACTCATATCTGTACCGATCCCTCTTATTAATTCCTCCTCGATCATCTTATTACCTCTTTCGAGCCCACGAGTCTCTCCTCACCCGTGACCGAATGCAAATATCTCGAAATTTCTTTATGATCTGATCAGCCTTAGAGAAGATAGCCACCGGATCTCGCGGTGTAAATTCAATCCGAGCGCACATGGCAAGATGGGCTCGGAGACTTCAGTCCGACAGGTTTGACATACGGATACTGAGACAGCATGCTCGGTACAGTAATTTTCTCCTGGCTAAAATTAAGCGGTCTCGAATTTAATTCTCACCGATTAAAATCGCAGGATATTACTTTTTTTCTTTTAGGTAAAATCTCGGTATTTTGAACTCTTAACTAATGCACGGACTTTTACGCGCCGTGAATTTACCGAGAAAAGAATTATTCTGTTAATTGGGCTCGTGCTCTCTGCGTTATCAATGGGGGAGCATGTGTCTTGTAAATTATATGGAAGAGGACAACTGCATGAGGAATTTAAGGAAAGCGATAAGCCATAAATGATTTTTTAAAAGAAAAAGGGGAAAAATGGTAAAATTAAATTATCGTATAATTTCCTTGTCTGGAGTTCTCCTCTGCCCAATTCCCAAGCTCAACTCTCCACCACCGTATTCATAATTACCGCGTCCGATCACGTAATATCATATTAGTATTATTAATATAAAAAATACTTAAATAATAAAATTTAAATTTAAATAATTTTTTCAATATAAAAAATGCTGTGAATCTAAATAAAATCCCTAAATATCCGATATCAATTAGCAAGAAAAGAATGAGAAAAAGGGGCATCGAATTTTATGAGATGCGAATTTTTAAGGGACCCCTTATTTTATTTATATTTTACCACCGAAATTCTCCACCGGCTTGTTCCGTTGACTCGTGACACCGCCAAACACTGTCCGACGTGGTGTTTTACCACGTCAGCTTGCTGATGTGGCTTGTTCCGTTGACTCGTGACACCGCCAAGCACTGTCCGACTTAGTGTTCTCGTGACATACAAAACTTTCTCTCATCTTGTGGTAATAATATTTGCTTCATTAATAAGGAAAAGGAAAAAAATAAAATAATATCCGATTCATCTGTCGAGACACTGTTAGACATGACAAATACTGAAACATGCGAAGTACACACAAGGCTGCCGACGACGATAATGATGATGTCATAATTTGATCACATAAAAATTAATTAATTAATTCTGTCAAATGCTTGCTTCGGTGCAGCATTTTCTCAGCTTTTTTCCTCGTGAATTGTTCCCATCAATTTTCTGGGCATATATTTGCGGCCCTAATCGACGAAACGTATGTATGAAAACAAACATTGAACCAAAAAAGGGAAAAAAAAAAAAGAAAAAAAACATAAAATATATTAATTTATATCTGTTTTTTCTTTTTGTAAATTCCCAATTATTCCCCATCACTTCTCCAGTCGTTTTTTTAACAAAGTAGATTCATATGTATCTGTTGATTATATTTTTACGGATAATTTTATATTTACTGTATTTTTAAGATTTAATTTAAATATTATCATAATATTTTAAAATTAACCACTCGTCACTCGATTTAAATTTTTTAAAAAACAGGTGATCTGTCTTATATACTTATTGAGTCAGTTAGTATTTCAATAAAATTACACCGTTGTCGAAATTTTGACTCACATCAACCTCATTTAATTTTTTTATTAATATCTCTATCATTCTCTTTCTCTCATTCTATTTTAATTTTCATATGTAAATATTTACTATTTTCTCGCATCATGAAAATGACCCGTGCGTGCACATAAGAAGCGAAGCTGATGAAAACCGATATGAAAAATTTCGAAATTTTAGGTTGAGAGTGATATCGCTCTTGTCTCGTATTATTTATTTTTAATAGAATATTTTAATAATTAAAGTTTGGCATTAATTTAATTAGTAATTTCGAGTACGTACGAAGATGTGGGGCTATAAAGGTTTTTCTTTTTTTTACCCAACATTGCACAAACCTATGGTAAATGGAGTAATATAAAATGAATTCGTCGTACACATTACCATTTAAATATTGATACGTGTAGAGTTTGACTTTTGAAAATCGTAAAATTTTTATACGTGTTAAGATTTAAAAGAAATTTGGACAACGAACCGTTATAAATCGGACATCATATTACGGATGTCCAGGGACAGTGCACCTACGTCCACGACTCTGAAATCGATTCGTATCTGCACGTTGTCCCAAGGACAAGGTTCGGGGGACTGACAATCTTGGAACCAAACGAAAATTAACTTTCATTTAATATAATTTAGTAGCTGTATCAAACGGTTTGTAGTGCTAATAGTACAGATAGAAGAAAAAATTGTAACAGTTCGCGGTCACTTTTTTTTAACCTATTGAACGATCCGGTGACGGGATCGTAGAATTTCTCCACCTGTACACAAGGGGTCCATGGATCCGGCTTGTTCTCGGGAGGTTCAAGCCAGGTCAGCGGGTCCATTCCGGCCGGAGCCCTCTTGAGCCTCCTTGTCAGCGTGGGGGTGGTGGGGGTGTTCTGTGCTGTGAATGTGGGAGCAGGTGATGAAAAGGGAAAAGACCACTTGGAAAAGGCTTAATCATCGGTACGTGTAATGATCTTGCTGCTTGGGTTTATTGGGACATGGGACTGTGTCCTGTTATAGCATTGCGGTCTGATCGTAATTAAACTAATTTAATAATTAATCGAGCCGAGATGCCATTGGCTCTAATCAAATTAACAATCGATCGAGATTTATTACAATTGATACTGTTTTTAACAGTTAATTAATAAATAGATCATGTATTTAATTTATTAATTTAACAAATTCTAAATATTCATTTTTTTACTAGTATACTATTTTTTTAAAAAAATTCATCGATCTCAGATCGGAAATTTATGGGGGAAGCTTTACCTGAAAGATTACATAATGTTATAGGACCGCCCAGACCTGACCCCTGGAGTCTTCAATTCAAAAATTATTTTAAAAAATAAAAATAATTAAAAAAAAGAGCCGCAATTCTTGACTTTTCACATGATGCTGTGGACCGTGGAGGTGGAGGGCTACCCCCTAAGAGAATCTGCTCATAAACCTGATCAATTAATTAATTATTTAATTACCATATGTCTAATAAAGACATCTGTGAATTTTGATTATAAATTAATTAATAATAAAAAATTTTCTATTATTAGATATTTTTATTTATTACATTTAAATTTTCGTTAATATAAATTCAAGCATATCTCATCGTAGGAGACCCGGCCGCCAGCCGCGGGAGTCTTGCGTTAACTAAGTGAGTAATATCACGTGACAGTACTTATGAGATGTGATATTGTCATGAATTAATATGAGTTAATCGTTGTAAGATTTTTATAAAATCTCAAATGTAATTTAATTATATTGATTCATGATATTATATAAATACTGTCACGCGTATACAAGAGTTTCTTCGGCCGGAGAGGAATCATTAGAACCGGAACGTAACTTAGCTTGCCTTGTCTACTTGTCAATCGATCCAAATTCAAAGGTCTAATCTATACGGTGTCGGTTCTAGAATTTGTGCCTTTTCAAACGTAAGAAACTCTTAGTAAAATCGACAAAGTCAGCCGTGTTTTCAATTTTTTTCAAAGAAAAATGTGACAATATCGTGAATGAGGTGGCGGTGGTGGAGGGGGGGGGGGCCTGGTTACTGTACAGCACGCCTGGGAATCGGGGGCGTGCAATCGCGTCGAAATCCAGCGCCGCGCATTCATTTCGTCATTTTCATCAGATCAGATGGGTCAGAAATTATTCAAGCGTGCGTGCGTGCGTGCCTTGCCTTTTGCTCCCCCAGCTACGGGCCCCACCCAATCATTTTATTTGAAAAACCTTACCGCGGTGGACGAGACCTGCCAATTGATTATTCAGCACAAACCTTTATGTCCATTCGGTATCTCTTTCTCTTTGTGTAAGGTACTAAATTCAAGACATTCAAATCAAACCTCAATTAGATTTGGTATATCAAACTTCTGAAAATTAGATTGTGTCAGCGAATCCGATCTTTATTCTACTTTTTTAGAAATGTCCAATTTGGGATATCGAGGGGATCGGTCACTTTCGGGGCCTAACTCTGGAAGGAAGAACGGGCAAGGGAAGAGAGAGGGAGGGGAGAGCCCGCGTGTCTCGATTCGGGGCTCCATCCTTTTGCCTTGCCTTGCTTTCCATATTTAGTCAAACAATCCTCGGTCGGTAGAAAGGATCTAAGCAGTGCGCTCACGCACACGTTCGGGATTCGATCATCTTTGGTGGAACGTCATGTTGCGGATTACGATTACAGTGAGGTCGCTCTCGAACGAGTAAGTTCACTAAGAGTTAGGTTTGAAGTCCACCTTTGCTGTTTTGCATTGCTGTTCAATTTCAGGCCTCAAGGCCTTGGTATGCTTCTAGAAACAGTCCGGCCATATCCCTTCTCATCCAACTATCGGTCGATCGTCGGACAGCTTGACCAGACGAGTTCAGCCTCTGGGCATGGAAGATGGCTTTGCACATGGACGAGATCTGCTGATCTTTCTCGGCCTGGGTAAGTTCGACTTCCGTGCATTAGCTAGCACGCCTGGATATTTCTGATTCCACGAACCAGATTTGGATTCAAACTCGATCCCAGGCCGACCCTCCTTGCAGATCCACTGCATGAATCAATCAAACCTCATCTGAAGGATGTAAGCAATCAAAACTTATAAGATTTGCCTTCCTGCAACAGTGGATCGACCACTGCTATTTGCGCATTGATTCAACCCGTCACTTGATCCATTGAATAACAGAAGTAAGGTTGTGTGTGGAACGATCAACCACTTCACTGCTGCTTAAGTAAACTCTTCGACTCCAAGACACTTATCATAGCAGCGAAAGGACCTCGGAACTAACATAAAGTAAATGTCGAGAATTGCATCGAGTTTTTAGAATATCAAAGAGGTTAAGAAGGTCACCCAAAATACGACCAAACCCGAGCCCATGTCCCTGAACTACTCATGCCTTCCTTTGCGCACAGCACTGTCAGTCTGCATCCTCGAATTGATCGATGGTCTCCTTCATTCCATCCAACTGAGAGACAACATACTGCATCTTCTTTAGACAGATCTCGTTCGCGATTCTCGAGCTGTAATCGCACTTCTCAAATGGACGGTACTCGCATGTGCTCTTGATCTCGTCCCGCAAGGTCACCTGAATATCCTTAATAAGTTGCATGAATTCACGGCAGTGGTTGTTGATGAATTCCTTCCTGGGTCCCGTGGGATTTGCAAGCTCGTCCATCACTCCACCAGCTAGCTCCAAGACCTTCACGATTCGCTTCTCAACATTCTGAAGGCGCTGTAATGAGGTGTTCTGCGTCTGAGAATCCATTTGCCCAAACAGCCAATCAAGGATGCTTCTCTTGTCGATTTTCCAAACTGAAATTTGCCAAGAGAAATAAGATCAGTTGGCATAAAGATAAGGCTGATGAATACGGTCCACGGACAAGTAAGCTGCACTCTGCAACCACTCAAGAAGGAAAGTCACTAACGGCTGATGATTATATCGAGTTGAGATCTTTGATGCAATGGAGATCTACATGCATCAGAGAAGGTCTGAACACAGAAACTACACTCATTTTCACTTTCATACAATTGAATTCAGAGAAGTGTGACCATCAGCACAACATTCCTCTGCTTTCCCTTTCATGATTTCGGGATTATCAAATGAGATATAGCCGAGAAACCGATCACACTGAACAATGTGACCCTTTCCTCCCGTTCAGGAGTAACTATACTAGCCAAGGTCATCCGTCATGGTGCAGATAATTTACAAAGGAATTCCCGTAAAATAAGCCTCCGATCGACCAGCTCCTTTCACTGTTAGAGAAACTGACCCAGGATAAATCTCCATACATCAAAAGGGGGATCAAGATGAATACTCAATTGAAGTCCACAGCCGCATCAATTCTAGAAGAACAATGAACAGGACTGAGACTTACTGCTCATTGCACTATCACAAGGCTTTCTTCAAAAGTAAAGCAATCTGTAATCATTTTTGGCGAATTCTCCCATTCGTGCAGACATCAATGAACAATCGATGCACAAAACGAAACCCTAAAATGATTTTGCTCCTATCGATATAAACTAACCAAGCCACGCAGTTGATCAGCAGAGGAGGCTCAAAACTGAGAGAGAGAGGGAGCTGGGAGGGTTACTGTTAAGATCGGAAAATGGTAGGAGGAATGAATAAGAGCAGGAGTTATGAATGTTGTCTTATTGCCTTTATTCCGGGTGTACAGGTCCCATTTATATAGGGACGGAGGGGACACAAACATTTAATACGCATTAAATACACGTCGTGTGCCTTGTAGGGGAAGCGACTTCTGCTGTACGGAAGATGTCAGACTGGGGCGAGTCAGGCGGTGTCAGTCGTACGGAAACGCCGCTGGCGGTATGGGCGCCACCCGGTCTGGCGCACAGCCGCGCCTAAGCGCCGGTCCAGCGGTTTGGGCCTACTTCCTGGGCCTTCATCTGAGCAGGGCTTCCCTGAGGGGAGGGCCTTGGGCCCGGCCCCTACACTTGCCCCCGAGTTTCACGCGTCGGAACGCGCGGGAAACTGACTTTTGAAATTTGGAAATTATGCCTAGCCCGGGGGTGACACGTGTCTGGTCAGGGGATGATGAACCGTCCTGTCAGGGGCAGTGGGAGCGTCGCGCCGCCCTTTTGGCTTCCCGGGGCATTAATTGCCCTTCTGGAGGGTAGTAGTCGGCCCCCGCCCCTACCCCTCGTCACTTAGCCCCGAGCCTCACATCTCTCTTTCGCTTCAGCTCTCTGACTTTCCTCCCTTTTCCGATCACCGGATCCTCCGTCTCTTTGCTGCCATGGCCTCGTCAAGTGCTCCGGCTTCTTCCACCGGAAACCCAGGTGATGAGATCTTCGTCAATAAACTCACCCCTCCTCGATTTCTGACCGTTCTTAGGCTAGGGAGAATTGGGGCAGACTTCGCCCCTCGGTTCCCCCGTGAGGGCGAAGAGCCCTCGGAGCCGTGCCCGGGAGAGTTCGCGATCTTTCCCGAGCAGATCCGGGCCGGCCTCCGTTGGCCGTTGGCCGAGCCGGTAGCGGCCATGTTGAAGTACTACCGCTTGGCCCCGGGTCAGCTGTCCCCCACGTCGTGGCGAGTGTGGACAGCGTTCTACCTGTATTGCCGGGAGCAGAGGATAGAACACAGTAGACTCCTCTTTAGGTTTTTTTACCTGCTAGTACAACGCTCAGAGGAGGGCTATTACCATTTCCAACCGCGCCGCAAGAAGATCTATGGAGCGTTGGTGACAAACTATGGGTCCACCAACTCCGGGTGGAAGGAGTCTTTTTTCTTCATGCGGGACGCAGAGGGTTGGAAGTGGCGGAAAGGCCCCGAGAGGGAGTTCCACGACGGGGACCCCTGGGGGTCCATGAAAAAGGGGGAGCGGGCCAATGCTGAGAAGTTCCGGGGCGTGAAGATTGACGCTCGGAACATCATCACAGAAGAGAATTTGATTAAGTACGGCCTCGTGTCCGAAGCGCCTTGGAGGTGGAGCGTCGATGAGGACATGTGCGGCTTGTCCAAGAACGCCTTGGTAAATTTCTAACTTCCCTCTGGGTTGTCTTTGTTGATTTCAGAGAGAGGCGAGTGGACGAAGATCATTGACAAGCTCTTGGTACAGGAGAAGGCCCTCAAGGAAGTTCGGAAGAGAAAGCGTGAGGAGGAGGATGTGCTTCTGATCTCTTCCTCCGCGGCTGGAGGTTCCAGCGCTGCAGCCCAGGTGGAGGAGGTTCCCTCCGAGCGGGAATCTAGCGAGAGCGGGGCGCTGGCGCGGAAGCGGCGCAAGATTCGGTTTACCTCCTCCAGCTTGGTTGGCGCCTCTGCCCTCGGGGCTTCGCAAGGAGAGGTCAACCCCAGCTCGCCTCAGGTCTCTGCCTTAGAGGCTCCAGGGCGTGCAGCGCCTCACTCCCTGGGGCTCGGCTCCCCATCGAGGGGCCCCAGCCCTTCTGAGCCGGCACCTCCGGCGCCTTTCCCGAGTCCTGCCCAGGGGCAGGAGGGCGAGGGATCGGAGCGAAGGGCTTCTGGAGCGGACCAGGGCGAGGAGCACGCTGAGGTAAGTGACGCGTGTTGCCAGGTTCCTTGTTAGAATAACTTAGCGTATTGCTGATCGCCTCTTTTGTGCAGGCGTCCCTTCCTACGACTGGCTCTCCCATCCGAGGACTACTGGGGGACGTGGAGACGCAGCTACGTTTCACCAGGGCCCTCCAGCGCCTCGTGGGGGAGTTGCCTCCACTGGAGACAAGGGATGACCTCTTCGCCCATGCGCGCTACTACTCGCTAATGGTGAGCGCCTCTTCTGATATCCTGTTTCAAATGGTCTGCTAGTGTTCTGCGTCTCATATGCATTGCTGACGATGCGTTATGACAGGGGGCCATGATTCCTGGGCTGCTGATGGACACCTGGAGCCAAGAGCGTGCCAGCGTTCCTGAGCTACAGGCTCAGATCCAGCGGCTTACAAATAAGAGGCGCAACTGGAGGAAGCAGCGCCAGAACATGCGCGCCAGCATCCAGTCCTTGGAAATCCAGGTGGATGCCGCGGAGCAGGAGATGGCTGGAGCCCGGGACGAGGTCGAGGCGCTGAAGACGCGACTTGCCTCCGAGGAGGCGGGGAAGGCCGAGCTCCAAGAGGAAGTGAGAGTCCTCAAGGAGCAGCTGGAGCGGGAGCGGTCCGTCAGGTCTGCCGAAGAGGGGAGACTTCAGGCACAACTGCAGGAGTCTGCCCTGGCGCTTTCTTCGGCTGTCGCGGAGAAGTCGGCGGAGGTGGCGCGTGCCAAGCAAGAAGCTGTGGAGGAGTACAAGGCCAGTGAAGCCTTCACAGAAGAGCTGGCGGCGCGTGGGGGCAGAGCCATAGTGGACTCCCTCCGCTCTGTTAAGGATGACCTCCAGCGCCTGCACCCAAGCGTCGACCTGTCAGAGATCCCGAGCCTGGACTGTCTCCGCCTCCTGGACGAGGCCCGCGGCGCTGCAACTCCATAGGCCTAGGGGTAGTTTGTAAATAAAACCGTGTAAAGAAGTTATGTAACGCAGTTGCCTTTAATGAATTTGGCGTTTTTTCCCGAGTATTGTGACGCTTGCTCCTTTCAGCATTTATTTGTTAGTCACGACCCATTCCCTCGTCTTTGTTTTCAACGCTTTCGAAGTAATAGCTTGCTGCCACGCCGTGTACCGATCACTTTTTAGTATTTGAAAGTGTTTCGGCGCTTTTTCGGCTCCTGTTTTAGCGGTATATCTTGAGGCGTGCGCGTTCCGCGCTGCTTTGCGTTGAGGATGACTAGAGTAGCTCATTGTAGGTCGAAACGCGATAGGCCGGTATCTCTGCGCCGCGGTTGGTTCCTCTTGACATTTTAGCGGGTCTTTTCTTTGGGTTTTTTACGCGCTTGTGTGCCTTAGCGGTGCTTGTTGCCTTGGGTCTCGGTGGCCCACTCGGCGGGAACCTTCGTGCCTCAGGAGGCTTGAGGTCTTTAATGCCTCAGGCGTGCTGAGGTCTTTGTGCCCCCGAGCGTTGGAGGTCTTTTGTGCCCCAGGAGATCTGAGGTCTTTTGTGCCCCAGGAGATCTGAGGTCTTTTGTGCCCCCGAGTGTTGGAGGTCTTTGTGCCCCCGAGTGTTGGAGGTCTTTTGTGCCCCCGAGTGTTGGAGGTCTTTGTGCCCCCGAGAGGTGGAGGTCTTTGGTGCCCCCGAGTGTTGGAGGTCTTTGTGCCCCCGAGAGGTGGAGGTCTTTGTGCCCCCGAGAGGTGGAGGTCTTTGGTGCCCCCGAGTGTTGGAGGTCTTTGTGCCCCGAGAGGTGGAGGTCTTTGTGCCCCCGAGAGGTGGAGGTCTTTGGTGCCCCCGAGTGTTGGAGGTCTTTGTGCCCCCGAGAGGTGGAGGTCTTTGGTGCCCCCGAGTGTTGGAGGTCTTTGTGCCCCCGAGAGGTGGAGGTCTTTGGTGCCCCCGAGAGGTGGAGGTCTTTGTGCCCCCGAGAGGTGGAGGTCTTTGTGCCCCCGAGAGGTGGAGGTCTTTGGTGCCCCCGAGTGTTGGAGGTCTTTGTGCCCCCGAGAGGTGGAGGTCTTTGGTGCCCCCGAGTGTTGGAGGTCTTTGTGCCCCCGAGAGGTGGAGGTCTTTGGTGCCCCCGAGAGGTGGAGGTCTTTGTGCCCCCGAGAGGTGGAGGTCTTTGTGCCCCCGAGAGGTGGAGGTCTTTGGTGCCCCCGAGTGTTGGAGGTCTTTGTGCCCCCGAGAGGTGGAGGTCTTTGTGCCCTTTTTTTTTATATATATATTTTAAGACGAGCGTTGCAGAATAAGGGCTACATTTAACCATGTATGTGCAAGGGTACAAGTAGAATACGGTGCGTTAATAGAAGAACTTTTTGAGTACCTCTGCGTTAAAAGTGTGTGGCAGGGTGCGTCCCTCCATATCCTGCAAAATGTACGCGCCCGGATAAGGGATCCCGTTGATGCGGTAGGGGCCTTCCCATTTGGGTGCGAGCTTGCCCGTCTGGTGTTTGGAGAACTTGTTCTGGCGGAGGACCAGATCCCCCACACTGAATTGTCGCGCCCGGACCCTCCGGTTGAAGTAGCGTGCCGCCGCTTGCTTTGCTTTGTGCATATTGGTGAGAGCCCGCATGCGCTTTTCTTCTGCCAGGTCCAAGTCCTCCCCCCGAAGACGATTGTTGTCCAGTTCTTCAAACGCGGCCACTCGACGTGTGTTTACTGCCACTTCGGCAGGAATAACCGCCTCCGACCCGTAGACGAGGGAAAAAGGTGTCGCGTCGGTGGCCGTACGGGGTGTCACGCGATAGGCCCATAGCACGTTGTCCAGCTCGTCGACCCATGACCCTCCTAGTGCGCTCAGCCTTGTACGCAAGCCGTGAAGGAGGGTCCTGTTAGTGACCTCGGTTTGCCCATTTGTTTGAGGGTGCGCTACCGAGGTGAAGCGTTGTTTGATTCGGAGCTCCTGGCACATCTCCTGGAAAGCTTTTCCTCTGAACTGCGTGCCGTTGTCTGAGATAAGGGTGTGGGGGATGCCGAATCGGTACACTATATGCTTCATCACGAACCTGCGGGATGCCTTGTCCGTGATGGTGGCGACTGCCTCAGCTTCCACCCATTTGGAGAAATAATCCACCGCGACGAACAGGAATCGGCGCTGCGCAGAGGCCATCGGGAAGGGCCCTAGTATGTCGATCCCCCATTGGGCGAAGGGCCAGGGTGACATCATACCAGTGAGTTCAGTGGGAGATCCGGTAGGGTGACGCTCGAATGCCTGGCATGCGGGGCAGCTTCGAACCAAGGCTCGCGCGTCGTCCATCATCGTCGGCCAGTAATAACCCTGTCGGAGGGCTATGCGGGAAATCGCCTTGGCTCCCTGGTGACTTCCCGCAATTCCTTCGTGGATTTCGCGCAATACATAATGTGCCTCCTCTGGACCAAGGCAGCGCAAAAGGGGCTGGGATACCCCGCGCCGATAGAGCGTTTCGCCCAATATGGTGTATCTGGCGGCGCGCAACCTGATACGCCGAGCCTCTATGGGGTCGGTGGGGAGGTGATCTCTTTCCAGGTATCTGTGAATAGGAGTCATCCAGTTTTCCTCGTTCTGGGCGCAAAGCACCGCGAGGGGTGTGTACGTCTCGGATATCCTTCGACGCTCGATAAAGCTGAGGGGAGAGTAAGCTTGCCCTGTGGCTGCCTTGCTCAGCAGATCTGCCCAGTGGTTTTGCTCTCTGGGGATCTGGACGATTTTTGCCTCGTCGAACTGTCGGATCACCTCCTTCGCTCTTTCCAAGCAACGCTTCATGTTGTCCCCCTTGGCCTCACACTCCATTTATCTGGCCCACCACGAGTTGTGAGTCGCATTTGGCGAGGACTCGCCGTGCCCCGGCTCCTCGCGCTATTAGCAGCCCAGTGATTAGGGCTTCATATTCCGCCTCGTTGTTGGTTGCGGGGAAGGACAGCACGAGACTGTAGGTAAGCGGCGGTCCCTCCGGTGGTACTATGACGCATCCTGCCCCCGCGACACCCCTGGTAGATGACCCGTCAGCGAGCACTTCCCAGACGTCAGCAGGCGGGTGTGCGGTGGCGTCATCTGGCCCGGTGTTCTCTGCGATGAAGTCGGCCAGCGCCTGGGCCTTGATGGCTCCTCGTGGCTCAAAAATGATGTCAAACTCACTGAGCTCGATGGCCCATCGCACCATTCTTCCTGATAACTCAGGCCTGCGGAGGACTTGCCTTAGGGACTGGTTGGTGCGGACAGCAATGGGATGCGCCTGGAAGTAGGGTCTTAGTTTTCGTGCTGCTACGATGACGGCCAAGGTGAACTTTTCCATGGGTAAGTAGCGGCGCTCCGCCGGAATCATGACTTTGCTCACGTAATACACAGGGCGCTGCCTTCCCGTTCAACGACCAGGGCGGAACTGATCGCAACGTCGCTTACCCCTAGGTAAAGCCTGAGCGTTTCCCCCTGCGTCGGGGTCGCCAGGCACGGGGGAGAGCTGAGGTAGGCCTTGAGTCGAGAGAACGCTTCCTCGCACTCCGCTGTCCAGGCGAAGGCTTTTCCTGCCTTGATCCCCGTGAAGAAGGGGAAACATTTGTCTCCCGCCTTGGAGAGGAAACGGGAGAGTGCCGCGAGCCGGCCCGTGAGGCGCTGAACCTCTTTGATCGTCGAGGGGGATTTCATGTCTTCTATGGCTCTGATTTTTTCGGGGTTCACCTCAATGCCCCTGTGAGTGAGCATGAATCCCAAAAATTTTCCCGACTTCACCCCGAAGGCGCACTTTTCAGGGTTTAGCCGGAGGTTGTAGCGCCTCATCAATTCAAGCGCTGCCCGAAGGTCCCCTTGGTGCGCCGCCGCCCGTTTGGATTTGACGATCATGTCATCGACATATGCCTCCATGGTATTCCCCAGCTGTGCTGCGAATAGGCGGTTGATCAGCCGCTGATATGTTGCTCCCGCGTTTTTAAGGCCGAACGGCATCACGCGGTAACAGTAGACCCCGTCTGCTGCGTAGAACGCCGTTTTTTGCCTGTCTCCCGGATGCATCGCTATCTGGTTGTACCCGGAATAGGCATCCATGAAGCTGAGCAGCTCGTGGCTGGCTGTGGCGTCAACCAGCTGGTCTATGCGGGGCAACGGGTAGGCGTCTTTGGGGCACGCTTTGTTGAGATCTGTGTAGTCCACGCACATCCGCCATCGTCCGTTTGGCTTGCGCACTAGGACAGCGTTTGCGACCCACGTTTGGAAGCGGACCTCCTCGATGAAGTTGGCCGCCAAAAGCCTCGCTACCTCCTCTCGGACGGCCTCTCTTCGTTCTGCCCCCATAGAGCGCCGCTTTTGAATGACGGGGCGGGCGGTCGGGTTGACTGCAAGGCGATGGGTGATGATTGATTGATCGATACCCGGCATGTCTGCAGGCGTCCATGCAAACACGTCAGAATATTCTTGCAATAACGCAATTAAGCTTCGCTTACTGGGGTTGTCCAATTCTGCGCCGATCCGGACGCTCCTCGTCGGCGTCAGGAAGACTTCCTCCAGTTCACCCACCGGGGCAGGTCGCTCGCATCCATCGCGAGGGTCAGGCTCAATCTGCAGTGCGGGGCGAGCCCGGGTCTCCTTCAGGGTTGCCAGATGGCAACGCTTCGCCACCTGGTGGTTCCCTCGCACGCTTCCTGTGCCATTGCCGGTAGGGAATTTAACCATTTGATGGTAGGTGGATGGTATGGCTCGGAGAGCATTCAGCGCGGGGCGCCCCATGATCGCGTTATAGGCGGACTGGATGTCTACTACCAGGAGAGTGGTCATGCAACTTGACGTCTTGTTGCCGTCGCCTAAGGAGAAAGGTAGGGCGATGGTCCCCTTTGGGTACACCGTTCCCCCATTGAAACCTATCAACGGTGTATCCGCCGGGGAGAGGTCAGCGTCGGTGAAGCCCATCTTCCTGAACGCATCGTAGTACAGGACGTCAGCCGAGCTCCCATTATCAACGAGGATCCGCCGCACCTCGAATCCCCCGATGTCGGCCGTAATCACCAATGCTTCGTCTCGCGCTGAGGGAGGTACGGGCGCGGCGTCTTCGTCTGTGAACGTGATCGAGTAATTTCGGTCTAGCTCCAGGCACTGCATCTCGTTCGCGGGGCGCTTGCTTCCGGAGGAACGCTCGCCGGTGATCACGTGTATCGTTCCTCGACGCTCCCGGGGTGAGGGGGCTCTGGCCGCCGGCCTCTCATTCTCCCGCCTGTCCGCCAGCGTGTTTCCGGCCTCCGGGTCTCGTCGCCACGTGTTTTTGGCGGGCGGTCGCTGTACGTACTCTTGCAGATGTCCCCTTTGGACCAGCCGTTCTATTTCAGCCCTCAACTGGCGGCAGTCTTCAGTGTCGTGGCCCGACGCCCGGTGATATCGGCAATATCGGTCCGCGTCCGGTCCCAACGTTTCTTTGGTGGTGCGAGGGGCTCTGATCAAGCGTCGCTTCTCCCCTTCCGCAAGGACAACAGCGCGCGGGGCCAACAGTGGGGTGTACTTCTCTCGTTTGTTGTCCCGTCCCCGCTCTTCTCGCCGATCGGTAGGGGCTTCTTTTCGCTTGGTGTCCTTGCGCCTCCAGTCGGCCTCCTCGATCGTCATGAAGCGTTGAGCCCGCGCCGCCAGATCGGCAAAGTCGCTGGGGGGGTCGATGATCAGGTTTTTTGCGAACTCCTCATCCCTCAGGCCGCGCTGAAATGCGGCCATTTTTTCTCGCGGGGTCAGATCATCCACTTCGGCCGCCACTCTAACAAATCGCTCGTACCAATGGCGAAGGGATTCCCGGTCCCGTTGCTGCATTCCGAAAAGTTCCATGGGGGTACGCTTGATCCGAAGCGACCCTGCGAAGCGCTCTAAAAACTTTTCTTTTAGTGAGGCGAAGTGGGAGATGGACCCGGGTTCTAACGAGTAAAACCAGTCCGCTGCGAGGCCCTTCAACGTCCCTGGAAACAGGAGGCACTGAATTTCGTCCGTGGCCCCTCTCCCTAGGAGGGAGTTGACATGGGCGCGCAAGTGGTCGCGGGGATCGGTCTTTCCATCATACGCGTCGATTTGCGGAGCCTTGAACCTCGGAGGTAAGGTGACCGCCTGGATTTCGGCGGAAAAGGGGCTGGCGACATCCTCTTCAACGGCCGGGAGCCCATACCGGCGGCGGTTGTTGGCTTCGAGGGCTCTGGCCACGCGGTCCTCGACTAGTTTATGCACTTCCCTCATGGTCATGCTAGTGTTTGCTTGGGAAACGTTGTCCCCTGAAGGGGTAGGCGTCAAACGCGAGCTTGCGGCCGCCGCGGGGGGAGGGGGTGCACGTGGCGCTCCCGAGGTGTCCCCGGCGCCTTCCTGGCGCCCATTTAGATGACGAGATAGCGCGGCATCCACTAGGGTGGTGACCCGGCGCTCGACAAATTGCTCCACTGCCTGGCGGGTCCGAATAGGGAGGGCTGCTAAGAGCTCGTCCTGGTTGGGATCGGGACGCGGGGGGCCTTCGGGGGTGTTTTCGGTGGGCGGGAGATTTTGGGGAAATGCCTGCTGGTCACGTGTGGAACTGGTTGCTCTGCGATTGCTACGAGTGCGAGCCATGACTTTTAGTCCGTGTTTCCCACAGACGGCGCCAATGTTAAGATCGGAAAATGGTAGGAGGAATGAATAAGAGCAGGAGTTATGAATGTTGTCTTATTGCCTTTATTCCGGGTGTACAGGTCCCATTTATATAGGGACGGAGGGGACACAAACATTTAATACGCATTAAATACACGTCGTGTGCCTTGTAGGGGAAGCGACTTCTGCTGTACGGAAGATGTCAGACTGGGGCGAGTCAGGCGGTGTCAGTCGTACGGAAACGCCGCTGGCGGTATGGGCGCCACCCGGTCTGGCGCACAGCCGCGCCTAAGCGCCGGTCCAGCGGTTTGGGCCTACTTCCTGGGCCTTCATCTGAGCAGGGCTTCCCTGAGGGGAGGGCCTTGGGCCCGGCCCCTACAGTTACTTTACCGACGCTTAATCGTCAATGAACTTGCGGAGGCGGGATCTAATGTAGTCGCTGCGAGCTTTAGCCTGGGCCTGCTGGGCGGCAATGTTGTCGTAGGAGTGGTAGATCCCAAAGGCTATGAGAGAGACCCCAGTGGCGAAGAGGCCGAACGTCACTGCAAGCTGCTTGCGTGTCGGAGGGTAAGAGAAAAACACCATTTGCGAACGATGCCGCTTTGCGAAGACCGAACTAAAACAACAAGTTCATCTGCAAACTATCCATCATTGTTCTAAAAACCTCTAGGAGACGAAAAAAGACGCAAAACTATTTTTTTTTTTGGTTGCCGGCCACGGCATCCAAGCAGGCCCCACCAGCGGTGAGATGGTATCTTTCAGCCAAGTATACTTGACTAATCCGTTGGTCGCCCCGGGTCGCACGCCTGGCAACGACGGGTGAGGCTCCCAAGGGGGTGTCCACAAAACTAATTATTTAAACACACAGTAAAGGTAATAACATCAGGGTCTACATCAAATGGCTATACTAAACATGTGGTGGAGCCTTTAACAGTACTGATAGTACTGAACCGATAATTGAAGGCGGATCATTAAATAAGATGAAAGGCAGAACAAAACAATCAAAAGATGAAAATATCCATGACCAAGCCTTTTTTTTCAGTTCTGCTTTAAACCTAAAGCAGATGTTCATTTTGCAACTTAATTTACAGTGAATCGAATGTTCATGAGTGATTCCTTTTTTCCGAGTGGCAAGCACACGCATATTATCTGTTTCCAGCAAGTCTACATTTGAACGAACTATCAGCATGCTGTAAATGTTATTTGCTTGCCGCTCAGCGTGGTTGGAATATCATTGAATAATGCATTTATGTAATGGATGGATGTTAGCCCTTCTTCTTTTTTTTTTTTTTTAATATCGATAGTATCTGACACCGTAGCACTGACTAATCCACCGGACGGTGCATTATACGGCATGATGTTACTAAGTGGTGTGCGATTGGACTTACACTATGTTTGGATTGAGGGTTTTGGAGGGGAGGGATTTGAAAGGATAATTTATTCCTCTAAATCATCCGTTTTTGATATTATTTTTAGAGGAGAGATTTTGAGGGATAAAAAAATATATTTGACTATTTGACTATTTTAATTTGGGAGATCAATCGAACTGAAGAAAAGCGTAAGAGAGACACAGTGGTTTCATAATAATCTTGAAACTCGAATAAAGTTGTGGTTTCGTGATAGCCTTGGGAGGCTCGGTAGTTGTGACCTAGTGGGGATCGAGTAAGGGAAAGCGTGTTTTAGTCGTGGCTTGTTGATGGTCAAGCAAGGAAAGACGGATGTGATTATGTAATTATATAATGCAAAATTATGGTTTATCGATGGGTATTTTTTCTAAAAAATTGCTATCCCTCAAAATTTCCCAAATCGAAGGAATTAAAAAAAATGAGGTTTGCAGGGATTGTGAATTCCTCTAAATATACTGTTCCTTCGAATCCCTCCCCTCCGAATCCCTCAATCCAAGCCAAGCGTTAGTTTAACAGTAGAATTGCTTAAAGAAATTTAAATTATTTGTAATTGAGTACAAATGCAAAAGGCAGAGCATGTAAATTCTACATATAGGGATGAGACTATCCAAATTGCCAAGATCAACACAATTCCAATACATGGTTCAAAGAAAACTTGATAATCAATGCTATTTGGAAAGGGAATCAGGGCACCACACTTGGAAATCTCAGGGGCACGGGCTATGTAAAGTTGAAAATCAGGGCATGACTCCCATGGAGTGACAATACCTGTGAGTGAAGATCGATGTCACGCTGACCCAGAAGGAACGGGAGATACGCTCGAAAGAAGCTGATCAGTGAAGCTGCGATGCGGGAGAAGAAACTGAAGATGAAGATGATTGATGGAGCTCCGAGCCTCGGAAGTGGAGAAGATGGAAGACGACTACTTGTTGTTGCAAATTAGGGTTCCTTTGACGTTTTTTTTTTTTCAATTCAATTTTTCGAAGTCACCGGTTCACATGGGTCAAATAAAAACCCGGACGGACCGGGCGAGTCACTAGGACCAACCGGAGTCTCACAGCAGTTCGAGCAATAATAGAAGTTGGACCGAGCTGTTGGCCGATGTTACTGTAGACAAAGGTCTCTTTGTTCATTCATTGTTCTGATTTTCAAACAAGTCATAAGCATAGTCATAATGAGGATTTCCGGAAGCATTTCATTTAGAGACATGCATCCGCATATAATATTATTGAGAGGTGTTTTGGTTTGCTTAAGACGCGATGGGCTATTCTTAGGAGTCCTTCATTTTATTCGGTTAGAGTACACAACCGGGTTATCATTGCTTGTTGTTTGCTTCAGAATTTTATTCGAAGAGAGATGACCATTGATTCCATGGAGGACCTTGTGAATGAGGTAGATGGAAATATTTACAACGAAGATGTAGACTACATTACGAAAATCTGAACTTCAGATGCGTGTACTGATTGGAGGAGGTAATTAGCAGCTGATATGTTTAATGAGTGGAGATCTTTATAGTACTTATTAGCTTTGAGTTTGTATGACGTTGTATGACATTTTTCATCATAACTGTCATAGTCTTCTAATGACAATGTGGATGTGTTGTTTTAATTAAGATATTATTTTTCCTTGAATGAGTTCGAGATCATTAATAATATCTTGTTATCTCTTTGTTTTTTCTTGTGATATAGCTTTGAATTTGTGAGATTTGCTTAATAAGCCTATTTCTTATTCAAATTAATTTTAATGATTAGATTTTAAGTTTGTTCAAATGCATTCTCATTGTAGAAAATGGCAGGAAGTTCAGCTTCTATTAATTCACAAGTAAGTAGGGCAAGTAAGAGAAAGTGGACTTTAAGTGAAGATACTGCCCTTGTTTCTTGTATGGTTGAGTTAAGAAATTTGGGTTCATTCAATGCTAACACTGGTTTCAAATCCGGCTACTTGCATGAACTAGAGAAAATGCTAGCTGTGAAATTACAGGTTAAAGGCAAAACCCCATATCGAATCTTGCTTAAAGACTTTGAAAAAAGAGTGGAGTATATATGATATGATGTATGGGCATCATACATCTAGTTTCGGATGTGACGATTCACGGAAGATGGTGACAGTAGAGAATGATGTTTGGGATGCTTACATTGCGGTATATATATACACATATTATTGTTAATTGCTATATTTTTTCATATAAGGCCGTTGGAAAAAAAAGTTAATGTTGTTGAGTATTTATTTTCAGAGTCACAAAGGAGCTGCGCTTTTAAGACCAGAAGCATCCAATTTTTTGAAGAGCTATCACTTATATATGCAAAGGATCGAGCAACTGGAAAGGATGCACAAGGAACTGATGATATTATTGAAGAGATAGATTTGGAAGACACAAGAATAGAAAGAGAAGAAAGGGAGGAAGGGCAGAGGCCCGTTGTGTCTGTCGATGCAACCATCCTTGTAGAAATTAGTGCGCCAACTATAGGAGGAGGAAGTGCTTCCTCTGGAAGAAAGCGAAAGCATAAATTTGACTATACATCGCTACAAGAAGCTATGAATGAAATTGGAAATAAGATCGAGGGTGCATGTGCAATGCTTTCAAAGAGTGTCCATTCCGATCCTGTACAAGAGAAGTTGCTTGAATTTCCTAGAGTACTTCGTGAGGTTGATGGCCTCATTGAATCGGAGAGACGTCGAGCCGTTAGAAAATTTGGAAAAAATCCCACTCAAGTGCTTCTATTTTTTGGTTGTAAGCCGAAGGACCGCTTAGACATGGTCAAAGACTTCGTTGAAGATGATTGAATGATAAATAACTGTTGTAGTTGTTTATCTATGCTCCTATTTTTTGGTTATGAGTTGGAGGACCGCTTAGACATGGTCGATGACTTCCTTGAAGATGATTGAATGTAAAACTGTTGTAGCCGTTATTTGTGGCTTTTGTGTGTGAACAATTTTTTTGGGTGCCTTTATGGTGTTTAATGAAATATAGTTTTCTACAAGTTCATTTGAACATGTTTTTATTAGCTACCTATACTATATTATGGGAATCGTGCTATTATTTCATGAATGGACAGTATATGGGTTAGTGTTAGATGTTATTATTTTTTCAAATATTTTCATAATTATTTATTATTATTTTATTATTTTTTTGAATATATATATATCATAAGTTATTTTTTACTTCATAAAAAATAAAAAAAATATTAGTTTATTCCCAAAGGGAAATTACTTTTAATTGTATATGGATTAGTGCTTAGATGGTGAAAGTTTTTTTTCAAATGTTTTGGGTAATTATTTGTTATTATTTTGTATTTTTTAATATATATATCATTATTTCACATATTTATTTAATATTTTATTTTTAAACAAAACTTTAAATTATTTATTATTTTTAATAATATTTATTTTTTTCCTAAAAATATTATTTCATAAAAGTTTTAAAAGTAAATATTAGTTTATGTATCATGGGCAATTTCATCTTTTTGATTATTACTTATCAATTATATATTTATATGCTGAAATTTACGTTTTTAATATTTTTCATAATTATTTATTATTATTTTGTATTTTTAAATATTTTTTTAGAAAATATTTTTAAATTATAAATTATATTTCAATTATTTATATTTGTACATAAAAGTAACAGTATTTAACAATATTGTCCAAAAATATACGGTTTATGCAAGGGGTAGTTTCATCTTTTTAACAATTACTTATCTATTATGTTTCTTAATCAACTCAACCAAACCTCGTAATAGCAATTCTATTTCATATTCACAACTTATATTCCAGCAAACCAAACATCTTAATATCAATTCTATTCCCTATTCTATTCCTGGTCAAATCTATTCCTGCATATTTCATTCCAGCTAACCAAATGTGCCGTTAGAGTTTGGCGGACATGGATCTACAAGAATCAATCGGGAATTTGGAAAAGAACGTGTAAAACCTATTGGAATTTCAGTTAGTCGAAAGTGTGACCTGATTGAAATCTCCATTCCTATCTTCGCGCATCGTCTTGCAGTGTATTCTATACCCGATCTCCATGTACATCCGTGAAGTTTCGGTTTAAGCCGAGGAACGAGCTCTTAAATA
This sequence comes from Lagerstroemia speciosa, assembly GCA_037672795.1. Taxonomy (NCBI): domain Eukaryota; kingdom Viridiplantae; phylum Streptophyta; class Magnoliopsida; order Myrtales; family Lythraceae; genus Lagerstroemia; species Lagerstroemia speciosa. The sequence goes on from CM075288.1 coordinate 5,377,684, forward strand.
AGACATGGCAACAGAGGCATGCAAGGCAGCCCCAGTGGGGAGGACCTCCTCATCGATCTCCAGGTAAGGGGTGTGCAGCGTCCGAGCCGGCTGAAACGACTCGTTCTTTGTCCCGATCATGAAGAAGGAAGCCGGCATCTTCTGGGAGTAGAAGCTGAAATCCTCCGCTCCCATGGCCATCGGGGCTAACAGCATGTTCACTTCTCCGAGCAAGGCTTCCCCGATTCCCTTGACGTGTTCGTACATCGATTCCTCGTTTACGGTAACAGGGTAAGGCCTCAAAGAGTCCTCCAAGAAATCGACTGTTGCAGTGCACCGGTAAACAGCTGACTGTCTCTCTGTTACCTGGGAAAGAAACAAGAAAATTCTGGTAGAAACGTGATGAGCAGCATCCGTAACATGTGGCCGGCCGAATCTAATTTTCAGATTCTAAGTTACGATGTTCGGGTTTACTATGTATAAAATCAAAGACATGGTTCCAAAGACTTTGCCTGAAACACCACCAGCATTTACGTGTCTGATCCTCTTGTGGATCTGATAGAAACTATCCGAAGACAAGCTCCTGAACGTGCCTCCGAATTTAACTGCCTCCGGGATCACATTCAAAGCTTGACCGGCTTCCATAAACCCGACCGTGATCACCTGTTTCTCGAAATAACACCAAAAAAAATCATTTTCATATGACAGTACAGAAAGGCAGATAACCCGTGAAACTTCACAGAAGAGGGTTGGTTACACACATTTGCCTCGAAGGGATCGGTTTCTCAAGAAACTATCTGTTGGAGGGCGAGGATAGCAGCGGAATCTGCAAGAACGGGATCTATAGCCTGATGGGGAGCTGCTGCATGGCCGCCTGTCCCTCTAATCACAGATACGAACCTGCCTGACCCAGCAAAGGACCAGGCCTCGACTCGATCTTACCAACCTGCAAGTGAGGGGCGATGTGAAGCCTGAACATAGCCCGGATCTGAGCGAGAGCTCCTCACTCTAACACGTGGTACGCTCCTGCATGGCCTTCTGCTCCAGGTTGGAACACGAGCTTGACAGTGCCCTTGGAAGTGCAAGGACAATGAGTCGGTTTTCTTTCGAGTTTAGAAGAGAAACGCACTTATGGTGGTACTCGTGGATGATAGGGGTCAGTGAATTACCTGCAGCGATTCCTTCCTCTGTTGAAGTAACTTGGCAGCTCCAAGCAGCATTGTGACATGGGCATCGTGTCCACAGGCATGCATTTTACCATTGATCTTGCTCTTATGGTCCCATTCAACCAATTCCTAGAGCAATCACATTGAAAAAAAAAGAAAAAAATTTAGAAATTGCTCAGGTTGCCAGGAGGCCGCTCATCGACTGATAACTGATCCTTCAATGGCCTGGTGGAAAGGAGACAAATCGGCCCCAAAGTTCGGAAATTTTATATGCCGGTTCCATTCCACTCTATCTCCATCCCTTTGCACAGCCAATTCACAAATCACTCCCACAATCAGAGGTCAAGGAATGTTAAACCTATATCACATATGAATCATGCAGTTTCAAATCGTGAGGAACTATGATCTTAACAGGGCATAAGAACATTTGTATCGATTCGCTGCAAAGTTCAACTTTTTAGACTGACTCTCGCATCATCCCACTGCAATGCTGAGACTAACACTGCCAAGCGAAATACACACCAGCAGTTTTTTCAATTTATCGAACTTTTTCCTGAGCCCAACAACGTGGGACTTCGTATTACACTTGGCCATTTCCATTCTAATCAAGAACAAACACGAGAAACGCACAATCCAACGTGAAAATCGAATTTTTGGGATCTCTGAGGATCGCTACAATATGTTTACAGATTGAGAAGTCGGAGACCAACCTGAATAGGGAGTGCGGCCATGTCCGCCCTGCAACTGAAACACGGCTCCACCCCAGACCCAATGGAGGCGACCACCCCGGTCACCGCCACCGGCCTCGTGTAATCGATCCCCAGGGAGTCGAGCTCCGACCGGATGAATCGACTCGTCTCGAACTCCTCGAACGCCAGATCGGGGTACTCGTGGATTCTCCTGCGCACCCGCCTCAGCCAGTCGGAGAACTCCGGTTCCCTAGTTGCTCGCAAGAGCTCCTCCGCCTCGGTTCTTAGCTCAGCTACCTTTGACGCGCTGCCCGCAGCCCGGGCAGCTCGGTGCGCGAGGGCCCACAGGAGGAGCATCCAGCACAGGGTAAGCATCATGGGGGCCCGGTAGTCGGAAGAGTTCGGATCCTCCGATGTTTCTTGGGGACTTCGATGGCTGAGGAGGCCGAACTGAATATCCGGAGCCGGGGAAGCCTCGGAGGGGAAGAGTTGAAATTGGGAGAGCAACGTTTTTCTTCAGACGAGACAGAGAAAATATAATATGGCCCTCCTCATTATTAGTGAAAAAAAGAATTATCGTAATAAAATCGCATCAATAATTAGATTAATTAGTATTTATAGTATTTTATAATATAAAATTTAATATTATTTTAATATTTTAAATTATTTATTTATCTATTTATTTAACTTTTTTGAGTATATAAACAAGCGACCCATGACAATCACATATATCTCTTTTAATACTTTTGTTCATCATTTTTATGAATTATATAAAATTCATCAGAAATAATGTAATTAATAATATAATATCTGAATTATCATAATTGTTAATTAACATAAAACATTGTTTTACATCCGCAAAATATTTTTATATCATCACACGCAAAATGATGTTGATATTGTCAATTACATCAAAGTGTTTTTTTTTTTAAAAAAAAACTATAAGGTTATTCTTTTCGAGTTGATAAATACCTTAGGAATTCATAAATTCGGATCTTACACGTGTGTTTATAGATTTGCCGAGGATTCCACGTTCAAAAGGAAATTGAACTTCCGAAGTAATGGACTTCATCCGACGTGCATCTTATCCACTTGATTGTATGCTTGTATCAAAGGAGCTTCCCTTTTTTTTATTCAATCTAACTTTTGCTTGTTATAATTATCCAAAAAATACTTAAAATTTAGTGAAATGACACTTTCAGTCCTTAACTTTTTGCACTTTTACTATTTTCATCATAAACCCTTATTTTTTTATCATTCGCTTCCTCAATTTATTGAATTTTTATCATTTTGATCATACTGTTAATTTTTCAATCCAAAAAAACATATTCCACAAAGAGAATATTCCATCTAAAAATTATTTTTCAACAAAAAACCTTTTCGGGAAACAACAAATGAAAATGAAAAGCACAGGTAGAGTTTTACTGCTGGATCATATCTCCTTCAAGATTAAGATACATTTCCGATTCAAAATTGATTGATGATTATTATCAGTGTAAAGTCGTGACTTATTCCAAGAAAAATAAGTTCTAATTTTAGAAGGAACATCTGCTAGCTAATATTTCCTTAACCAAGGATAAGACATACTTTTTTAAAAAATATTTTTTTCAAAAAATGATTTTCGGATGTAAAATGTGACAGTATGGTTAAAGTGGTAAAAAAATCAAAAGGTTGAGGACGAGAATAATAAAGGTAAAGATGATGAAAATGATAAAAATACGAAAGGTTGAGAACTAAAAATATCTTTTTCTCTAAAATTTAACATAGAATTAGACTTAATATTTGCCCTGGGCTCGGGTGGTGAGCCTATCATCCTCTCAACTCCCTGCCCCAACTGTTAAGTGTTGTTCTTCTTGCATTGTGGGCTTCGGCTCTTGGGCTTGTCATGGATTGAATGTCGATCGGCCTCCCTACGAGTATCATGGCACCGTGTGCCCGTTAACGACTCGGGAGTGTTTGGAGCCAGACCCTCCTAGTTGCATGCCACGGCGGGACTGGCCAAGAACCTCGGGGTGGAGCTGGGGCGGTTGAGGAGCTCGGTTGGCAACCTCAAAAAGGGTCGCTTGCGAACCCAAGGATGGACGCGGCGGAGGCCGAGCTGCACCTGGTAGGAGCGACGAGTCCGAGAATGTCAAATATTTTGATCGATGGAGGCGATACTTCGACGAGAGACAGAGGCATGTCCCAGTGACTGTAATGACATGAATTTAACAATGTTTGTGTCGGATTGCATCAATGGACACAAACAAACCCCAGGGAGAAGATATTTAGTCACGACGGTACCAAACAGTTCGATTGGACTCTCGGAGTGGCGTAGTCCACTCGTTCAGCACAGGGATAGGATTGTTTCCGAATGTATGTAATGATATTGCATGGATCCTATGAGTCCTTTTCCAATTGACCAAAAGTCGGCGTGAATTGCTTCAAGTTATTCGGCTCCTCTTTTCCTTAATCTCGATTTTACTTTCGAATATTATAAATGAATAAAATTCATGATCGGAAGAATTTTATCTCTGCGGCCACGATGCTGCTAAGATACTTACACAGACACAGACAGTAGACTGGCACTGATAATGCCATGAAAGTGTCCTCCTCAGCGACAGGCAAAGTCAGCATTCCGGAAGGAAAAAACGGCATCTCAGTACAACCTAATCCGACCTGCCCGATGTTCAAGGATCGAGATCATTGTCCTCTGTGTTGCTAAGTTCATGCATCTCCACGTCATGCAAAACACGGAAGCATGGCTGTTCACACGGGATGTGTCAAGTAAGGCTAATCGTCAGAAGAACATAGAGAAAATCGTAGAAATATGTAACTTAGTGTCTGTCCCTGTTCAACGAGTTAAGATTTTTTAGGTGACGATATATTCAATTCTGCCACGTGGGGATACCATTATGCGCGAGAGTCTCTTGTTCATTACATGCTCAGTTGCAGTCTTTAATGGAGGGCAGCCTAGCTCGCTGCCAAGATAAAGGGCTTCCGACAAGGCAAAACAGCAGCGATTTAGTCCGCTTTCTACTTAGTCCCTCTCCACCGGCCAGTTGTCAGAATGAGTAGTTCTCCGGCCATCCCCGCCGGCAGCAAGAGGTCAGATCTCATTAATCCTCTCCTCTTTGTTCAGTATATATAGCTATTTCCACTGATCTAATAATCAAATACTGCCCGCTATGGCTACTGAATGTGTAAAACTGCTGTTAGGCTAGAAGGCAAGGTAGCCATTATAACCGGAGGCGCCAGCGGCGTCGGGGAGAGCACGGCCAGGCTTTTTGTCCGGCATGGCGCCAGGGTTGTCGTTGCCGATATCCAGGACGACCTCGGGCTGGCCCTCTGCCAGGAGCTCGGCTCCGAGGAGACCATCTCTTACGTCCACTGCGACGTGACCCAGGACCATGATGTCCGAGACGCCGTCGACGCAGCAGTCTCCAGGTACGGGAAGCTCGACGTCATGTTCAACAACGCCGGAATCTGCGGGAACAAGTGCACCAGCATCATGGCCTCCGACGACGACAATTTCAGGAGGGTGATGGACGTGAACGTCTTCGGGGCTTACCTTGGGGCCAAGCACGCGGCCAGGGTGATGGTCCCGGCGAGGAGAGGGTGCATCCTGTTCACGGCGAGCGTGTACTCCGTCACCGCCGGCAGCCTCACCCACCCATATGCGACGTCGAAGCACGCCGTGGTGGGGCTGGCCAAGAACTTGAGCGCCGAGCTGGGGCAGCACAGTATAAGGGTCAACTGCGTCTCGCCGTACATGATGGCCACCCCGATGACGACGAGGGCGAGCGGGATGGATAAGAAGGGGGTGGAGGAATTGGCTTCGAAGGCGGCGACCCTCAAAGGGGCCGTGTGCGAGGCGGAAGATGTGGCGGAGGCGGCGCTGTACCTGGTGAGCGACGAGTCAAAGTACGTAAATGGTGTAAACCTGGCAGTCGACGGCGGGTACAGTATTACAAATCCGACGCTCGGCGCCGTGATCAGGAGCCAGACGAACTTGTCAGATCAATAAATTTCTCTCTGTTGATTCCATCCCGGTGATTTGCCGATCAACTTCACCGGAAGAAGACATGGCTTCCTTAGTTGTTCTGTTCCTTTTTTTTTTTTTTCACCACGTAATACTTTTGGGTTAACCGAAGCGCGCATCGAGACTAATCTACGATCGGATCGGGATTCCAGGAAAAATTTACGTCGACTCTCCTAACTTGAGATTCGGTCTTGAGATCACCCATTTGGGGTCTGGTGAGAGAACCACTTAACCAATCCCAAGTTTGTGTTGTTCTGTTTCCTTTTGTACGGGGGAGGGAGCATTCCTGTGGTCCTTCTGCTTAACCATCAATAAAATTATTTCAATTGATAATATAATAATAATGAAATTTCAAAGAATTGAATTGATATTTTCTCACACAGGAAATACACCGTAACGAAATAAGATATATGAGAATTTCTCATTTCGACAAGGAATGATGCAAGTAACATTTCTTCGCGATAAAAATAAGGCATTACAATGTGCGAACACCGTTGCATGCAAAACTCTCTCCTCCTCGATTCATAAACTTGTATATCATTATCCACCCGAATGGACTAGCTAAGGTATCATTAGGCTGATTAAATTAATCTTTATATAACACCACTTATTAACTTAAATTTTTAAAATTATTAGATTTTATAAATAATAATATCCTTTAATAATATTTCAGGATCTTCTCTCATCACAACTTCACGACGATTCTTCAGTCGGGCAACATTGATGATCTCTTCGAGGTGGCGGCGGCGGCGATGTTTGCTTGCCAAACTATCCACCTCAAGTCCCGAATTTGGGTTTTAAATCTAATTCGTATACTTGTTGCACGTTTGATTATTTAAAATAAATAATTTTTAAAGTAATCTATTACTTACAATAATTACTCTTGATTATTTACTAATTTTCAACTCCTCTCTTTTATTTTTTTAAGTTTTAATTTAAAAAATTAGAGGTAACCCGTTCTACGCACGAAATTATCAATTATATATTATATAAAAGTTTAAGATGATCAAAGAAATAATACAACCAGCAAGTTGACTAAGAGTTAGGTTTGAAGTCCACCTTTGCTGTTTTGCATTGCTGTTCAATTACAGGCCTAAAGGCCTTGGCATGCTTCTAGAAACAGTCCGGCCACATACCTTCTCATCCAACCATCGGTCGATCGTCGGACAGGTTGACCGGACGAGTTCTGCTGATCTTTCTCTGCCTGGGTAAGTTCGACTTCCGCGCATTAGCTAGCACGCCCAGATATTTCTGATTCCACGAAACAGATTTGGATTCAAACTCGATCCCAGGCCGACCTCTCCTTGCAGATCCACTGCATGAATCAATCAAACCTCACCTGAAGGATGTAAGCAGTCAAAACTGCAACAGTGGATCGACCACTGCTATTTGCGCATTGATTCAACCCGTCACTTAATCTATTGAATAACAGAAGTAAGGCAGTGTGTGGAACGATCAACCACTTTACTGCTGCTTAAGTAAACTCTTCGATTCCAAGACACTTATCATAGCAGTGAAAGGACCTCGGAACTAACATAAAGTAAATGTCGAGAATCGCATCGAGTTTTTAGAATATCAAAGAGGTTAAGAAAGTCATCTAAGATTTTAGAATTACCAGAAATACCCCCAAACCCGAGCCCGTGTCCCTGAACTACTCATGCCTTCCATTGCGCACAGCACTGTCAGTCTGCATCCTGGAATTGATCGATGGTCTCCTTCATTCCATCCAACTGAGAGACAACATACTGCATCTTCTTTAGACAGATCTCGTTCGCGATTCTCGAGCTGTAATCGCACTTCTCAAATGGACGGTACTCGCACGCGCTCTTGATCTCGTCTCGCAAGGTCACCTGAATATCCTTAATAAGTTGCATGAATTCACGGCAGTGGTTGTTGATGAATTCCTTCCTGGGTCCCGTGGGATTTGCAAGCTCGTCCATCACTCCACCAGCTAGCTCCAAGACCTTCACGATTCGCTTCTCAACATTCTGAAGGCGCTGTAATGAGGTGTTCTGCGTCTGAGAATCCATTTGCCCAAACAGCCAATCAAGGATGCTTCTCTTGTCGATTTTCCAAACTGAAATTTGACAAGAGAAGTAAGATCAGTTGGTGTCGTACCCCGAAATCAGGAGGTTGTGCAGGCTGTCTCACGACGTCATAGTCATCAATGAATATGTAAAAGGAGTCACCATTAATTATTTAAGGAACTAGTCCTAAGGTCGATCAGAAATATATTAGTCACCTAAGGGAGCATGACACTAACCACCTAGGTTTTCATTAGTCGGTCTTGAACCAAAGTTTGGATCCGGCGGTTCTGTTACGTTCGAAAGGCTCGCAAACCAGCCGACACGCCCTAAAATCAGTACCCTAGTGTTTCTAAACTTGTCTTATTTTATTAAGTCCAATTCTTACTCTATTCTAAGCATGACTTGATAGATCAACACTTAAGTCAAGGATCAAACTCACAGCTCTGTTTTCAATCAGAAATGATATGAAAAATCATGGGAAAGCATACAGCAAGCTGCTGTCAAATATTCAAGCAAACAAAAACTCTAATCTACCCAAGACCAATATCAAAATGGGAGCAATTATCGAGCAAATCACGAGCAGCAATTGTGGACATTTAACAGCCATGTTTTCAATGAAAATGCTACCGGAAAGAAAGAAAAAAATCAAGCAACAAGCAATCATGAAATCAGATCAGTAATGGCTCTATTCTCATTAAAAATGACACCAAAAACATGAGGGATCTTTGAGCCACAACCAGCTGGCATGCCAGACATTAAACAATCCATTCTCTTTCAAAACGACATTGCGATTCATAGGAGAAGCAAGCGAGGAGTAGCAGCAATCAAGGGAACCATTCAGCCCGATTCTACAGCCAAGGAGTCATTTTAAAAGTAAGAAGAGCAGAGAACAAAGAGCTGAAGCAATAGCCAGAAAACTAAGGCTCAAATCTCCTCAAAAGCGGCATAGTAAACGGAAGAAATCATCGAGCAAGTTGTTGCTGCAACTATGCACTTTAAACCGCTTCATTTTTATCCAGAAGTGCCACGGAAGGAAGAAAGATGCAGCAAAGAGCAACCATGAAATCAGATAAGTAAGGGCCTACTTTCACCGAAGAAGACATCAAAATCGAGAGAAATCCTGCACTAAAATCAGCTGCAACCTCAGGCACTTTACAGCCCTTTTTCATCGACAAAAATCCATTCAAATTAAGAGGAAACTTCAAGGTAAAAAGGCAGCTGTAATAGCGGACACTGAACAGCTCCATTTTCTTTTGAGAATGTCATGAAAACAAAGGAGAACTCCCAGCAAATCGCCGCTACAATGCCCAGCAGATTAGGGCTCTAATCTCATTAAAAATCATATCTTAAGTGGGAGAAATCATTGAACAAAGGCATGCAGCGACTATAGACTTTAAACACCAGCGTTTCCTATCCATAACCGTCATTGGATTTAAGGAAAAACAGAACAAAGGACTGCTGCAACAATAGGCAAACGGCTAGCTCTATCCTCATTGAAAACGGGATTGAAATCATGAGAAATCCTTGAGCAATCACCAGCAGCCACCATGGACACTAAACATCACTTTCTCCCACCGAAATTGTTATTAAAACCATGGAAAGATACACAGCGAAGAGCTGCTGCAATAACTTGTGAAAGATCACCCAATTTCCTCGGAAAATGCATTCAAAGCAAGGAAAACATTGAACAAAATGCAGCTGCAACTATGGACTTTAAGCGGCTTCATTCTTATCAAAAGATCATGGAAAATAATCGCATACGGACCAGCTGCAACCACAGAAACAAAACAGCCCCATTTTCTATCGAAAATGCCACGAAAACAAAGAAAAACTCCCAGCAAATGGCTGCTGCAGTGACCAGCAAATTAGGGCTCTAATCTCCTAAAAAAATGATATCTTAAGTGGGAGAAATCATCAGGCAAAGGGGCTGCAGCAACTAAGGACTCTAAGCAGCCTTATTTTTCATCAAAATGCCTAGAAAATAAAGGAGAAGGATGCAGCAAAGAGCAGCCATGAAATGAGGTAAGTAAAGGCTCTAATTCTCAACAAAAATAACACCAACATCCTGAGAAATCATTGAGCAATAATCAGCTACAACACCAGATGTTGAGAAGACCACTTTTCCTTCAAAAGTGCTATTGAAATCGAAGGAAAACAGCGAGCAAGTGGCAGCTGCAACACCAGGTAATAAAGAGCTCTATTCTCATTAGAAATGGCATAGAAATCATGAAAGATCACGAGCAAAAATCAGCAGCGACAACAGAAACCAAACATCCCCGATCTCAATTGAAAACATCATTGAAATCATGAAAATCCGTTGAGTAAGGGTGAGCTGCAATTAGGGACAAAGACTCGTGATCAAACAGTAGAGAGTTGCAACTACATCAACTTTACAACAATGAAATAGTGATCATAGCAATTACGGCACAACACAATAGTGACTCGGTACTGCATGTTCAGCATATCATTGCTCTCCAACAATCAATGTAGCCAGCTACGACGACAAAACAATAACCGACAACTATAGGACAGCAATTTATATGGCAAACCAGACACGGAATCACTGACTAAAGCAACTCAGATCAACACGATAATGGATCACCCATGAAGCAGCCAACCTAACAAGCAAATCAGGCTTGAATCCAACGATTACAATAACTCAAGCTTGGGCAGCTTCACGTGAACCCGTAACTTAGCAACCACCAGTCATTGAGTTAACAACGATCTCACAGGAGATGGCATCACCGGGTCCTAAACGTGGAGTGTGAGATAGGATGGCCGTACCTAGCTCACCGTGAAGCCCGGGAGTTCTGATTTGGTGATGCAGAGGATGAAGGAACAATCTGGGGAAGTGAGGAGTGGTTCACACCTTCCACCGAACACCTTGGGAGCAATCTCGATCGAGCGATAGAAGAACCGATTCAGCGGTATCTCGGGAGGCCGTCTGAGTCCTGTGGGTCGATGGTGGCTTTCAAAGCAGCGAAGGCAGCAGTGACCGGTCCTGCGATGGCGTGGTCGCGGTGGGCACTCGGGTCGTGCTCGAGGTCGCCGGATGTGGTGGTGCGTGGCTGAAACTCAGGGAGTCACTCGGGATTGGGTCGGGGATGAAGGCTGGAGCCGGGAGCGATGGAGGGTCATCGCTGGTGCCTAGAGTCCGGTCGGAGAAGATCGGATATGAGAAACGGTGGAGGATGCAGCTCGGATCCCCCCTTCCTTCCTGCTCAGCTGCTGGTCTTTATCGAAGGAGATGGATGGCCGGCGGAAGACACGGTCGGCAGTGAAGCAGAGGGCGCCGTCGTGGCAGTGCGGCAGGCTGGGCTCGAGGTGCCGACGCCGCCGGATGACCGAAGATGTAGGCTTTGACCGGAGAGCAATGGGAATCTCGGGCGAAACGGGCAGTGCACGTCCATCCTATCCATCCCATTTTTATTTTTATTTATTTATTTGTTATTCATTATCTCTTATGTCTGCCTTTTTCATTTCTCCTATCATCCGTCCTTTTTCTTCATTTTTTTTTCTCTTTTTTTTCTTTTTCTTTTTGAATAAAGTTACAAATAAATATAGGGTAAAAAAAAGAAGTAGAAGAATGGGAAATGGTTTGGGTTGAGATTGTGATGGCACCCAAATTGGAATTCAAGGTCTGGAACACCCCAATGTAGTGACGATTAATGCAAAGATCGAATTTGCTTTAGTTTTACCATATTTTAGAAATTAGGTTCGACCTCAATCGTCATAATTGACTGATTATATGAGCCTATCCATTTTTCTCAAAAGAAAAGTACGATTTCTTTCTGGGTCAAAATTAGGCGTCTACAATTGGCATAAAGATAAGGCTGACGAATACGGTACACAGACAAGTAAGTTGCACTCTGCAACCTCTCAAGAAGGATAGTCACTAGCGGGCTGATGATTATATCGAGTTGAGATCTTTGATGCAATGGAGATCCACATGCATCGGAGAAGGTCTGAACACACAAACTACAAACTCATTTTCACTTTCATACAATTGAATTCAGAGAAGTGTGACCACCAGCACAACATTCATCTGCTTTCCCTTTCATGATTTCGGGATTATCAAATGAGATATAGCCGAGAAACCGATCACACTGAATAATGTAACCCTTTCCTCCCGTTCAGGAGTAACTATACTAGCCAAAGTCATCGGTCATGGTGCAGATAGTTTACAAAGGCGTTCCTGTAAAATAAGCCTCCAATCGAGCAGCTCCTTTCACTGTTAGAGAAACTAACCCAGGATAAATCTCCATACATCAAAAGGGGGATCAAGATGACTAGTCAATTTAAGTCCCCAGCCGCATCAATTCTTGAAGAACAGTGAACAGGACTGAGACTTACTGCTTATTGCGCTATCATAAGGCTTTCTTCAAAAGTAAAGCAATCTGTAACCATTTTTGGCGAATTATCCCATTCGTGCAGACATCAACGAACAATTGATGCACAAAACGAAACCCTAAAAAGATTTTGCTCCTGTCGATATAAACTAACCAAGCCAAGCAATTGATCAGCAGAGGAGGCTCAAAACTGAGAGAGAGAGGGAGCTGGGAGGGTTACTTTACCGACGCTTAATCGTCAATGAACTTGCGGAGGCGGGATCTAATGTAGTCGCTGCGAGCTTTGGCCTGGGCCTGCTGGGCGGCAATGTTGTCGTAGGAGTGGTAGATCCCAAAGGCTATGAGAGAGACCCCGGTGGCGAAGAGTCCGAATGTCACTGCAAGCTGCTTGCGTGTCGGAGGGTAAGAGAAAAACACCATTTGCGAACGATGCCGCTTTGCGAAGACCGAACTAAAACAACAAGTTCATCTGCAAACTATCCATCATTGTTCTAAAAACCTCTAGGAGACAAAAAAAGACACTAAACCAAAGTAATTATTTAAACACACAGTAAAGGTAACAACATCAGGGTCTACATCAAATGGCTATACTAAACATGTGGTGGAGGCTTTAACAGTACTGATAGCACTGAACCGATAATTGAAGGCAGATCATTAAATAAGACGAAAGGCAGAACAAAACAATCAAAAGATGAAAATATTCATGACCGACCCCTTTTTTTTAGCTCTGCTTTATAAACTGAATCAGATGTTCGTTTTGCAGCTTGATTTACACTAAATCGAATGTTCATGAGTGATTCCTTTTTTCCGAGTGGAAAGCGCACATATTTTATCTATTTCCAGCAACTCTACGTTCGAACAAACTATCAGTATGCTGTAAATGTGATTTGCCTGCTGCTCGGCATGGTTGGAATATCATTGAATAATGCGTTTATGTAATGGATGTTACTAAGTGGTGTGTGATTGGACTTAGTTTAACAGAAGAATTGCTTAAAAGAAATTTAAGTTATTTGTAATTGAGTACAAACGCAAAAAGGCAGAGCATGTGAATTCTACATGCAGGTCCAGATTGCCAAGATCAAGATCAACACAATACCAATCCATGGTTCAAAGAAAACTCAATAATCAATGCTACCTTTTATAAGGGCTCTCGAGCAAGGGAATCAGGGCACCAAACTCGGAAATTTCAGGGGCACAGACTATGTAAAGTTAAAAATCAGGGCAAGACTCCCATGGAGTGACAATACCTGTGAGTGAAGATTGATGACACGCTGACCCGGAATGAACGGGAGATACGCCCAGAAGAAGCTGGTCAGTGAAGCTACGATGCAGGAGAAGAAACTGAAGATGAAGATGGAAGAATATAACCTAGATTGATGGAGCTCCGGGCCGCGGAAGTGAAGAAGATGGAAGACGACTGCCTGTTGCCGCAAATTAGGGTACCTTTGACCCTTTTTCTTTTCAATTCAAGTTTTCTAAGTCACTGGTTCACATGGGTCTGATAAAGACCGGACGGACCGGGCGAGTCACTGGGGCCAACCAAAGTCTCACAGCAGTTTGGGCAATAGTAGAAGTTGGACTGGGCTGTTGGCCGTATGTTACTATAGACAGAGGTCTCTTCGTTCATTGATTGTTCCATTTTCAAACAAGATATAAGCATAGTCATAATGTCTCCGGAAGCATTTCATTAGTTCGGCCAACATCGATCAACAAGAATCAATCGGAAATTCAGAAAAGAACGTGCAAAACCCAGTGGAATTTCCGTTAGTTGAAAGTGTGACCCGATTGAAATCTCCATTTCTATCTTCAAGCATCATCTCACAGTGCATTCTATACCCAATCTCGATGTACATCTGTGAAGTTTCGGTTTAAGCCGAGGAACGAGCTCTTAAATAAGACATGCCAACGGAGGCATGCAAGGCAGCTCCAATGGGGAGGACCTGCTCATCGATCTCCAGGTAAGGGGTGTGCAGCATCCGAGCTGGCTGAAACGACTCGTTCTTTGTCCCGATCATGAAGAAGGAAGCCGGCATCTTCTGGGAGTAGAAGCTGAAATCCTCCGCTCCCATGGCCATCGGGGCTAACAGCACGTTCACTTCTCCAAGCAAGGCTTCCCCGATTCCCTTGACGTGTTCGTACATCGATTCCTCGTTTACAGTAACAGGGTAAGGCCTCAAAGAGTCCTCCAAGAAATCGACTGTTGCAGTGCACCGGTAAACAGCTGACTGTGTCTCAATTACCTGGGAAAGAAACAAGAAAATTCTGGTACAAACGTGATGAGCAGCATCCGTAACTTGTGGCCAGCTGAATCTAATTTTCAGATTCTAAGTTCCGGTTCGATTGTGTGTGAAGAACATATATATAATGTTCGGGTTTACTATGTATAGAATCAAAGACATGGTTCCAAAGACTTTGCCTGAAACACCACCAGCATTTACCTGTATGATCCTCTTCTGGAGCTGATAGAAACTATCCGAAGAGAAGCTCCTGAACGTGCCTCCGAATTTAACTGCATCCGGGATCACATTCAAAGCTTGACCGGCTTCAATAAACCCGACCGTGATCACCTGTTTCTCAAAATAAAACCAACAAAAACATTTTCATATGACAGTACAGAAAGACAGATAACCTGTAAAACTTCAAAGAAGAGGGTCGGTTACGCACATTTGCCTCTAGGGGATCGGTTTCTCGAGAAACTATCTGTTGGAGGGCGAGGATAGCAGCGGAAGCGGCAAGAACGGGATCTATAGCCTGATGGGGAGCTGCTGCATGACCGCCTGTCCCTCGAATAACAGATACGAACCTGCCCGACCCAGCAAGAAATGGACCAGGCCTCGACTCGATCTTACCAACCTGCAAGTGAGGGGCGATGTGAAGCCCGAACATAGCCCGGATCTGATCGAGAGCTCCTGACTCTAACATGTGGTACGCTCCTGCACGGCCTTCTTCTCCAGGTTGGAACACGAGCTTGACAGTGCCCTTGGAAGTGCAAGAACAATGAGTCGATTTTCTTTCAAGTTTAGAAGAGAGAAGCACTAATGGTGGTACTCCTGGATGATAGGGTTCACTGAACTACCTGCAGCGATTCCTTCCTCTGTTGAAGTAACTTGGCAGCTCCAAGCAGCATTGTGACATGGGCATCGTGCCCACAGGCATGCATTTTACCACTGATCTTGCTCTTGTGGTCCCATTCAACCAATTCCTAGCGCAATCACATTCAAAAAAAAAAAAAAAAAACTTAGAAATTGCTCAGGTTGCCAGGAAGCCACTCATCAACTGATAACTGATCCATCAATGGCCTGGTGGAAAGGAGACAAATCGGCCCCAAAGTTCGGAAATTTTATATGCCGGTTCCATTCCAGTTTACCTCCACCTCTTTGCACAGCCAATTCACAAATCATGCCCACAATCAGAGGTCAAGGAATGTTAAACCTATATCACATATGAATCATGGAGCTTGAAATCGTGAGGAACTGTGATCTTAACAGGGCATAAGAAAATTTGTATCGATTCGCTGCAAAGTTCAAATGTTTAGACTGACTCTCGCATCATCCCACTGCAATGCTGAGACTAACACTGCCAAGTGAAAATACACACCGGTAGTTTTTTCAATTTATCGAACTTTTTCCTGAGCCCAACAACGTGGGACTTCGTATTACACTTGGCCATTTCCATTCTAAATCAAGAACAAACATGAGAAAAGCACAATCCAACGTGAAAATCGAATTTTTGGGGTGTCTGAGAATCGCTACAACATGTTCACAGATTGAGAAGTCGGAGACCAACCTGAATAGGGAGTGCGTCCATGTCCGCCCTGAGCCCGAAACACGGCTCCACCCCAGACCCAATGGAGGCGACCACCCCGGTCACCGCCACCGGCCACGTGTAATCGATCCCCAGGGAGTCGAGCTCCGACCGGATGAATCGACTCGTCTCGAACTCCTCGAAAGCCAGCTCGGGGTGCTCGTGGATTCTCCTGCGCACCCGCCTCAGCCAGTCGGAGAACTCCGGTTCCCTAGCTGCTCGCAAGAGCTCCTCCGCCTCGGTTCTTAGCTCAGCCACCTTTGACGCGTTGCCCGCAGCCCGGGCAGCTCGGAGCGCGAGGGCCCACAGGAGGAGCATCCAGCACAACGTAAGCCTCATGGGGGCCGGGTAGTCGGAAGAGCTCGGATCCTCCGATATTTCTTGGGGACTTCGATGGCTGAGGAGGCCGAACTGAATATCCGGAGCCGGGGAAGCCTCCGACGGGAAGAGTTGAAATTGGGAGAGCAACGTTTTTCTTCAGACGAGACAGAGGAGATATTACATGGCCCTCGCCCACGCCAAAGTCGTCTGAATATATTATCCTCATTATTCGTGAAAAAAGAATATTTATGATAAATCCTATCGATAATTAGGTTAACTAGTATTTATAAAATTTTATAATATCGAATTTGATATTATTTTAATATCTTAAATGACTTATTTATCAATTTATTTAACTTTCTGAACATATAAACAGACGAGTCGTGAATTCTTCTAATAAATTTAGATTTTTATAATTTTAACACGTGACAACCACATTTATCTCCTTTAATACATTTACTCTCATTATTTTTATGAATTATATAAAATTTATCATAGATGATGCAATCAATAATATAATATCTCAATTATTATAATTTTTAATTAACATAAAACATTGTTTTATGTCATGCGACAAAATAGAAAGGGCAAAAATTTCTCGTGTAACGACCTGTAGTGGGACCCGCAAAACATTTTTATATCCTCACGTGCAAAATGACACGGATATTGTCAATTAGATCGAAGAGTTTTGTTTTTTTTTTTCTATAGGCTTATTCTTTTCGAGTTGATAAATACCTTACGAATTCATGAATTCGGATCTTACACATGTTTATAGCCTTGCCGAGGATCACACATTCAAGAGAAAATCGAACTTCTGAAGTACTGGACTTCATCTGACGTTTTATCCACTTGATTGTATGCTTGTATAAAAGGAGCTTCCCCTTTTTTTATTCGGTCTGATTTTTGCCTTTTATAATTATCCAAAAAAAGCTTAAATTTTAGGGTAAATGATATTTTTAATCCTTAACTTTTCTCACTTTTATTATTTTCGTCCTAAACTTTTATTTTTTATTATTGGTTTTCTTAACCTTTTGAATTTTTACCATTTTAATCGTACCGTTACTTTTTTTCATCTAAAAAAAGTATATCCCATTTCAAAAAAAAAATTTCATTCAAAAATTATTTTTAGCAAAAATATATTTTTCAAAAAATAAAGGAAAAAGGGAAAAAAACAAGTGAAAACGAAAAGTGCAGATGGGGTTTTACTGCTAAATTACGATACATTTCTAATTCAAAATTGATTGATGATTATTATCATTATAAAATTGTGACTTATTCTGAGAAAAAATAAGTTCTAATTTTAGAAGGAGCATCTGCTAACTAATATTTCCTTAACCAGGGATGAGATATACCTTTTTGAAAAATATTTTTTAGAAAAATGGTTTTTGGATGTAAAGAGGAACGGTATGATTAAAGTGGTAAAAACTCAAAAGGTTGAGGATGCGAATAATAAAAAGTAAAGATGGTAAAAATGATAAAAATACGAAATGTTGAGAACTAAAAACCGTTTTCCCTAAAATTTAACATAGAATTAAACGTAATATTTGCCCTGAGAAGTTGATGGGCTCGGGTGGCGAGCCTACCATCCCCTCTCAACTCCCTGCCCAACTTTTAAGTGTTGTTCTTCTTGCATCGTGGGCTTCGGCTCTTGGGCTTGTCATGGATTGATGTCGATCGGCCTCCCTACGAGTATCATGGCACCTTGTGCCCGTTAACGACTCGGGTGTGCTTGGAGCCAGACCCGTCTAGTTGCACGACAGGGCGAGACTAGCCAAGAAGATGGGGGTGGAGCCGGGCTGGTTGAGGAACTCGGTTGGCAACCTCGAAAAGTGCCGCTAGCTGGACACGGCAGAGGTCGAGCTCATCTTGTAGGAGCGACGAGTCCGAGAATGTCAAATATTTTGATCGATGGAGGCGATAATTCGACAAGAGACAGAGGCATGTCCCAGTGACTGAAATGACATGAATTTAACAAATGTCTGTGTCGGATTGCATCAACGGACAGGAACAAAACCGAGGGAGAAGATATTTTAGTCCTTACCTTACCGAACAGTTCGATTGGACTCTCGGAATGGTGTAGTCCACTCGTTCACCACAGGGGTAGGATTTTTTCCGACCCTATGTAATGATATTGCGTGGATCCTATGAGCCCTTTTTCAATTGACCGGAAAGTCAGTGTGGAATGCTTGAAGTTATTCGACTCATCTTTTCTTTAATATGGATTCGGCTTTTAAATATTATGAAGGAATAAAATTTATAATTGAAAGAATTTTATCGCTGCGATCGCATGTGATGCTGCAAAGATACTTACGTAGACACAGATAGTCGATTGTTACCGATAGTGCCGTGAAAATGTCCTCATCGGCGGCCGGCAAAGTCAGCATTCCGGAAGGAAAAAACGGCATCTCAGTACAACCTAATCCGACCTGCCCGATGCTCAAGGATCGAAATCTTTGTCCTCTGTCTTGCTAAGTTCATGCATCTCTACGTCGTGCAATACGCGGAAGCACGGCTGTTGACACAGTATGTGTCAAGGAAGGCTAATCGTCAGAAGAACATAGAGAAAATCGTAGAAATATGTAACTCATAAGTGTGTCTGTCCCTGTTCAACGAGTTAAAATTTTTTAGGTGAAGTTACATTCGGTTCTGCCATGTGGTGATGTCATTATGCACGGGATACTCTTGTTCATTACACGCTCGGTTGCAGTCTTTAATGGAGGGCCGCCTCGCTGCCAAGATAAAAGGCTTCAGACAAGGCAAAACCGCAGCGATTTAGTCCGATGTCTACTTAGTCCTCTCCACCGGCCAGTTGTCAGAATGAGTAGTTCTCCGGCCATCCCCGCCGGCAGCAAGAGGTCAGATCTCATTAATCCTCTCTTCATTCTTCAGTATATAGCTATTTCCACTGATCTAATAATCAAATACTGCTTGTGTAAAACTGCTGTTAGGCTAGAAAGCAAGGTAGCCATTATAACCGGAGGCGCCAGCGGCGTCGGGGAGAGCACAGCCAGGCTCTTTGTCAGGCATGGCGCCAGGGTTGTCGTTGCTGATATCCAGGACGACCTCGGGCTGGCCCTCTGCCAGGAGCTCGGCTCCGAGGAGACCATCTCTTACGTCCACTGCGACGTGACCCAGGACCATGATGTCCGAGACGCCGTCGACGCAGCAGTCTCCAGGTACGGGAAGCTCGACGTCATGTTCAACAACGCCGGAATTTGGGGGAACAAGTACCCCAGCATCATGGCCTCCGACGACGACAATTTCAGGAAGGTGATGGACGTGAACGTCTTCGGGGCTTACCTCGGGGCCAAGCACGCGGCCAGGGTGATGGTCCCGGCGAGGAGAGGCTGCATACTGTTCACGGCGAGTGTGTACTCCGCCACCTCCGGCTGCCTCTCCCACCCGTACGCGACGTCGAAGCACGCCGTGGTGGGGCTGGCCAAGAACCTGAGCGTCGAGCTGGGGCAGCACGGTATAAGGGTCAACTGCGTCTCGCCGTACATGATGGCGACCCCGATGACGACGAGTGCGAACGGGATGGATAAGAAGGGGGTGGAGGAATTGGCTTCGAGGGCGGCGACCCTCAAAGGGGCCGTGTGCGAGGCGGAAGATGTGGCGGAGGCGGCGCTGTACCTGGTGAGCGACGAGTCAAAGTACGTCAATGGTGTAAACCTGGTAGTCGACGGCGGGTACAGTATTACAAATCCGACGCTCAGCGCCGTGATCAGGAGCCAGACGAACTTGTCAGATCAATAAGTGTCTCTCTGTTGATTCCATCCCGGTGATTTGCCGATCAACTTCACCGGAAGAAGACATGGCTTCCTTGGTTGTTCTGTTTCCTTTTGTCGGGAGGAGGGAGCATTCCTGTGGTTCTTCTGCTCAACCATCAATAAAATTATTCCAATTAATAATAATAATAATAATAATAATGAAATTTTAATGAATTGAATTAATATTTTCTTATACACCACAGCGAAATAAGATGTCTGAGAATTTCTCATTTCGACAAAGATAAATTGATGTTTGAGATGATACAAGTAACATATTTTCGCGATAAAGAAAAGAGGTACTACCACGTGCGAACACTGTTGCGTGTAGAACTCTCTCCCCATCTATTCATAAACTTGTGTATCATTACTCACCCGACTGGACTAGCTAAGGTATCATTAGGCTGATTAAATTAATCTTCAAATAACACCAATTACTAATATAGATTTTTAAAATTATTAAGTTTTATAAATATATTTGAGGATCTTCTCTCATCAAAACTTCACCTCCCAAATTTAAATCTAATTTGTACATTTATATTACACGTTTGATTCGTTAAAATAAATAATTTTAAAGTAATCTATTACTTATAAAAAGAAAAAGTAAAATGATATAATTACTCTTAATTATTTACTAAATTTTTAACTCCTCTCTCTCTCTTTTTTTTTAAGTTTCAATTTAAAAAATTAAAGGATGATCTGTGGTATGTACAGAACTATCAATTATATGTTACGTAAAAATTTAAGATGACTAAAGAAATAATAAAATGATCAAAGTAATAAAATTTAATGTTACAGTAGATGAAAAATGAGTAGTTCAAACCAGATAAAAGTGAAGTAGAACATGTAATTATGAGAACTTCTCGTGAATAAAGTGTATATTTGATAGAAATTATGAATGTCTCGAGAAGTCGGAAGATTTGAAAAATGTGAACACGTATCGTATAATTAAGAGAATCGTATGAAATAATTAAGAAAGTTGAGGAAATAGTTTAAAAGAGTGATAATTTCTTGATATCAAAATTATAAATATTGAGTGAGAATGGAGAATCTTATTAGTTAATAAAAGATTTTTACTGTTAAAATTATAAATGTAAAATGAGAGAAAAAATATTAAAATTAATATTTTATCCATAATTTAAAGAATTTTATAAAATATATACATATTATGAATTTTAATATTTAAATTAGGTTAAGAATAAATATAAAAAATAAAAAAAAATCAAATTTGATTTATATATAATAATAGAGAAGACAATAAGAATTTCCCTTTGTTGTTCCCGAATAAGCATTAATTTCCCCTTTTATGTGCCCCATTAATTATTGTTCTCCCATTTTCCTCTTTATTCCGCTCTCCGCCTCCTGCCCATCCTTGATTTCCTCGCAGTTTCTTTGTCTCTCTCCTCCGATCGCCGGACTCGAGAAAAACCCTATCCTCAATGACGCTGGGGTCAGGAGGATCGGGCGTCGTCGGTGAGTCTTCGGCTCCTGGCGATCCTTAATCATTGCTCCCTCGTCTTGTTTTTCTCGGATCTGCTGTTCCTCCCTATATTGTATCGCAATCCTTACTGTTGATGCGTTTTGATTCACTCTTCTGCTTCCTGGTGCTAAGGTTTTGGTTTATGCCTTCTATCATCGATCGCTGAAGAACCTGTTGGAAATTGCTAACTTTTCCTATCTTTGACATCTAATCGAACTCCCTGTAATGCAACTGTTTGTACTGTCATCAGCTGATGTGTTAAGTCTTAGTGCTGTGCTCGCTACAAAGGGCTCATTATTGATGCTGCCTTCAGGTGTAGTGCAGTTCAGGGTTCTAGACACTACACATTCTTTTCAGTGCCTCTTGGTTGTGCAGGGTTGTAATTACTATACATTCTTTTATTTGTGCTTATCCTCACATTTAATTGTGCTCGAACCTTCTGTTAGTCATTATTACACATCGTGATGGGAAGCGTGGTTTGAGAAATTTTATGCAAATGTGCATGCTTTACAGGTTATGATCATGATATATATGAAAATTATTATTCTTCTTTCTATAGTTTTATGTGTTGCTTGTTCCCTGTTTTCCATGAAATTTCCAGGATCTTGTTCAGTGGGGAACTGTGGTTTGTGGTAAACGTGTATATGGAGCCAATTCTAATGCTTACTAGCTGAGACCATGTCCCCTAAACTAGAAGCTATCTACTCTAACCTTTGCAACTATAGTCATATCTGTATTGCTCATGTTTTCTGAGGCGTTCCATTGATACTCTGCACAAGAAAAGGAATCACGTGCAATTGGATAAAAATTTATGGTAATAGTTTTTTTTTTCCTGATAATTAAAAGTGTTAGATACTATCTTGGTTTCTGACTTTGAGGCAATTTGGTAATAGCTTTACCACGATTGGTCCTCAGTGGTATGTGTAACACAATTTTTTTTCCACGTGAAATGACCATTATCTTTTATCTTTTGGGTCCTGAAACTGTAGGTTTCTTGCGATTGATGACTCGTGCTTCAATCTGTTATTTTTCTGCATATTTTGTTTGTTGATGTCTCAGAGAGTCCATAATTCATCTAATGCATGACTCAGTGGACTAGGGAAGACTATTAGTGGTACAACTACGTGCCATCAATAGCACCAGTTGGCAGTTGTTCTATCGAGCTTGGCTGAGCTTGAATTAGCTAATACTTTAAATATATTTGCAGTCCCTCGAAATTTCAGATTGTTAGAGGAACTTGAACGTGGTGAAAAGGGCATTGGAGATGGCACTGTGAGCTATGGAATGGACGATGGGGATGATATTTACATGCGTTCTTGGACAGGCACTATTATTGGTCCACACAATGTGAGTTTTCTATTTCCTGTCCGTACATTTTGGTTTCTCACCATATTAGTTTCCTTTTCTGGTCAGTAATTTTTTTTCTCTGAATTTCCTAAATTCTGTTAAGATAATGAAACAAAAGACTGCAGGTTTGGTGCTTAATGGCTATGAGATATCCAAATTGTTCTGAAATCCCATGCTCATACGATTCTTAAGTAATGATAAATTATGAATTTTGCCCCCAACCAAGTGTTGATAGGAAAACATTCAACATGAACGCACTGTTTTTATTTTATTTATTTACATATTATAGGGCCAGGAATCCCCGTCCCCCTCCCATCTACCTCTTCTGCTCAGTGATGTTGCACAATCGTGTAGGGTACTTCTCACAGTCTACTGGTGCAGTTTGCTTATTGTTGCAATTTTCTTTCTCAGTCCGTGCATGAGGGCCGCATATATCAGTTGAAGTTGTTCTGCGACAAAGATTACCCAGAAAAGCCTCCCAGCGTTCGGTTTCACTCGCGCATCAACATGACTTGTGTTAACCATGAAACTGGAGCGGTAATGAGCTGTCTTCTTTCTTTGTTATTTGGAACTTATCATGATTTGAGTACATCTCTAATCCTTCCACATCTGCTGCTGACATAAGGTCCCTTTAATTCTTTTTTCGTACATAAAAGGCTGCTCTCCAGTGCCCCCTTTGTAAAACTAATAACATCTTCCACAATTACGCCTATTTTGTATTGCATAACATTATGATGTTCAGAAATATGATGAGGTTTGATGCTCTCAAGGTGGAGCCAAAGAAATTCGGGCTGCTCGCTAACTGGCAGAGGGAGTACACGATGGAGGATATACTGACTCAGCTGAAGAAGGAGATGGCAGCCCCGCACAACCGGAAACTGGTGCAGCCCCCAGAAGGCACCTTCTTCTAGCTTTCCAGAACCTCAAGGTACAGAAGACATCTAGGGCTCATGCTGCACCATGCAACATGTAGAATATATAGATTGGAGCTCTGCAAACTGTTCATTCGAAGTCGAGAACACGAGAAAGGACTAGCCCTCCAAAGGACTCGCCTTAGTTCTTTGCTTCCATTGTTGTTGCTCAACTTCCTTCTTCCTCCTGGGTCACTGTGTGTACGGATGTGGTAGTTTGATGATGGGATTTCATCACCGTGTGTTGAATATTTAGCCCACCGCCCATTTGGTTTGCTACGGGGGGGCATCTTAGTAATCGAACTTTCTCCAGAGGATCTGGATTGGTTCAAGTAGTTCCAACTTTCTGCATTGGAGCTTTCAGGAAAGGGATAGGCAGGTATCTGTCATGGCCCCAGATTTGACATATTTGACCAGCCGTGGGGTCACGGGGGCGCCTCCCCGGTGTCAATCCGAATACGATTAAGTCAACTGATGGGGTACTTACATGATGACAACACGAGGGGAAAGCAAAAAAATTTCAACTTTATTCCATTATTTTCTTTCAGAATGTCTTATAATGTCTTGAATTTAGCAAAAATAATAAAATGATATTGCTTATTATTCTTTCTTTTGGTTCAGGAATGATAGATTTTTTGATGTATATTATTTGTTATTTAAAAATTTAATAAATTTTAACTAATTTAAGTTTAAACTAAATTAACTTCACACGTAATAAATTTCTTTCACTAATGAATTTTTTCTAATTCCAAAGTCTTGATCGTAAAAAGAAAGTGTCAAACTACATTAACTAGTAATACATGAGATAAAATAAATAATTTTCTTAGCTGAAAAGTAAATAAATGATGGTATCCCCACTCGTGGAGAAGAAATCTTGAATTATGTGTGACATAACAGTATTAATATAATTATAATAATTAATAAATATTTTATCAATTTTTAAAAATTTAAAAAATGAAAATAAATTAAATTTTATTATATAAATACTTTTACATCATAATATATTATATAAAATAATTTCTCCCACTAATGCCTTTTTTGTAAAATTTTCTTCTCCTTTATTATTCCTCCCAAAGCAGTTTCTATCTACCCTCCTCTATTTTTTTTTTATCAGAAAATCAGAATTCGATAGAATCAGAGACATTACAGTACATCTAATATCTGTAGTCCGTGAGAGGAATTCACAAAACCCATTTTACATAACAAATGAGCAGAGGAGTTCTTAGTTCTTGGCACCCAGAATATTTGCCAATTCACAAAAGAGGATTTACAAGACAAAAGGTCCAGAAAGATGCCCTTGGCTTCCCAGTTTGCCTGCTGAATCCCTCTTTCTGCTTTCACCACTTCTTGAGCATCAGAGAATATTGAGACACTTCGCCAGGAAAATTGCACCAATCGTGCAAAATGTTTTGCCACTGTTTCTTTTTGGTACAAAAAGAATTTTTTGTTTCCTATTGATACAAAATCTTTTAAAATTGTTCTCTCTTGATACAATCTGTTAATTTATCCTAAAAGTGTTAAATTTAAAACTGACATAACATCCAATTGAATTTAAAAACTGATGTAGAATCTGCCTATTATTTTATTCAATCCGACCAGAATTTTTTTTCAAAAAAAACTTTCACCTGACTCAATTCCTTTATTTTTTAACTTTTTATTTTTCTTTCATTTAGAGTTTTAACGAAGGGAAATGACAGAAATACTTGTCGGGTCGGATCAAGAAAAATAAAAAGCATATTTCACATCAGTATTTAAATTCAATTGAATGTTATGTCAGTTTTAAATTTAACACAGTTATGATAAATTAATAAATTGTATCAACAAGGAACAGTTTTAAAAGTTTTTATACCAATGAGAAACAAAAAATTCTTTTTGTACCAAGAAGAAACGGTGGGAAAATATTTTGCACCATTGGTGCAATTTACCCACACTTCGCCACTTCCTCTGTTCAGCTATCCTGGAAGCAGTGAGAACAGCCAGGGATTCTGCCTGGTGGGAGGTTGCAGCAGCGACCTTCTGAGTCCAAACTGATTTGGTCCTGCCATTTTCATACGCTACCCCTGCAACACAGACTCCACCGGGCGACCACGCAGCATCTATAAAAATAGATATGCTCCCATTATTCTGTGAGCTATCTACCCTCCTCTATTACTTTTGCAGATTCTCCGCTCTGACCCTTCTTTTTTCTTCTCCCTGATCTCTCTTTATTCGCTCTCAGCGTTCTCGTCAGATCCCCGAGAACCAATATCAGCCAATACGATCAGTTGCCATGACGCTTGGCTCAGGAGGATCGAGTGTCGTGGGTTGGTCTCTCGATCCTTGCGACCCCACGTCACATTTCTTGCTGTTCTTGTCTCTTTTTTGATATTTACTTGAATCGGCGAACCTTGGCACGGTGCCATTTAAGTTTTTCTCCTGTTGATTGTGGAATCTTGATGGGCTTTCCTTCTAATTGAGTCAAGGCATGTTGGGATTTGAAACACGCTGTGCTCCGTATTACCTGCAATCTTGCTTGTGATTTGGTGAATAAATTGATGTATTTTTCACTATTCAGCTCAGCAGTTGATGTGTTGGTAATCAAAGAAGCAGATTTTAGATGATGGCTAGTTCTTGGATTTTGTTTGATGTTGGGATGCGTCGCCAAGTTTGTGGCCCCTTCTGAGCCTGCTAGCATTCAGAACTGTTCGATCATATGTACCATCAATGATCTGATGCGCTGGGTTGCATCATTGTCGATGAATGTGTATTCCATTCTCCCTTGATACAAAATCTGCGACCTTTTGGAGACATATACTTGCATTTGTCTTTCAATGTGGTCGGCAGTCCTGATAGAGTTGTTTATGACCGATCTTTCTTGGTGACGACAAACTTTATTGTTGTTTGCCTTGGAAAGTAAATTGTGCATACTGGAGTTGCATATCAACTTCTAAGAACCCTTAAGAGGCTTCACTTTAGCCTTCTCGCTAGATTTTATCACGCCTGAGAAAGGTTTTGCAACACTTTTGAACGGTGCTTATACCTTCAGCAGCATTTGGAAGGAGAATTGTCAGTTTTTGAGCAAATTAAATGTGTTCAAAAAGAAATTTTGTGGGTGTTACGTTAATTTCCTTCTGAGTTTTCCAGTTTGTAACGTTATGAATTGATGTTCCATAATCACATTTGGAGTAGGAGAAGGTTTTTATGTTTTTTTACTATGAAAATCTCTTCATATTTCCCATCTTTATACTTTTGTGAATGAAGAGAAGCTTATATATATATATATATATATATGTATGTATGTATATAGTTGTGAATAAAAACTCTATATGATTGAGGTAGTTAAGCATGTCTTACTTCATGTGCTTTACATTGATGATCAGGTATTCCTTTTCGGGGGCTTTACTCTGTAACATTATCTGCAAAAATTGATGGGTGCAAAGAATTCTTGTCAACCCTCTACCCTCAAGTGGTCGGTCTGCTTGTAAGGAGAAACATTAGTATTTTCTCATCCAAGGTTCAAATTTCCCTGGGGCTAGAATGGATCTTTAGGTTTACCTTGCCTTATGTGCCTGTAGGTGTGAGTAAAGAACTTTCTGGTTTGATTGTTCTTATTCATAATATGTTTCCCGGTTTCCTCAAATAGTTAAATAGTTAATAAGGTAATTATAAATTTGTTTCATTAATACCATCTAACGAGCACAATAGTAATTTTCTAGTTTTTTTGGTCCAAAACATATATGGCATTGCTTTCATCCCTTAAGTTATAATCTATACAGTTGCTTACCTATTTATCTAAGATATTGAATCTCCAACAAAGATATGGTTATACTTCATTATGCTTTTGGTGTCTACATTGCACTTAAAAAATGTAGTCATTTATATTTGCAAAATGTAATTTGTCTTATGATCTTTGCAGTCCCTCGAAATTTCAGATTATTGGAGGAACTTGAACGTGGGGAAAAGGGCATTGGAGATGGCACTGTCAGCTATGGTATGGATGATGGAGATGACATTTACATGCGATCTTGGACAGGCACAATCATTGGCCCTCTCAATGTTAGTTGATTCCTGGTTACTAGCAAATTTCTTCTGAATGTGCACAAAAAATCATTTGAAAATCGAGTTGTCGATTACATTGGCATGAAAAGTGATATTTTTGTCAGTGAACTGTTACTCAATATTAATGACTTCTCGTCCTTTTTAATTGGGATAATTCAGAAAGTTCTATTGCATACTTCTGTTATCTTCGAGTCCTTGAATTGATATCCATGGACTGTTGTTGGATGAATTGCTACTTCTTCCATGGAATGGATTGCTAAGCCTTCTTTTATAAACTAGACTTCTTTTGGCCCATTTTATATGAATCAGTGGTGAGAGAAGAAAATACTGCGATCATATCATGTTATTTCATTCTATCCCAAGGCATTGCATCATTTCGAAGGGTCATTTTTTATGGTGGTGATTCCTTATTTCTAAGATGTCCGCCTTTCTATTTTCATGGTTAGACTGTGCATGAAGGTCGTATCTACCAGTTGAAGTTGTTCTGCAACAAAGATTATCCCGAAAAGCCACCCAGTGTTCGATTCCATTCACGGATCAACATTACTTGTGTCAACCATGATAGTGGAGTGGTAAATCCCCAGCATTCTTTTCGTGTCCTTCATAGTACAGCAGTTGGGTTCTTAAATGTTGCTCCTGCCTCCTGCTTCGGTTCTACATCTGTCATGCTGCAAATGAGGATTTAGATTTAAATATTTCATTAAGATTTGACGAAAGATTCTTTGAAATAAGGTGGAGCCGAAGAAGTTTGGGCTTCTTGCAAATTGGCAGAGGCAGTACACGATGGAGGACATCTTGACGCAGCTGAAGAAGGAGATGGCAGCCCCACATAACCGAAAGCTGGTCCAGCCTCCAGAGGGCACCTACTTCTAGCCTCCCAAGAAATATCAGTATAGATGGTGAGGTTTGGATTTGCGAATGCAAATTTATAGTTTGTAATGAAATGATGTGCTGAAGTTTTTAGAACAATGCCTTGGAAAATGTTCTTCCCGTTTCTTGGCATAAGATCACCTTCATATTTCGGTTATCGGTGTTGTTGAAACTCTGTTGAACTGAAACTGTTTCATTAGTGGGATATCATCCTCATGTCTGATTTTGAGCATCCATCTTCTCAAATAGCTTTTTTTTTTTTTTTTAAATCCTCTTTCCATTCCTTACCAACTATTGTGTTGAGTGAAGTTGGGATTGAAACATGCTTCAATGGTAAGTTAAAACATTAATCCGAGAGTAGTGTTGTAAAATCGGAAGTGCGTATTGGTTGGTATTAGTTGAACTGTTCTATCAGCTTAAGGATTGAGTCTTATTGCAGGTATTTTCTTTAATTTCTTTGTTAAGTCCAACAAGCAAGCTCAGTTTTTGCTATTCTTTTATGCAATTTGCAAGTCCATCTCTTCTTCTCTGAGTACATTCTTGAAGCTCTTGATCAATCTGTTGTTGGGTCAGTTTTGATTTAGTTTGCTGAGCCTTTCGGATGAAAATTTTGATATTTCCCATTCTTCTCCTCTTTTTCTACTTGTTGATCCTCTCATTGGATCACGGTCCCCTTCGAGAACATGGCAACTTGGGATAAGATGGCCTATATTTCCTGGCTCTTTATGTCTGGACCGCAACAATCTCGGAATCTTCTTAATGGAATAGGGTCCATCTCATTCCTCTCCTGTTGTTCTTGTACCTGATCCTCTTTCCTGGAACTCAATGAATGTGGTTTGCTCTTGGACTTGATTTTTATCGAAGCATTTGCAAAGTGGCAGATGCAACTTGTGGGAGAGACCTGTCCTCCAATATGTCAGACCCTTATTGGCACTTTTGTTTTGGTGCAACTTGTTTACATATTTTCGGGATTAGCTTCGTGCCAAACCAAACACTGCCAGTAAAATTCCCAGTATGCCCGAAGGTGATATTCAGCTGTGGAAGAACTAAAACATTCTCAGTTACTGTTTTCTCTCCAGTGGGGTTTGGTTGTAATTCGCAAGGAATTGTGGGCGCAGGGTCCACTCTGTACATTTTGTTCTTGTCTAGCTCCTGCCCCCTGTTTCTGCCCACTTCTAAGAAACTATTTCACTGAAAAGGAAAAGAATTTGATACGGCTATATCGTTCTCGATTTGAAAATGAGAGATTCTTTGTTTGATTCTTATCGGTGAAATTTTTCCGTATTCTTTTATTCCGTTCTACCTCCGCCAACTTTCTTTGCAACCATGGAAATCATTTCAGGGACATACAAAACACAAAGTTGCACGGTGAAGAGCCTTAATGGTCCTCTGCATCTACCTGTGTTGAGTACCTGCCAATTGCCATTATCTGACCCACAGTAGAACGTTTGCATCGAGCTCTTTAACTTACGGTACTAGGATTACCCGTGAAGCCTATGCAGCCAGACAACATGCTCCCCTGTCGTCTGGCGTTGCATCATTGCCATGGGAATGCGGTAACTCGTGAAATCATAGATGGGTGCATGGATCAACTGTCTGAAAACAACATATTCCACTGCTAAACGAGGGAACGGGCTTAAGGTTGTGACAATCTAACGTCACTCATGACTCATCACTCTCGTAATTAACTCGTCAGCTGTGGAGTCGCTTTCACGATCACGTGAAACAAGGTCCAGAGGGCAATAACATCATAACAGGCAAATCAGTTTCCAAATTGAACTGTGCAACTTTGTGATTCATTTGAACATGTTAAGACTTGTCATGCAACAAAGACACTTAACTTCCCTTCATTAAGTTCTCTAGCTCACTCACCCAACAAGCAAATTCCCAGGAAAAAAAAAACCCAATAAAAAAGGAAAATAATTATTAGATATACCCATTGACATCCCCACATTTGCAACTATTTTTTCTCAGTTTTTCTACCTGCGTAACTCGGTATTCAGAATCTCTAACATGATCTCAATAATAATGATAAGCTCATGCTCTAACTGAGTTGAGCCACCAAGAAGTAATACTCTTCCAATTCATAAGACTTTGAACTAAATGCCTTACTAAGAGAATTTGATATCGAATTATATCAATCAATTCATAATGATCCATCCGTCTTTGTTTTAGCATTTTTTTAAAAACTAAGATTTGAATTCCCTCCAAGAATCAAGCAATCCAATTTGTTTATGGCCTTCGAGATCTTCGAAGATCAGCAACACTTTTAATTAGTGCAAGTTCTTGATGGATTAAGCAAGGTACTCAAACTCTCTGAATTTCTGATGTCTCGAAACTAGAGATTTGAGTTGGATGGAGCCGAACCACTTAAACCGAACTCATCTCGATCGACCACGTGGATTTTTGAAATGAATGCAAAGTTCCTCCCCTAATTCCAAGCATTTTCCCAGTTAGCTCACCACCCCCCTTTAAATCCTTCTCCTGGACCTCTCTCTCGAGTCGTCTTCTCTTCAGCAGAAGGCAGATGAAGAAGCTCCCCATCCCTTTCCTCTCCAAGAACACAGAAGAGGAAGAAGAAGACGGAGACGATGACATTGACACCACAACCATCTCCCCTTCCCTATGGCCATGGCCATACTACTGCCGCCGCCCCCGGACCCTCTCCTTCCGGAGCGCTGCCGACGACACAGGCCACTTCTTCAGGACCATAAACAAGGCCTACTCGGTGGACGGCGGGGACGTCGACTTAGAGACGGAGCCCGGGACAAATCTGCCCGAGGACGATGACTCTTCGGTCATCGAGATGGCGGTCCGGGGCCTGAGGTCGTCGGAACGGCTATTCTTCGAGCCGGGGGAGACGAGCTCGATCCTCGAGGAGTCGAAGAGGGACTGCAAGTTCCCCCTGATCAAGGAAAGCCTGGTGATGTCCATGGAGTCGAGGGATCCGTACGTTGACTTCAGGAAGTCGATGGAGGAGATGGTGAGAGCCTATGGGATAAAGGAGTGGGATGGCCTTAAGTGTCTCCTGGACTGGTACCTGAGGGTCAACGGCAAGGCCAACCACGGCCACATCCTGGGGGCCTTCGTTGACCTGCTGGTCGACGTCCAAGCACGAGAGTCGATCTCCTGCCACCCCTCCTCCTCTTCTTCTTCTTCCACTGCTCATTTCTCCCACCATCACCGCCACCGCGATTACAACTCTTCTCCGATGAGTTCTTCTTCCCCTCTATCCCTCTGTACTTCTGCTTCATCTTGTTCCTCGTCCAACTCACTGTCGACACTGAGCGTCTCCGTGCTCGAAGCTGAGGGGAGGCGGAGCAGTGGAGGAGGCGGCTGCGATGTTCCATATTTGTCAACTGGAGTTGCAGATGAGTTCGAGATCAGGTGAGACATTTATCGATTCGATCATCTACAAACCAATATATTAACTTTGTTCTATT
This sequence comes from Lagerstroemia speciosa, assembly GCA_037672795.1. Taxonomy (NCBI): domain Eukaryota; kingdom Viridiplantae; phylum Streptophyta; class Magnoliopsida; order Myrtales; family Lythraceae; genus Lagerstroemia; species Lagerstroemia speciosa. The sequence continues at coordinate 5,409,896 of CM075288.1, forward strand.
CGATCAGGCATATATATGGCTACAAGTGTACATTCCATTCAGCAGTTTCAGAAATGTGTATGGTGAAACTCTTGGCGCTCATCTCTTTTCGATCCTCCATTTTCACGCACCTGCAAAATCAAAACTCCGCCATCGTTTCCACGGTCAAGTTAAACCATAAACGACTCGCAACCGCTACCATATTCGTATTTCTAAAATTAGTATGAGTTGTTCTCGTATGTTTGTAGAGTTAGGCTGGGACACAATCATGGAATAATGTTTGAATATGTACAGTTACTGTGTAAGCAGCAAACTTGGAGGGGAGTGATGGCTTTATCTGCAGGGTAAGTCAGAAATGCCAAATCAGGAGGATTTTGAGTTTAATATCCGGAATTCAAATAGATACCGATAAATTTTGCGGTCGAATTAGCTCAGCTTACTAAGAAGTGAACCTGTTTGATTTATGGATTTTCTCAGCTAGTTAGGTTCGAGTGCAAGTTCTTATTTAATAAGAAGATTTGTCAAATTATTTTAACAAATTTATATAAATTTTATTTTATTTTTTTGGTTTGTTTTAACTCCATGAACTTCCAGCAGACAGGACAAATAAATTATGCTGCAGTCAGAGGCCCGAAATTTACATCATTATTTAGTTGGAAAAGAAAATAGACGGATGGATGAAATTTAAAAAAAAAAAAATTTCAGTACTGTTGGTACTGTCCTCGATATCAAATTAAAAAATCTTGAATTCAATTTTTACTGATAGAATTTTCCGTATTCCTTTATCTTTTTCTTTATATTCTATTTTAGGGTTACGGATCTTTTTTTTTGTAAATTAAAAAAAGATAAAATTATAATTTTAAATTTAAAATAAAAATAGAAAAGGGAGATGGCTAGTTGGTGCTTTGCTTCAACGGCAACCTGTGACTTTTAAAAATAATGCATGTTAGGTTAATCAATGGAAGTGCGGCAGAACTCGGAAGCATCACATTAAACACTGCACGTGTCTTGTCACAATCAGAGGCTTCGATCTTCGGAGGTTTAGTTCGCTTAACTGAGCTTTTACCGGTCATTGTCATTGCTAACACGAACATGTCGTATCTTTTTTCGGTTACCTAGCAGGCCCACGAACTTAAAACGAGTAAAAAGAAATGGGTTTTAAACGAGAACTGAGATTCCCGTCAGTAAGAACTGAGATTTAACCTTCTCAATTTTCGATCGAGGCTGAGCATATTTTGTTGCCAGCAGCCATCAGTCACATGGAGATCAAACGCCAACTTTCAAATCTGAGCAAATCTCTCTTTAACACTGACGTGTTAGTGTTGTTCATACAGGAGATACTGATTCATAACTAAGGGATTTCGAGTTCGACCATTACCGTGGTAGCTATGTGATCCCTTATTCCCGTCTGTTTCCTACGGCCCCTGAGCCTCATTTGTCATCAAGAAAAAAAAAAAATCTTGACACCGAATCCTCTTAACGAAGAGGTTTGCGGATTTGCCAGTTATGGTGATTTTGAAAGAAACAAGCCCGATGGGAGTTAGGGTTAAATATCCGGAAGGAGAATGTCTGCTGACAGACAGATGGGATGGGACCAGTGGGGAGGCCGTGGCCGTGGCCCTTGGCCGGCCGTGGGAGCCCACCTGACAGCTACAGATCACGAGGGGAGAGACGGAGGATAGGGAAGAAGAAACGACGAGGGGGTAAAAAATGCAGCAATATCTAAGGTTCAGAGCAGATTCAGAAGATTTAGCTCTCTCTCTCTCTCTTCCTCCTCTCTGATGGCAGAAGAGAGAGGAGGAGGGGACCTCATCGCCATTTTTGAATCGATCTCGTACGCTGTCTCCTCCCCTCCAAATGAGTGGAAAACAACAACGCTGGTGTATCAATAATGGCACCCTCTCGGGTGCGAAACCATTGTCCTGTCCCCGCTCGGGAGAAGCCGTCTCCATCCATTCCGGGTAAACATCGCTTCCTCGTAGTCCGGGCCAAAGAGGGAATTCGGAAATCGGTACCGGATCAATCACAGTCGTTGATCGTGGCCCGCCCTGCAACGGTCGACGGTTGAGATCCGTGTTGGTTGGCTGTACCGAGTGTACCCGTCCTGGCCTAGTAAACACACTACCCTCATTCAGTCCTTGTTGGGACAACAACCTATACATCTTTCATTTATTATTACCTCAACTCATATTTAGAAATCTAACGAGATTGTTCGATCTAGATTTGAATCAGATTAATTTATTGAATAGTAAAATTCTACTCGTGAATTTTTCCCCTACGACGGGAGTCGAATTTTCCCTAGGAAAATTATGGGGTTCGAGAAAGTCTTCAATAAAACTGTCATGCCACTTAGACAATATTAATATGATATATCTGCCAAATTAGAATTCACAATTTACAAATTTTTTTCAATTATAATTTACCATTTATCGGGTTTTTCCTTTTTTTTTAACCTTTTGAATATTTTTTTCGATCAGAGCTCACCATTTATTTATGGATTATTTTATTATTCTTTAAAGAATCTGTAAAATATAATAATTATAACTGTGTAATTATTTATTATATATTAAATTTTAATTGAACATATATGTCATATAAACACCGCCTATAGTATGACTGACGGGGGTAGACGGGCCATTTTTCTATAAATTTCCAAGACCCAGTGAGTTATTGTTGGGCCAAACTTCTCCAGGTACGTGTATCGGAAATGGATACTCGATGTCGGACAGCTAATAACCAGACACAGTAAGTTGGGAGTTGGTTAAGGTAATCCGGAATTCTTTTTTTTTTTTAATAGAATTTTTATACATGAAGAAAATTTATAATTTAAAAGAATTTTAGTTTCTTGTGGATTGGTTTGACACGAACTGAATTAGTCATGACACGTTAATTAAATTTTTGTGTACTAGTTAGATCACACCGATAAAAATAATTAGTGAAAATGGTACTGCCTCGGGCAAAACTTCCGATTCGGCTTATGTTCGAATTCAGATGTTTGAGCTAACATGTGGTATCACCAAACACGCACATATTTCTGAGACTTCCATGTCGAGACGCTGATGGCATGGTTGTATAAACATAAGCTCCGAGAATACTTCAATTCCGATCGGTCGATCGATCTCGTCCCGTGGCGACACGGTTGTTGTACTAATTACTTTCTCCTATGTTTAGGAGCTATGAAAAGTTGACAAGGACCGGGTTGGGTGAACCAAAACCCGACCAAACCTCAGCTAAAATCGTTTAGAAGTTTCCAAGTTCTTTGACTTCGACGTGCGTATGCATGTCTGTTCATGATAAGTCGATGATCGACCGGTCGTTCTTTCTTTCTTTCGTCCCATTAATTCCAAGGAAATTTCAACCTTGAATGGGAAGGACATTCACATTCTCCATACCACCGGATCAGCTCCTCGGGACTGGCAATTCTACTGCTGTCATTGAATAAGTAGCATGCTTTATTTTTCACGTGGGAAAATCAACTGCCGAAGGCCAAAAGAAAATTCAGTTCGACCCAAAAGCATAAAGAGAGAGTCAAAGAACAATACACAAGAGACTCTCAGTCGATAGTTAATATCGATATTATTAATTGCAAGACGTGTGCATATAAATTAATTTAAGTTATTCGAGACTTTTTTATTAAATAAATTTTTGAATTTAAATTTTATAAATGGTGAAATTAGCGATAGTGAAAGTATAAATTAATTAATACAAAATGGATTTTTATGTCCCTCTCCCTCCCCCAGTCCCACGTTGAAGAATCCCAAGAAATCCCCAGCTCTCGCCCTCGCCGTGCGGATGCTCCCAGCCCCACGAGAGCCCGGCTTCACGAAGCTGCCTGGCCACACAGGATCCTGAGCGGGCTCTCGTGCACCGGGAGCATATATATACACGTTACATTTGCTGCTTGCTCCTGCGTTCTTCTGCGTGCATAGATACAGGTGAAGCGTCCCTGCCAAGAAAACTCAATTCTCCTTTCTTCCTTTACATCACTTTGTTCAATTGCCGCTCTCTCTTTTGACGTGTATCTTTATGTAAAACTCGATCCGGAGGATAAACAGACAACTTCCCTCGCCTGACGAAGTTCCTCCGGCAATCTCTTGTCCCCAAGTTTCTGCAACTAGTTGTCTCGTTCGTTCTTTCTTGACCTTCCTCTGCATTACCGTTTATCCAATCTGACGTGATAAGCTGCATTTTGTTTCCAAGTTTTAAACTTGGTTTGTTCCGAAAGAATCCCATAAACATCTTCCTGTCGGGAGACAATCAGGTTCAGAGCTTTTGCAGCTCCTGAGATTGATTGCTCCACTGGGTCACAGGTAATCAATCGCCTGAAAACAGCAGAAGTGCCAGTATCTGTCTCCAATGTCTTATAATCTCTGTGGATTTGAAATAGCTGCAATCATTACTTTCTCTGCCAGGAAACTGTGGTTTGCATTCGGGTTGTGGCAGCCGGTGACTGTTTAAAGTAAGGAGATCGAGGATGGTGGAAGATCTTATTACGAGATTCCTCTTGTACGTGTTCAGGAATTGATCTCATCCTTTGTTTCTTTCACTTGCAAGTTCCTTGTAGGGGAAAGAGGATTAACATTGCGACAACTCGATTGAATTTTTGCGTGGCAGGATGATTCTGGGTTTTGCCTACCCAGCATTTCTGTGTTTCAAGGTGTTGGAGAGAAACAGAGCCAACAACGATGAACTCCGTTTCTGGTGTCAGTATTGGTAAAAGATGGAACTCTGAATTTTTTAACAATTCCAATGCATCTTTCAGATTATCCGTGGATCATGAGAACTTCACCACCTGACAGTGAGCTTGTTGGCTGAAATAGTTCGCTTTTCCAGAAAATCGAAATAGGCAAAATCTCGTTTCCGGACAGGCCAATTCTACCTTCATTAACGACCATTACATCCTGTGTGGATCGAACATGGAAGGCTTGTTTAGTTCTTCAACGAGTTTACATCCGTAATTCTTCGTAGAACATGGCGGATCTATATCCTTCTTGTCTCGGATTATGGATTAAAATTAGAATGCAACTAGTCTTTTTTTTTTTTTGGGTGTTGCTGACTAGTTCTTCTTGGGGTTCTTGCTCATGGCTTTATGTCATATAAGAGCAAGAAATTTACGATTGAGTTTCTGGGGGTTGTAACTGATGTGAATCCTTCTGTTACTAGTTTAAAAAGAAGAATATGTTCTTCGAGGTGACAATCTCGAAATTCAAATCACAAATAGCAGATTACTTTGCTGACTTCCGAAGTACAAATCTACAGGATAATAATGGCTCTTCTCACCATTTTGGAAAGAGTTGCAGATGTCATAATTTCATGGTAAGCATACTGCCACATGCAAAGTTCCCGGATTCCACTCGCGATCTGCTAAAGTTTAAGTACAAGCAAATCTATGAACTGGTTGATGTCTCTTACAGGCTTCCGATGTATGGCGAACTGAAGCTCGCATTCATCATCTATCTGTGGTACCCGAAGACAAAAGTAACAATTCCTGAACCTGTGAAGAACTGAGCTGATTCCTTGCGCTTCTTCTTCTAAGAGGTGTGCCTGTAGCAAAAATTGGTTTATTTGTTTTTGGCAGGGGACTGGCTACGTATATGAGTCGCTACTGCAGCCATTCGTGACGAATCATGAGACGGATCTTGAGAAGAAGCTGCCAGAGTGGAGGGCCAAGGCCTGGGATTTGGCCATTTTCTACTGGCAGAACTGTTCCGACTTGGGGCAGTCGGCGATCTTCCAAGTCCTAGAGTACGTGGCTGGTCAGCCTGGGAAGTTCTCAAAGTCCAGCAATAAGGTAAGGGCTGCTCTCTCCAATGTCTCCTATCTTTTGAGGCACTCCTTGAGATTTTCTTCCAGAGTTCCTAGGGGAATGAAATATAACACACTTGGTCGGGAACTAAATCAATTGTTTTTCAGAACAGCAGTAAGAAGAGCTCCAGTCCACCACCACCACCTCCAAATGACACTCCTACATTCTACAAGCCGGGCAAGAACATGAAACATTCCCAGACTTCGAGTGGCAGCTCAACTTCTCCATATCGAGCAACATCAGAGATACCAGAGTACAATATTGTGCGGGTGCATCTTGATGCAAAAACAGAGTATGTACAGGTTATCAATGTGGCAACCAAAACTCAGAATGGACTTGGGAGCAGCCCCAGCCATCATGTTCCTGGGTCCCACTCGACCAAGAAAAAGCTACACTTTCCTAACCTTAAGTTTAGGCCCTCTAAAGCATAGAGAATTGAAGTACTAGCAAACATTTGTGTGGGTGTGTGTAGAGAGAGAGAGAGAGAAATAGTTCAAATTCTTCCCTGTATTATCCAAGTGAGATTGGTTTCTTTTGTTCTTGATCTATTTGTGTAAAGATTGTTGAGCTTTCTTCAGGAAAAAGGTGATCTTTGAACATCATTAACTTTCATTCTTTAGAACGGGAAATCAATTCTGAGGTGCTAACTCTTGAACATCATCACTGGCAAGCCAGATAAAAAAGCTATTAACCAAAATGGATAAAATCACCGAAACATGCTCACCGAAGATTACAAATTCAACCAATGGAAACTGAAATGCAGCAGCTAGCAAAACCAAAAGATGCTTTTCCGAAAAATGATTGACAAAACGACCATTGTATGATCGTACCTTTAGTCTATTATAAATAGAACTGCAGAGTTGCATCAGTACCATTCACACAGCAGCTAGTGAATCCAATCTTCATCGTATTCAAGAATCCAATCAGTCAACAAAGTCAAGTCAAGATGAACACAAAGATCATAGAGGTATGTGAAGAACAAAAGGTCTTCCATTATGTCACCTTTCATAATGTTGAATAAAATGTTATATTCTATGTAGGATCAATCAACTTCACAGTGTGTACACCACAGGGGGGAAGACGAGAAGGGCAAAGAGGAATTACAGCAGACATCCAATCTGTCACGGAATTGTTCGTTGCACGTCTTTAACAGTATCGGCAGAGGGAAACAGACACCCTTCTCTACACAGGCCCGGTGCCTCGGCTTAATCCTATTCTCTAAGCTAAAGGAGAAGTATTGAGGGAACTCCTTCAGTTCCTTCAAGTCCCTCCCCATCTCCACGACGAAATAATTGAATTTGGGCTCCAAGTTCTCCTTTATGCTGTAACAGAACAGCTGGGGGAACCTCCGAAACATTGTGGTCGAGTCTTTATGGGAGAAGCCGACATTCTTGAAGTACTCGATTCTGGGAATGAGCTTGTCCTCGACGCTGCAGGAGAGTAAATTCGTGTGCTTGTTCACCTGGGAGATGCCGATGCTCTGGAGGAAGTAGAGGGTGGGGCGGAGGTGGGACGAGACGGGGCAGGCCAAGAGGCGGGGCCGCCGGTTGATTACGCTGCGGAGATCGGATCCGGCGACACGGGCCTCCCGGAGGAGGAAGGTGAAGACTGGGAGGATGTCACTGGGGCGGAGGGAGAGGGCCTCAGGGCACATGCCGAAGATGCGGCGGAGCTCGATGGGGTTGAAGTCCATGGAGAGAAGGAAGTCGACGGTGGACTTGAGGGAGGGGAGAGGGACGAAGACGAGAGGAGGGTGGCGACCGATGAGGGTGAGGAAGTCGATGCCGAGGGAGTCGAGGTAGAGCAACTTCTGCTCGAAGTCGGAGGGAGGGGAGGGGAGGGCGGGGAGGTGGTGAGGGGCCTTGGGGGGCTTCGGTGGGAGCGAAGTGGCGGCAGCGGCGGCGGCGGAGGGTGGAGAGAAAGGTAGGGTCTTGGGGCGGGAGAGTGAAGGTGAATCATGGTGAGGATGATAAGGGATAGGAGGCAAATGGGGTTTGGTGTTGGAGAGGAGATGGAGCGTTTCCGGCATACTTACAGAGGTAACTCCATCGTATCATTGCCTTTCAAGAAGAGGAGGAAGAGGAGGAAGCAGGAGCCCCTGCTTGTCCAGCGAGGGTAAATGGGTGACGTGGAGGAAGAAGAGGATAAGAGGAATCCTGATTTGATGAGGAAGATCGGAGATCTGAGCGCTGTCTTGTCTGTTAGCGAGAAGCAGAGGGGTGTCTTTTTTGGGCTAGAAATTGCAAAGCCCACCAATGCAAGGCCCAGGTCCAGGCCCAAGTGATTTCACAGCAGCACCGAAGAACCCTCCGATACCATGACCTAGTTAAAATGTTGGACATCTCTTTTCCAAGATTTTGAGTAAATAGTAAGGTGAAATCTCTTCTAAGTGTCACAGTATTGTTAATGAAGAAAATTCATATTGTGAGATTTTTACTTCTTGTGAATTTACTTGACTCGAATTAGATTAGTTAAGACTTGTTGAACTTACAAATATCAGTGTACATACAGAAAACTAGATTCCATATGTTATTGTGAGCCTAAAGGTTCCAAACTGGGATTCTTTTTATGGATTTATTGTGTTGTTTGATATGAGCCTGATATAAATGCGATTAAATATAAAAATTAAACTTTTAACGGGTGATTGTGGTGCAGACAATCTATGGTGTATTTTCAACTATGTGATTGGCGAATCCCAAAAGGTTTGGAGCCACACACGGCACAAGGGGGAGGAGAGAAGAGGAGGTTGGTGTCTCAACTTATCTTCTCGTCCACCGTTTCTCCTTTGTTTCTGCAACTTCTTCACTTACCCATCATCAGAAGCTCTCTCTTTTATCTACCCCTGAATCAAAGTGAGCTCCTTTCCTTCCTCCCCTGTCTCTCCGCTGCAAGGCAAGCTCGAAAATGGCCTGCTCGGCTGCTGCTTCCACTGCCCTCATCTCCTCCAACCCAAGCTCCTTCTCCCCCAGGAAGCCCTCTTCCCCCGTGACAGCCTCGTTGCCTAGGACCTTGGCTATCCCTGGTGGGCTCAGCAAGCCGTTTATTTCTTCTGGCCTCCCGCGTTTGGCTGCTTCCGCACGCAGCAGCTCCCGCTCTCGCCGCAGTTTCGTTGTCCGAGCCACCGTATGTGTTCTGGTTTTGTCATTGGCTCCGACATTGCGCTTATCCATTGAAGTACCCAGACATTGCATCGCATTGCATGCGACAGGCCCAAATTCATCTTTTCTTGCTTTCTATCTTGAATTGAGTTGTGGGAGATTGCAACTCTGTTGTCACTAAGATTTGATCTCGTACACATATCTTGTCTGAAACCAACCATATACATTGTTGCCCCCCTTTTGGAGCTCTCAAGTTTTGTGCTTTCATGGTTTAACGATCCTGCATTATGAAGAGGGAAGGCAACATTTAAGTGGATGAATTCGTATTACAACATCTGGTATCTACGCATTAGCTTGCTGAATTCTTGGTTCCTATGAATTTGATGGCGGAACTGAATGATTTAAGCTGGTTACCGGAGCTTATGCTCCATTATATTACTTAGAAAGGGAGCAACAGCTAATTTTCACATTCTTTATTTGTATGAAATTGCTATCTCCTTCCCGGGAAAAGCGCTTGCTTCTGAATATGTGTTGTTTGAGGTTTGGAACTTTATATGATTACATTATATTCCTTCCTTATAATTCTCATGTTTATTTTTTTGGTTATTAGTGGGAGCTTCTTATGATGTTCAATTTACTGAATAATGAACGGAAAACAATTGTGCAGGCCGATGCTCCACTTGTTGGAAACACAGCACCAGATTTCGAGGCAGAGGCTGTTTTCGATCAGGAGTTCATCAATGTAAGTCTATCTGCGTGCTGATTGATTAGATGTGCAGTTCCTATCCCTCCTTTTGGTAATCTATATGCATGACAGTGCTTCTCCATGTTCTATAGTGAACTTTGAACTATTAGTTATATTATATTTCATTTCCTCTTTCCGTTTATCTTCACTTCATATGAACCTTTAATGCAAATCATTTTGGTGAAACATGTAGCTACTTGGATAGTGGGCTGCATTTTTTCGCGCATATTAATCACGATATCTTACATCTTTTCATTTCACTTCAGGTTAAACTCTCCGACTACATTGGAAAGAAATACGTGATTCTTTTCTTCTACCCATTGGACTTCACTTTTGTTTGTCCCACAGGTTCACTTCATGTCCCAACTGACAATATGCTGAACTAGATATGTCAGTGGATCCTTATTCACCTCCTCTTGGTCTTCTTTTGTGTAGAGATCACGGCTTTCAGCGACCGGTATGCTGAGTTTGAGAAGTTGAACACTGAAATATTGGGTGTCTCAATCGATAGTGTGGTATGTCTTCTTTCTCTGTCATTTCCTTAACTTCGATGATGCATCTAATTGTTTGGAACTTGTGTTGATGGTGGGCCTTTGCCTTTGATTTGTTTTTCTTGAAGTTCTCTCACCTTGCATGGGTTCAAACCGAAAGAAAGTCAGGAGGACTTGGTGACTTGAAGTACCCACTTATTTCTGATGTCACTAAAGCTATTTCCAAATCTTATGGTGTGCTTATACCAGATCAGGTAAATCATAAGCATTTAGATCTATTGCTGGTCAGGAACATGCTTCAACTTCTCCATTTAATTTTTGCAAGCTTCGGATGATCCGTAACATGGTTAATATATGATTTTGAACCTTTTTTGCAGCAAGCATGTCCCTTTATGTCTGTCGAGTCTATGCCTAAAATTAGCAAGATGATAGATTTATCTTATGCCTTTTTCTCATATCCTGCTGGCCCTTTGAGATTGCAAACTCCAAGCTATAAATGATTAGGGAGAAACTAGCAGTTTTTCATGCTATTGATGACAATATTAGTTGAAGTTGCTCATATGTGCTCCTTTTTTATGCATATTAAGCATTCCTCGGATTTGCAAGGCTTCAGTTTACTTCCCAATTCTTGTTTGTTTAAGTTTTGGAATAGTTATTGGAGAGGTGCCAATGATGATGGATAGATGGTCATTTTTCTTAACAAAAGTTAAGCCACCAACTAAATTTTTCGAATTATAGAATGAAATATGTCTAATAAGATGGTGCAGGTTAAAAGAATAATCTTGGATTCAGTTATTATGTGTATATGTGTGTGTGCTTGTCCTTTATTTCTCAAGTGGCCTTCCTCTTAGAGTAACTCTCTTCCCATACACAGGGAATTGCACTGAGGGGGCTCTTTATCATTGATAAGGAAGGAGTGATCCAGCACTCTACCATCAACAATCTTGCCATTGGACGAAGTGTCGATGAGACATTGAGAACACTCCAGGTAGGATCCCAGATACCCAAGACCCACACCTTTGCCAAAATTTTGTTTCACCTGATTTCAAACGGCATGCTTTGTACATTGGATAAAGGATTTCAATTGGAATTGGAAATCAGAAACAAGTATATACCCTATAGCCTGTTCAGTGTATGATGGAACAGCACAAAAATTGAATAGAATGAACAAGTTATCATATAGAGGAATAGGGTGTACAAGTTGGCAATGCAGATAGATAACATTCCCCGGATGGGCCAGAAGAGGGCCTGAGGAGCAAATCCTTTATGTTCTACACAGGCCTTTATATCTAAGCATCCTCTTCTTTGCACAGGCACTGCAATACGTACAGGACAATCCCGATGAAGTTTGCCCCGCAGGTTGGAAGCCCGGTGAGAAGTCCATGAAGCCCGACCCTAAGCTCAGCAAGGAGTACTTCGCTGCCATCTAAGTTGTGAACCGAGAAAGCTGGCAAAAGAACATTGGCCGCATAATTACAGTCATGAGTCTCAGGTTTGCTGTAGAAGAGTTTTTTTTTGTCATTTCGCAGCCTGTTCTTTTGAAGTCCCTAGTGAGACGGGAATAATTGTTGCAGACGGATCGCCCTTTTGCATTGTGGTAACTTGTTTTAAACATTTCAAGCTATGTCAGCATCGACACTGTTACGGGCATTTTCTTTCTCAGTATCCAATGATCCGAAACTAGTACTGTAACATGCAGTGACTAAAACGAATGAACTTGATCAATCTGGTGTTGTAATGTTCCCTCAAGAGAACTTTTCGAGTTTTGACTTCCTGTCCCCTGATGTTCCATATGGGAGAGAACCTTCTGCTTCAGCAACTACCATTTCTGCAGCAAAAAGTTCCCCAGCTGTTCACAGAGAGTTGTAACTCCTGCCTCGGTCACGTAACTAGTTTGTCTGCCTCGTCCTGAGCCAACTCCGAGGTTACTTCATGGAAATCTGGAACATATTCCTTAAAGACATCTCCAACAATTGCAAAGAGTGAAGATCATTAGAAAAACAATAGCTGCACAAGTTGACCTTTTCTCTATGACCACAGCACAAGCCTAACTCAGCAAACTTTTTCTCATGTACGGCGAAGACATTCTGCCCCGCCATTGATCAAGACAAGGTGGTTGGACAGGCATCCTTGTCAGAAGAACAAAATTCCGGGGGCGCTATGTAAGCAAGCAATCGTTTCTTCAGAAGTCGTAAAAGTGCTTTGAGAAAAATGGAATCTTTCATTTCATACCCATTGTTTGAGTCCAAATTCCTGATAAGTTCTAACATTTTTTTTTTGACATCGATGATATCTGACACTGTGACAACTGATTAATTCACCGGAGGGGTATTCACAGCTCAGGACCTCACATTAAACCCCGGATGCTGACCTTCAGGAGTTATTTTCGCCTCAAGTTGTCTGGTCCAGTTGCGTAGCAGTAGGGGCAGAGAGAAACAATGATGCTACGTGCCGGAACGATAAAACCTTCACCATCTGCCGGTGGCGGATCTCGATGCCGGGAGTTTCTAACAGTTTGTTTGCACCTCAAGCTGTCTAGACCAGCTGCGTAGCAGTCGGGGCAGAAACAAACAATGATGCTGTGTGCTGGAGCATAAAACTTTCACCATCAACCTTATCAACGAAAATCGAATTCCTATGAACCCGTGTTGTTTGGGGGAGTATGTGTGAGCTTCATATTTCAATGGACCGGCATGGTTCAAATCTATATTAATTAATCAAGATTCAAAGTGTTTCGGAATACTAGTTTGTACATGAAAATAAATTACGTGTCGATGATTAATTACAAGTATTCGAAGCAAGCTAAACGTACGTAGCACTCCAATCATAACTACAAAACAAAGAACTCTACAGTAATAGTTTGTATTTTTTTAAGAAAATTTACATAGCGTGGAGCAGCAGAATAAGCGATGAAGAACTGTCAATGGAAGCCATACAGTCTGCATACATCCCTCACTCTCGTGTATAGCAAGCAAACAAAATAATCCGAATGTGTGGTGCAAAGAACACCACCCGATCGCGATCAACTAAACATCACAGCGTAGATCATCACCAATCGAAATCGCACTTGGTGGTCTGGAAACCAGTGGTCGAACTGCTGGCAGCGGTGCTTAGGGGCACCTTAAGGTCGCACTTGATCTTGGGCTTGAACCGGAACGTCTTGATCGCGCCGAGCTTGAACCGTACCCTGAGGTAGAGCTTCACGTCGATGTCGTACACCCCACTGGCCTTGTCGGAGTTAAAATCAGAGAGGTCGCCGCCCTGGAGGACGATCACCTTCTGTCCCTCAAATGCGGGGCTGAGGACGGTGGTGTTCTTGTGGCCCTGATAGAAGCGGGAGAGGGTCGCGGAGCTGAACCGCTCGCCCTCGTAGAAGGCCCGGGCCTCGATGCGGTCGTAGTAGACGCCGATTTTCTTGTTGGGGTTGCGGACGGTGAGGTTGAGGTGGAGGTTGTAGTTGAGCTGCTGGGAGTTGGAGTCGGTGGTGAGGTTGAACTGGGTGAGCTGGGCGTCGGTGACGTGGAACTTGACGAGATTGGGGCGGAAGATGAGCCAGAAGATGAAGGCGGCGAGTCCGACGATGACGGCCACCGTCAAGATCAGCTCCAGGAGGAACTTGAGGAGGCAGCAGCCGCAGCAGCAGTCGCAACCCCGGCTACGTCCCAGGCTGAGGTAGGAGCTCCGGGGAGGGATCGACGGGCCGTAGTAGGCGCCGTTCAGCTGAGGTTGTTTCTCCGACGACATGGCGATCGAGGATCGATCTCTGTGTTACGAGGAGTGGAAAGGATAAACCGTGGATGAAAAGACGATGATGAAGAGCGAGTGCACAGTTATATACACATATAATTATACAAACATGTACACTGGCATGAATAATTCATGGAGACAGACAGGAATACGTAAACGCAAGTGGGCTAATGAGCGCCTGGTAACGCGGTTGTTTTGATGTGAACGATGATGTTGCCATGAAGTTTCCAAAATCCAATTTTGGGATTGCCTCTTTCTTTTCCTCACTGCACGAAACAGCCACACCAATTTAGAAGAAGCAAAAGAAAAATAGGAAATTCCCCTATGATGATCCTCATTCGATTATGGAGAAGGTTTCTACTGGCGACATTATTATTAAAGAAAACGAAAGAGTGTTCCTGTCTTTCATGTCTTTACAGCTCCAATGATTTAAATTAGAATTACAATAACCATAATTTTTTTTTCATATTTATAAAACTTAAATTATAAAAATTTTTTAAGAAAAAAAGCATCCAACAAATCTCAACTACTGGTGCTAGTCTTCGTTTATTTTCAGCTTTGTCGTGGAAGACGTTTGGATGCCGTAGTCTCCGTCCGCTTATAATATTAGGTCATTTTCGCAAAGTCCGAAAAAGTCGCCTCCGCATTCTGTGAAATGCCTAAATTATCCATGCAGGTGTGAGTGTGACCTGTCTTTAACTTGGGTCTTATTGGAATAGAATATATTTTCTGTCCCTAATATTTCATGCAGTTATATTTTTTATTTCTAATCTAATTTTACTATCAGTATCGTACTTAATATTTAAAAAATTACAATAATTTAAATTTTTTTACTATCATTTTCTTCCTCAATATTTAAAAATTCTAACGTATCCACACCAATTGCCAATCGATCTAACCTGACCCCGACCCGAACGCCAAGGTAAGTCAAGTCAATGGTCACGGTCCAATTTGGCCCATTTCACTTGTGGGCCGGGCTGCATAGCGAGTATTGCTTTCATGGGGCTTGGGCCCATTTGCCTAACTTTACATAAATGGACCGGTTTTCTAGAGTAAATATTCCGAATCTTGACACATGTAAAGTTTTCATAATTTTTAAGAGTTAACATTACAACTGTCAAGATCCAAGAGACATTTACATAGGAAACTCGTTGCATATTATTGTACACTTAATATTCACACTTTTGCAGTTTTTTAAACGACACCAAATCCACATAGAAGAATAAAGACGGCGATGTATGCGCAGCCATGATTGCACCGGACATGACTAGATTAAGGTGGCTTGATATCTCTTTTTTTTTTTTTTATATATGTAAAGTTTTATATTCGAATAAAAAAAATTACAATCGAGAGAGTTTTAGGATGCAAAGGTAATTTCGGGAGTTTATTTCTCCAGTAAGGATATCGTGTACAATTTCAAAGCATGAGCTCACGTTTGGGAACTTCCTAATATACAGAGACCATGCAAAGGTTACGTGTAACGAGCGTCTAAAGTAGAAAACTGACAGCCATGTAGCATGATCTAGCCCGGCTGAACCGTCTCGGCCGGCGGTCATCCACAGCAGGCCTCGGCTTAATTATCTCGTACTCACAGGCTGACATCGCACTTCTGTGCCATCTGGTACTTGATGGAGTCGTGGCCGATGACTATGCCGTTGCCCCGGCCGCTGCCGTACCTGATGTACGCGGGGCATTTCACGAAGATGTGGTAGTGGCCGGAGGTGAAGGTCCCGACTTTCCATCTAATCCGTCCCTCGATCTTGATGATCAGCGGCAGGGCTCCACCAGACTGCTCCTGCTCCCATCAAATCTCAGCATTTCATTTTACTGTCTAACAATCGGAAGAGATGAATTATTCATTTGCAATTCGAGGCCGTGGTTAATTGTCAAAACCTGGTTCAGGGTGAAGGAATTGTAGGGGGCCACCGGAATGGAGTTGCCGGAGAGGACGGGGGACCAGATGTCGACCTCCTTGTGGCCCTGGTAGGACGGCGGGACCTGGTACCGGTGGGTGATCTGCTGATTGTTGTACGTGGCGGACACCACCACCTGGTCGTAGTAGATGCCGATCCTGTCGTTTGGGTTGCGGGACGAGACGGTCACCCCAATGCTGGTGGTCAGGAAGTTCGGGACAGAGGCGTTGAGGCCGTAGATGGTCACGTCCTGCAGCACGAACTGGGGCTTGCGCGGCCTCAGGATGGCCCACGCCAGCAGGATGGTGAGCAGAAGGACTAGGTTGAAGGCCACCAGGGCTGCCCAGAGGCGACGGAAGGCCTTCGTCCCCCCACCCCCGTGGTGGTCATCTTCTTTGGCTGACATGGGTTTTCGTCTGTGGCAGAGGCAGCTCTGGTTCCTCTCGGTGGTAGTCTGTTGATGGCTTTATAATAAGCCGAAACTCCTTCAACTGTTTAAAAAAAAAAAACTTAAAAAGCACTATGATTCCCGGTTACTGCTGCATGTTCGTTCGGGAAGAATCCATCTTTCCAAGTGTGGCCCTCACCATAGGAGGTGGATTATTAGGTTCAAGAATATACTGTCACGAAAACTTTCTTGCAGTTGCAGATGGAATATATCCATATACGCAGAAGCTGCTGGCAGCAAAAAGACTCGAAAGGTGCATATACTCCACGGAAGTTAGTTTCTCCATGGAAGCGAGGTATCCTACTGTGTGCTTGTCACAGCCTTACCTTTTGTTCCTCTGAATATACATCGATCCCAGCCCCGAGTTGTTCTTGTCACAGAAGCTAATCGAGGATGCCTGCAACTACTTTGCCTTGAGGAGAAAGGAAGGAGAAAAGGAAAGGTAGAGAGGGAGAGAAGTTTAGAGTTTACGGAATGTGGGAGGCGCCCGGTTGGGGTTAGGGGGTAAGGAGATGGAAAATGACTCTTGGCTCTGACCGATGAGAATCGGCCCTAGAGACTCTTGGTTCAGGCCCGAGGAGCGAGCACCTCTGTCCCTAGAGACTCTTGGCTAAGGAGCCTTTGTTTCTTCGGGATGCATCCAAAGTTTAAAGGTAGAGAAGTCTTGCCGATGAGGTGCAATGATACAGTTTAATTTGGGGGGTGGTCTAGATAAATGTGGAAGGGTGTGCATCACCCTGGGTGAGACCACATTTATGTGCTTATACATCGATTTATCTAAATTCATAGATTTGTAGAGTGCTCATGAGATAGGAAAAACTAAACTGTTTATTATAAGAAAATGGAAAGGACGGTGGATGAGTCCAAAAAGAATAAAGTGTGGGAGGAGGAAGCGATTCAGTAAGGGGAATCTTCTCGGCAGAGAACTCCAAAAGATAAAAGGAGAGAGATGAAATGCAACGCATTGACAGCCCAAAGAAACGAATCAAAACTGAGACATGACAGCATTTCAAGATTCAAATTCAGTAAAATGTGTGGTTATACGAAAGCCGACCATACCTCGCCGACCACCGTTAACCTGTATATGGTTGCTGACAATGTCAGTAGTTACCTGCATGGTCCTCGATGTTTGTCTTCCGGGTAAAGGTCTTGGTTTCGAGCTATCACCAAGCAACTACCGAGGAAGCTTGCTGAGCTTTCCAGAGAACTTGGAATGCTGGGTGAACTTTAACTTCAGACCAACATTCACCATGACTCGGTCGGTGATTCAGTCGCTCCATGAGCAAGAAGGATATCCAGAAAGTAATGAAGTAGGCTCACAGGACACACTCGATGCTTGTACGTGCAGCATATATATAGTTGGTTTAGCTCAATGAACTAACCATTGTTAATATGATCGGACTCGACACTTGGTTCCTCCATTTCCCCTACCTTCTCGAATCAAATTGAATCTGTGAAAATTTCAAATCAATTCAATGTGGGTCAAGTCAACAAAGTAACAGAATTGCGATGGACTCATTGGGCTATCCAAACCCTTTTTTTTTGGCCAAAGGCTATCCAAGCTTGGGATCATCCCACATGACACAATAAATTCCTAGGTAGGAGCTGGTCAATCAGTGGCCTTCAGGGAACAATGAGTTGCACACTTGCTGTAAATATTTCTCCAAGGCCGTTTTTCTCTTGCTCTCAGCCAAGAATAAGAAGATACATCGATTGAACTCGACGACAAGGATGGACACGGACAATCTTGTCGATCGTCTTCCGTTCAAAACATGATTCCTGTCTTGTGTCTAACGAAATCGAATTCCTTTATTCGTATTTTCGACTGACAGGAGAAGTAAGCCCTTGATAAATAACTATGTAGCAGGCATTCTCTGGGGCTGTCCGTGGCAGCGGAAGCTTCGCGAGGAACCAAAACCAGACTCGCTCATGGATTCGCTTGTTAGGTCTTTGCCGCAGACCGCCGTAGCCGACGTGCTAAATTGTAGGAAAATCAGAGTTTTGTACGAAGTTGTAGGAAAAATGTAACCCAATTTAGGAGAGCCTCCTGCGTAACAAGTATATAACGTGACAGTACTGATATAGTATCACGAATCAATAAAATTAAGTTATATTAAGATTTTTTTAAGTAAAACCTAAAAATAAGAAATAATAGTAAAAATAGTTTGATTTAATTGGATTGTGACATGACATAAACACTATCATGTAATATACCGTAATATACAGGGAACTTTCTCCCAACTTAGAAGTTCTTTCACATGAAGGCACTGACAGACTGCCCAAAATGAAAGGTCTGCTACTATATATGCATCTTAATTAAGAATAAAAGACTTAGATTGCAGTTCCTAGGTTCTACAACTACAAGAACGCCCGCATGCTCCTCTTTTCACGGATGACGTGATGTGATGAGCTCGAACTATAAACACTAGGTATTACCAAAGAATTTTACTCGTAATTACAGCGAAATCGAGATTTATCGGTACAATTGCGGAGAAATAGAAGGTCTCCCCCCCGAATTGATGTGCTCAAAGAGCCCGAGAATTGCATGCAATTAAGTCTTTCTTTGAAGGTGTCAAGGCGATGCAGAGCTTTGAATTTATTCGAGAGCTCCCACATGACCGCCATACCGAATATAATATATAATACTCCAACGGTCAGATTACAGAAGCTGCTGGAGGTTGATTACGAATTTAATCTCGACATTTAATACCTTCCCGAAATATATACGCATTCCCGTGAACGAAAAAAAATCCATACTCGAATCTAAATCAATCAAAACTCGTTGTACATCTGAATATTGGATAATTTAGATAAAAAAGATATGTTATCATCAAAAAATAGTTCTCTATTTTATTTTTGTATAAAATTAATTTATCTGCGGAGTTAGCAAACTGTTTATTCTTTTCTCGATTATAAAATAAATCCACGCGAGTACTGAAATTATTGGAGAAAGAGCTCATATCGAAATTACAATTTACTAATTTCAGATCGAGTCGGGTGTTAATGTATCGCACCTCCTTTCTCCTTGCAGCTTCTTGTCTCCAGAATTGGGCTATGTACATATGAAATTTACAATCTTTCGAGTTGCTTCGGCTTCCTGTTGACAGTTTCCTTCGACGTACATCTTAAAATATTCATAAATTTAATAAATTTTTAAATATTTAATTATATGCTAATATTGGTTACTGGAAAAATTCCCTGCCTTTTTTATATCTATCTTTAAACGTTATAGGTTGGCTTGTTCATTAAATTAATAGTTGAGCACAGAAAAAACTCTTCTTCTTTTTTTTGTAAATTATAATGTACAGTGTGTACATCGAGGGCATAGGAGAAGAAGAAATTAATCGGCGGCCGTTCGATTGAACGGGCTTTGACCCGACGGACGGGTTCGATCTCTCGCAGCTGCTTGCTAGAAGCTGGCATCTGGACGGTGACTTCGTTGATCGGGCAGACCAGATAATATTGATACATCCGACGGTTGACTTTCTGGTTATTCATCGCCGACGTCGGCCCTCGACATGTGGCGCCCATCTTCCGTTTCATTGTTTTTTTCTTTTCGATTCATTAAAAATCACATGTTTACCAGCTGAATCGGTGGCAAATTTACATAAAAACATCTCTTGTTTGACTATTGAAATCATTTTCTTCCCATTTTATGTTCATACACCAAACGGACTCTAACTGATTTAGATTCAGCTTGTTTCGATATTTATAAGAGTTCGAAAGTCTCTAAGTCGTGAACATTTTCCTGTTCAAAATACTGAGATTGGAGATTTCGCTCGACGAAATTGAAGAGGTACTAAATCACCTCGATCAACATCCCCGTGATCGGTCCGAGATCATTTATATATATATATATATATATATATATGTACGTGGGTGCAAGTAATTAGTTAACCCCTGTGCGACAATTTAATTTGTATCTAGTTAAAATTGCTTTCGTAAGTCCAGCAGTTGACCTGTCCCAGTCTCATTAAACGAGATACTGTACAACTGGCCATCTTCATGAATACTTAAATGCGTAGACATATATGTGTGTGTGTATATATATATATATATGTATGGCATCGCAAGAAATTGAAGTGGAGGGGATGAAACTACCGAGAATTCATGTCGAGTATTTGTTATCAGTCAATAAAATCGAGGGCCACATCCTTCGTGTTAAGCGTGCGAGCCACTTTTCGGGGAATTTGGCGCGATGTTATCGTCAACAGTTCGAGGTTAAGAGATGCTGTTTCGACTCCATCGTAATCGAAAAGAAAGTGGGTGAATCGTTCCATCAAGATTAAAGTATTGCATGGGACCTACATTGAACGATCTTTGCATCTTGAAATTGATGAGTTTTTGCGACTCGCGACCCGATCTTGTTATGGACCCAGATCGTATTCATAAGGGAATACCGAAACGATGCACTATTGCTGTTCATGTATATACACGGATGCATCGGTCTAGTTAACAGAGAAAAATCAAGTGGCATGTATATATACGCACATGTGGTACGTATATACATACATACGTACATTGTATGTGGGCAGTTGAATTGGATTTGGAGGAGAGGTAGGGTTTGACATTTTGTTGGATGGTCAAAATCCCTTGCGTGATTTGAAGGAGCCGGGTCGTACATTGATCCATACAAATCAGCAGCGGCAAAGTATCATTGAACATGCCGTCGATGTTACCACTACAACTTGTCGGCCGCCTCTTTAAACTGGATGAAGGCCACAAATTACTCCCAACTTCAAAGAATCTTTGAAATATATGTGATATTATTTCCAAATTAGGGTTTTTAGTGTCCTGTCTTAATTTTTGTCAATCTACTTTTTTTTTTTCCTAAACTTGTCAGTCATTTACATAAAAAGGAGAAATTAATGTCCAGAGAACGCATAGGATTAGAATTTCAGAAAAAATTTATTAACGAAAATTGAATTTAGATTTCTTACTTTAAATACATCCATCCTGCCTCCTCACTTTCTCATTTCTCAGGATTAAGAGATTCAGCATTAATTTTTTTTACGAATCGTATTTTTTTTGTAACATCTCAAATTCAGAATTTTAATGAATTCTAACTAATGCAGTTTAAAGCAAGAATGGATTTAGGGGTACAGGTGCCGATCGCCCCCCTCGAAGTCGGAAAAATCCTTAATATACTTTGCATATTTAAGTCGATTTTATCCAATTTTTATTAAACTATTATATTTCTCCGCCCTAAACTCCTTATATTAGTATCTTATGGAGTTTCAATCCGTGAACTCGTTATGTTAGTATCATGTGAAGTTTTTACCCCCTGAACTAAATTTCTGGATTCGTCCCTGGTTTCAAGTCAGATTTGCATACTAGAAAATAAACTATTTTATTATAAATTTTTTTCATTTATAAGATTGAAATATAGATCTGGCAAGGCCACCCAAAGTCAAACCAACCGATATTTTTTGTGGTTGCCGGTTCCACCGTTTTTTTCTTGCGTCGGAGCGTGCTTTGTAACCGACAACTGAAAAATAAAAGGTCAAAATTAAGGAATGTGGGTGAAATTGCATGTGCGAACTAATCGTGCCTCTACTCTCCGGGCACTTCTCAATTAATCATACACTTCTTTCTCCATCATCCTCCTCCTTTTTCTTTCGTACACACTTAATTAAAGGTTTAATAACCTTCAAAAAATGAATTAATTTAATGGTACCGTTCTCAATCATAAATTAATAAAAATTCTTATTATTAAGATTTTTCGTATGCCTTAATTTCCCCTTTCTCATTTTTTCGCCACTGTGATCAAGACTCAGTATCCCAAAGGAGGCCATTCTTGAGCCGTTCAATGCTCCTTTGAAAAGTCCACCCTCTCTAAATCTCTCGCCCTGTCTTCCCGTGTTTTATTTTGACTTTCATATTTTGAACCTGCCCTCTTTCTTATATATCTAACTCCTCCTGCCATCATCTCTGCGCCATTGATCAATATTCACATCTCTCCTCTCTTTCTCTTCAAAGCTTCATCTGCCCCCAACTCCTTGAAATCTGACCTCGAATTTACAGAGAGTACTTTGATCGGGTTTTCCCGGTGCAAGCTACGGATTTGTAGCATGGAAGACGTCGATGTCCCTCCATTCTTCATCTGTCCTATCTCCCTCGAGATCATGAGGGATCCGGTCACGGTCTCCACCGGGATCACGTACGACCGGGAGAGCATCGAGAAATGGCTGTCCGGCAGCTCCAAGAACAAAACGTGCCCCGTGACGAAGCTGGCCATCTCCGACTCCGAGCTGACCCCGAACCACACCCTTCGCAGGCTGATCCAGTCGTGGTGCACCCAGAACTCCTCGCGAGGCGTCGAGCGGATCCCCACCCCCAAGGCTCCCGTCACCAAGGCCCAGATTGCCAAGATCCTCGAGGAGGCCATGTCGCCGCTGGCTCAATCCAAGTGCCTCAGGAGGCTCAGATCGATCGCGTCCCAGAACAGTGCGAACAGGCGGTGCATTGAAGCGGTCGGCGGCGTTGACTTTCTCGCCGGGATCATAAGCAGCAACAACGAGCTCTCCACTTCATCATCATCAGAAGACCTATCGGATCTTGATGGGTTACTCGAGATAAATAGACACAGCGACAAAGCCCTAGGCATCCTCTACAATCTCCAGCTCTCGGAGGCTGGTCTCAGGGCCCTCGTCGGAAAGAAAAACGGGGAGTTCGTCGAGTCTCTAACTCGTGTCATGCAACGAGGGTCCTACGAGTCGAGGGCCTATGCTGTGATGCTCTTGAATTCGATGTTTGAAGTCGCAGACCCGATGCAGATAATAACCCTACACCGTGAGTTCTTCATCGAGGTCGTGCAACTCCTGCACGATCAGATATCCCATCGAGCGTCCAAAGCTGCACTAAAGCTCCTCATCCAGATCATCCCATGGGGGCGGAACCGGATCAAGGCCGTGGAAGCAGGACTCGTCCCGGTCCTCGTAGGTCTCCTCCTCGACTCTTCCTCAGACAGTCGACGGCTCAACGAGACGAGCCTGATGCTTCTGGAGATGATGTGCCAGTGTGCTGAGGGACGGACCGAGCTCCTGAAGCATGGGGCTGGCCTGGCGGTCGTGTCAAAGAAGATACTCAGGGTTTCGCAGGTGGCGAGCGAGAGGGCAGTCAGGGTACTGCTCTCTGTGTCGAAGTACTCAGCCACCCCGGTCATCCTCCAGGAGATGTTGCAGCTCGGAATCGTAGCGAAGCTATGCTTGGTACTTCAAGTTGATTGTGGAAACAAGACGAAGGAGAAGGCCAAGGAGATTCTCAAGCTGCATGCTAGGGCTTGGAAGAACTCTCCATGCGTACCCGTGAACTTGCTTTCTTCATATCCCTTGTGAGCTGTGATCTCTTGATCGTAGAAGAAACCCATGGATCGACCAAGAAAAGATAAGATGAAGAGGTGAATAAAGGGACAGGAGGAGAAGTGATTCTCATGGGAATCAAACTGAAAATTTCTTAATTTTTAATTAAAATATCGGATGCCATGCTAGTTGTGATTCTTGAATACTGTCTTCTGTCATTATTTTCTTTCTATTTCGGAACAAACATGTACATTTCTTCAGATACATAGTCCAGATTGGAAATATCAGACATACTTAATTAGGAAATGTGTGTTCACGGAGACAGATCTGTTTTTTTTTTTTTTGATAGTCACATGGCGAAAATTAAGGTTGATTTTTCTCTAGCTGATGAATATTGGAATGCTGATGGTTTTTAATTACCGATTCGTTCATGAAAAGTATGTTAAAAAATTTAACATGTGCATTTGATTAGAATTGGCTATACAATTCGAGATTTGAAACATTCGATAGAATTCAAAGTATGTCCTTAATTACATATTCTTCACGTATCATGCAATTTATCTCAGATAAGTGAAAAATTCTTAGGCGAGCCGAACTCATGAATGGTATTGTAAACTTAATCAATGAATATTTGACACGTAAATAAATATTTTAAATTATATTTAAAATTGAATATTATTAATGAACAGAAAAAAGTGATGCGATAATATGCAGTGATACATAATGTGTTAAACATTTTTTTTTTTTGCTGAGAATGACATCATAATGTGTTAAACATTTATTGGTTGAATTCACGGATAATGTGATTAACTGAGCTCTTATAAGAATCTTAACTCGGTTTTGAATATGCCACAACATCATAGATGGAATTTAATTTCGTTCTTATTCTTTTTACGACAATTTATTTGTTATACATAAAAGTTAATAAGATTAAATTAATTTAAATAGAGGTCATTCCGTCTCTGATTGGTTGAAATGTAGATGTGTCGGAGAGATTATGCTGAAAAGAAATGAAGGATGGAAAAAGAGGAAAAATGGATGTATCTCATTTTTTCGATTACAATAATAAAAGGAATACGAGAAAGGAGGTGTGAATAGACACCGGGAGTTCCGTGAATTGAATAAAGTCGAAAATAATATCGTTATAACACTAAATACAAACATAATTTCGAAAGTTCATTTATCTTATTTATGAACTGGAATATATTGAATATTTAAATGTTTTCTAGCTAATATTTATGATATCATAAAATATAATAAACATAAAATGCAAACTTTCACATCACATCAAATTCCATATATTTGATGATGTCAATTTAATGATTATAACCAATTAACAATATTTAGCCATTCAGCCTGTCTAGAGGATTAATTAATCAGTCAACTAAAAGGAAGCCATGACAAATGATAATTAAGTTGCTGTTATAATGACGTGTGTCTTCGGGAGCTTCTGAAAAAGTCAACACTTCATTTACGTTTTTCCGGCGTGGTGAAAATTCTACTGTTTCGGCTATGCAATCGTAGAAGAAGCAACCACAGAATATTCGGGAAAATCCAGTTATTTCGAACACAAAATCGTCTAGAATCATTTCCACACAGAGTTTGGCAAAAAAAAAAAATAGAAACAAGAGATCATTTCTCAATCGACAATTGAGAAAATTGCTGAACGATTTTTTTTTATCGGAATTGCAGAAGCTTCGTGCATTTCTTGGGAGGTTACATATTCCTACAAGTTGATATAATCTCTTTTCTGTAGAATCAGGAGTTAGATCAAATGGCGAGAGCTCTCAAATCTCAGTGCAAGTGGAAGAAGATGGGATTTGTTGACATGGTAGAAGTCAAAATGAAACTATTCAACCTGCTCGCTGATTTGGAATAATTCAAAATTTAAAAAAGAAACTAACAACGTTAAGTTTATAAATTGAAGTGTTCTTCTTAAGGCTTGGTCTGGTTTTGATCACGTTTTGATATAATGTATGTACATAAACTATATATATGAGTTTTGATTTAGTAACATTACCGGCAAGTTTTGAATTGAATCATTATTATTGAGAGTACCCTCAATTTGGAATCATCAAATTTAAATCTGGTTCTTATAAGTGAGACTTCTTATATCTCTCGAATCTCGTTTTCTATCTTTTAACCGGTGATAATTATTCAACGTATGGATAAGGGCAACAAGGTTGAGTCGAGGGTCGAGAACAAAATTAGAGTTTGGGGATGGCACCGTCGATCAAACAATTGGACCAAGATGACCTGGAGTTCAACCGGTGGGATATCCGCAACGATATGACCATGTACAGATGTTCAATTCGTCGGACAAGACATTGTTGACACGTTCAGGCACACAAGAAAACGTCCGAAACCTTTGTCAATAACTGAAAATTAAACGAGGTCTGAATCTTTCTGTCAAAAGTATCAATGTTTTATGAAATTAATAAAAACTTGAGAAATCTAAGCCAAGAAAGGTGTGGCCGACGAAGGAGACTGGGTGAACTCGCTACATTCGCACGATCACTGGCAAGAAGGAAGACGTAAATAAATTTTATATTTGATTGACCGTGACGGATCTTATGTAGCATATATAAGGAAAATTCATTCATATTATAAGATTTGTTATTATATTATTATATTGTATGTATAGATATACTCGCATTAGTTTCTCTTGCATTGAGGAATCATTCCATGTCGAGTCCCATCGATCCTATACATGAATAATATATGCAGACCATGCAGGAAAAATAGAATGCAGGGACTCACTTCCTCGGTAACGTATCCTCACCAGGAAAATAGAACTCTCCATAACTGATCGCGGTCGATTGGCTCGGATCCTCGGCCCGGACTTGATGGTCAGGCCCGAGAACCGGCTGCTCCGGAGCTTGCATGCTACTGTCATGGAACAGCAGATGATGTGTGCCCGACCACAAAGCAGTGGTTTCTCGAGCCACGGTATCCTCGTTTGGCAGATGGGGTAAGATGCAGTAATTCATGTCCTCGTCACTGCATTGTTGGAGAGAGTCGGCTATCGTTGAATGATCGAATGTCGTAGTATTGTGATTGCCATCTTTGTTCAAGTGAGTATCTGCAAATAGATCGGATAGAGATTCCCACCCGAAAAGGCCATTCCCGGCTTCGAGAAGCCCTACGCTGGAGTCTGGCGCATCTGCCATGCCCGATGAAGTACACGGATGATGCAAGATCAGTCCACTGTTACTGCTGAAGGGTTCTCCGGGCTCAGATCCACTGCTACTGTTCGATCTGGGAGGATGAGGATTCAAAAAATTCGCATAAACAAGTGCAAGATCAATGTCAGGCGGAGTCGTGGAGGAGCTCGACCCGTGAGAGGGCCCGGGCTGCAGGTGGCTGGAGGGGCCCTGGAAGCCTGTACTCCTGGAGGACATAAAGTCGGTTGACAGCCTAATGGACTTCCCTCTCCGGTTTTTCCGGCAGCCGCCACCAACAGGGATGTTCCGGAGGGAGCCACCCTTGGTCCAGTACCGGCGGCAACCTTTGCAGAAGTACCTAGGTTGGGTCAGGCTGTAGTTGTTGTAGTAGCAGAACTTTGTGTTGGAGGAGCCACAACGAGGACAAGTCGGGGATACCTCGACGACTCCAGGCTTCCATGCTCTCTCCATCACCAGAAGGCTCTGATACTGCATAGTCAGGACTCAGGAAGCAGCCTTAGGGTTCTCTCTTTTCTTCAGCAATCAGTGTCCCTTTGAGACATCGAACGAATAGAAGAAAGGAGAAGATCGATCCAAACCGAATAAGAAGGGCTTAATGGAGTGCTGGAGAAGGTATATAATTATACACTTTCATGCACATGAAAGTGCATGGAGTGTGTTGGATATCAACATGCACTCGTGCAACAAGGTGGATTTCGGCGGAAGCAACTTCCACGGTACGTACAGCTAACTCGGGACAGACTATCTGAAACAACCCGGTAACACAGCACACACGAACCTCACAGTCCCGTGGACTAACACGACGCTGTCCCTTACTGGGCGGGGGCCGGGGAGAAGGGTTGTGATGTTTTGGTAGAGGTGAAGGTTGAGGGTGGGAAAGGGAGCAATGGCCTCGAGAGGCCCGGAGAGATGCCTTGGAAGAGCAGACAGCAGATGATGTGAAAACGTTTTTAAAAAAGAAGGAAGCTAAGGGACGCTGTGCCCCGGGGATTGTTGGGTCTTCAATATTGCTTGAATCTTGAAATCTGCAGGAAGAAGAGGAAGGTGGTCGGCGGTGGTGCTCGATCCAAGAAAGCCCATGATCCAAGAGATGCTTCCTTAAGTCACCGTTTATATGATCATTATACCATCGACCACAGAGACATTCCTCCCTCTAATTAACTTAATGATGATTGATTAATGCTATCCCCCTTCTGCAGTAACTTGCTCGATGTCGATTGCTTTTGCTTCCACTTCGGGGCAGCCCAAGATCTTGGACCGCTCACCCGATTCAAATCTCAAACTACACTTTGTGTAAAATTTTTGCTTGCGCTCGAGATTCCATTTAAAAGTCTAAGTTATTATGCGGTAGATATTTAATTCTCTTATAAAATCAAATTTCTTCTTTAACTCAGTCTACGCAAGATTTAACTCACAATACCCGCCATCATGTGGCAACGAGAAAGGGGGACAAACTAGCATGAGACATTTCTTCTCTTCTGTTGTCAGGCTAACATGCAAGTCGAACTTTTTCCGTATTGGATAAATTGGCCCCGAGCTGTACATTTTCTTGCAGTCTCAAACATAAAGGGTCACGAGTTTTATACTCAAATTTGGTATGATGTGAGTTTAGCATCGGTTCTCGTAGGCCTATTCGGTAACATACAAGACTGCCTCTTTCATTAGGCCGGCTGGTTCTTCAGCCCAGCCCATGAGCTGGCCCTTGTAACTGTGGCCGTTCGACTGTCAAGGTCAAGCTAGACATAATTTCATTACGTACGTACCAGCAAGCTTAAACGGATTAATTTTTAACTCGTAACCGGTTCGCTCAAAATTTACCCACCGGACCATCGCTCGTGGGCTCTTATAGGTCAATCGACACTGCACGTCTCGATCAGAACCACTGATACAAACGACAGCGCAGACCGGAGGAGGAAAATGAAGCTTCCCACCTGGCCGTGTTGTATGGGGAAGGCGTCTCCGCAGGGAGCACTTCCCTGGACGTTGACCGATTCTTCTTCCAAGTCATTTGATTTACGGGTCTTGAAGTACGAGGAACCTTCCCCTTCCTTGCCGTCTCCCCCAATCCATGTCGCCAAAGACAACAGCACAATCCTTCAAGCTTCCTCCAATTATTGATTGATCCAATTGGCAATTTGTACCTATGGTATTTTAAAAGTTGAGCTATCTTTCCCTGGCTCAAATTCGAGTCACATCGGCTAATCACTACGAAATAAAACTCTTCTAACTATAAATTTTTTTAATTCGAGAGGGATGCATGTCTAAGATAAGAGTAATTTCACATTAAAAAAACATAGAGTAAATTATGAAACTATAAATGATCTAAAAACGACTGCCTTCTAATTTTTTTTTTTTGGTCGCCAGCCACGGTATCCAAGCAGGCCCCACCAGCGGTGAGATGGCATCTTTCAGCCAACCATACTTGACTAATCCGTTGGTCGCCCCGGGTCGCACGCCTGGCAATGGCGGGTGAGGCTCCCAAGAGGGGTGTCTGCGTACGTGAGGTCTCGAACCTGAGACCTCCTTAAGCGGCACCGAGCTGCTTACCACTCGGCCCAACCCCTCTTGGTGACTGCCTTCTAATTTAAACTTTTAGATTGAACATTAATTCACCCTTTTATAACAATTCAAATAAAATAATTTCTTCGTTAGATATTCAAAACTTCAATTAAACACATTTGAATACGAAAAGAAATACAGAAATACCTAACAGCTTCGAATTTTAATATTTTAGGTAATACTCGATCGAATTACTTTTTATGTTGAGAGATATTTAGATCTCGTCCGACTAATTTCTATAGCCTGTATTTATATGATAGGATAAATTCAAAATTACTGACCCATTTTTGAACTGTTTCACTGGGTTACTTGTTAAGGGGAAAAGGAAAAAGAACTCCATTGGCATTCCAACGGGCAGCACTAATAGCAGCGAGTTGGTCGACTTCTCAAGTTTGAAATTCAGCGAGTACACGCTAAAGAATGGCGGTTTCATAACTCTCTTGAGTTCGACAGGATTCATCTTAACTTACTCGATACATATAATTTATGGACCACCACTAGTTGAATTTGAAAAGCAGCAGGTTATTAAAAAAAAAAAAAAACGAAGAGCTCCATTGGGTTGACCATAATCCGCGTTACATATAGTCTACAAGGTAAGAAAGAACACGTCCGCATCCTGCCACGTGTCCGCGCCTGCCCTTTCCGCCCTCCTCTGACTCTTCTCTCTACCCTCTCCTACCCCGTCAGCCGCTGTCAAGAAGGTAGCTTGAACGGGCAGCCCACTTGACCACTCTCCTCCTCCTCCTCCTCCTCACAATCTATAAGATATTTCTGCAGAAGGGTTTGCTGAATTTCCGTTGATCTGCAGGCACCGGAGATCTCTGTGCAGTTGTCTTG
Source organism: Lagerstroemia speciosa (assembly GCA_037672795.1). Taxonomy (NCBI): domain Eukaryota; kingdom Viridiplantae; phylum Streptophyta; class Magnoliopsida; order Myrtales; family Lythraceae; genus Lagerstroemia; species Lagerstroemia speciosa. The sequence continues at coordinate 5,440,005 of CM075288.1, forward strand.
CCCACAGTCGAAAGGATTGTTGACGGATTTCTCTGATCGGCCGCCATGAACGACCTCTTCTCAGGCTCCTTCTCCCGCTTCCGGAGCGAGGATCAGTCTCCCCCGCACCACGCCGTCGAGATGACGTCATCCGCAGGGGCGGGGGTCAACCTCGACAAGTTCTTCGAGGACGTGGAGTCGGTGAAGGACGATCTGAAGGAGCTGGAGCGGCTCCACCAGCGGCTGCAGGCGGCCCACGAGCAGAGCAAGACGCTCCACAACGCCAAGGCCGTCAAGGATCTGAGGGCTACCATGGAGGCCGACGTCACCACGGCCCTCCGGAACGCTAAGGTGGTCAAAGTCCGCCTCGAGGCCCTGGACAGGTCCAACGCCGCCAACCGGAGCCTCCCCGGGTGCGGTCCCGGGTCTTCCTCTGACCGGACCCGTACGTCGGTCGTTAACGGTCTGAGGAAGAAGCTGCAAGACTCGATGGAGAGCTTCAACGCCCTGAGGCAGAAGATCTCGTCGGAGTACCGGGAGACCGTGCAGCGTAGGTACTTCACGGTCACCGGCGAGAATCCCGATGAGCGGGTACTGGATCGCTTGATTTCTACTGGTGGGTTACTTGCAAATCCAATCAGATCACAATCATAAGAAACTTTTTCGCAAAGTTCTCAAATTTTCAACTTTTCAGAAAAAAAGGATGGGGAAGAATCTTCCTCCTCTCCCCCCCACAAGAAAAGAAGGGCTTTTTCCCTCCTGTCTCGGATACAGCGTCAAAGGGAATATTCCCTATCACGTGTTGCTTGATCGTTGAAATTCTTCTGCTAATTGATGCATTCATATGACTGTCACCTGAAAGTTGTAGCACAGATCAGCTCAAGTCAATTCAGTCCATGACTGATTCTTGATTCAGGTCAACTGCTGCAATACAGAGGAAGAAGTGCTTGTCGACCTTTTTCGTTTTCAATCAAGTTTTAGATGCTTACTGGCATTGCACTCTGATCCTCAAAACTGTCATGAAACATTGAGAAATTCTAGGGGGTATCGGAAAATCAGAAGGGAGTTTGAGGAGGTTCTTTGCCTTTGAGCTGCAGAAATTAGAGGGGAGTCGTTTGTGGGTGGAAGGTGGATTGGAATCTAAAGTTGTTCTCTTGACTGCGCAGGTGAGAGTGAGACATTTCTGCAAAAGGCCATCCAGGAGCAGGGCAGAGGAAGAGTGCTGGACACCATTTATGAGATCCAGGAGAGGCACGATGCGGTGAAGGACATGGAGAAGAACCTCAAGGAGCTCCACCAGGTGTTCCTGGATATGGCCGTCCTGGTGCAGGCCCAGGGTGAGCAGCTCGATGACATAGAGAGCCAAGTGGCGAGGGCCAATTCGTTTGTCCGGGGAGGGACCGAGCGGCTGCAGACAGCAAGGAAATACCAGATCAGCTCCCGGAAATGGACCTGCTACGCCATCATAATCCTGCTGGCAATTGTGCTTTTTGTGGTGCTCTTCACCGTGCGGCCTTGGCAGAAGAATGGCGGTGGCAGCAGCCCGTCTCCGGCGACACCGGCAGCAACTCCACCTCCTCCACCAACTCAACGATGAGCTACATCTTTCTAGTTTGTATTGTTATAGCTGCTATGGATTTGCTTCAGCTGGAGTTGTGATTTTGAGACTCATACCGTTCTGATTATTTTGTTAGTTCATTTGGTTGATTGGGTTGGATTTGCAGGCCTCATGCACAACTTCTAATGTTTCTCATATCATTGAAAAAACCGAACTTTCAGAGCAGATAGCTGAGCAAATGCCAGTATAATTGGCACTTAAAGTGGAGATTAGATAGCAGAGAACGCCAGATCCTATTTTTAAGAAAACCACTCAACAGGATATCACATACTGCATGGGATTGAAAAACCAAACATCAGACATCAAACTTGAACAGTTCATAGCATTCTTTCGTGACAAACACAGAACTGAACATCTGTTCCACAGTTGGACTGGACCTATAACTCAACGAATGGATATGTCTGTACGACTAGATCTGTTATCTTCTTATTAACGTGCGAAGGATTCTTAACCTCTCATGTGTTCGGGAACACCTTATGAGAGATGGGCCAAGGATGGCTTGCATGTCAAAGAACCAACTGTGAGGAATGATTGAGACTGAAGCCCGGGATGGACTGATAAAGCTGCTCCATATCTGGGTCATCCTAAGAGCACGAAGGTGCCATGACTCGTACATATAGGTCTGTATCTGTTGGAAGGGGAATCAGGCTACTAACTGAAGCAATATGGCACTGGAAACTCCTACTGCTTCTCGTTCTCAATTCCTCAAAAAGGCTTATGAGAGAAATGCCAACAGGTAAAGAAGATCGTGACACCTAATAATTGCAGGATATTGCTTGGGGTTTACGTATATTGCCGGTCCCTCAGATTCTGATTACTTCAGTGGAAGCAGCATCTTTACCGTAGTGGATGAACATACGAAGGGAAGTCAAAAAATATCAGGGGTTGTGAACAGTAGTCGACTGTTTAATTATGGTGGCCGATCATGAAAGTTGCTGCCCTTATTGCAGCTCAAAGGCACCAAGGAACAGCTCAGTCCACATTACTCAACTAAGACAACTTTAAAGTATCACAATCCACATTTTTCTACCACCGTCAGTACTAAGTCCTTCCAAGGGCCACGCAGGCCAAAGTGACGACTCTGTAAAAGCAGAATTCTAGTACAGTTATGAGTGATGAAGCTGCTGAAAGTAACAAAAGGGAGACCAACCGATGAATGAGGTCCAGAAGCTGAGAACACGCAGTACCAGGGATCCATGTTTCGATACTTATTTCATATCTGCAGATACATTGCAGTCTGAAGACAGAGAGAAAATGTGGGCAGCACTAATGTATCTTGTTGTATCAATGCATTGCCAATCCTGGCACCACATTGCTGGCGAAAGATATCCGTGTCACAACAGGTGCTGCCCCTAATATGGGATCAGTCAAGGACATAGGGAACACTATGAAGGCAGGCAGAAATCCACAGCTTGGGGCCCAAAAATAGCAAGTAGAAACACCATGGGAGTTGGCAATGGTTCGCTTATATGGGGTGGGATTTAGGTATGAAGACTGAATATGGTGTAAAGTTCAGTGGAGTGGAGATATCGCCTTATCCAGTGGTTAGAGGCAAAGCAGCCACCTTTAGCATCTCTGCATGAACGGCTGAGCTTTTCTGGAGCTGAATGGTTAAGTTTCTCGAGTTGTTCTTGGTAATTAAAGTTTGAGTTTTTATCCATCTTCAGAGATTGCTGGGTTACTCTACTGGTTGCTTACTCTTTTCATGGTTATTCATGTAAAATATGTGGTGGATTATATTATCTTCTGGTTGCTACCTTGTCCTTCAAACTAATACCGTGTATCCGTTTTGGTGGAAATAGTGTTGTTTCATCAAATTAATCTCGCTGCCTTGTAGAGACCGAGCTCTCCCCTATATTTAGATCATAAGAGCTTCATTACTGGGTGAGAATTTGAGGTGGAAAAATACGATGTTTTTACGCTCATTGGTGTTTCTTGATGTAATTTATGCAGCTAAAAAAAATCTATAGTGGAAAACTGGTAATTGATGTCTTGTACTTTGGATGTCACATCCACAGTGAGACACATGACCTTCGCACTAAGACAGCGTGCCCTGTGTCACCGGTAACTTTATGGTTGCTCACTCTCAGGTCCTACCGGGATACCCTCCTTCGGCAAGTCTTAGTTTTTCCATTGGTGTCTACTCATGCCATGCTTTTGAACATTTAGCTTGATTATATTCTAAAGAAACTTGTTTCTGAGTTTTGTGCTTGTCCCTGTCGTTTATCTGACCCTGCACGTTGCAAATGCAGGGTTCGTACTCTCTCAAAATGAAGATGTGTGACGGTAATAAGAAAGAGCCAACGTGCATCAGCTTTGATTTCGATGCTTGACTTGCATCATCTGTGGCGACACTTATAAGTGTCCATTGCTGCTGGGTGTTTATTTCTAAGTGCCTGAGAAGAATTTGTTCTCACAGTCCACCGATTGGCCGAATCCACCATTACTGCACTATGTCATAAAACTTTGCCACTGACCAAGTTCATGTCCATGTATCATGATGCTTTCTGAGGCATTACACCTAATAAACTTCATCACACTGTGTTAGCCATTTTCTAGTTTTTCTTTCAGTCCATTTGACTAGATAATATCATAGAAATCAGCGGCTGATTTCTCAACTCCTTGTGAGCTGACTTAGCTCGATCTTAAGACCGAGCAAGGAAAAAAGGGCTGCAATTTATACCGGAAACTGACTTCTGAAACATATCAAGGTAAGAATCAACAAGATAGCATCGAGTAAGAGCTAACCTAGAAAATTACAGTTCATTGCAAACACTTCCGAGGTTAACTGCTCTTAAGGAAGCATGTCACACAGAACAAAGAAACATCATTTTACAAAACCAGGAAGTCCAAAGAAGCTCACATTTGTCACACGTCACCCTTGACAAAGTGGAAAAAAAACATGTTAGGAGGGAAAAGCACGTGCTTTTAGGATTCCTGCTGTTAGCTTAGCTCTCTGTTAAGATGCCACCACCTCTGCTGTTGCAAAAGCATCACAATTGTGTTGGGCCCCCGATGTTGATCGTGTTGCTGGAGCCATGATAAGTGGTTGCAAAAGCTGGGTATAATGGAACTCGATCTGCAGTCGCTGATGAAGAGGTGTCGATCCCAACAGACCCTTCTGTATATCCACCTGGAGCTCTCTTATCGGGATTGCGGCCAAGAAACTCTTTATGTACTCTTTGCAGGACTCCTTTCCTTCGCAGATAATCTCAGACTCATCAGTCTTAACTATTTCCTCGGAGTCTGCTCTGTCTTCCTCGAGACTCCGTAACTTCAGATCCCCCTGCCCTGGCTGCAGATTTTTTGCTTCTGAAACTGCTGCCGGGGTTGTCTGATCACCAACAGTTTTCTCGCCTGCTGCAGTAGGAAGTCTGGAAATCGATGTATTGCTGTCAAATTTCAGAATATAAGCCTGATCGCAGCCTTCGTGGAGCCTCTCACCGAGCGTGTCGATAATGTAATAAGCTTCTGTCTCGACTTTAAGGACAAAGAAATGGTCATTCCAGCTAACAATATAAACCTGAGGATCTCCATTTGAAGAGTATTCCAACCCAACACGTCTGATTTCATCCCAAATGTTATCAAAGGACAATGAGCCCTCCAAGAAGTCAAACCTGCCTTCTTGATTTGCGCCATCCTCGGGATGGAAAAACCCGATAAATGACTTCCTAGGAACCACCGAGAGGGGACGAATCTGGGCTTGGAGCACAGTTTCAAGATCGAAATGCTTGTCAGGAAATTCTTCTCGATATCTTTCATTGGTGCAGAGGTTTCTCCACTCCGATGAGCCATCTCTGATTAGACTGTCAAACTGGGACTTGATTGGCATCAGGTTGCGGTTCTTCTGGAACCAGTCCGCAATCACTGCAACAAGGGCAGTGCAGGCACTCTCTCCAGCAGCCCGCTCGCTCCGTTGGTCAATTGAAGCAAAGAAGACATGGGCTTGAAGCTTCATGTGTCCATCACGGCTTATGATTTCTTTCTGCTCCCAACTTCCAATAGCAAAATTGTCCTCGCCAAAGTCGGAGAATGAACAACGAGGAACACATGAATTTTCATCCGCCATCTGCTGCAACACAAACAAGTTACAATCAAGTCTTTGGGATTGAGTTTCTATATTGAATAATATACCACATAACAAGTCAAGCCAAGAAGAAAAACAATAATTTGTGGAACCAGTACAGACTGGATAGATTGAAAACGCTCCATAGCCAGTCCAGTTCTTAGATTAATGAGAGCTACAGATGAACCAACTGAGCCAGCTAATACTTACTATAATTTTTTCATTTAATTAATTAAATTCATATTCTTTGATGATTTCTTTCTTCATACGAAATATTTGAAAGACAGTTTTTGCAAATTCTTTACCCTGTGAGAGTTTGATTCATCTGAGCTTAGCTGACGTCGGTCAAAGTCAATGTCGTCGCCACCTTCTTCTGCATACGCTTTCTTCAGTAAAGGCTCTCCTTTTGGCTTAGGAGACCTGAAACCCAACTTCCTTTTCCGCCATGATAGTATTCGGAGCTTTGAGCTTTGTAGCTGTGGTTCCTCAGAAGCCAAAGCCGACAGATCCTCAAAAGGCACAGACCCCACGTCTGACCTTCGGTTGCTGTAGTAAACCAAATCCTCGTACTCACCAACAATCCTTGCATTAGAATAGAGCGGTACCCCGACACAATTTGCATATGCAATTGGGCCATAGCTGAATGACTTTCTAGCACTGGGGCCTTCCTTGGCCTCATCCGAACTATCCCCTTGCTCAGAATCATCAGGAGAATCTGAATCTACTGGGTAGTTATAATCACCTTCCTCGCTCTGTCCAGAGCATCGCTCCTCACTGCCCTCTTCCTCACGACATGCCTTCTTCGCCTTCCTACTAGAAACATAGTCTCTGATAATCTTCACTTTCTGAAGACCAGCTTTAAGAGCAGAAAGCTCAGGTTTTTCTGCTGAAGCAGCTTCTCTGGACTGAGGTGGAGATGTGATGGGCACTATTTGCGTCCTTACGAGTTCAGAGGTTTCTGCGACAATTCGCAGTTCCACCAAGCTAAGACAAACCTGTGTTGATCACAAAACTTAGTCTTGTGAATAAGAAGACCATAATCGGTGAGAAAGTCACTGTTATAGTATTCATGAAGAACTTACAGAAAGAAATGGAGGAGACTCAGCAGCAAGAGTAGCAGGAGATAAAAGAGGGATGTTGAGTTCAAATTCTTTCTGCTCAGCTGCAGAAGCAAATTCAGCTAGGTTTATTGATGAGCTTCCAATGAAAGGAACCTTAACTCTCGACCCTTGGCTCATTACCTGAACAGTCGAGCAAACATCTTAGTTACAGAATGAATTTAAACAATATCAAATAAAACACTAGGATAGAATGAAAATCATATAGAAGTTTGACAATTATTTAAAAAATGCAAGATTTTAGTCAGATATTGAAACAAATAAAAGAGCTAAATGAAAATACCAGCTAAGCCAAAGATGTCAAATCTAAAATCCTCAGCACAAATCCAAAAAGTCATGGTCATCTTAAACCTAAGGAGAGCAGGTCAAGGATTCATAAAATCAAGATTATTCTGAATTGAAACTTAGCCAGGTCAACTAAACAATTAACAGCCAATCCCCAGCTGCATACAGACCAAGAGAAGAAGGATGAGAAAATGATAATTCAACAGAGGCTCTTTCTGACCCCCGGACCACTTCATATTCAAAATCTTTCGGCCGGCAAAACTGATAATCCACAACTACTTAAAAACTCCTCAAGGATAGTAATCTTAAACGAGACGGATTTCCTATTATCAATAATCCCTGCCAAAGCCACCGAACTAATCTCTACCCAGTTGATGCAAGTTCCAACAAATGGAATAATCAGGGAAAATTCCTTCAAGATGGAGAAGAGGATGACTCCAGAACCCACAATTCCTAGTCGCCTTTCAATTTCTTGGTGTTTCTTTCATCCTTCTTTGAATAATTCTGAGCTCCTAGAAATATAATCACTCTATGATTATTCAATGCTCACGATCTTAGCCTCCAATTGAATGCCCAAGTTCTGGCCTTTATAGTTATATGCTCCCGTTCCCCAATTTCAAAGGTCACATGAAATAGAGGAAAAGGGGAGAGTTTTTGCCAAACACGGATACCAACTCAGCAGCCCGAAAAAGGAAAGAACAAAGATGAATTTCCAAGATCATAGCAGAAATGGAATACCCAGAAAGGTAAAGGCAGACTCACATTGAAGACAGTGAAACCAATTTCCCAAGGATGGAAAACGTTCTCCTTGTATGCAGTCAGGCCGCAGACCGTCTCAAACTCCTCCTCCCACACGGCGGTGCCATTCTCTCCCAGTGGCTCCTCCCTTGTGAAGTTCCTCTTCACAGACGGACGCCTGAGGGAGCTCATTAGGGCCAGCTTGGGTCCCCTCCACCTGATCTCCACGGTCAATCTTCGGTCCTCCGCTGCACCTTCAGCCAACGGATCGCAGCCCTGCAGGCTCCTAACCACCAGCCTCACCTCGTACTTCTTCGTCGACGGGGGCGGCCACGGGCGCCACCGCATCATCTTCACCACCATTGCGGGAGAAAACCGGAACAGCACACGCGGAGACCCCGACAAGATTCCTCCAAGGAACAAAGAAACTGTCGACGAGGATAACGGTACAGTGGAATCAGCGTCTGATCGTTGGGATCTTCGAAGGGTAAAGATCTCCCAAAGACGAAACGAAGCTGGAAATCACTCCAGAGAGAGAGTGTGTGCGGGCTGAGAGAGAGAGAGAGTGGGTAAGGTAAAGATCGAGACTTTATGAGTCGGGAGGTGGAGAGAGAGGGTCAATGATGTTGTGTTTCTTGAAAAATGCAGGTAGAGTACAATGGAGACGAGAAAGCCTTTAAAAAATTTTCCAATTTCACAAAAAAACAGTTATTTCTAAAAAAATACAGAAAGAAAGAAAGAAAGAATTGCTTGCTTATATAAATTATTTTTTCACAGAAAATTCTTTTAATTTATTCAAATTTGTAAAGGAGAAAAAAAATTGTGAAGCAATTAAGAGAAATTCCTTTTATCTGACAGTTTAAATATGATACTAAAAAAGAGAAGAATAACAAATTTTAAAAATTGTGTTTTCCTAATTATTCAGCAAAAAAAAATTGCATTTTTCCTAACTTTTGTGTCGTACTTTTCTTTTTTTCCATATATATTTTTTATTTATAAAATTATTCCCATCTTATGTACAACAACACTCCTTTACTGTCTGTCGCAATTTCCTATTCTGGGTATGCACGATTTAATATTTTAAAATCAAATAAATATTAATCAATTTATATTTACAATAATATTAAAGAGTTAAATCATTTTTTAATATAAGATATGTTGTAAAAAAATTAAAACTGAATAATACCTAAAAGACTGGAGGTTGAAATCGATTCAAAAAAATTTATGTCAAATATGAATATAATTCAAAAATTAAGATCAAAATTAACATTTTCTTCATTTAAGCATACAATCAAAACCCTAATTTTGACCCTGGGAAGGTCATATGATGGCCACGAGTGTGCATGCTGCAAAAGTATGCTACCACTTGCAAGATTTTTATGGTCGAGAGCAGACCGGACCTCCCCATCACCGCGCAGGATGTCAAATAATAATGACATGTCCGGGTTTCAAACTCCACGAAATCAAACTCCATCGACTCGGTTCCAACTCGAGAAAATGTTACGAGTCCGCCGTGCACTCGAGGATGAAGACCGCGTCACGTCCGTCCGGGAGATACACTGCGTCCTCACAGGGTTGACTCGGTCCAAACCCGAGACGGTCCATTGAGTTTTTGAATTTAATACAGGAAAATGAATTTGGGGCTTGGGTTTGACCGAATCCTATGTGAAGACAAATACGGACTGATTTTGGAGGAGGACTGGCTTGATCTTGACTACATGCCATGGCACTGTGTCCATAGTGCTGGACAGCTAAGAAATGCCACGAGCCAGGTGGGCCGGCCTCTCACGGTAGGTCCTGGAGTGAGACAATACAACAGCACATTTTGACCTAATCTCGAACAAATATCCGAGCCAGTAATGCAAAAAAGAGTTCGTCGCATAAATTTCTCTCGGATCCGGACACGCGTGTACGTTCCACGACTTTCGGTGGTTAGCTTTCGGCGTATCAAGATCTGAACGGCGGTTTACGCAGCAGAATCACTGTACGTCACACGCCCAACCAACGTTTACTCCATGAATCTGTTGTAAGCCAGAGAACACCAACCAGAGACCAGGAAGATACCTCGGCGACAAAAAATTTGGTTGCCTTTTTCATAAGTTCACCGAAAAGGGGCACTTCGATATTTTATTTACCAAACGTTTAGCTGGTAAGAATCACGAAATCTCGGGGGCAGCTCAGGAGTTACATCGTGACATTTGAATAACTTTTAACATAGAACCTCCGGAAAATTACGGTAAAAATAAAAAATTCATCTGTTAGAAACGACAAATGTGCAGGAATTTTACCATAAAAGTATCTAAAACAGATGAAGGAAATAGATGTAAACCGGCCCTATCGCATCTCTCATGGTCAAAGAGATAGAAGTATATATCGTGGAGAAATTTCGTCCATTCAATCGATCAGATGACTTTTGACTCCTCCACTTCTCATGATAGTGGGGGAATTTGTGGAAGGTGTGGCCCGACAGGTAGCTGGCAGGGTTCAATCTGTTCCGTGAATTGATTTGGATATGCAGTGGTGACACTGACAGGCTCGCGAGCCATCTGAAACCACTTTTGTTGGACGAGAAGAGACAATTCTCATGGACCAGATCGATCGATGGGTGGGTGAGTGGGTGGGTGGGGGCCGAAGACGACAGCCGGAAGTGGCGCACTCTGTAATGCAAAATGTTTGTGTTTGCCTTCTCCTTCCTTACCCCCGCTCGTGTGCTCCGTGAGCCGAGACAAAACTAGCCGCACACGCAATCCCTTTGTCCTATGCAGGTCGGCTAGGATTGACCGCATCGGTCCTGTACGGCATGACACAAAGTCCTGGTGCTCATGTACTAAAGGTTCCAGTGATTCGGTACTTCGTGTAACGATCCCGGGCTTAGGTTGTTGTAGGTGCAAAAAAAGCATGCTACGAGAGCTTTACCGCTTAATAAACTGACATGGTTCAAATTGGATTAGGCATTAGAGGTATACGAAGTTTCTGGATACTGGTTGTGCAGATCCAAAAAATATTCTCCTGAATAAACCTATGCTGCATTTATGTGCGTTCACGGTTCGATTTGCAAAACCATTTCAAACAGAACACCAAGTATCCGATTTGATTTGGTTTGAAATATCGTCCAACCGCACCCGCTTTATTTCAAAATTACTGAACCATATATAGAACCAGTTTTTATGATTCGATCATCACGTTGACAGCCTTTTATTAAAAATTTAACAGAGAACGTGTGATGGGCGCTCTGAATATGCAGTCCGGCCCAAATAAAACGGGCTAGAACTCGGCCCGATTGGCTCCCTCGTTCGCCGCTGGTACCCTCCGTCTTCTTCCTCCAACCACCAGTTTTCACCAACACCCCACCCTCCCCCCGGCCGCCACCTTCTTTGCCTTAAAGCTCCACAGCCCGCTATTACCCAGCTCGAGCGAAGGAGGTGGAGGTGTTCTTTGCTGAAGGTCTCGTTTGTTCTCGTGGGAAAGGATGGAAGACGATGCAGGATCGCAGCCGAGCGGCGGCGACGACAAGCTGGTACTGAGGGGTTTGGTGTTCCACGGGTTTCACGGCGCCAAGGAAGAGGAGAGGAAGCTCGGGCAGAAGTTCCTGGTGGATGTCGATGCTTGGATGGATCTTCGGGCCGCCGGAATGTCAGACTCCTTGTCCGACACCGTCAGTTACACCGAAATCTACCGGTGAGCTAATGCTCCTGCCTTTCCATTTTCTTCTCATCGTAAACGTTGTTGACGAATGGATTCCGGCAGCAAAGGGATAATCTTTACTAAGGCTTATTAAGGAATTCATGGAATTGGTGACAGAATAGCGAAGCAAGTCTTGGAAGGGCCTCCCTGCAATCTGTTGGAGTCGGTGGCGGGGATCATCGCTTCCACGACTCTGTCGAAGTTCCCGCAGATATTGGCAGTTCGAGTGAAGGTCGGTAAGCCAAATGTTGCCGTCCCCGGCACTCTGGACTACCTGGGTGTCGAGATCATGAGACGCCGGAACTCCAGCAGCAGGAAGTCGAGCTAGACCGGACGGTTTCCTTTGTTTCTTGCTGTTTTGTGTCATTTATTGCGCTTCTCTTTCTATATTTGCAACACTTCAATCTTCAGCATACATTCTGGAAAGACAACAAGTTTATAAGGTTCTTCTTTGGATGAGAATGAAGAGAACTTGTAAACTCGAACAGGCTTTCTACGACAATTATTGTATGGATGAGAATTATCGGTCAAACAATGCGATCTATTCAATAACGGCACCACCATCGAGCTTTCAGTACACAGTAGACATGGAATCTGTCTGCAACATCCAAGTTACATTATGCTAAATAGATTCAAATGAGAATGCATGTCCAGTTCCAGACCTCCTGCCGCACTCAAAGCAAGATAAAACAGATTAAACCATGGCATTGCGATACTCCGACGAGCAGCCGAGCACCTTGGAGCCAGCGTAAAAGCATCTACTTCCTCAGCATGTCAAATCTGAGCAGGTGCATAAACCTGTCCTGTAAACCGAACTAGATCAGGCATTTCCAGGAAGCGATAATTTAGCAGCAAAATCTAACTTGTTTTGGGACAAAAGGATGAATTGGAACAATTTAGATTGGTTAATCCAAGCCCCGTTTCCATTCAATTCAGCTCGCCAAACAGGTGGTTAGAGGCCTGCATGATTCAGAGACCTAATGGCTGTCCATTGTCCAGCACTAGCTATTTTGGTATGAAAATGAGATAGAGACATAAAACAGCTCCCAATGAACCTTGCTAAGCAAGGGATAACAGAGTTCTCCATTGGTAGGAAAGCTGAAGACCATGCTTTCAAACTAAAGGGCACTCGAGCAAGAAGCATAACATTCTTTTCTTTTGATTGCCACAACAAACTACTACTGCTAACGAATTTTCGTTTTCTAAAATTTGTTAGTCTAGTATTATATATGCAGTCTAAAAAAAAGTATCTCAGGGATGTAGAGGTTGTCAGCATCCAGAGGAAACTCAAATAGTAAATATTTGGATGAAAATTAGATTCCAAATAAACTTCTGGGCTGACCTTTAGATATGAGATGCTAAGCATAGATGTGACGGCCAAAACCTTTCCAGGGACTCAATGAGAGGGAGAAGAAGCATCAGCATGGGAAACTGATGCGTTACCGTCAATTGGCGAAACACTTCCTGGATTCTCGGTAATCCTCTGATTGGTTGTGTCGACAGCAGAAACATTAGCAGAACTGTCAGATGACTCTGAAGCAATGCTACCTCTGGCATTTTCCCCAGCTTCGAGATGCTCCACTCCATGGGTAATCCTGTTAATTCCCTCATTCTCTTGTCTCCTGGCTTCAGGACTATGACCTTCCATCAAAGTGTTGCGAGAAAAAAACTTCTCTCTCCATCCTTTGGCACTCTTTGAAAATGACTCCTTGTATCTTTAGTTATTTTCAGAAAATTCAGAGAAAGGAATATCAGCCGCCAGAAAACATATATCCAAACATTATACAAGAAAATGTTATCTTGAATTTTACCTCATAGATACTGCATTCCATTTAGATTTTAGAGACTCCGAAAAAGATTGAAGGTCAGAAGGGCCAGCTCTGTCTTGTACCGGTGAAGAAGGATGGCCAGCAGAGCTCCTACAACGTGTGACAAGCAATTAGGTGAATGTATGAAATGACCATAATGCCACTAGGAATGCATCTAGGGTGGACCAGGTAGAATTAGAATCTTTTCAATTTCATGAAGATTTTCATGTAAACTTCAGTCCTCACTCCTTGCTCAGAAGTTTGACAAGTTTCTTTCAACTTCCTTTTATTTTTATTTTTCTTCTCCCTCCAATTATAGTCTTGCAACCGATCCTCCTAAGTATACCGCAAGAAATACATAGCAAAGCAATTTACATGTACCTATTAGTGAAAGCAAACCCTGGTCCGTTCATAGGGGAAACAGCAATAGCTCCAGATGTTGAAGAAGTCTGATTGGCTTGAACAGACATTTGCCTTGATGAATCGTCCCTGCTGGATGATGTGATGGGCATCGATGGGCTATCAACACCTACCGGTTCTTCAGGGTCATCTCCAGACAGAGCCATGGGACCAGAGACAGGACCTACATGAGTGCTTGGATGAGCAGACAAGACCAGGAAATGAGGGCGATTGTGACCCGAAGGCCGTCCCCTATGGCCATCCCTCCGGCCCAGGTGGTGGTGTCCTCGTCCCATGGCAGCTGCTGCTGCCAAGTGCTGGATGATGCGTTCTTCGAGATCAGCATCAGTTGCACCTACTGGTAACTGTATTAGCAAATTGGCAAAAGATGAACCGTCAAACTAACATAAAAAAGCAGAGCACCTATAGGCATTCTATTAGTCAAGTATACACTTCCTACATGTTGTAACTGGAAGTCACCAAGAGCAGGATGATGGAATACTGTGGTATGTCTTGGTGGTGCAAGTCGAATGTTCCTCTCCCGCTCTACTGCCTCGAGCAATTCCTGACTGCACATTATGCAACTATATAAGCGCAAAAGGCATAAATAGGAGAAGATAATAGGGATGGAAAATACGAACCCGGTGGGATCCTTCAGTTGAATAGACTGCCAACACATAGGACACTGAGAACTTCGCTGACACCTGCCAGATCAAAAGGAGTCAGGTTAATCTGCAACAACAGTGGTGGAGGGGTTGGTTGAGAGAGAGTGACTATACCACTCAAGGATGCATTGCAGATGGAATTCATGCTTGCAAGTGGTCAACTGAAAAGCAAGAATGAGATATTAAATACTAACTGATTAGCAGGACATATTACAAGAAAGATGCAACTAAGAAAATTCTGATTGAAAAGGTCAAGCCATGTTGTTCATTTTTGGTTGACAGCACACAATCTAACTGCCTACACAAAAATCACGACTCTTGCTTGAAATGATGTTGATGAATACAGGAACCTCAGATATATATATATATATATATATAACTAAATAATCAGGAAAAGAACTTTTTTATAACAAAAGGTGTCCAAGCTCCCGCTCAACTAATCTCCATGTCCCACAGAGCAAGTAAGTCCAGAGTCTCCTTACTCATGGCATGCTCAGGTGGCCCCGTAACAAGTACTTAAAAGAACAAGTATTACCGTTGAAGGATCACTTTCACAAAACTCTTCAAGGCAAATGCTACAAGCATCATCACAAGCTTCCTGTACCCCTCCTTCCACAAAAGCAGCAGCTGAACTCAATTGATTCAGAGTATTCTTAGTTTGTTGACTCTCCTCCATCTCCGTAGCCTTTTTCAATAACAAAGAACATCACCATACCTTGTATTAGGCTTGAACAACTCAAAATTGGGCAATTGCTGCCAGTCTCAACTCAGATACTGAAAACAAGTGATTAATACAAACATTGTCCTGACTTCTACATTATAGAGATGACAGACAGAAATAGCACTGACACTGATCCATTTTTTTCCCTCCTGATCAGACGATCATGTTTGTACGCTAGGACGAATTCAATGATATGAAAGATGCCAATTAATGATATCCTCTATGTTTCCCTACAAAGAGAGAGCTGCTTTCATTTCCATCCCCACTGCTGCTAAAATTCCCTTGACAGAACCGAAATGTTGTTCTGGCATCTCGAGGTTCTGGGGAATCCCTCAGCAATTTTGCAGCTCATAGCCCATCAATATCACAATTCTAATACAGTATACAATTATGAAATCCTGGAGAATGATTACCATCTAATCTTGGAACCTTGCCCCGGAGAAATGACTCAATATGATTGCCGAAATTTTATCAATCCAAAAACAACACAGCGGCACATGTGTCGGTTGGAAAGGGGGGATTTTTTTCATGAACTCGATACTTTAAATCAAAGATCCATAGACCCAATTTGTCATAGACAGAGAAGAGCACTCATATTAGCAGAAAGACAAGGGATGACCAACAAATTGAGCAAAAAAGCAAACCTTGAACAATCAGGAGTAAGAAATCAGAAATACAGGATACCTCCATTGAAGTAACGGGAAAAGCTCCTGAAGATGGGCTTGCAGGGGAATGAATTCCTAGATACTCGTCACGGGGAAATAGGAACCCTAGAATCCACAGATGGCAATGAAACAGAGAGACAGGGAGAGGGTGAGAAAGGGGCAAGGAGAGGATGACGAGGAAGGAACATGTAAAGGCTTTACCTTTAATTATGGGGTGGATTTGTGTTGTCCGTTTCTTGGTAGACGGTGCCCTTTCCCTACGGCTGTCTATGGGGAGACCGAATCACAGAAAACAGAGCATTAGATGATGACGACAACCATGGATCCAGGACCGTAGAATTTTCCCTTCCCTCTCATCAATGGGTCGCTTTGAATAATTGAGGCATCTCATCACCTTTTTTTCTTTTTCTTTTTAATCTCACAAGTTAGTGTGAAAATTGATTTCTTTTTTAGATAATTCGGCCACTCTCCGATCATATTTTGGTAAAAACTAGTGATCGAGAAATCTCAACTCCCAACTACTAATCCAATCCAGTTGAACTTAAATTGGACAGACTATTAAATTTACAGATATCATATAATATTAATATTATGCACAGATAAAAAGAAAAGTCCTATTATTATTGTGACTTTGTCAATGTTGAATATAAAATTTATATATTTAGAAAACTATCAGCCACAAAAGAAAAAAATTTTTTTGTGTACGCACTCCGACTCATCAAGTTTGAGCCGGGATCGGTCCACTACAGAGTAATACTCTTTTAATATAATATTTTTTATTCATAAAAACTCGAATATGAGATTTTTATTTGAAGGACTAAGTACTGAATTACTTGAATCAACCACAGCGTGAAACTGGCACTTCTCTAGATAGCACAACGTTCTATCACCGCAAGCTCACGGTCGACAGAGCGCCGAGTCAAATACGATGGGCGGGTCGCTACGTCGAGACCGAGCATGAGACGGATACAGCCTCATGGATCATTCCTCGTGATTCCTTTGCTTCTTCATTTTTTTTCTCTGATGAGGTAGAATCACAATGGCGAGGACTGCACGCATCAGTCGGCACACATTCTCTCGTCGTTGCAGATTTGCCGAAATAAACAAATTGATCGCCTGCCGCCACGGCGGCATCCAGAGATCGGGCATGTCCTGCTGTTCCTCCAGGTCAACAGTTGCCCGAGAAAAGTCAACGCGTGAGGTAATGTTTTACTAACAGGACGCGCTTTCTCGTGGAAAATGATGGTCTTTTATTATTATTATTATTATTCATGTGGTCAGAAATACATATTTCTCATTTCGAGAGGAAAAAACTGACCTGCTACGTAAGTTCTCACGTTGAATGCGAGTGAAAAAATTTACGATCAAAAGAATTTTAGTGTATTTTACTGGAACTGGCTTTATTCATTATTATTGTTATGTTCATGATCCTTTCACTGTAAAGTTTCAAATTTACTATTTTACCGTCATGTTTATGGCATCTTCAGTCTCAATAAGTTAATGTTTAGAGCATTATGAGAGTACATTGAATAAATAATACTGATACAGACACCCCCTTGGGAGCCTCACCTGCTATTGCTAAGCGTGCGACTCGGGGCGACCAACGGATTAGTCAAGTATGGCTGGCTGAAAGATGTCATCTCACCGCTGGTGGGGCCTGCTTGGATACCGTGCCTGACGATCAAAAAAGAAAAAAAGGAGAGGCAAAAATGGGTGGAAAATTCCTCAGGTGTTTGAGACGGTGGGTCTCAGCTTGGAGCTTGACTTTGACAAACAGCAAAATGGGCCGAGGTGGTCGGGCTGCGGCTAATTCCTTACTAACAACAGCAAAGGCCCTTTTCACTTTATATTTTTTTTTGCGAGGCCCATCGGGCTTCAGATTATCTACAGTTACGGAAAAGGGGCATCTCTGTTTTTTTTCTCTTTTTCAATCGATATAGAAATCAGAGAATAAGGTAGCTGGGACAATCGTACAGATAGGAATTGAATTCCGAATATCTTGATTTTAGGTTGAGTTGATGCAAATTGTAACACGCCTTTGTCAAGGGCATCTGTGTTTTGAATACGAGGATTGAAGCATACGCCACGGCAAGGTCACAGGAGATATTCAGGATGCAACCAAGAATTATGATTACTTTCAACTGTTAGATTTGAACGAGGTGCGCGAAGAAGAAATGCCCGTCTAGCTTGATCTTGTCGAGCATTGACAGCTCTCTCTCTCTCGGGCGTGAAGAAATCATCGCTGACCGAACGACCGAACTCCTTCCATGCAATACACATCCGTGATTTAATCTATGGAAGAACTCGCGCTATCAAGCGGAAGAGAAAAAGAAGAGACTGTACAGTACAATACAAATCCCAATGAATTTCATTCAATTCTCAATCTCAATCTCAGGTCCTTTACATTCATTCCCGGTGGTAGAAGCCATTCGATCATTCGATATTCCGACCACTCACGGTGTTCGTCATCGTCGCCGGAGTTCGATTTTGTAACTTAGTTTTCACTCCCTCTGGGACGGGCTCCTCCAGAAGCCAGTCCCGTAGAAGCGCTCCCACATCTCCTTTTCGAGCTGGGCAACCTCCATCTCCACCTCCTTGGCGGGCTTGTTGACCTCCAGCAGGTCGCTGAGGGTCATCGGGTGGACCTCCATCTCATCGACCCTCGACGACAGCCGGTAGCCTTTCGGGGAGAGCAAGCCCTTCTTGATGAGCCGCTGCCGTCGCTTCCGCCTCAGCGCCCGGCGGCACAGCCCAAACGGGACCTTGTAGGCCACCAGGACGATCAGGTTCACGATCCCGCAGGGGCAGCACCAGATCGCTGCGCACTCCGCCGTCGTCCCGCCAGCCACCTCGGCGAACCTCACGGTTGACGATGACGAGTTGGTTGACGACGCGGACTTCGCCTTCAGCAGCGGCTGCCGCCGGTAGGCCGACGTCGGCGCTCGCAGGACTATCTGCCTCGTCATCTGAAAGGATTCGGCCCCCCCCAAAAAAAAACGTCCTTTCTGAACTCCGTCGAGAAAGCTCTTTCCCCGACAGCCCGGTTTTCGGTCCACGAGCATCAAATGGATTCGACGTGTCAGTCGGATTTCCCCAGCCGCCACCGCGGTGAGGGCGGAGAGAGGGGGGTGTCAAAGGAGGGAGCGGGCCGGCATGGTATGGATGTGAAAATACAAGACGACGACGACGACGACGAAGAAAGAACCTCGGATGCTGTTCTTTTTCTAGGGTTTGCGGGGTCCTCCCCTCCGCCAGTTGGGAAGATGAATACGGTCGGAGACACCCGAAAGCGGGGGATTCGGGCGGGGGAGGACGGAGAGGTGGTGAGCTCGTGATCGTGCTCTGTATGATCCGATGGTCAGCTGAAACTTCGGAATTGAAGGGATGGGGTTTATCTAGTTTCCTCTACCTGGGAATCCCTGAAAAGAAGGAAAAAAATTGAATTTTTCAGGCAGAATGGGTGAAGAGAGAGAGAGAGGGTTGTCTGTGCTGTATTACGGGCAAAGACGAGAGAAAGAGAGAGTTAAAGAAATGGGATGGATTTAAAGGGTGCAATTGAACTCAATAAAATTAGATAAAATTTACATAATTTTTATTAATTTTATTTATATTTTTATTAAGTTATAATATTTTATTACTTCTAAAATTTAATATTTTTTATATTAAATTTCACCTCCTTATTTTAATTTTCTAGATCCTTCTCCACGGATGAAAGAATGCTACATCATGGTCGTCGTCGTCATTTTCCTCCTTCCATGGGCACCCTGTGAGACAGAAACAGTAAGCAAGCAAAGCGAGAAAGATGGTTCTAGAGAGAGAGAGAGTCAAAGAAAGAGCAATCAAATGGCTGCTGCCGGCTCGAGGAGTCGTGAGGGGATGTCTACCCTGGCTCGCCGTGGATGGATGAAGACGAAGAAGACGACGAAGAACACAACAACTCAACTGATCTTTCCATCTTCTATCAATCATAATCAGAGCCAAACAAATGCAATTATTACAATTCATACTAACAAATGAAACGATGAAATCTGGGCAGAAAATTAGGAAATTTAACTGTTCATCGCCAAGCATGACCGGACCCCGCTATGATCAAGACCAGAAAGATCTTATATTCATATTCATCGGTAACATTCTCTAGCAGACTCTTTCAATTCAAACTGAATTAGTCATGATCTGTTAGAATTCTGTATATCAGTGATTTAGACGAGAGAGAACTTTACCTAATTTCTCGAAGTCTCTCCTAGAAACATGATAATAATGATGGCATCCCGGACCTGCACTCTTCAATGTTGGCCCCTCGGTTCGATTCTATATAACTGTCGAGGATTGTGATCTAGTGATATAAGACTCGTTCTCATGTGATTTTATCGTATTATATATTTAATAAATAAAAATTATATTATAATACTTCGTGTGCCTCATTTAAGAATGGAAAAAAAAAGACACTATTCGTCCTCAACCTTTCACATTTTTTTCTTTTTCATCATAAATCTTTATTTTTTATCATTCGCATTTTTAAACTTTTAAGTTTTTATCGCTTTGGTCCTACTATTACTTTTTCTATCCAAAAAAACTTATTCCATCTAAAAAATGAATATTACATCCAAAAATTATTTTTCAACACAAAATATTTTTCAAAAAATAAAGAAAAAATAAAAAACAAGCGAAAATGAAATGTATCGGTAGGATTATACTGATGGCCACATCTTATTTAAAATTAAGACACATTCCTAATTTATTAATATTTATTGTCATTATAAAATCTTAACTCATTAAGAGAAAAATGAGTTCTGATTTTAGAAAGTGCACCTGTTAGTAATCAATAGTTTCTTAATAAGAGATAAAATATACTTTTTTGAAAAACAAATTTTGGATAGAATTTTTTTTGGATGGAAATAATAAAAGTGTGATCAAAGTGATAAAAATTTAAAAGATTAGAGGAAGTGAATAGTAAAAAATAAAAATTTAAAATAAAAGATAATAAAAACGTGAAAAATTAATTAAATATATCATCTACCCTCTAAGAATCTATTTACAGGCACGCACGTGCGGCGTATATCTGTCAGGTAAAGAGAGCTGTTCCGGTCCGGGAGCTCCCCCTAATGGAACCTGTGTTGACTGTCCTTCTCAAATTCAGACTTCTGGAGCAAGTGGGCCCTACCTACCTACGACTCGGGATCGTGAAAAATTTAATTTCTACATCACACTGAAAATCTTAACTATGGTAAAATTTGTTCTCTTGGTTAAGTTGAAAAATGTGACGGTGTCCTGATTACCATGACTGCTACAGCTACCCAGTCCTAGTTACGGTTCTAAATCGGCCTGGTTCTGATTTCACGGGACATCAAATCGACCCTGAACCATTCCTAAGACAGTGACTCGAAACTATCAGTTCGAAAAACATTCGGTTTCGATTCGGGATCAGTCGGTTCGATAAGTTTAAAAGTAATATATAATTTGTTAGAAATTATGATAATTTATAATGAAATTGAATTAAAAAATAAACTAAATGCATTGTGAAAATTGAGATTGGTGAGGAGACACACTTATTCATGTTACGAGTCGTGGCAAATTGATTGCCTCTGGCCTCCTTTTATCGGTCCACCAGGTCTTATCATATCGTAATCTTTTTTCATCTTAGAGAGTTTTTTTGTGTTTGATGTGTCAATAGGGTACGCACGTATAATCCGTTTGATATTTATAATTATTTTTACTGATGAACCGTTATTTTATAATATATCTCTTGTTATATATATATTACGCGTAACTCGTAAGACTTTTTCCGTCCTTGCTCGATTTCTCGGTTCTCCCAGCTACCGCGAACGTTCCAGCCGACGTCCTCCGGGACGAGATGTCGGATCACAATAGTCAGCAGAACCCTCGAGAGTCCAGGCATTGAGAGATCGGCGTCAACTTGAGATGTCAACAGTCCGATCCAATTGGAAACAATGGACCACTTCGAATAACGGAAGAAAATACGTAGATACAGACGGCAGGCGTCGTCCTGCTGCTCCCGGAAGATGGCACGGCTGACTCCGTCATCCTATCATGCTGCTTCTCACGGCGCCGACGATTGATGGAGTGCATGCATAAGTACAGAGGGCAGGCATTCAAAGGCGCCACAGCCGATCGAACCGAGGTCGAGGGCAGAGGTTGTTGTTAATGTTGGCCAGGTAAAAACAGAGAGAAGACGAAGATAATGTACGGACATGCTATAGAGTATTACGACTCTCCCTTGGGTGACAAGCACGTTCCAAAACGCCTCCAGGCACCAGCCGTCTCTCTACCTTCTCTGAAAGTTTGTCCTTTTTACTATAACGTAAATTGAAACCCGACTGCACAAATGGGGTCCATAGCTCAGTGGTAGAGCATTTGACTGCAGATCAAGAGGTCACCGGTTCGATCCCGGTTGGGCCCTCTTGCCGATTCTTTTGTTTGCTTTTCTACTGATTGAAAAAACGAAAAATGTTTCCTTCTCTTGCTTACAATGATCCTATCCTCAATCCAGAGCCGCCATCCAAGCAGAGAAAAAGTCTCTTTAGTGTCTTGAGCATTCAAGAGTTTTTGAGCTCGGGCACATAAAAAAACCTTGGAGGCCAAGAGGCAAAGACGTTGATTTTGTTCGGCCTCTGCATGATAGCATCATCATTGTATTCGTTAATGAAGTGACGGGCATTCCTCTCCAAGCCGGATAGCCGGAGTATTTGGCTCGGAGATAAAGCTCTTTTCTTTCCCTTCATTGACATTTCCACCAACAGCCCGTCTTGCACAGTGGAATCTGATGTAGATGGAAGCAGAATACCATGCATTCACAAGACAAGGTTGCGTGCTGTCTCAGACAGCTCAAACAACCTCTGCATCGTTCAGTCCGACTTCTGTTCAGTCCCTTGTTCGAGGCCCATCCGACCCACTGATACTAACAGAAAAGAGAGAAATTGCTACCGGATAATAATTCTCAGTATCTTCATCTTATTTCCAGCTAAAATGAACCACGTACAGACAACGGTTCCCAGTATCAAGAAGTCAAACCGTTTATGAAATAACTATACCATTATAAGATTGAGATTAAGATTAAGAGTGGTTGGTGCTTTTACTCCAGGGAGGATGTAGACTGTCTTCTTCGGAAAGTCGGGCATAAGGGGTTGTGCTCTTTAAAGGAGCCACATCCCATTGTCTTTAGCTCCTGATCCCTCTGACCATGTCTCGTGCAAATGCGCCCATGTGTAGGTATGCAGGCCATTAACCTCCTGCAATTTAAAGTAACCGATTACATCGCTATAATAGAGATCCATTCCATTCAGATAGTTTTGATATCTAGGCGTGAAGATTGAATATGGTACCTCAGAAGTCAGCACTGCAGTGCAGATACAACTTTGCTGCTCCTCACCTTCGCAAATTAAACCAGGCAGGTGACGAAAGGCATCACGGTCAGAGAAACATTAAAAATGAAATCCAACAATGCACCATATGTTATTTGAGGTTTAGATGTCAGGAAACTCGTGCAGGAAGATGTGGTTGCATTGGTTCTAAAAAATATCTCAGATTTAAGGTACGAAAGCATCAAGGTCCACTTGCTTTTTTCGTCTAGAAGCTAATTAGATTATACTGCAGTAGATCTCAAAACTAGTGGTTATACATCCCCCAACTCCTTCGGGCCAGCTATTAATTCCTGCTTTTTTTTCGTTAATCACCCAATTGTTTCTAGCAGTCTGCTAATGTGAATAATAGTTCTTCTCTATGTAGAAATTGAACTGCCAGATAGAAAAGTATCGAACCATGTGAACATTTAACCTAAGATGGGGAACTTATTTAGCACGAAGATAGTGAACCAGAAAAGGAGAAATGTAAGCTGACCAAGTATCTCCCACTTTACGAACTTCACTAGCCATGTGTCTGAACTGATTTTAGTGGGTAACACACGATCCACCCAAACTCGGTATCCTCTCCCCTGTTTGTCCCCATAGATCTTTTTCATTGCGCTTATGCTGTCGTGAAGACGTTGCTCAACACCTGATGGATGGACAAAAGAACCCGCAGGATGCTACACAAACACAAGGAGATATCAGTAGAAGTAATCGCTGGTTACACAATGCAATTAATGTACACTTCTCTAGAGAACCCTCATCCTCCTGTTTTTTTTCGTGGTTTATTTTTTATTTCAAACCAAGAGTTGTAATAAGTGCTATTTAGACAATAAAATTACTGAAATAGTTCAGATGCTATTCTAGTTTGAAGGATCCTGACATCAGTGCAAAATTTTACCGCATTGCATCTTATCATCCCCCCTCAAGGAACCACACTCCTTGAACACTGCATTCGCTTTTAAAGAGCTATTAACTCAAAGGAACTAGATTACCAGGGTATAACACAAGCATGGACATGAAATTAGTATCAAATTCACACGAATGATGGACACAAAGAGAACTATCTTTCATATGTTAAGAAAATTTTGGAGGAGGAAAAATGAGAGGGGTGAATTGAAATGAATAGGATATTACAGCAGCCTAGAAAGTCTATTTAGCAACAACACTGTCCACACATGTAAACTTGAAAAAGTAACACATGCTCCCTCTCACTACATTATTCTTTCCCTTTTCGTGGGGGGCTACTGGCCACTAGTGAGTCTGCAGAATTAGTGATGGCAAGATGATAAGCTTAGATGCTATGAGCTCAATGAATTAGAAATAAGAGAAATCAGACATACACAAGATGCTTTCAGACTTGCAATGTAAGTCTCACAGCGCTCAACCTCTGCACGCCTCCATCTCTCATAGAATAAGTTGAATTTTACAACTTCATGAGCAGGACCCACATCTTCCAGGTGACTGTCTGCGGTCTCGGAAACATCCCTCGGAGATGTGTTAGGACCAAGACCAAAATGGCCAATAGCCTGAATAATTCCACCAGCACACCTCTCTGAAGCATGAATTATCTTTGGATTATTTTTAGCATTTTCAGCATGCCATCGCAGCAGCTCTTCTTGAGCATTGCTAACCTGCAAGGAACCATATATATGTATATGTAATTTGAATACCTTCAGTGTTGCAAGGTTTCAAATGGCGACGGGGAAATAAAATTAGAAAATACTGACCATGACACCATATACTTCTGGAATGCTGAAAAGGTCAGCATCATTTCCTGAGTCACCACCAACTAGAGTATTCTTTGGAGGCTTTCCTTCTTTCCTGAACTTTTGGAGCAGGTATGCCAGAGCTTGCCCTTTCCCAGCACCTTGTGGTAAGATATCCAGATCCATTCCTCCACTGTAAATTATGTTCACATCCAACTGACAGAGAAATGCGTTAATGGTAACACCCAAGTAAATGGCCGCTGAAGGAGATGCAGGACATATAGAAAAGAGCCTCTAGAAATAGGCCAGAAATAGTAAAGAGAACTTGTTGGGATGAAAATGAGCTACACAAGCAGAAGACTTGATGTTAAGGTCAATGCTCACCCCACGATTTGCTAGCTTCTCCGAAAGTGTCTTCGTCACTTCCTGAGCCCTGCTTTTGTCAACGTAGAAGCTGACCTTGTGAGGTCGTTGCTCTGTTTCTGACTGCATTGTCAGATGAACTTGATTAGGCAATGGAAAATGTAGCAGGTTTGCTTCGTTGAATTAAATCAATGACATCTTCAACTCTTATACATGGGGATTTTTAAATCAAATTCAGCAGCCAAAATCAAGAATCAACAGTGAAGTAAACCTTACCTGGAGCTTAAGTTCAGGAAATTTACTTGTTTCTTCCATCACTATGTTTCTGTCCCATTTTGATTTAAAACCTCAACCCAGCCCTCATCCGGCACCATCGAAATACCATAGGTTATCTCAGTCCCAACAGACATTATGGCTATGTCAGGAGTCAACATTGGCCTTTCTTTTCTGAGCTGCGTGTAGAGTGTGGGTGACCTTCCAGTTGAGAAAACAAGCAAGGAATCATGGCGGTAGTTGGCCTCCCACAAGGCATTGAACCTAAGAAGTAAGAGGTTCTCCGGATCATGGTGATCAACCTGTAGGAAAAAATGCTTCAGATGAAAACACCTGATATGAATTGACAAGAATAAGAACTTTTAAAGCAAAAGAAGGCTACATACCATTGTATGATCAAGATCAGAAACTACCATTAGTCGTGGTGAAGTTTCGAGCCGATCCATGGTTATTCAATATCAACCTTCAAAATGGTAAGAAAAACATAAACTTTATCGTCATAATGCCTCAAGATAGTAACTGTAGAGCTCCATAGAGACGGTACGGGATGTTAAGTTGGACCATCTCACTGACAGCAGACGTTTTTAATAATGTGGGATGGACAAGGACATGGAGCTGAGCTAAATAATTAGTCTGCTAAGACAGCGATTCAGAATTGTCAACAAATTCCTCATCGTTATTGTCATGTCTACTAGTAAAAAAATCGTAATGGCACGAATATGAACAGTAGAGTGAGCCAGCGAGATCATCTCTGACAATCCCATGTGAAAAAACCAAACTAATGACAATCAAAAGGGTTGGACTCCTCAGCAAAAACAATTAAAACAGATTTGAAAGCCTGCAAATTGGGATAAGTAGAAAAAGCAAAAGTTATCGAAGGAGCTTTCATACGAACTTAAGAATGCCACTTTCCGACTCCACACCATCAGAAATATAAAGAGCTCAAAGAAGACAGTGAAAATTGGACGATCCTTGATTTCATATCATTTCCATTTCCAACTCACGGGTCCATTCCGCCCTTACCGAAGCGAGAGCACAGGCCAGGTACCTCTCTAAGCCAAATTCGATCAACAAAACGAATCGCCGGCGAACAAACACCGTCTCAGCGAACAAGACTCCGAGCAGACCCGAAACGAAATCAGAATCGACGCGGATAGATCAAATAGCCACTCCGCTCCAACCCAACGGAGGCGATAGGGCGGATAGCAGCAGGAGGTCACCTGATGAGGAGGAGAGAGCAAAGGCGGCAACGTGTCGGGAGGAGAGGAGAGAGGCTGCGGGAGAGCGTCGTGTTTAAAAGTACAGTGTTTGAACCTTGATAAGAAACTTCAACCATAGTACATTTATTTTTCGTATTTAAATAAATTTATATTTAAATAATTGTGTTTAAATTGAATTAATTTATTTAATATGAAATATTGATAATATATAATTATACTTTAATAATAAATAAAATTATTACAAGAATAATAACATTTATTAATAATTATAATAATAAATAAATAACATTAATCAATTATTAACCATATAATATTATTTTTACTAATAGCAATATATGTAATACATATAATATTTTAGATATCATAAAATTTTTATATAATGAGTTAATAAATATATATAAATAGTGAATACATTTAATAAACGTGTTTAAACGTGTCGTATCGTATTTTACATGTTTAAATCAAGTTAAATATATTTATTTATTATATTTGCACATGTTCGTGTTTAAACGAATTCATATCTAAATAAATTTGACCCAAACTCACTTATCTCTGTATCATATTATATCGAATTATTGTGTCATGTCAAAAATTATCGGACTGAGATGGTACTCATGTATGTGGCCCTACGATGAGTGGCTAGTTGATGGCGAATCCGATCCACGTTCCTCGGCGCTTCTTCTCCACGCAGAAGAGCGAAGAACTAATAAGTATAATAATTATTTAAATAATTAATATTTATTTAATCAATTACATATTCAAGTTTCGTTTTGAGTAATATTGTCCAAAAAAACCTGCCGAGCCTATGTATTAATGATATTGATTTTTAAACTGTACTGAACTTTTTATAGTGCTAAATTGACGAGACTGACGCTAACACCGATTATTTAATTTATCATATATATTCTCGATCGAATATGAAAGCTCGAATATTACATAACTGAGTAGCAGACCCACCATTGCCACTGTCCTTTCCACTCAACTTCTCGAGCGAATAGTACGAAAAAGAGGAAAGGCGACAGGTTTGGGGTTATTCTCCGGAATAAGCACATCTCACGAAGGAATATTCCAAGCCCATCGTGGTTTCAAGTTTCAACATTCTCCCTGGCTGGGGTTATTGCTCGTGTGGCACAGCAGACGCAATGCAACTCTCTGGAAGCATTCCCCAGGCCGGTTCCACCGATCGATTACCTCGTACAAAAAAAAAAAAAAAAAGGAGAGAGAAAGCAACCACAATCTCTCAAACCGACCTCCCGACCGTGCCGTGTGCTCGGTTACATCCTATAGCAGTAATGCCACTCTACACTACCAGATCACATCAGTTAGCCCCGTCTCCGTTTCTCGGAGCACTTGAAATTCGATACAGTGTAAGCCCGTCTAAGCCCCGGACAGCTTCATCCTCCGCAGCGAGATGTACGCCAGGAATCTGTAGCCGAACACCATAACGATCAGCGCGGTCACTTCCTTTGCACCGCTGTCCAGCACGATCCCGTCGATCGAGCGCTGAAAGTGCTGGTACTGCACCTTCAGGAGGAGCTTGTAGGTGTGGTAGTTGAACGACATGTACCGGATCCAGGACACGAACACCGGGACTTTCTGCAGCCGAGGAGAAAAGTAAGACTTGGTTAGAATCTCTTTCCACTGGAAAAACTCAAGGGCGCTGGTGTGAATTCGGTGATCACCTCGACAAAGTACCCGCCAGCGAGCATGAAGGTCATGACTGTCACCGAAGCCAAGGTTGTGGCCTGCTTTAGATCCATCAGCATTGCCCCGATGGCTAGTCCGAGACCCTGTAACAGCATTTTACATTACCGGCGAGTTTAAAGGCCTGGCCGTTCTTGACTCGGCACCAAAACCTGACTCGACCTCACACAGATTTTCCATGAGAAATCTCAAGCCCAGCAGAATCATAAGCACATGGAACTTGAGATCGAGACCACCTGACCCGGTTCTTAATATAGTGAAGAAAAGTTTATCTTGTTCCGTTGACATCAACTCGAAGAATGACCAAGAGATATGACATGAACCTAACATGGGCAAAAATGAACTACCTGCCTGTCCACAGAGTCTCTTGTGATCGTTGAACACATCAGTATGATATGCAGAATATGTCGAATATTTATATCTGTTTTTTTACTGATGTGTTGAAAAACTACTGGTTTGTGACGTGTGACACGTGATATACCCGTTTCAAATAAGGCTTTTTCCAGCCCTTTGGGATCTTGCGGGATATTCCTTCATACCTGAGCTGCAACTATGCACAGGAAGACTGTAAGCAAGCTGAGGAAGAAGCATCCTGCATCCAGCCTGAGGCCTGCCATGAAATAGACGACGACGAGGAAGAGCACCGGGAGCACAAGGTCGAGCGGGAGGTCGCTTGTGGTTCGTGCCAGGAAGTACGCGCTGAGCCGGTACATGTCAGCGGCTCGTTCCTTGCTGAGCATGGCCCGTTCTTGAGGAAACGTGAAGATGGCCGTGAATACAGGAAAGAATCCCCAGAAGACGGCGATGAAGAAGAGCAGCCCTGTCTGAGTGACACCCAACAACGACAGACGGACCAGAACAAAACAGCTTATCACATGTTGTTCGATGGACGGTTTGATTCTCCTAAACCGGTAGAAAGATGCATCGGCCAATGAGATCTTACCTGATCCTCGAGACCTTTCGGGGTATTGACATCGGACTGCCACCAGAGGAGCCCGAGAATGGCTGCGGTGGCTAGGACTTGAGTGACCCTCAGCCAACTGAAATAGTCGTGCTTTCGCTGTTTGATCCCCCGGCAGAACAAGAGGCAGTATTGCTGCCACCAGGTCGCCTGCCACCGGCACTTCCGTGACACAACCTTCAACTTCAGCTCCTCCTCGAGAGGAATCGGGACCTTGAGCTTCTTCTTCTCGTTCTCGGCCACCCGGGTCTCATAGGCTTCCACTAGATACTACCCAAATTGACAGCAACATTCTGCAGATTGAGACTATGTTCGAGAAACTCGCTGAAATCTGCAGGAACGAAAATGTACCTCGTGGACGGCTGCAGGAGATGGCTTCCCATTCCCCATTTGAGTGTCTGCATTCCCCATCTGTACCTTGTCATCCAACTCCGATGGAACTGAGACATCGTTGATGTTCCCATTCGCAAGATCGAGCAAGAATTCTGCAGGGTTCATTGCAATAAGAGGGGAACACCCGATCGAAGAGAAGTAAGCCGTGGCCTCCGAGGCTTTCCCGAAGTAGAGAAGGCTCCCTTTCCCGAGAAGGATCAGCTTGTCAAACTTGTGGAACAGCCTGCTCGATGGCTGGTGTATGGTTGTAACCACGGTCTTCCCAGCCTGCCATTCGATCGGTACACTCAACCCAAAGATAGATAGAGCACATAAGTCAGAAGAACATAGGACTGTTTCATTGGACTTTTGCTAACCCACGTTACCCACCTCTGCAATGTCCTGTAACATCTGAATGATCCTCAGAGCAGTTGTAGAGTCCAAGCCTGAAGTCGGTTCGTCGAGGAACAGGAGGGAAGGGTTGATTATGATCTCACTCCCTATGCAGACTCTCTTCCTTTCTCCTCCCGACACTCCCCGGACAAAGGAGCCTCCGATCATCGTGTCCTGACACCTGACAATCGTTACCCGGACTCAGAATCTTCCGTCACAGGACAGGAAACAGACAGCACGGGGCTAAAGATCGGATAACTCACCTCTCCAAGCCCAGCTCGTGAATCACATCCATGGCTCGCTTTTCCTTTTGCTCTCTCGTCAGTGCCTTTGGCAGTCTCAGCCGGGCTGCATAGGTCAATGTTTCTCGTACGGTAAGGTGAGGGAACAGAACATCGTCCTGGGTGACAAATCCTATCCTGCCAGGCAAACAAAAACATCGTGGACACGTGAACTTGCACCGATAATCTGTCTCCGGTGGAAACCCGGGACAAGTCTTAGGAGCTGTACCGGCTTTTGAGGGACTTTGAGTAAGGCTGGTCGTTGTAGGTGATCGAACCACCGACTGTGGATTGCATCAAGCGACCGCCGAGCAAGTTCAGCAACGTCGTCTTTCCACTCCCCGACGGTCCCATCAGAGCAAGAACCTCCCCCGGGTTCACGGAACCGGTAATTCCATTCAATATTTCCTTCTCCTGGCTTGTCCTCATTCCCTTCAGGATCACCTTGTACGTCACATCGGTGAACTGCAAAATTAATCGAAAGTGGGGTAAGACTGACAGCAAAGTCTTGTAAATGCAGAAAAATCTCTGTGGTCATATGGGATGACTCATTGATCATCTCAAGTTCAAGTCGACTCGGGTTCGGTCCTATACTAGAAATTTAGTAATACGACCTTCAGGTAAATCGGCAGGGTCGGCTCCATCTGGAACTTCAGCTTCTCGGCACCTGCTTCAGTGTCCTCCGCTGCAATTCGAATCAACCGGTTCAGTAAAGAGGTACGGCTCAAGTTCAAGAGCAAAACTTTCTTTTGGAGCTGACCCAAGGAACCTGGAGCCTGCCTAAGTTGAACTAAATGACTTCATCGATGCAACACATATCCACAGGACCTTGAAGCATCGATGTTAATGTCGTGTCGGGTCAAACACGTCCAACAAAATTCAGTATCATATTACCGATACATCAGCAATTAAAGGGCTGCACGAGTTCGATCACCCTCTTGAATTCGAATTGAAAGAAGAATATGGTCCGGAGCTTAGGTCAAAAGACCGAACCATATCATGGACCCGTCATATGATGTTTTCAAATTTTCACGAGACTTAGCGTAGCGACATAAGTTATAGATTTGGAAGGTTCCCAGTGTAGTCCTCGCCGTGGCATTACGGTCCATTTATTTTCCTTTTCTTCTTATTAGCCCGGATTGAAAAGAATATATGGAAAGATAAAGGAAAATGAAGCTTACGTGTATCATCGTCGCTAAAGTGCTTGGAGTCGGCCATCTCCTCGGGGGGCATGGTGAAGCCGGTGAAGGAGAAGGAGAGGCCGAAGCTGGCACTGGAGGCCCGGCTCAGGGCAGCTCCGCTGCTGAGATCGTCCGTGTCCACCTTCATCTGGGCGCTCCTCGACTTCCTTATGTGGGCGTTCACGCCTTATTCCCCGGCGACCCTCTCCGGGTTGACTTCCTCGACGGCAGCCCTCCGCTGCCCGGAGCCTCCCCGCTCGGGGACTGCGACGTCGGGGACCTGAATGCTGCCGCCACCGCCTCCAGCAGCTGGTCCGATATCGTCCTCGCCAGTCCGGTCGCCGACGGGCTCGTCTTCTCCATCGCGACGACTAACACATGCACACGGAGAACATTCAGTTGCTCTTTTCCAGTAAACTTGGGAAATGAACATATCCATGAAACGAAAACACAGTTTTAAACCACATTTAGCTAATCCATCCTATTTACAAGAATCTAACCCCGACACATCTTTTTTTTTTTCCCTCCGAAATCGAAAACCTCGACGCTGAAGATAGTGAAGATCTCCGTACCTTCACTTTGATTAAAATTATAGGGGGAGGAAGGAGGAGGAGGAGATAAAGCTTGGCTTCAGCTTTAATGGTGAAAACTATAAATCGGAGCTCAACTGCAACTGCTCCCAGTGGTGCAAATATAAGCAATCTCCTCTCCTCTGTAAAGGACCATTTAATGAGATGGAATTACCAAATTGCCCCTGGTTTCTTACAGAACAGAGACCCGACCTGACCGGACCGAACCGGACCGGACTTCCAGAACAATCATGCACGGTAGTTCATTTTTTTTTTAATTATTGCAGCCACTTTTTTTTTTTCAGTTTTCCAATTTTTTAATACTTTAAAACATTTTCCGACGAATATTTTTTCATAAAATAAATTTTTCGGAAGTTTCCTCAGTCTTTCCCGATCTTCTGAAAATTTCTCACGTGAATGCACGAGTCAGACTTCTCCGTGCAGTCTCTAGGGAGGACACCCAGGCCGTTGTACCATGAAGGTTTATGCAAGCCATCGATCTTATCTAGTAAAGTTCTAAGAGTTTTTTTTTCCCAGAAAAAGACACCCGGTCCGTGTCGTGAGCGGTCACGACTGTTTTCATGACACGCATGTCTGCGGACAATACTGCACCACTCGACCGACCGATGTATTTATGAGGAATTTTTCCAACCGTCGGATGCATACCGATCATGTCAATTGTAGACAGACGTGATCATGAATTGATCGTGGAATCAATGGCCGAAGCTTTATTCGCCTACCCAAAAGAAAAGAAACACGCACGATCACTTATAAGGTCTCGTGTTCAAGTCTTATGAGTTGAGAAAATTCATCAATCGACATAATTCTATCATTTAGAGAATCGATCCGGTTCGAATCTGAATTGATCGGGGCCGAACAGGTTTCCAATTCTACCGTCCGTCGGATTTTGTGTGCTGGATCGAGAGGACGAGGTTGTCCGTGGTCGAATTTGCGGTTCATGTTCGATGTCACATTACCTCTCCACCAGGGAACCCCCATGGTTTTTGGAACTATACATTGCCGTCCATGTGCTAATCAATACTTTTTTCCAATTTGACATTTCATCGAATTTCTTCATTTCGCGATCGCAACGCTTTCTGCTCCTGCAGATGACCGACCCACCCCGGACAATATGTCAGTCTAAGCCCCTACTTCAATCCCCGTGCCGTGCGTAGTGCTAGCTATCTCTTAAGTTGATCATCTACCCATGTCATGAGTACCTGTGTACGAGAAATTCGATGCCCACGAAGGGGCATCCCTGATGCTAGGACCTTGAGAGGTCTTCCAGGACTTTCTGCGTCAAATCCCCAGAGGCGTATTTCTCATAGGTGGAGACTTTATAGCCCTCGAACTCGGAGGTGTCGCAACTACCACTAGTCGAATTCGGAAGGTGTCCAGATACCTCGGTTATAAAAAAAAAAAGTGCATGAGAAATTCGACGTAAATTAGATTATTTTGCCAAGGGAGTGTAACTCTATGCAAATTTTGGCATATCTGCAAGGTATTGGGTCTCTCTCCTCTAACTGACACTCGCACTTCAACCCATTTTCCGGCTCTGATCCCATATTGCGATGGGACCGGAGCCTTGAGCTCTTCATAAGACTCATATGCATCAACTTTCTCGAGACAAGCCTCTTTTGGAGACGGAATCGTGCATGTCCCGCTCAAAGCCAATAATATCTCTTGTTAGATGGGTCATAATTTTTTGTGATCTAATCCGGTGTAAAATCTGAAACCGATTGAAATTTTGGGCGACCTGAAATGCGTACCAAACCTGTGGCTGAAGCGAGAGGCCCAAGTCCGAGCCTAGGGCATTTTTCGGTGGTAAAAGCATAGAGATCTTCATTGTATTCAGAGTTAGGATTTTTTATATTCCCTCTCTTTTATACTATGTCGTTGTCAACACTTAATGAAGATCGTTGTTCCTCCTTCACCCGTGTATGTACGGATAGCGCCCTTCTATCTCCCGAACCATGTATGCAGAGCATCCAGTTCTCTCGGTCTTCGTTATTCATTTGAGCCGATTCCCAACTTCTCCCATAGGGTCCTTTGATCTCGTTGGCTCTGGCGCCGCCACATAATTGTTGCTCTAATTGGGAGTCTAAACTCAATGGATGAATGGACCGCGAGAAGCGTCATGATGGGCATGGGGACCCCGTATAAGAGCGAAACGAGAGCCATGAACTCTTCATAAGACTTATGGCCGACCCAACAAGAAATCGTTGGCCCGCGGATAGTCATACCTTGCTCGGCACGGTGCACCTATGATCCCATAAGTTCGTGCTTACTCAGGCAGAAAACGAGATAAATAATGCGACAAATACTTAAAATCTAGATAATGTCGGTCGATTGTTATAGAGCTTGAGCTGATAAATAAAGAATAATTTCGTGATCTATTATTATTGCTGAACAAGTCCTGATTGTCATCACCTGTTTATCCATACCTTACCATCTCCGGACTCCATCATTGTCATATCAATCGGTCCCGCTTATGGTTTACGAAACACTGGCCTGGTGCTGTGGACCGTCGGGCTGTGGTTCGATACCCTGGCTCGGCCGTCATCCCTTTGCCACGTGGCGGGACTGGCCATCTCCTCAGGGACACCTCAGTAGCCTGACTGGTGGCTGTTGTGATGACACGTGGGCCCATCTCGTGCATTCCACGTGGATGCTTAGCTCATGTTTGTGATATGACCCGGCCCGTTGGTCAGCCCTTTTCCCACCGGCAGGAAGTTGATCCAATGAGATTTCTTCTCACTATAACTGCACAAAAATCTTATCCAATTTTATTTTAATTCAAAATTCATTCGCCCAAAAAAATGAAAAAATAGTTTTGGTGCAATGGTTTAGTTGTTAGGTCACAGATTCGATTCTCAATCCTATAAAAAAAGGGGGAAAGGACAAATGTATCCCTAGTGAACAAAATCGATTAATAGGAAATAAGAACATAATATAGTATACGTGTGGGTCATTCCAGATCCATGGTAATGGTCCGGCCAGTTTTCAGAAAGGCCGGTTCGCATTTGCTTTACGATGAGACCATCGATGATGAATGGTGCAGTCTCCACAGAACAATACATTATCTGAGATATTCTCATACGATTTTAGTTTTGTTAACAAAATCAGAAAATTCAATCAAAGTTGTAGAAACCACATAACATATTTACCCAAATCCTTGGTATCAGCGGAAGGAGAGCCCCTTTTAGTTTTTTCGATAAGACGAAAAAACCAGAGGGTGGACCGAACCGAATGCACAGAGATGAAACTGACAACTCGATAAAAGTTGCCACTCACCGGTATAGATGAGTCTTGAGGACACATGAAAATGAAGTATGAGCTCAAGAGTTAATGCAAAGCAAAGGGAAAAAGGATGGCCACTGTGGGTGTGTGTTAGGTTAAAGGGTCATGTGCTCTGGGCTCTGACATGGAGACTCTCCTGCATTTCAACTGAAACTCCAAAAGCAGAAACCAGAAAAGACCAACAACCTTAAAAGGGAAACTAAAGTTCCACTTGATCTGGTCAGGTATTGTTCATGAGAAGTCGAGCCCGGCTTCGGTGAATCAATTGGGACATGCACTGTTTTATCAGTTTGCCGGAATTACAGTACAGTCAGGGAGTATGTACTTGAATCATCCTACGTATCATCTTTCTGCAATATCTGTAACACGACTAATGGTAAAGGGAAACTAGGACAGCAAATGCATTTGCACAGTGAATGTTTTGCAGCCTAATCTAGCAAAGATGATTAGCAAAATGTACCGAGTTGTAAAAGGCGACAAACTATTCTGTGTCCTATGTGGAGCCTCTCGGATCTGTACGGAGAATGATGAGCTACTTGGACAGTCCATATGCCGATTCCTGGTTAAAGGTATCGAGGCTCTGAGCTTCTAATCCGATGCTTTCTTCTCACTGAAATACCCTTTTGCCGAAATCAACATCTTGCATCATTGCCACGAACTCGCTGTAATCAATCCGCCCATCCTGCAGGGAGAAACAAAAGCAGAAGAGGTTAATACCGTGCTCAGCTTTGGAAAACTTTTCTTTAAATTCTTATGGAAAACAATTTTCTGGAACACAATTTCCATGTTTTCAATAATATTTCTACCAAGTCATTGCTGATTCCTGGTTCTCATATCCATGTTAACATTTTCAGTTCTGAGAAGCTGCTTCAAAAACCATTTCCAGCGCAAGTTATACATCAAAATGATGACAACATATCTCTGCTAAAAACGTTTGTGACTGATGATGATGATCGTGGTGAAGAAGACAGCAGCATGAAATTCTTTACATTGTCCTGGTCAACTTCGCGGATAATGTCTTCCAAGTGAACATCTTGTAGGCCAAACTGTTCACAAGCTGCTTGGAGCTCATCTTGAGTAATGTACCCGCTCCCATCTTTGTCGAAGTAGTTAAATGCTGCAAACAGGTGATCCTCTCTCTGGATCTTGTTAAGATGGAGCATTGCTGCTATAAACTCGCCATAGTCCATAGTTCCACTATTATCAATATCTGCCTGTAGAGCAAAAATAAAAACGATCAGACCATAATTTGTATTTGAGTTCTTTAGCGCTTCTTGGAGAAGGGTGTTTTCTATAAGATGGACTGTGAATCTGCAATTACATATAGCTTTTGATTCTGGAATGATACTTTAACTTTAGCATAATGAAGACAAAAATATAACCATAAGTTAATTCAGCTCAAGGTTGAAGACCTGCACACAGAAAAAAGATAGAATAACGGGAAGTTCATTGGTCTTCTCAGCCAAATGATCGAAAAATGAACTGAATCTTGAAGGCAAATGGTTTATCGAAATCCAGTCTGGTTGTGATTCAGCTAAGAGGAAGTTATTTTGCTGAGATAGTTGAGGCTGTTGAATAAGTAACATTAGTATGGAAGTTTGCGTTGGAGGAGCACTCACTGCTTCCATTAATCCAATGATTTCAGATTCCTGAAGATTAGCCCCCACTTTCTCCAAACCAATCTTCAGCTCCTCAAGTGTTATATGGCCACTATTATCTGTGTCGATCATCTTGAACATTTCTTTTAGACCGGCTATCTCTTCTTCAGACAGGGATTCAGCAATTACCTATGACATTGGCAAACAGTTGTGATGTCAGGAGAACATCGCCTCTAGCAATGCAGTATGAGTTGTTGCTCTATTTCTAAATAAGCTCCAGTCGCAACTAGAACCTATGCATTTGTATTTTTCGACTTAAACAGCTAAGTTTTAGAACTTCCTCCACGAGGTGTTGCCTCAACTTTAAAAGATAGATAAGCACAGGAAGGTACTGACCCTGATGGCCATTTTCTTTAGCTTGTTCATAGCAGAAAACTGTTTCAATCGAGTCAAAACTGCAGAATCAAGAGGTTTGTCAGGTGCAACTCCATCAATTTGCACCCAGGGATGACCTGCACAGGGTAAGGTGACATTATCACCAGCATAAATGAGTCTGAAAATTGAAGAACAGTACACTGAGCTGATCGACCAATTTTTGCCAGATTAGAACCATAAATTTATATAATATTTTCCTAAAATAGTTTGATCATAAGGAGCTCATAATAGGCCACAATGTGATATTTCAGTAACATCTCTCTATTCCATTTCCTTGTTGCTGCCCCGAACGGACAGCAGGCAGTTCTATAGCAAAGGATCATGTATAGTTTTGGACAATTTGCATAATATACAGATGGAATGAAATGATGTGTTCAATAAGTTTTCCAAAATCACACAAGATATCCAAGTTGGTACCGTGTGAATCATGTGAAGGTTAATTTAAAAGGAGAGTCATGTCAGATAATATAACCAACTCTGGTATTCAGGAAGCATATGTATTACATACAGAGAACTTCATGAGCTGTTAGCCGCTTCTTGGGGTCTCTTACAAGCATTCTTCTGACCAGATCTTTTGCACCATTAGATATACTAGGCCACGGTTCTGATACGAAGTCAAGATCACCTTTCAAGACCTGCTCGAATATTCCTTGCTCCGTTTCTGATCAGGAACATAATATTTAGCTCCAGTCAGCAAAACCAAGCAGAAGACAAGGAAGATAATGAGATTCTCACCATCCCAAAACGGTGGAACACCGCTGAGTAAGATATAGATAATAACACCGGCACTCCAAACATCACATTCTGGACCATACTGCTTCCGCAGAACTTCTGGTGCGACATAGTAAGGGCTGCCCACCACATCAGTAAATCTTTCCCCTGAAACACCGAGATATTTTTTTCCAAATCAGTTAAACACTTGACAATCTTAAGAAAGTGAAACCCATGACTGTGTGTTTATCCATTTTAGAACTTTCTGCGAAAAGAGTGCTTGTGTCTTCACCAAAATGACAATAAACTCGCTCTTGACTGGAACTACAACATCATAATGTATCAGATCGTTATTCATGTTCATACTGATGATCGTACCTAATTTTCGAATAAGACCTACTAATGTGAAAAATACATTAATGTTTAAAATACATTAATGTTTGAACACATACCTGGCTTGAAGAACATCGATAGACCAAAATCTATCGTCTTAAGAGGTGATTCCTCTTCATGGTTTACAAAGAGAAAGTTCTCAGGTTTCAAGTCCCGGTGCATCACACCCAAAGAATGGCACTGTTCCACAACACCGACAATCACCCTCGCAAGCTCTGCAGCCTTCTTCTCTGAATAGTGGCCCCTCTGTATTATCCTGTCGAAAAGTTCCCCTCCAGCGCAGAGCTCCATCACAACATGAACTGCCACAGCATCCTCAAAGGCATCGACTATGGTTATTACATGGGGATGCCCTGCCAGGTGATGCATTATCCTGATCTCCCTCCTTACATCTTCTACATCCTCCTCCGTAGTCAGTTTCCTCTTCAAGATTGATTTGCAGGCAAATTCTTTGCCGGTCGCCTTCTCCAAGCAAAGAAATGTCGTCCCGAATTGTCCTTGTCCAAGTTTCCGCCCCAAAGTGTAGAGTTCCTTTATATTTGCAGTTTTCCTCCCTAGGACAGATTCCACTAGGAGTCCTGCACTTGACAGCCTCTTCAAATGCGTAGGCTTCTTCTGGCTCCCCAACTCCGAAGGCTTGGTTCTCTCTCCAACAGTCTCCTCCTTGGCAGGATTTTCGGTCTCCGGGATCTTGGTCTGCTCGGCATTTATTTGCACTGCCCTGGGAGCTGTCTCCTGAATTGCAACATACGGTTTCGGCGGCTCTCTATCAGACAGTTTCAGGTCAATCGCGGCAGGACCGGCTTTTGTTTTTTCTTCATGGGCGCCGTGGTGAAGCCGGTCCTGCGGCTGCCTCGTACGCCACACAGCCGCTGTGACAGACTGTATGAAACCATTTTTACCAAGGTTCGGTCCTGCACATGAGTTGCCCATCAAATAATCCCAATTCCAAGTCCTCAACAACAACTCTCTCTTTCGTTCCCCACATCCAATTTGGCCTCTTTCTCAATCTGATTACAAAGCAAACAACCCAACGGAATCAAAATTCGGACCTTTGTGTTCATGCTCGGAGGAGCATGCAATCTGAACGGTAATCGGATCGCTCCAAACGGTGAAAATGTTGGATAAACCAGATGCGAGGCTCACGCTCCCAAAGATGAAAATTTGCTGAAACTGTCCCCAGATCAAGCAAGACAAGAGCAATGTGCAATTCCAGAAAGCTCCTCCAATGGATGAAACATCGAATGCAGCGTCTGAATCTTCACCAAATACGATAGGGATTCGGTGTCTGAAACAAACAACAGAACCGAAAGTGGAAGGAACAATTCCGGTAGTATTGAATCAAGCAGGAAGCATGCGAAACATTCACACGCCGAATTAGGGATTATGTTAAGGCAACGGAGTAATGGATGACCAAATCTTGTTGAGAAATGGAGAGGACGCCATGTCCGGAGTTTGTTGGAGAAGGAGAGGGAGAGAGGACGGTGTGAGAGATGAAGAGAGAGAGACCGCAGCGCTGGGACGACGACGATCAGCGAATAACGTTGCACTTGCATGGCGGTCTAATTTCGCCACCTTTACGCTGTCCATCATTTCTCGACAAAATTAATTAAGGGGAAAAATTGTCTGCATAAGTAAATCATATGAGATTAATTTAAATTTTATAAATTCTCATATATGAGAGAAGCATTTCACAATAATTTCGTCATAATTCTAATCTTACACACATTTATTATATTTTTTCATTTTTTTTTAAATTTTTAATATTAACTGTGTAAATATTAATATTATATGAATTCTATATCGCAATTCATCCGATGCACGGGAGAGCTTCTCTTATAGAATATTGATTCGATCATCCTATATATGAATTTTATCCTTTTACAAGTAAAAGTACTCGATGCAGTAGTACCGTGCTCAACAAGAGATCAGAAAATTCTGTATTTAATTATTTTTTCATATTATTTTTTTAAATTTAAGTGTCATTTTTCTCTAACTTCAATTTTCTCCCTCCCACATTACACTGTTTTCAATTGTCTTTCCCCCTCGTTTACATTTCCTCTCCAGCCTTTCCTCTTTTAGTCGAAGGATTGTTCCTGAATGAGAGGTTCTACCATTTCGATTTGGGACCTCTCGCCCGAGTGCCAGAAGCCCGACGCGCCGTGAATCAATCGAACTGAAGAGCGATCGAAAACGGGTTTCATTGTACGGACAATCGACTTGATTAAGTCCATTCAGATCCATCATCTCAGCTCCTCTCAAATCGTCAAAACCTTCATTCGCCCTCTCTTTTTGTCCATGGAATTCTGACCCTGGATGTGCTGGTTTTAATCCTTGATTTTGGTCATACGTGCTGATTCTCGGGGAGACCTCTAATAAGCCTATTCAAAATTTCCATTTTTAGAGTTGAGGCCCTCAAAAGGACAAAATCTCTAGTCTTTTCTGTCTTATGACAGTGCCGACTTAGTGATACTAACAAATAACTACGGATCAATAATCCACAGCCGAACCTCAAGATCGCACCCAGAAGAGTTTGAACATAACAAGAAAGGGAATACACATTTCTCATTTGCCCACAAAATCAGATACAGAAAATATTGTACAGAAAGGTCTATCCAACAACGCACCCCATGGTCGACAAACAACATGAGCATACGTGACGATACGGGCTAACATTATATCCACGTTTCACTTGTCGTGAAGCAAACTCAAATACTCGCAGGCCGTTGCGAAATGCTCATTCCAGTAGCAATAAATCCACAAAACAAAAAGGGAATTGAAAAGCCAAGAGATTAGTGTGATCGGAACACCACTGGTGTACAATTCACTTGGGAGAAGAGGCTTCATATCGGGTTGACGGTTCATGCTCGAGCTTTTGTAATGGTTTTTGTAAGAAGCCTCCTCTGCCTTTCTTGGGGGCTCCTGTCCAGAATCACCAGCAACCCCACATTGTGAGGTGAGAGCCCAAACATGTACCTGCAAATAGGCACATCAAACCCGAGCAAATCGATAAGGTGGCACTACTTGTTTAACCAGAGTAATTTTCATAAGTGGAGCATAATCCTAAGCCATACTTACATTTTGCAAAAATATGGACTCTGACGTCTTTAACTAACAACAGGAATATTTTCCAACTTCAAGTACTTTTTTGAGCTCTCAGTAATTAATAATGCACCAAGAATTCTGAGTTCAAGAATGGTAGAAGGTTCGAACTTATAACTTATTAGCTCCTCTCAGTTCACTCGATTTTATGATATCATTTGTTAAGCAACAAAAATGAGACTTCCTCAGTTTAAGGAAATGTGCTGAACCCATCACCTCCAGATAAAAGAATGTTAAAACACACAGCTATTGTTTCCTTACCCTTTTCTTTGGGCTTTTTTGCCAGTAGGAATATCAGTTTGAGCAGCATGAACACACAGTTCTAAATTTAAGGCTATCAAGGACTCTACTTACTTGCTTCTTCGAGCTCTTTTCCTCCAAAAGATGAAAGATCCCATCCACTGATGGAAAACACATAAGGAAAGCATGTTAAAGAACAAGACCAGGAGTCTCATAACAAAATATAAGGCAACTGATATCCTTATATCCTATTTAAAATTAATGTAAAAATGCAGTATTACTAATAAGCTAGAGAGTACAAACCTATATTTCAGGTCAGAGCAGAATCAACATAACAGTGAGAAACACACAATGTTGAAAAGCAGATTATTGCCATACTGAAACCAACCTTGAAAATCGACCCAATTGAAAACTTTCCCACGGAAGATGTCTTCCCTCCAGGAGTGGATCTTTCTGATGGAGGATTCTTACACAGTTGCTGAGCTATTTCTTTGAGTAACAGAAGCTGAGCTTTATCAGTCTGCATGGACATGATTGTGTGCCTCATTGATTCTCTGTCAGCTTCAAGGGCCTGAAGCCTCGTATATAGCTTCTTGATGTCGGGGTCCCCGATATCTGTGTAGGCC
Source organism: Lagerstroemia speciosa (assembly GCA_037672795.1). NCBI lineage: Eukaryota > Viridiplantae > Streptophyta > Magnoliopsida > Myrtales > Lythraceae > Lagerstroemia > Lagerstroemia speciosa. The sequence goes on from CM075288.1 coordinate 5,482,543, forward strand.
CAAGACTCTCTTGGAGTAGTCATGTAATCTTCACAAATCCCCACGCCACCATTTGAGTTGGGCACTCTGGCATGTATGGAATCAACTGTATAAATTCTATCGCTCATGTCATCTCCAGCTTCTGATATATCATTCATCCTTCTCAGCTTTGAGTACTCCGCAGGCTGCGAGACAGACTCCATCTTCTGAAAGCTCATATTATTGAGCCTTGGAGAATCAACGGGGAAATCAGAGCCTATGTCTCTGCCAGTCCCAAAAAATGAACTCGAACTATCAGTAGAAAACCTTCTGAGATGCCTTGGTCTTCGAGGAGATTGGCCAACTATAATCTTCTCTTGGACACTCTTCGCACTAGGAGATTCACCATTGAACTTGATGTTGCTCGGATTTCTCTCCATCTGGTAAATGCGAAACTCCAAATTCTTCAGATGATCACGAGGGGTCTCCCCAAATGCATATTTTTCAATGTCCACAACATCGTCCTCACACTCCTCTAGATTACCACAGTTCTCATTTGTGTTGCATTTTATAGGAGGGTATTCATAGCTCGAGATACCAAATGGGCTGTCCAAGCCATCCTCGCTGGTCCTGCTGCGGCTGTTTTCACCATCTGCTTCTGCCTCTGTGAGCCCATAACTCATCATCCTGTGCTTATAAGCCTGAACTTCACATGTCAGGGATTGAATGGCTTGCTCCCTCTTGTATAGCACTTCCTCCAGAGCAAAGATCTCTTGCTGATCATGGCCCATCTTCTCCTCGGCAAATCTCTTGAACTGCCGTGCTTCCATCTGCACCTCGGCCTTCTCCCTCTGTAACCTCAGGATCATCGACATGGCCTCGTTGGCTGCAGAGGAAGACGCATTCCTCTCTTCCTCCAACTCCGAAAGTAAATCCTGGGTAGCCTGTTGTTGGCTACCAACCATCTCTCGGAGGGCAACGATTTCATTCTCAACCTGAACTCTAGCAACCGCATCACAGACCAGCCCAGGAATATAAAACTTCTTCTGTTCAAATTCATCATATTTGCGTTTCACCGAACGAAGCCAAGTCCCTGAGGAACCATAGATCGAACAGCTACTACAACCACATTTGCAGCATCTGGCCGAATCTTTAGAAGAAGAAATCGTCTCTGTATCCATAAACCAAGCGGCATCCGAACATAAGAGAAACAACCCCTGCAGATTCCGGCCCTCTCTGTTGATAAGAACAGCCTACGACGACAACCCTCCCTCTCCTTCTTACCCCACCAGATCAACAATCAAAGCCAGCACTTGCAAGACAACCTAAAATAAAAAAAAATTTTTTTTTTTTTTTTTTGCTCTTATGTTCTCAAAACTGGAAAATAGATTCTTGTTTACGCTATATACAGATTGAAGAATGTCAAAGAAGATCGTTCTTATCTACAGAAGAATCAAACTTTAGGGGAACGGTGGCGCTCTTTCCCGCTACTGAAACAGAATTCCCGCGCAATCCCTCCATCCGGGAAACAGGTAAGTTCCATGCGGGGGACCATTTTCCCGGAAAATCACAGCACCCGGGATACGTATCGAGAGAGAAATGACTGACCTAATCGATGAGAGCAGGGACGGAGCCGATTGCTTCCCGGGAAAATGGAACCCCAGAGGAAATAGCGGGATCGCCTAACAGGCAATGGGAGGGATGTCCGAAGAAACAAAGGGGCTTTCCTCCCAACTTTCTCGGAGGCATCAATTTTCCCGCGGACGAGACTTGCAGGCACGGAGCAAAAATGGAGGGCGCGCCATTAAGAGAGAGAGAGAGAGATTTTCTTTTCTTTTGAATTCTTTTATTTTTTCCAAAGGAGAGCGAGAGAGGGGTGGTGAATTGAGGAACCCTAATTTTGGCTGTTTCGTCGTTAAAGCTTAAAAGGATAACAACATTTCCTCGGGGATCGTACCCGCACCGACCGCTGACGGTTTACTACTTACGAGGAATTTCTTTGGCTTACACCAAGCAAATTTTTTTTTACCCACCCAGTATCCGGTACTCGAAAGTTAGCTGATTAATTCGAATTCGAGGTACTGTCAGATGATTTCCCGGGAACTCCTCCCAAGAAGGTCTGTTGCATTCACAGGGATTCGAACCCTCTGCTTAACCTTTGTTGGTTACACCAAGCAATTTCCCCTCACCTGCCGAAGACTAATTTACGATATGATGACTGAAAAAATTTTCGTTGATCTTCTAAATTGGAGATCGATCCTAAAATTACCTATTTAAAAATCTAGTAAGAAAATTATTACGTCAACTTCGGATTAATTTTTTTTATTGTTAATTGAGTTTTCTAATAAAGTTTTAACCGATATTATATTATAATAAATTTTCTATTAGGAGGCGTTGGGACTCTGCAGGGTTCACCAAGACCTCCCAGGTTTAAATCACAGGAGGGGGCTTCTTCGGTGGTGGGGCTTTTATCCCTCTTGAACCCGTCAGATTCTCCTGACTTACTTGACGCACGTAGTTTGTGAGTTATTGCGTATGTCCGAGGGATAATGTGTCGCAACTACCGCTAGTCGGACCCGGAAGGTGTTCGAATACCTCGATTATAAAAAAATAACTATAAATTTTATTATCATCATGCCCATATCAACGATCGCACAATTAATGGTAAATGCAGAGCTGTTGGTTGGCTTTCAGCTAGGTGGGTTTGAATAACTCTCGTCGCTCAGATCGGGGTCTAGATTATTCTTTACGATTTCGCCCAGTTTCCAACCTAGCATATAACCACTCGTAAATCTTCTGTACTTGTGAGTCGGAGTTGGCTCCGATACCATAAATGACACCACGGGCCAATCGTCCAGAAGTGCCAGTTGTTAGTATTTTATTTTTTGTACAATTGATGTGGAATTGGAGCGTGACACGATCAAAGCGGAACGGGATTGGATTTTAGATGATGTGTCTCGTGGGCATCCCTTTTTCTGCCAAAAGCATCGCATTCACGCATGATTGGACGATGATTTGGTATCTTCTTTAGTTGGGTGGGATGGGAACTAAGTGCTCGATCCACTAACTGAAAAACAAAGAGAGAATCATCACGAAAGCACCCATGCCCCGCTTTCAACAGTGTCCGAACGTGAGACGGACAGGGTGATTCATTTTTCCATCCAGCCTAACCAAAAACGCAGGCTTCTCCGAAGAAAAACCCCGAACTTCCATGGCCACAATCCCTCAAATAGAACATTTCGACAGTCCATGAACTTCCGGTCGGTCCTTGAGGTTACCGATTGAACAATCTTTCATCATTCTTGACCCAGGCCAGCTTGTTTCCGACCGGTTGGTCAATGTTAGGGGGGCTTGAATCGATGCCATCATCTAAGCTGAGTGTAGCACAAGAAGAGTATGGAGGCTAGGAAGCTCATGCATTTCATCCTTCTTTTTTTTTGCTGGTTAAATATCGTCATAATATAACGTGAACAACGGTACAACTAGCGTTTCACTGTTCGGTCTTGAGTTTCACAAACAAAAGAACTCAAAACCTCCCCTTCAAGAACACACAAGCCAGAGTCTCTCCTTTTTCTCCCTAATTTCGCTAGTTGATCAATCGGATGATTCCATTCTCTAGCAATCTGTACACAATCAGAGGATTCAAAAGTTTGCAGGTAACTTCTTATTACTTGTACCATGTCTCTAATCTGCGGCAAGGGCTAGCTCCTTCCTTTGATTTCCTCAATTAGGGTTAGGGAATCCAAACAAAAGATGACTCTTCCCCATGATTTGACAATAGCTAATCTAATAGAGGTGAGGAGGGCTTCTGCCTCTGCTTGCAGTGGGCTGGCGACACTTCTCTTCTCTGTTCAGGCACAGATTGCTATGTTCCTCTAGTTGACAGCAATGCCTGCAAGGCTAGCATTTCCTTTCATCCACGAAGCATCCAAGCACACAACTATAGTCCCTGGTGGGCATTTCCTGGTAAGGCCTTCTAAGCATTGCTCTATCTGTACTCTCTTTAAGCTTCTATTGTGTTCTGTGTAGATCTTGTTAATTTTAGCTCATGCATTTCATCAACTCAACTATTTCATCTATCATGCGAATTTAAATCTCAAGACCCGCCCTTACACCTGTCACGTGCTCTTAAACATCTGTTTTCAACAATCAGCATCATACAATGAGGAGGGAAATCTCTCTCATCACTGTGATGACAAATGTGCACCGGATTTTCTCTTTCGTAATAGATGAACCAGCCAGTAATAGCATACCAAATATTCTCTAGATTTATAAGAGGTTGGACCCTTGTTCACGTAAAAATTCTTAAACCTCCTAGGTTATAAATATCCAATTACTCTTATATATCATGATTACTTTATCATTTATAAAATGTGGGATCTCATTTTCAATAAAAACCGGTAACTAGGAGAGTTTAAATATTTAATGAATCGAATCTGACCAGAGTGGATTGATTGATATAGTAGGGTGTCTCTTTCCCTTAGGTAAGGTCCCGGTTTCAAGTCTTGTGAATAAAGATAATTCACATTGAGAAAGTTTTACCCACTAGTAAGTCCTTCCAGTATGAATTGGATTTAGTTAGAACGCGTTAGAATTCTTAATATTAAAATATACCAGGAAAAAAAAAGAATCGAATGAGTTTCGAATATGAATTAGTTAGGCAGTATCGTATTTTGGGAAAGGACAGCGTCCTCCTATCCAACTATATAGAGAAATGGGTGAAACTACTGTTGTTTTTGAAAATAATTCGCGAAATACGATTTTTTCAAAAATAATTACCAAACTACCGTTTTTTAACCGCAGGTTGAAGATGTGGTTTTATTTTTAATCGGTTCAATTTCTTTTTTTTTTGAATATTGAGAGAACCGCATCTTCAAGATGCAGTTCTTTGTTTTTTCAAAAAAAAAAACCTGCACAACATGTTAAGGAGGAAAGTTAGATTATATATGACACATAAGAATTCGTTATATAACTTACTATTTGGGTATTGATACTTGTAAAATTTACTCTTAAAATTTTGTAAAAATTTTACACGTATAAATATTTGACAGAGGTTTACAAACTGAGATCATTGTAAAATTAATATGTAATATATAATGAGCTCATTTTGCAATTTTTTATCAAATCTTTTACACATAAATTTTTTATAAAATTTAAGAGCAAATTTTATAAATATAAATATTTAAATGATAATTTATATAACGAATTCTTATATATCATATTGTGTACCAGAGATTTTAAGACGCCGAAGGGCATCGAGTAACTTCTCATTGTACAACATATAATAATTCGTTATATAAATTATTATTTAGGTATTAATACTTATAAAATTTACTCTCAAAATTTTGTAAAAATTTTACACGTATAAAGATTTGATAAAAATTTGCAAAACGAGCTCATTATATGTTACATGTAAATTTTACAACGATCTCATTTTACAAACCTCTGTCAAATATTTACACATGTAAAATTTTTACAAAATTGTAAGAGTAAAATTTTCAAGTATCAATACCTAAATAGTAATTTATATAACGAATGCTTATATGTTATATATAATCTAACTTTCCTCCTCAACGTGCCGTGCGGGTCTTTTTTTTTAAACAAAGGAACCGCATCTTCAAGATGCGGTTCTCTCAATATTAAAAAAAAAAATTGAACCGCATCATTAAAAATAAAATCGCATCTTCAACCTGCAATTAAAAAATAGTAATTTAATAATTATTTTCAAGAAAACTGCGTTTCACGAATTATTTTTAAAAATAACAGTAGTTTCACCCATTTCTCCAACTATATATGTCGGACCTACCCAAAGTCGGTTAATGGGCCACACGATTCCTCCCGGCCGGGCCCACGCCGACTCCATTATATAAGCACCCTCAGTGCTTAATTTCTTACTCTACCAGCTATCGCTCGGTCTTAGCTTGCCGAGGGATCTTCATCTTCATCGCAGACCGATCCTGAAACCTCATCAGACCCTTCCTCTCTCTCAGCTTCTGCTCCATCTCCCACGTCTCTTCTGTCATGAAGTTCTCTGTCTCCCGCTTCCCACCGAGGCTCTCGCCCGCCGCACTCACAGCACTCTCCTTCCTCCTCCTCCTCCTCCTCACCCTCGCCGTCCTCTCCCTCCGCGACCGGCCCCACCTCCCCCGTGACCCTGTACGTTTCCACCCCTCCTTCCTCTCCTCCGCCACCAACGTCACCCTCTCCGCTTACCTCCGCTCCCTCACCCGCCACCCCCACCTCGCCGGCACCCCTCCCTCTCTCTCTACTGCTCGCTTCGTCCTCTCCCAGTTTCAGTACTTCGGCCTCGAGACCCGCTCCGCCCGCTTCCGTTCCCTCCTATCCTACCCTCTCCACTCCTCCATCTCCCTTCACTTCCCCAACGGGTCAGCCTTCAACCTCCCCCTCGCCGAGCCGGGAAGCTCGGGAGTCGTGTCGCCCTACCACGCCTATTCTCCCTCGGGGTCAGTCAGCTCCCTGGTGGTGTTCGCAAACTATGGTCGCCAAGAGGACTATAAGGCACTTATCAAGCTGGGCGTGGACGTGACTGGGTCTGTGGTGGTGGTCCGGAAAGGGGATGGCCTTTCCCGTGGTGGAGTGGTTCGGCTTGCCCAGCGGGCCGGGGCAGCAGCAGTTCTGATTTATGCGGAGGACAATAAGACCGTGAAAACCGGGTTCGAGAGAGGGACAGTCATTAGTGGTGTGGGGGACCCGCTGAGCCCTGGCTGGGCTGTCGATGCCGATGATGCCGGGGAGGTTCTTGGGTTGGAGGACAACGAAGTTTCAGGGAGATTTCCGCGAATTCTGTCTTTACCCTTGTCCTTGGAGAGTGCTGAGAAAATTCTGGGTGAGCTCAGAGGAACCCCATTGCCGGCAGATTGGAAGGGGCCCATGAAGACGACGGTCCGGGGACTGGGGCCCGGTCCTGTGGTCTTAAATTTGACTTACCAGGTTTGGCGTCTTCCTGTCAATTGTTTTGGTTCAGACGTCCGGTGTGAGACGAGAATGATGAATTTTGAATATCTAAAAGTCGGCTGTTTTCTGCTACTGTTGTCGTTTGTGCCATGGTTCAGACATTGAAGGTGTTTTCTACCAGGAAGTGGGTCCTCTTATGAAAAGGGCGGGAAATATCTTACGTACTGGATTGCGTTTTGAAGGAGTTGACTTTTTATAGGGTGATTTGGACGAGGTGATGGCTGACTCGGTTGATAGAAATCAGTAAATTTTGATACATTATTTGGAAAAGTTCTGAGGGTTTCTTTAAAAGGGGCTGCCTGTTAGTCAAATGGGCAATATTTCCATAGATGACACTTGAAGTTATAATCCCACAAGTTGGAATTATACTGAGAATTGCTATAAAGGATGACAGGGATACGATGGCAGTTAGGGAACACCAACTATATAGTTTAAGGTCAACAAAGTTTCCCATTCTTCTCATAGTTTGAGCCTAGTTGGTTGCTCCAGATCATAACTGAAATGGTGCTGTCTTGTTCACGACATATAGTGCAAAGACTAAGAGTATTCACCAGTGGGTTTGTTATTGTGATATCTATAACTCTCAAATATCCAACAAAACTAAATGGCCTAGAAAAATTGATATTTAGATCCGTTATTTTATATGGATGAGTACGAACACTGGTAAGCAAGTATCTTATTGTATTCTTTGGCAGTGTGTTATAGATAATTTGGAGTTAAATGCACATTGTGTTCAAGAACTTTTACATAATTTCTTTGTTCGAACATCTAATAAATTTCCAGCTGCTCCTCAGTCCTATCAATGTTAAGGAATATAAGTAAAACTGTCAGATGAAACTGGAGCTTTTCCTGGTTCTTACATCAATTAGCTAGCTGATCTCTTTCTTTCCATCAGGGAGAGAAAAAAATGGCGACTATACAAAATGTCTTTGCCATCATAAGGGGATTAGAGGAACCTGACCGCTACGTTCTACTTGGCAATCACCGAGATGCATGGACATATGGAGCTGTTGATCCAAACAGTGGGACTGCTGGCCTTCTTGACATTGCTCGCCGATACTCTCTTATGATACGCATGGGATGGAGTCCTAGAAGGACTATAATTTTCTGTAGTTGGGATGCAGAGGAATTTGGGATGGTAGGTGAACATCTAACTTGATTGATCACCACCACCGCCACCATTAACATTGTCATCATCATTCATTTTGTGATGCTTTTGCTGTCCAATAATGGTTTGAACATCCTCTAATTCATAGTTAATAGAATTACATTTTGCCGGTTGCATAAATCAATTTTGTAGAATAGTCAATTGGACAAGTTTGCTTCTTATGGATGTTTGATGCTCCTCCTGAACTCTAATAAATTTTCTCCTTTTCTTTTTCTGACCGATGATAAATTTTCTCCCTGATTCTATGTTTTAGATGGGATCTACTGAATGGGTTGAACAGAATCTTGTCAATCTGGGTTCAAAAGCCGTGGCTTACCTTAATGTAGACTGTGCTGTGCAAGGGCCTGGTTTCTTCGCTGCATCTACTCCTCAGCTTGATGATCTCCTTGTTGAGGTTACAAAGAAGGTTTGACAAAAATGCCCCCAATATTCTATAATTCGGACAGTAGGACTTCCCGTATATCATCAGATATGAGATGGCATAGCATAATTGATTACATTCGGTATTCTGTTTTTTCAGGTTAAGGATCCTGACTCTGCGGGAGCAACAGTATACAAGATGTGGACACAGGCGAGCAAGGCCATTGATGTGAGGCTTCACCTGCTTTCCAGCCATTTCCTTCTAAGACCATCCAATCTTGATGATCCTTAAAATGGAACCTTATTTCCAGATTATATTATAACTTTATGGATTGTATCCCGATCTTTCTATCATTTATGCATTTTTGCTTTTCTAAGATCTATTATGCTTTTCAGTGGCTAAAGGTTGGTTGGGTTTGGAATGGATATTCCTTTTATGGGGAAATTAATCAGAATTTATTCTATAAAAAATAGAAAAAGGAAAATTATGGTTTCTTGCTAGTTACATGTGGCCTTTCAAAAAGATTTAAAATCCAATTTGTAGCTTGAATAGACGCTGAACTTTAACTCTCTTTAATTTATTAATGGCAATATTATCTGCATGTGGGTGTGTACCTGATTATCTGCTTAGATTTTGATTAAGTGGAGCTATGCTTTTATAGATTCAAAGACTCAGTGGGGTGGATTCAGATTTTGCCCCTTTTCTGCAGCATGCTGGGATTCCTTCTGCTGATATATATTATGGAAGAGGTATGCCGTATTCTTTGCTTGCTTTGTCCTGTTTGAAGTTCAGAAACTCAATCACTTGTTCAGTGTCTACTGAATATTCTCTAATTACATGCAGATTTTCCCGTATATCACACTGCGTATGACACATATGACTGGATGGAAAAACACGGAGATCCTACATTTCAGCGGCATGTGTCTGGTAAGCTCTTTTGAACTTTACTGACTGCCTGTGTTCCCTCACATCCATGCCTGTGTATGGGATAGATATACCAATAAAACGTACCCGTGCCAATTATGTTGTCTCAGCCTCAGGAATATGGGGACTTCTAGCTCTTCGCTTGGCCGATGATCTAATTCTACCTTTCAATTATGTCTCATATGCAAGCCAGTTACAGGTAATGCCTGTCTTAGTTTGTTGCTGAATCTGTCATTTAACTTATGGCTCTTTAAGCTATGGAACATGAATATACGATTCATTAAGCATGCTATTTTCCTTAGTAGAAGTACATTGTCATGCTTTGCTGCACATTACGATGACATGATTGAAATTGCTTTTTTCCCCCCTTGTGGAATATGCATAATTTGAAGTCTGACACCATAAAAGGGAAGTTCGAAGTTGTATTTTGTGGTTAGAATGACAAGTATGGTTTCCTATTCATGGATAAAAGAAAAACAGTTGAATGCGTTGAGAGAAGGGTTAGAATTACTTTGGTCCATAGAAAAGGAGGGGAAGATGATAAGAGCTAATTATTTATTGGAGATGTCTTGAAATTCAAACCAAGTACCAATGACATTCGTTCTGGTTTCTGTCAGGGATACGTTGATGTGTTGAGTAATCTCTTAAGTGGAAACATTTCTCTGCATCCTCTGTCTTCATCCATCCAAGCACTCCATTCCGTGGCCGAGGAGGTTCAAACAAAAGCAGAGGTAGTTATCTACCGAATTGGAGATTCACTACTTAGGAGGAGATGTGTTTGCACCTTAGGGTTTCACCTCAAACACAAGGCTTGTAGTTAAGTATCTTCAACTGCAGGAACTTAAAAAACAAGGAATGGTCGGGGATCTTCAAGTTCTGAGGACGCGGGCGTTGAATGACCGGCTGATGCTTGCCGAGAGAGGTTTTTTAGATGCCGAGGGCCTTCGAGACAGGCAGTGGTTCAAGCATCTGGTGAGCCTCAAGTTGCACCGTTCTTTCCCTTCAAATGGTTCCGTTTTATCTCCTATGGATGCATAGAACAAGTTCACACCATCCTCCCACTGATCTATCTTATGAGGTTTCTACTTTCTAGTGCATAGTTTGTATCAAACTGTTCAAAAGACTCGGTGTGATGCAGATATATGGCCCTCATGGAGACTACAAAAGCAGGCTTGGTTTCTTTCCTGGGATAGAAGATGCTATGATGTCGGTAGAATCCGGGGAAATGAATGAGAGTGAAGGGAATGCAGTGATTCAGCATGAGATATGGAGGGTCTCGAGGGCCATTCAGAGGGCTGCTGAGGCCCTCAGAGAGGATCTCTTCTCACAGTAATATATCAGCCATCTTCGATGCCAGTGACGTTGACGATGAGGACGATGATGGTTGCTGCAAATATCTCCCACGATAACACCCGCACACTGGAAGAGCTCGGGGGGTGGTGGCTGATCTGTTGTACTGCAGCCTGTTTAGTAATTACTCTGTGAATATAACCTTGCAAAAGGGGAAAAAAGGCAAAGCAAGATGTTACTTTAGCAACGTATGCTCAGGGGTCGACCGATCATTCAAAGACAGGACTGATGTCCATTCTGATCCTAGCTGTGTGTTCAAAGATCAGACCAATGCCTACTTTGCTCATTACTGGCTTAGGCCAGACCCGCACCAACCTCTTAAGGTTGTTTGGATCGAGGGATCTGGAGCAAAAATTTTAGGTAAGGACACTGGGCTGGGGCAGCTGGAGGTGCTCATCATCTTGGGCTTGGCATAAGGATCTGATCAGACTCATCATCTCCATGCTATTGCTTGATAAGGGGAATCGATCTGAACAGAACAGGCTCTTTTTGGGGTTTGTAGGCTGACATTTCAAACTCCCAGGCTCCTCAAAGTTAACTTTGGTGGGCATGTCGAGTATTATCATTGAATCACCCGTCCATTTGCTCGAACTACGTCTTGAGTTGATCACGGATGTCTACGGTCTCTGGTCAGTTGCTCTGATAACAACTGACATGGCTAGACGAAGGTAAGGGAAATGATCAGAACAGGCTGTTGGAATTCATAAGCGAAGATTGATTGAAGAGGAAAAAGGATACTGTTTATTCATTCATTGATATCCTTCCCCACTTTCAATTTCCATTTTAAATTTCCATATTCGAGCAGATTGATTGAACAAGAATAACAGGCAGGTACTGACAACATCTCATTCTATACAATTCAGCCCCTCAGAACCTCTTTGACTGTTTACAAAGTCCTCTGCACTGAGCAATATGCATATGTAAACTTTAACTAGCTTGAATAGAGCTTGCTGATCGGGCGAGCTGCAAGAGGTGACAATGATGAAGGACGTATCAAAAAACGGTGCCTCCCACAGACCATCGACCCAAGTAACAAGGCCAAGCCGAACCTGACAAAGTAATGGAAAGCATAGAAAGCTGAATAGCTATGTAGAAGATAAGGTGCACTGAACCTCAACCTACCATAGAAATACCACCAGATACTAAGTTGGCCTGAGGTCTTCATCCTCTTAATAAACAGACTGGCAAGCTGAGTTTCAAACAAACTGTGCCTTGAGAGAAGACCAAGCCTAGGTGGATCGAGGCATCTCTCCTCAGCAATCCCTTCTTCTCCTCGGCCTCTACTAACTTCTTCTCTTGGGCTGCGTATTTGGGTTTCGCTTCCCTGGACTCAGTTTTCAAACTCTCCCAGTCGGAGACGAGCTTCTCCTTTCTCGCCTCGACTTCTGCCATCCTCTTCCTGCTCAGCTGTGAGGCTCTCGAGCAGCTGCTTGTTTGAGAGGTGAGTCTCGTGTTTCTTCTTCATGGCAGAGAACATCTGGTCCCTTGCTAATTTCTGCAGCTAAAAAGTCGGCATTGTCCTGCTCAGAGATGAAGAAGTCGGAGATGAAGTCATCGAAGTTGCCCGGGAAGGCTTTAATCGATTTCTGCTGCTCAGGTGACTGCCCAACTTCAGCACGGGTTAATGTTGACAGAGCTGTCGAGAGCCTGTCCTTCATGTTCAGCTTGAAGAGGTCGGAGAGGCACTCCTCCAGGGATTGCTAAGCTTTCTCCACCTCCACCAAGCTCGGCGACCCGGAAATCAAATCAACCACATTATCATCCTTACTGCCATTCGAGCCAGGCCCTTCTTTGGCAGCAGGGTTCTCTGCAATAGCAATGAACTCCTCGAGCTTGTCAAAGAAAGACTCACAGAGACTTGTCTCCGTTGAAACAGGTGAGGCCACGTTAGAAGGGCTACGGCCGACGGCCTCAGGGACAAAAACAGGAGGGACAACCCTCCGTACATCAATCTCAACTTCCACAATCAATGTGTCATTGACAAGAAAACCATTGCTAAGGTTGTGCAGATCGGTTAGAGGCTTGAATGATGCAAAGCCCCAGTCACCCTTGTCCGCCTTGAAGGTGTGGTGTGTGTCTACAGAAGGAAAACAATCGTAGAGGGTGTAAACTGCCATGTCAATCACAGAGGTGCGGCTAGTCGATCTTTCATGTTCAACTTGAAGAGGTCCGATAGGCATTCCTTCAGGGTCTTTGCTTAGCCGCCTACACCTCTTCCAAGCTGGGAGAACGAGATAACAAATCAACCATCTGATTGTTCTCATCATTCGATCTTGATCCTTCTTTGGTGTCAGCTGTAACAAGAAACTCCTCGAGCTTGGAAAAGAAAAGAGCCAAAGTGATTTGTCTCGACTGGGAGAGCATCAACGGCTCGCAGTGCCATGTGAGGACGGGGACTCATCTCCATGATGGTTGAAGCATCAACGTTTTGTGTGGCCTCGTAGGGAATGGACACAAGGAGCAAGCTCTGGCATGACAACCAAAGGGACAGCAGAGAGCACATCAACCTCAGCTATTACAATCACCGTGCCATTAACTGCAAAACCCCTTTTAAGGTTCCGAAGGTGGGACAGAATTTTTTTCACAGGTGTTAAATATGGCTCTCTATGATGGATAAGAAACGCATCTAGATTTTCTTCCTTTCGGGATTAAGCAGAAAACAAAACACAAATTCATGTTCTTTCATAGGGAGAAAGAGTGCTCTTTCAATTGTCTAGATACATAGATCATTACTCTTTCATTCTGCATTAGAATGTATTCTAAGCCCTTATGTGAAGTATCGATATCTATCAAAAATCCTTCAGAACCAGAAGAAATCATCAAAATAAGGGCGGTCCTTAACCATTTTTTCAACTCTTGAAAACTCTTTTCACATTCATCTGACCAAATAAACTCAGTATTTTTCCGTATAAGTCTCGTAAGAGGAGTTGTAAATCGAGAAAATCCCTCTACAAACCTTCTGTAATAACCTACAAGTCCCAAGAAGTTTCGAACTTCGGTCACATTAGTCCGTGTTTCCCAATTGATTATAACTTTTATTTTGGATGGATAGAAGGATATACCTTCCTTAGTGATGACATATTCCAAGAATACCACCATGTCAAGTCAGAACTCACACTTGTTGAACTTGGCATACAATTGGTGTTCTCTTAAGAGTCACCCATTGTGAATTGCAATCCAACAGTTTGCCCCCCTGTCCTCCATCTTTCCCCCAAGAATGCCAGGGCGGAATGCCAGAGCAGTTTCATATCCATAATCATATGACGACAGGAAATCTCGAAACAAATCGCTGCCAAAAGCAGCACCTTTCTCCACAGCGAAGCTTTCATCATATTGATTGACCATAGTAACGTAAAAATAGGCTTCTCTGCTGGCAGAATGCGGCATCAGGAGCTTCCAAGCAAATCTTGAAATCATCTGAACTATCTCCTCCTTTAGAATGAAAGTGTCCTCCGCTGCCCGCATGAACTGCTCTGTACCTTAGTATGAATCGGCACAATCAAACCATTCATTCGACACCAAATGAGAAAGCAAGGTACGGTCCCCTCAAGTTTCAAACTCTACCTAGAAATGCATTATGAAGTTACTACCTAGACGATCGAGAGCACGCTAACCTCCGTAAAGATGCTCGGTCGCATTTCAGCTGAATGACTTCACCTGAAAGAGAGATCTACCAATTTTATTCAGCTCAGCTGCAAGTTTCTAAAGATTAAGCTCTCGTACCCTCCTACCCTCTTGAGTTAAGTTCTGAAATCTCGACGGCGAATAGTGTTGTATTCCGTTAACATTCAAACTTCTTCGAAAGTTTGGTTCGATTATGGGCCTGTATTCGAGCCCAATGGGCTCCGAGAAGTCCATGTCGATCCACTCAGGCCCACGGTCTACACTACAGAGATTTTGACAGGGAACCGAATTCATGCCTCACCTCATACCAAGTTTCCTAACCTGACCTCAGCTAGTACAGCAATCAATTTCGAACTATCCCAAAATAGAGCATCAACGACGTGTTCAATCTGGCAAAATCCTTGAACAAGAGGGTACGATCACGTGCTGCAGCATGACAGTTGGGCGACCCAATACATGTAAAACTGGTTCTTCTGCATGCTGAATCCTTGCAAGAGGAGTTGAATGCAATATTTTTCAAAAAGGTCCGATGGGCAACGTAGTTCAAATTTGAAGAAAATATGGGCTAGACCACCTCGTGATCCTATGGGGGAATCTGTAGCCTTGTGCCAGCATAGAGTTCAACAATCTGCGACATTTCTAATGGGCATAGAGTTCAGTAACACAAAATTCCAGGATTTAAATCATAATAAAACGACTTCCACTGATGCTAGTCCAGGTGAACCAACACCAGAAGAGCAATGTCCAACTTAAAATGCAAAAATAAAAATTCCCACTGGCAAAGACGCAGTCCTTCCACTGACTGGAGCTCGGAAAATCTGAACCTAACGGTTGGCTTTGGCCACTCTCTCGATCTCATCCTTCTTCTTGATGGCATAGCTGCTCGGAGATTGGCAAGACAATACAAGCCCAAGGCATCAGGCACCGAGTAAAATGCACAGGGATACGAAACAGATATTTCAACCCAGAGATAAAGCAATGGCATCATCTACCTGTTGGATGAACCCTTTGCAGCATTGATAAGCTCATCAGCAAGGCATTCGGCGATAGTCTTGATGTTCCTGAAGGCAGACTCACGAGCACCTGTAGTCAGGAGATAAATCGCCTGATTCACGCGGCGCAGAGGTGAGATATCCACAGCCTGCCGCCTAACAACACCAGCAGATCCAATACGAGTGGCATCTTCACGAGGTCCACTGTGTTTCAAAATAAAACTGAGGATGTTAAATTTCACTAACAAGGGATGCATTACACCACACCCTGTGACCTTCTATGCCAATGCAAAGGAAAAGCTCCATATCATGCACCTGTTGATTACAGCGTCAACAATCACTTGGATCGGGTTCAAGTCAGTCAGCAAGTTGATGATCTCCATGGCATGCTTAACGATTCTAACAGCCATAAGCTTTTTCCCATTGTTTCTTCCATGCATCATGAGAGAGTTAGTGAGCCTCTCCACTATTGGGCACTGAGCTTTCCTGAACCTCTTAACCGAGTACCTACCAGCAGTGTGAGGTACATATGTGGCATGCTTCGCGGGCTGAACGCCAATATAGTCGCTCAGCGCAAGGTCCTTAACCTACAGGATGTTGTAAAGAATAATAGATGATAGATCAGTATAAGAAACTAAGTCATCTAATGACTAGTTTGCAATTTGTTAGCATATACTAAGAAAGCAAGACAAAAATTTGAATCGTTTCATCATCTGGTGACTCAAAAATGTCGTGCGGCATAAATCGAAAACATTAAAGCTGATAAATCCTACAATCGTGAACATTGACAAGGTGAACAATGACAACGCACAGAATCGCACATAAGAGTTGGCTACTGAAGAAGACGGCAGTTTCACATAGAAAGTGGCGATTTCAGCATTCACGAGAGAAGCGCGGCAATCGTAAGTTAATAGCATAAATTTTTTTCCTTTTTTTCCTTCCAAGAGCATGTAATGGTAGCGAGAGGGATCGATGGAAACCTCAACATCCTCGAAGGACCAGCGATTGAAGAGCTTCACCGCATCTGACTCCTCCTTTACCACAGCGGTCGCCATAACTGCTGCTTACTAGCGCGGAGAGAAGAGGAAAGAGGTACAGATAGACAGAGAGAGCACAAGCGGCTACCGAGACCCACGAAAACCCTAGTAAGAGATTCAGCTTGCACGACGACTATATATACAGCAGAGAAGGTGGAATGGCCCGACGCGTCATGGGCTCAGTTTCTCTTAAGACCTAATCACAAGTGCCAAATGGGCTGTCGATTGGACCGGGCTTGTTCATAGTCCTTGGGCCTAGGCCTGGACCTGGGCCTGGGTATGGGCCGCATTCCCCCTCCTCTTCTCAAGAAACGGGGTTAAAGCCAATAAATAAACTAACAATACAAAGGCGGGGCACCGAGACCCTTATACCATCACCGAATAACAGTAATTGAAGACCTTTAAGGGCATGTATCCAATCTAAACAGGCTGATAGAAAATGAATTGACGAAATTCGCGATCCGATCCGTACATAATTTTCCTTCACGATAGATGTGTTGATCACGACCGGCCAGTTTTTGAAAAGATGTGATAAAAATCACTGACAAGAAATCTATTTTGTCCAAGAGTTAGTTCAAATGGATAAAATATTCGTACTACCTGTATGAAAATTCACAAGATCAGAGGGACCTATGAAAATCCCTCGAGCGCATAGCATTAAGCAGGCCACCCACGCATGGACTTGTATGTTTTTATTGATTGATGGACTGAATAGGATAACATCAAGAACTTATAAGCCTGAAAAGGAAATAATGTAAATACAGGGACCTGTAAGAAACTTTTGCGGCGGAATGAACTATTCGCTATTCAGCATTTCACATCAGCAATTAGCGTCTCCTACTTCTCTACCGTTCCCATCTCCACCATCATTGCTCAGCAATCACCCTCTTCCTCGGGGACCCGAGCACTGATGTCCGTATTCCAGTAACATATCATTAGCAGATAGCGGGAGAGAACCATCGAGCTGTAGCTCGGGGGCTGGTTGACCCTCCCATGGCGGTATCGGAGGAGGAGTGCTCGGTCTCGAGGTCTGGAGCAACGACATCGGCCTCGCACAACACCCACTACCTCGCTAAGTGCGTTCTCAGGGGAAGCGCCATACTCCAGGTCGCTTGCGGCCGACTCCGATGGCCTCACACGCGGGACGTCGTGTTTGGGAAGGTCATCTCTCTCTCCCTCGTCTCCCTCTGGTACTTCAGATGAAGATCGATTCAGATCGTTGTTCTGCACGGAGAGCTGAATTGTTTATCGTGACAAGCTGTTTCATACTTGATTCTTGATGTTTTTAGTTTTGATCGGGTATTTATGTCTGGAAAATGGATTTTGAGGTTTTCTCCGGATGCATTAAATAATGTTTGTTCAGAGGACTTTTAATTTCAAAAGAAGCCAGTGGAAGAACTTATGTACGGGAATCACCAGCGTTAAAGCTCCAGCTGCTTTATATAGCCAAAATTAATGGTATAGCCCACATATGTCAGTCATATATTTCTAATTCTGTTGCATAGCTTCATACTTGTGTCTGTGCCAGGCAGTCGTGATTTCGGAACTGGGCAGGCATGTTTTGAGCGGTGAACTCGAGATGAATAAGTGATAATAGGTGTGAAGCTGCAAAATGCTTGTATTAGATTGAAGCAGGACAGTTTCACACTATTTCCCCTTTCTTGGATAAAATTTGGGAAATTGGGTACTTCATATTTCCACAAGTTCATGGTGAGGTGGTGCAAATCTTTTGAAGTCTCCATCTTTGTGGATTATCGATGGATTTCTGATGTTGTAGCAATTATTCCAAGAGCTTTCGTTTTTTTTTTCCTGTACCTGCTCTCGAAGCTCAAGAGCTTATCCAAAGGATAAAGGTTTAATCATTGATAGTATTCATGGGTTATTGATACTTCTACTAGAATTAGCGGGTTACAAGTCTCTAAGCTCCAGAGACCCACTCACAGATAAGGCGAGGAGCTGGATGTTGGCATTATGCCATCAGCGCTTATTTTCACAAAATGCACTTGTGACTGTTAATCATCCTCATCAAGTGTTGATTACTCTGGAAGTATATTGTCTTTTCTCACTGTGTTTTACTCTGCCCTCAGGAAACATCAATAGAATTGGTCAACATACGGGATGATGGAAATATCCAATCTCTGTGCGAGCAGCCCGTGTTTGGTATAATTAAGGATCTAGCGATCTTGCCCTGGAATGAGAACTTTGATGCCCAAAGTCCACAGGTATATCAGTTCGCTTATTTGTAAGCATCATTCTGAAGAAATAATTCCTCAGAATTTCTCATAATATTTTGATGATCAGTACTTCTAGCTTTCAGTCCAATATTTTTTGAGGAAGTTGCTTTTCTTCAGTTTTCACTCTGTTGATTTAGTATTCTGAGTACCTTTTCTTTAAATGATATTTTAAAGATGATAGGGAAAGATCTTCTGGTGGTGATATCTGATTCTGGAAAGCTTTCATTCCTCGCATTTCACAATGAAATGAACAGGTTCTCTCCGTCCTTTTTTCTGCTGTCTCTGCTATTTAAAATCATTGTCTACTGGCTTTAGTGAAGTTTATGTTTGATCTATGGGAGTATCGTTGCTTATAGTTTGTTGACATAGGTTTTTCCCTGTGACACATGTCCAACTATCCAATCCTGGTAATTCACGGGGTCAGCTGGGAAGAATGCTCGCAATTGACTCCAAGTAAGTTACATTTGTTTGCCTTGAAAATTTTTTTTTGGGTGCTATCTATGCATTTCATGTAGTTCCCCGTCTCCAATTCATTTGATTTGATCTCATTGGTTTCCCATAACATATCCTAGGAACCTGTATAAATAATATGCTATGCGATGCCGATATAGTTTTATTCGTTGATTACACTCTAAATATACCGTGGGTGCCAAATGCCAAATGCTCTTGTCTGTTTTCAGGTCAGCTATGAGTATTTTCTTGCTTGTGTAGCTAGTAGTCAACATGCTGGTGGCAATCAGTCTTCCCTCATAGTAACAGATATTGTATGAGCAGATGTATTTGCAGTTGGTTTTAGAGTCTCTGAGATGATCCTTATGTGCTTTTCTGTTCTTTTGAGGAAAATGACAGGTCATTGATGTTAAGATGTCCCTAGCAGGTGTATGCTGCTAGGAAAATGAAGAGATATTAAATAGTGAACATTCAACTGGGTGTTGTCCAGAGCTGGGCAGGCTCGTATGTTTACATTTGTTTGTCTGCTAAATTGGTTGATCACTTAGTCTTGCTTCATTGTTAGGAATCAAGTAGAAAGCTTTTTATTGGTTGAACAAGTGCCGGATCTTTCTGGTTTGGTAAGTGATTGGAGAGAGATGGGGTTTGTCTCCAAGACCTTCTGGGCATGGGCTTATTGTGAGTGGTATTGATGTCATGGAATTACCTTTTTAGTATGTTTGGACTTTGGATGCAATTTGAGCCCCTTATGAGGTTTGATCATCAATGAATTAGAGTAGCTCTTTTGCATTTCTTATCTGGATTAAATGAAAGTACATGGCTCTTATTTATCTGCTTCTATCAGATGAGGTCTCCTTTCTAGATCCTTCTAGTGCCTTCTAATTTTCATCATTAGTTTTCCTGTAAGTTTTTATAACCGACTTCCAATCTTATTTTTGTCATTTTCATAAGAGGGTTCATTGTTGATATACTTTGTCCATGTGTTCTCTTGGTGCAGAGGACGCTACATTGCTGCCAGTGCATATGAAGATCGACTGGCTCTCTTTTCTGTTTCAATGTCTGCAGGCAGCAATATTATTGATCAGGTATTGGCAAATTAGATCAATTTGCTTTTGTTGTGCATTTATTTGTTTAGATAGGCATGTTTCCAGAAAGCTTCATTGGATACTAACGAGTGGATTTGTTTTGTTTATTTCTTCAATTTTCAGAAACTATTTTATCCTCTGGAAAATCAAGGTGAAGTCAGTGCTGGAAATAGCATACAAAAGACTAGTATATGTGGTACTATATGGAGCATGTGCTTTATTTCATACAGTCCAAGCAAAAATTGTGATGCTGTACTGGCCATTCTCTTGAATAGGTAAAACTTAGCTAACTTTATGTGAATAGTGGACTGTTTCACTCAGTTGTGGAATGAATACCATCATGCTGGCTTTGTTTTCCTAGTTAACAGTGGTATGAACTAATTAGGTCAGTTCTGCAGGAGAAAATCAATCCTCAATGAACTGCTGTTGCTGGGATGGGATGTTAAAGGACGTGATTTATATCTAATTTCTCAGTATGTTGAAGATGGACCGCTGGCACTTAGCATTGTCGAGGTTCCCCATCTTTTCGGATTTTCCTTTCTGCTCAGGACTGGTGATGTACTTCTAATGGATCTCAGGGATGCTTGTAACCCCTGCTGCGTTTGCAGAACAAGTTTAAATTTATTAGCTCCAGCAGTGGAGGAGCTAGAGTTTATTGAAGAGCCAAGCAGTGGACATGATAACACCATTGATGATGAAGGTTTATTTAATGATGCTGCCTGTGCATTGTTGAAACTGAGAGACCATGATCCGATGTGTATAGATAGTGACAGCACTAACATGCAATCAAGTGCCAGATTTGTGTGTTCATGGAGTTGGGAACCAGAAAATTACAGGAATCCAAGGATGGTGTTCTGTCTAGATACTGGTGAACTTTTCATGATGGAAGTTTCATCCGAATATGATGGATATAGAGTTAATATATCTGAAAGCCTCTATAAAGGTCTGCCATCCAAGGAACTTT
This sequence comes from Lagerstroemia speciosa, assembly GCA_037672795.1. NCBI lineage: Eukaryota > Viridiplantae > Streptophyta > Magnoliopsida > Myrtales > Lythraceae > Lagerstroemia > Lagerstroemia speciosa. The sequence goes on from CM075288.1 coordinate 5,503,665, forward strand.
TATGGTTAGATGGATGGTACTTGGCAGCAATTGTTGAGATGGGAGATGGCGTCATCCTGAAATTGGACAATGGAAAGCTGATCTGTGCTAGTACTATTGAGAATATTGCACCTATCTTGGACATGTCACTGGCAGATTTCCATGATGAAAAGCAGGATCAGATGTTTGTCTCCTGTGGAGTGGCTCCGGAAGGATCCTTAAGAATTATCCGTAATGGTATCAATGTGGAAAAACTGTTGAGGACTGCTCCTATCTATCAAGGGGTAACTGGTATTTGGACAATGAAAATGAAACTGACTGATTCTTATCATTCCTTTCTCGTGCTGTCATTTGTCGAAGAGACGAGGGTACTTTCTGTTGGGCTAAGCTTTACTGATGTGACTGATTCAGTTGGTTTCCAGCCTGATGTCTGTACTTTGGCCTCTGGACTTGTTAGTGATGGCTTGTTGATCCAGATTCACCAAAATGCAGTCAGGTTATGTTTGCCCACTAAGACTGCCCACCCTGAAGGCATTCCGTTATCATTGCCCGTGTGCACGAGTTGGCTCTCAAGAAGTACAAGTATTAGCATGGGTGCTGTGGGAAAACATTTTATTGTCGTCTCAACTTCTAATCCTTGTGTTTTGGTTATTCTTGGGGTCAGACTGTTATCAACATACAGCTATGAAATATTTGAACTGCAGCATTTGAGTTTGCAAAATGAAGTATCTTGCATATCTATACCACAAAAATACTTTGAGCATAAAGATTCATCTGCCATCAATGTGGACATCTGCCAAGCTGCAAACCATCCATCAGGAGTCCACATAGAAAGCACTTTTGTTATTGGCACGCATAAACCCTCCGTGGAGGTTCTCTCTCTTTTACCTGATTGTGGTCTTAGAATTATTGCTTCGGGGACAATTTCATTAACTAATACTGTGGAGACTGCAATAAGTGGCTGCATCCCTCAGGATGTTAGGCTTGTGCTGGTTGACCGGCTATATGTTCTTTCAGGCCTGAGGAATGGAATGCTCCTCCGCTTTGAGTGGCCAATGGCTTCATGGGCTTTGTCCAATGAACTATTTCATCCAAGATCTTCTATGGGTCCATATTCTACAAAAGCAGATAGGGCTGTATCAAATATGAAGACCTCAAATTCTTTTAACACACGAATTCCTTCTCTGAATTTGGTTGGGGAGGTGGAGGAAAGCAGGCCCACTAATCTTCAACTAATTGCCACTCGTCAAATTGGCATAACCCCTGTCTTTTTGGCTCCTTTAAGTGATGCACTGGATACAGACATTATTGCTCTCAGTGACAGGCCCTGGTTATTGCAAACTGCAAGACATAGCATCTCTTATACTTCTATTTCTTTCCAACCGTCGACCCATGTAACTCCTGTATGTTCTGCTGAATGCCCTAATGGAGTCCTATTTGTTGCTGAGAACAGCCTACATTTGGTGAGGATTCTTTTCTAGCAATATTATCCCTATCTTCTGTCAAGAATACTTTGCATAACTAGTTTATGGTTGATAAGGAAATGATCTTTCCGTGGAAATGAAGGAATCTGGAGTAATTAGTTAACAAAATATTGTAGAATCAGAAGTGGCTGTAGTGCACTGTCTTGTTTATTGCTTTGATGAGTAGGGTAACTCTGTCACAGGCCACTTGTTGCATTATTCAAATTCATTTGTAGTTTTAGCAATTCAATATTAATTTATTGATTTTTGATGTTTAGAGGATCTTTCTTGGCTCTTTCTTGCAATATGTGTGTGGTCAGTTTCAAAATAAACTATTGCCTAAGTGAAATGCTGAAATGCTGAATCATTAATAGATTCGAATCTCTATTAAGTCATGGTAACTCTTCAGTTCTTTTGACTCTGTAAATGCCATTGTTCTGTAGGTGGAGATGGTGCACAGCAAGAGGCTTAATGTGCAGAAGGTTCATGTTGGAGGAACTCCCAGAAAGGTGTTATATCACTGTGAAAGTCGACTATTGCTGGTTATGAGGACAGACTTAAGTGATGACACGTGCTTGTCAGATATATGCTGTGTTGATCCGCAAAGTGGGTCAGTACTATCAGCTTTCAAACTGGAGCCTGATGAGATCGCTAAATCCATGGAGTTAGTGAAAGTCGGAAATGAGCATGTTGTGGTAATAGGAACCAGTCTCTCTTCAGGTCCAGCTATAATGCCAAGCGGTGAAGCTGAAAGGTACATGATCTTCCAAATGTCATATAAAAGTCATTATTTGCTCTGAAGATTTGAATTTACTTTCTTCCAATGACCAGAAATAAATCACTTTATTTTTAAACTGCATGTTAGATAAGTATTGTGCTTCACTTGTATATGTTTCTTGGGCATAATCAGTGTTTATGAAACAGTGCGAAAGGTCGACTTATTGTCCTGTACCTTGAGCAAGTTCGGAACTTTGACGGTGCTTCAGTGGCATTCTGTTCCAAGGCAGGCTCATCTTCTCAACGCACTTCACCCCTTTGTGAGATAGCTGGCTATGCCTCTGAGCATCTTTCAGGCAGTAGTTTCTGCAGCAGCCCAGATGATGCCAGTAGTGATGGTATCAAACTTGAAGAGAATGAAATATGGCAGCTGCGATTGGCTTATTCGAATATATGGGCAGGAATGGTGCTTGCTATCTGTCCTTATCTAGATCGATATTTTTTGGCATCTGCTGGCAACGCTGTAAGTTTGAAGAGGATTATTGCTTTCATGACTGGGAAATGTGTGCCAGTTATTTTTTAACTTTTTTCGGTTCTCCCGAATATGTCTTTACTCCTCTTTCTTTAGTTTTACGTTTGCAGTTTCATTAATGATAATCCCCAAAAAGTGAAGAAGCTTGCTGGCAGCAGGACACGGTTTATGATAACATCTTTGCGGTCATATTTTACCAGGATTGCTGTTGGTGACTGCCGTGATGGTATCCTTTTCTATTCTTTCCATGAGGTTTGTATCTTCCTCTTCAGTGTTTTATCCACTTGGTGGCATCCTTTCCTGTAACAGTCACCTCTCATATTGAAAAAGTACAATGGGGCTGAGAGTGAGAAATTGTAGACCTCCGTGGATATTATATTTGCTTGAGATTAATTTGCCATCCATTCATTGCTAGGATGCCCGAAAGCTAGAGCAGGATTATTGTGATCCATCCCAACGGTTAGTTGCTGATTGTACTCTTGTGGATATTGAAACTGCTGTTGTTTCGGATCGCAAAGGGAGCATTGCTGTTTTGTCTTGTCCAGACCGTGCGGAAGGCAAGTAGTTAGTATTTTGTGAATTCCTTCTGGCCATTGCCTTTGATTTCTTTATACAGACAACCCCTTCTATGGATGTTTTAGCTTGTTATGATAACTTTCAGATAATGCAAGTCCTGAAAGCAACTTAACATTGAGCTGTTCATATTACATGGGAGAGATTGCAATGAGCATCAAGAAGGTAGGTAACTTGTAACAAGTGTTGTGTGCATTGATTGAGGTCTTTTAATTGAAAGGGGATGAGTAATGTAGACACTGGATTGTTTCATCTTCCAGCAATTCTGATTTTTCAGAGCAATCTAATTTTTACCCTGTTTCTAGCTAGACGTTATCATAAGTCGAATTTACCCTATGTATTTCCTCATAGGGATCGTTCACTTACAAACTTCCAGCTGAGGATGCTCCAAGGGCTTCTGATAGCCCCATAATGAACATGAGTTCGATGCAGAACATAATCATTGCCAGTACTTTGTTGGGAAGCATTATAATCCTTATCCCAATATCAAGGTACATCGCATGTTAATGGGGAATCTCTTCTATTTGTTTCTTATCTTTCCCTGTTCCACCAACATCTCCCAATGAGCTACGGTGAAGATGTTTTTTCTTTTGGAAACTTCTTGTTGTTTATAGCATCTAAGCTATAAGCTCTCTGGATCATGAAAATGCTTAGAAGTAATCTTTTGTTATATGTGAGGAGACGTTTACAGTATTCTAATTATTTATCTTCAAATACACTGTGCTCATGCAGGGAAGAATATCAACTCTTACAAGCCGTGCAAGCCAAGCTTGCCATTCATACTTTGACTGCTCCTGTCCTCGGCAACAATCACAACGAGTTCCGAAGTCGTGAAAACACGGTATGCTTATCAGAAACCTTATCTAATATTTGTCCAAGCTGTTCAAGAATGCATGAATTCAGTGCATAGTTCAATATATTGATATATTCTTCATTGGCATCATGAAAATTTAATGAGGGAGCAGTGCTGAATAGTAAAACAGTGTAAAAAGATGAGAAAATAACGGATCCCTAGGTTAGCACGAGATGTTTTACCAGCCAATTTTGTTCGCTGGAACAGCAGTGCCCATTGAATCGAACGGCTGGCTTCTCTTGGTCCCGCTCTTTGTTCTCATAATAACTCTTTTATCCTGCAACTGAAGGTTGCAACACCTAAAATGCTCGACGGTGACATGCTCGGCCAGTTCTTGGAGCTCACAAGCATGCAACAGGAGGCCATACTCTCACTGCCGCTCTCCTCACCCGATACGGTAAAATTGAGCTCCCAGCCTCACCCTCCTATATCAGTCAACCAAGTGGTGCAACTGCTCGAGCGCGTCCACTATGCTCTCAGTTAGATGCGTACTGATGTGCGATGCTGCTTAGCAGGGAAAGAAAATATGTCATCGCCAAGGTTCCTGTCTGGCTTTCATGTAATTTAGAGGGCTGTGTATCTGTTTTTCTCTCTCATAATGTTTTATGCAACATATGGGATTGAGCGGTGGAGCAGGTAATGTCACAGGAGCAGCACTTTAATGCCTTCCCTGCTATAGACCTCTCCCAGTACTCTTCTGTAGCGTAACATAATGCCGAGACGAGACAGAACCTGTGAAATTGCCCGTCAGGCAAGAAGACCGATGAACGGTAAATGGAAACTCAGCCTGACCTCAAGTGGTGTTGGGCTTTTCGTCATCCTGCAGTTAGTTCGTGCTGGTGCACTTGCCATTTCCTCGCTGCTCCTCTCTCTCATTCTCTTCCTGCCTCTTCCTCACTCCCACCATGCTTTGCGGCGTCTTGGGAAGAATTGACCACCAATTTTAATAGCCAAAGATCGGCTTATGAGTTGCAATGCAATTGGTGCCCAGAGTCTAAGATTTCAGGTGCCTTGATACACAAGTTACCAAGGCAGCTTGGAGGGTACGCTTCTTCTGTTGCATTGCCTCCCCTTTCAATTGAACTTTCACGTCTTCTCTTTCCATTCATTTGATACTCAGTTCTCGCAGATTATAAAGGAAAAAAAAAAGGGAAATTTATTCGAATGCAGCTTAGTCTGAATTTTCTTCCCATAAAACATCAACGGTCAAGAGGACCTCCTAGGGACATTTTTCTTTGAGCAGCATAAGGGAACCCCTATTCATCGTCATCGGAGGCCAGTGTAGAAAATTAAGGTGGTAGTGGATGGTGAACCACTTCCCTGTTGTTATATTAAGGTCCAGGCTCACTAAAAACTCAGGAACGTCGAGTTACTGCACTTCAAAATTGCAGGTGGAAAAGATTCTAGAATGGAGGGTTTACTGTGACAATACAAGGAAAAAGCTATGCGCAATCCTAGCATTAGCTAAGGCAAACCTTGCTTGCATTTCAATGCAGAGGAACCAAATTCAGCATCAACAACACAGCATGACACAAAAGACAGAGCCAAAAGTCATTGAAGCAAAAAAGGAGCAAACTGAATCGTACCCACGAGATAAGGATGGTTAAGAAAGAGAACTAAGAAAATGCCGCCATGAAATCACTGAGCTGTAGATGAACACAAGAATTAGCAAAGCGTTTGCTAAATGCAAAAGAGGAAAAAATAAAATCCACCTGTCCTGTTACAGTAAATCTATAAGGGGGACGGGGAAATGAGAGATGCGTCATGTAATATCCACATGCCATTTCTTGCTGAACTTAATACTGGAGGCGGCTGTTGTACATGCTTACCAGAGATGGGCGACCACAAACACAAGCGGGCAATGAAAGTCGGTACTCGAGGTCTGGACATGATGAAGAGTGGGACGGAAGATGATCAAAAATCTGTTTTAACAATCGGTGGGCCACTTCAGAGGAAGTAATCGGGAGTTCTTCGGGTAACATCTGGCTCTCCCCTCCGAGGTGCTGGCTCGAACTGCAATGATAACAAAGCAACAGAGAGAAAAGGGAGAGGGAGCGGTTATTTCCCATCATCTTTCGGTGAGTATTTTGCACAAGCAATGTGTGATTCCTACAGAGCTAACCCCATTAAAAACCCTGTTGATCAGGATGAGTCTAGGCTTCTTCACTGAGACCATTATGGTTGGTCGCACTTTGTTAAGCCAGATGAAGGGAATCAAACGAGATGGAGACAGGTAAGCCAGATTTCAGTGGTCAATGCTACAGTTCCATTCAAATCATGCTTTATCATTAAGGCACTAGTGAACAAGATGGAGATAGATAAGCTAAATTTCAGTGGTAAATACTGAATTTATAATAGATAGAGGAAAACCTGAATGAATGATTGTCCCTTGTAGTCATCAACTTCTAGAATGGAAGCCATGTTTCCACAGCGGTAACAATAGTTAGGTGCACTAAAGATGGTAACCACCTTTTGCTCCTGATACAAGTAAAATAATAATGAGAACCTAAATTTTGATATTTGAAACATAAATGATACAGAATATTATGAGAAAGATGATTACATGTGCCCAATTGAATCCGTCCATAACCAGCTGATGGGCCCTAGCAATCAATTTTAAGTTGTTTGTGTGATTGAATTGCTCAGATATATCCTGCAGGGAAGAGCAGAAGAAAATTAGGCAAGAGGTAGAGAAGGGACTAAGCAAGAAGAGTTCGATAAACTGTAAGAGAAAAAGATAAGGGGGAAGCTGATTAAACCTGGCCAAAAGTATAGCCAGCTCCACGAGGTGAAATGCCCCAACCACAGCGATCATCCGGGTCAGACCATAGAAGGTCACACATGGGCCCCTCGTGAGGAACCTCTTGAACACGATCAAAGTTTCTAATGCTATCAAGTGTTTCAATCGACGGAGACAATCCACCGTGAAGGCAAAATATCTCCGACTCAACCTGCAAAATTGAGACACAAGGGAGAGTAATTTAATGTTTCCACATTACATTATCAATATCAATAAGCAGACGATTTAACAAAAAAAAAATCAATAGGCAGACATCAGCTACTGAAAACAACCACCAGTTATGAGCAAACTCATTTCCTTAGTAAAAACATTTTTAGGCAGCGACTTCAGAACATGTCCACCATATCTATTCACCTCTTAAGCCCAAAAGGAAAAACCTCTTCCCCTTAATCTCCATGTCTCTTTCAACTCATATAGGCAACCTGATATCTATGAGGGTTCATAAAACCTTTTACGAGCTCCTTTCTACTGTGCCTACTGAAAAAAAAAAAATTCATGTATTTCTGCTATTATTTCATGTGTTTCCTTTCATAGTTCTTTTGGGCCTATATTGCAACAAATCTTCCTTTTCTGCAGCATTTCATTTCTTCTATGATCTTAGCCGTCCTGGCACAAATGAAAGCTTAAAGACCTCTAGGTCATAGTTCAACTGGACATGTGTATCACATACTGGTTCATACTTCAATTGGATATGTGGAACAATTTTAGGAATTCAATCACTACTAATTGATAACTTAATTTATGCATTAATGGCGATAATTGCATTTGCATAGTTTCAACATTCTGGCAAACCCGTGACAAATTATATATAGTGGATTTGGGCGCTCTAGCCAATCCTATTTCGGCTATTACATAAGGTCCACGCACAAGAATCACACTTTGTCACTTTTTAATCTTAAATATGAAACAGTTAGTACTTTCAGAAGGGTTAATATCTTGTTATTTCTTCAATCTAGTCGTGGTTAGCATAATGCCCTGTAAGGGGCTACTACAAAGAAGTGCTCACCAAGGCTGTTAAAGGGAAATAGTCGAAAAGGTCTGTGAATATCTTCCAGACATTAGCATTTCCATACCTGTCAGTAAATCAGAAGAAGAAAGTGCTATTACAAATTTGAAAGGAGCAAAGTAGGGGGAAATATTTTCAACAAAAGAAACAGTACATTAAGCTAAGGTTCTGTTGATAGATTAATCAGCAGATATCATGACACCACCAATCAACTGCTCCACAAAAGCATACATTCACTCCATGCAGTTCTCAATAGAATGTGAAACCTACACAAAATTCGAAAGAGTGTGTTTTGACCTCCAGCAATATAATTATGGGCAAAATGTCTCTTCAAGTGAAAATAGACGCATAAGAATGTCTTTTTTAGCTATGTCAGTCATTTCACATCATCCAGTTAAGAGAAAACAACGATAGGAGAATGCATCAACCAATAAGAGACACAAGGAATATCATATAAAAACACACAATGTTAATGTGGGGAAGTAAAAGAAATATCTAGGACAAACCGAGATCATTGTACAGGAAACTCACTTCCTTAGACATTCATCATAGAAACCATAAACTTGGGTGATCTGGCAAGGAAAAAAAAAAGGATAAGATAATGAGGTTAATACATATAAAAATCTTTAAAACCAGATTCACACACCACCGCTCCTCTAAAGTCTAAGAAAGATATTGATGTTTGCAAAAACCGAGAAGATGCCAAGAATACAAATATGGGACTTTAAAAGTCCGTTAAATTTCAGAATAGTAGTACAGATATGATAGAATAGTAGTACAGATATGAGAGTAAGGAAAGAAACGGATAATTCAGTGTACTAGTCTAGATCGCCAAGGCTAGTTACTGAACAAGAAGGAGATGTTAAGTGAAAAGAATGGGAGGAGGAATGCAAACACAAACCTGACGACTTTCATGATTTCCTCTTAAAATAGTAATTCGCTGAGGATAGCGCACTTTCAATGCCACTAAGAGCTGAAAAAGCAAATAACCAACGTTTTTCAGATTATTTATAAGAAAAACTAATTTGATCAATTTCAACTACATTTTACTTACCGTCACAGTTTCAACTGAATAATAACCACGATCCACATAATCACCCATAAACAAGTAATTGGTATCTGGACACTGCAAATTAAAAAAGTTATAACATTGATATCTGAGTTTGACAGGGAAATAATTAACATCCCTCAACCTTGGGGACTTAGTCACGGAGAAGAAAACTTATTCAGAATATTACCTTCCCTCCAATTTTAAATAGTTCCACAAGGTCATGAAACTGGCCATGAATGTCTCCACAAATTGTTACAGGGCTTTTCACAGGCTGCACCAATTCCACAGAAAACGTAAAGAGTCATAACTTAATTTCCCCTATCTTTCCAATAGAGCGGATTTTAAACAGTGCAGATAAAAATGAGCAGCAAGGGAAATTGGTAAGAACAAAGAAGATAATGGATAATCATGTATAAGTATAAAGGAGCAGAAAATGCTGAGAGAAAGATGTAAGGAAAAAGATGAAATGTAAGAATATTCCTTCAGAAACCAAAAATAAAAACTTTGATGATGAAATCATAGATATGCTGTGTGCACCTGGACATTGCTCTCTTCCATTAGGATCTCCTTAGCTTTCTCGCACAAGGCTCTAACCTAAATAGAAGGAATACAGCAGCCTTCATCAACAACTGTGAAATAGTGTCGAATATGTACTGTGCGCAAAAATGTCATGGTTTCTCTCCTTCAGAGAGGAATCATACCAACCTTTAGATCAGTGAATCGATATTATAGCTTTTCTCACCAAAAAAAAAACTAATCACTGAATCTAGAAATAGAAGCAAAGAAAAAAAAGACCTGTTCTTAGTTTTACAAGGTATACAATCAACAAGAACATGCTGGAAGAAGGTGTCTGCATAAGACATAACTGAAACCAAACGCCCCACAAATCGCGGTCCAGTAAGAGTATGGATAAAAGATGAATATTAGAAAAAATTAAATTAAAAAAATTGCATATCAAATAAAATCACTCTGCAAAACTAAAATTGGATATTGGACATCCAGCACCAGAAACATCACCAGCTCATTTCTACCCGGTAATTGATTGAAAGAAATATGGAGTATAGAAAGGTTCAGCAGACTGGACGAACTCATATAACACTTGTTTTCGATTGATGATTCGGCCATAAATTACTGAAAAACTGCATAGCACATTCTCAGTCTTCTCAAGATGGATAAGCAAGAGAATACTTTTGACTTCCCAGTGATGACAGAAACTCCACTAGTACCAAAAACAGAAAGTAAAAAATCCCCTAATCATTTTACAATTGGAAACTTCTTGCAAGGATTATCATCCAAATTGCAATAATACTTCTCCAATAAGAGGAAGTCATTCCACATTTTATCAGCAGGGCAGTCCAATTTTAGAAGAACACCATCAATTTTCTTCTATCATGATAAACAGTAGACGACAACCACTTCCATATAGTTCAGTTACATCAAACAAGCCTGGATCTCAACTTTGAAGCTAGCGATAATGCCTCTGGTTTGGTTTGAAACTCTAAACGTAGTATCACTAGTAGCTCACAGAACATAAAATATAGCAAGAACTCTGAATGACAGTCATCTTCTCGGAAACATACACGAAGGGGATTTCAACATCCTCCCTATCTCTGTCCACCGGGTGGCGCAAGAACAGTGTATTGCAAACAGTACTGTGACCAATCTACAAGCACAGCTGTTGCTGTACAATAAGCATATCTGCGTACATTAAACTAAGGAGCCGTTCTGTTCTCTTCGATGGAGAGACTGCTTATGGCAGATTCATATGACCTTCAAAGACAGCTATCAACAGCGGTTGTAAAGTTGCATCGATATGCTCGATAGAGCTGGGAGAGAGAGATTTTCCGGGGAAAATTCAGAACCTGAAGCTCTGAGAGCGGCTTGCATTGCATCAGCTGCGAGATCTGCTCGTCGAGATCGGTGCTTGCCTCCGGCGACATGGAATTCGCGCCCATCTCGATTCCCTCGAGCTTCAGAAATCTATCGCCGGAGGGGCTAAATCCAGATTAGAGATTGCCCTAACCCTAGATTGAAAGAGATCCTTCCTCTCTCTCTCTTCCTGAGCTCTCTCCCTCACCGCTCTCTCGCACCCTCGCTCGCTCTATCTCCCTCTCCCTGTCACCCTCGCTCGCTCTATGCTTTCTTTTTGCAGGGAAAAACATAAAGAGGAAATGACGGGGCGCGTGAACAGCGCGAGGGGCTGGCGCGTAAGCTGTATTCACCAGAGCAAATAAAGATTCTTCCTTCGACTTTCGCCCACCAACTTTTTAAATTCCTCATTGGGACCCTCAAGTTTACATTTGAACGGTACGGACACTTATTCCTGGGACTTTTACTTTTTAATCATAAGATATGCTTACCCGTACTACACACAATGTGTTATCTTAATAAAAATTATTAAAAATACCTATTTATATATGATTCACTGATGAAAGAGCGAGAACAAAATGTGACAATAAAAATAAATTTATTAGAAAGAACAAATAATGTTGAGAAAGAAGAGGACAGAAGCTTCAAGTGAAGAAAATGACTGTGCGAAATAGGTAGTCATATATTTTAAATTTATGGTCATACATTTATTTTATTCCAATTTAAGAGTTAGCAGTATTTTAATCTATATGCACAAGGGTATTTCTGGGAAAGAAAAAGTGACACAAAAAAAGGATCTCCTCACTTAAAAAAAAAAATAATAATAATAATAATAATCTATATTAATATATGAAAGCATTTGAGAATTTTGATTTTTTTCTGTATTTTAAACTTCAAATTCAATCATTATTTGAAAAAATTTTAGATAGTTTTACCTTTGTAGGAATAACAAATTAAATTCCTTTAATTAGTAATAAATATAGTAACTGCTCAATGACAAATACTAATTTACTCATTGTCACATTTTGATTGTTGTTTTCTCACGTTACGTGGGCAGATAAAATTACCTAACAAAACGGATTATAATTTGTATACATCTTTTGATTTCCAGAGAGCTGCTCTCCATGCTGATCTGCTAGTATTAACTAGACCTTGACCAATGGGAGAAACTGAACAGTTAATAAAATATTTTTACGGTTAAAATCGTAGATATGGAGTGAGAAAAAAATGACTAGAATATTATTTTACCCTTAATTTGAAGGATTCTGTAAGTATATATATGTCATAAATTTTAATATATAAATTAGAATAAGGGAAGATATGAAACAAATGTAAAAGACACCAAATTACTCGTATGTTTCGGATACAAAGGTTTCGAATATAAAGATTTTACCAGTAAAATTCAGAATTTTGAACCAAGCAAACGGCCCCAATAGATAATTGGGCCAAATGGGGCCCACATCCGGTGGCCGGCCCAATTCAGGCCCGTAATTAAAAGCAGGCGAACGGCGACGAGCCACGTAGTAGGAGAGGGGTGAGGGTTTTTAAAGCTGCTCTCCTTCGCAGCTTCGATCATCTTCTTCCATACGACCAGCAAAAGCAGGGCCGGCGAAGGCCAGAGGCTTGAGAAGGAGGAGGAGATGGGGACGAGAGAAGTCTACGAGCAGAAGCTGAGGAGGGGGAATCTCTACCACGACCCTACCATCAATCCTGGCCTAGGCTGCCCCCGCTGCCCCCGCTGCCTCTCCCTCCTAGACCCCACCTCTGTAGGCTCAGCGCATCTCTACTTCGTTCTTTCGATCTTCATCTGTAGTCACTGATCTAATTTCGATTACGGTTGCGTCTTGAGCTTCGATCCAGGACCAGGGAGAGTGGACGATCACTTCCGTCCTCCACGACGCCACTGCCGTGGTAATTCTCTCGTCCCTCTCCACTTAAATTGCAGCCATCGCTTCATCGTGTCTGCTTATATGCTGTGAGAGCTGCTTCTTTTCATATTGATGTCTTCCTGCTCGTGTGATCGAATCTGGAGGGGTTTATGCTGTCTGATTAATCATTCAGATGCTATTTCGGCATTCAATTGAACTGCTAGATCCTTTTATATTGAAATTGGGTTGATAATCGTATCGATTGCGTCCTAAAAGCAAGCTTCCCATTCTTGTCTTTGGATGGATTTGGCTTATAATTCTTCTCAATGCTCTCTGTTCATCAGGCTGGTTCGGGAATCGGTGCAATGCTCAGTGCAGTTTATGGCATTAACGCAGGTGCTCTTCATTTCTTCATCTATTTAGATTCCCTCTGTTAATGTTGCCAGCTCTCGTCACTTCTGTATTTTGATCGGAAAAATTAGGAATTCCATTCATCCAGAATCGTCTGAAGGGACCGAAGTGGCTTCCTTTCATTGTTGGGGTGCGTTTTGTCGATCTCTTGCTTCTCAAATTTGCCATAGCATATCTCTCTTGGCTCCTCTCATCACTTGTCGCCTTGTAATCTTCCTTGCAGCTGCCACCCCTACTGCTGTTTTCCGGAGCCAGTGCTGCATTTGGAGGTACTCAGTTCCTACTGATAAGTACACTAGATAGAATGTTCCGTCTTACGATTTTCCAAAGGCAATGAACTGCCCGGGCTCAACACATTGATCGGTAGTCTGTAAATTTGCAGGCTATGCTCTTCCCAAGTTCACTCAACTCAGCGTAACATCTTACTATTCCGCCTCAAGTGCCTCTCACTTCTGGGTTTCGCTTCTAACGCGGCGCATCGAAGAGTCACATACGCGCCGAATTCAGCAGGAAAAGCTCCAGTGATGCGTTGCCGGCTTCCTGTATATTCGGTACGATATCCCTCCAGTTTTCTCAACAGCATTTCCTTATGGCTCTCAACTCCTTATCGTTGGCTCTATGTATCTTTCACTGGAACAGAGGTTTAGCACTCCACAGCTAAGTAATGGTTATTCCCACGCCCATGTTTTATATAACTGCTGGGCAGTTTTTTTCGAGACACCTTAGTCGGCCCTTTGATGGGCAATAATGGTTAACTAGATTATATCCTGCAGTCGTTTTGTCAGCAGCCAATATGGCTATGATCGAGCCGCCTGGCGATAAACTCGTTCATGGTTTGACAATGAAATCCACTCTTGAGTACCCCAACCACCCACCCCCCCCGCCATTTTTGGATTGGGCTGCTATGAATTAACCTGTTTCCAATTCGACCAGCTTAGTCCCGATCAGTTCCAATGATTTCTGGCAAACTCCAGACGGGCGCAGGCTCTGGAGGAGTTGCAGCAATTTTGTGGGCCAACATCTGCTATGCTGGCCCCCAAATCTCTCTTCAGGTCCATTCACATCCTGTTATAATTGAAAAATTAAATGTTGAATGTGAGTTGACCTAGCGGTTTACTCACTAAATCTCCAATGGATGATCTCAGAATCGATCGTAGGGAATTTTTCTCAAGGATTTCGACCAAACAACAGATTAAATTTGAGGTACGTTTTAGCTTATATAGGAATATCATGTGGTACAAACTGAAAAAATAAAAAGGAAATATTAAATGCCCTAGGTTACTTTGCACAGCTAATGATTGTTCTACGCAGTCTTGTAGTCCCGATTGTCCTTTTTTAAATTATCATTGACTAATGTAGATTTGAGGAGAGTTGGTCAAATAATGAATAAATCCTATGAAATTTATGAATTTTTTTCGTTGACAAGGTTTGAAAAACTCGAATGGCTTTTGATATCGAGGAAGTTTAAACAATTCACATATAAACGCTCATTTGTCTCTAGGCCTTTATAGTGTTTGGCAGGTGGCTTCTCATCTAGTTGCATGCTTTACTGAGAGAACTTCCAACCTATGCATACATACATTTTCCTCTTCCTGTATTTTTTGATCCATGTCATGCCTACACACACAGTCACAACCATACAAAAATGATAATTCATAAAGAATTGAGGTGATCGTGTGACATGTGGTCCTTGGCTGGCGTAGATACCAGCCCATCATTAGTGTGCGCATCATCATAAACTAAGTTACATTTTTTGGATCAACAGTTAGTGATTTGATACTCATAATCCGATGGGAAAAAGATACTTTTAATTCTTAATCTTTTACTTTTTTACTATTTTTGCCTTAAATCTTTCTTTTTTGTTCTTCATGTCCTCAACTTTTTGAAGTTTTTACTACTTTAATCCTACGGTTATTTTTTCTATTCAGAAAAACACATTTCATCAAAAAAGAACATTTCATAACAAAAATGTTTTTTTTAAAAAATATATATTAAATATCTGATTAAGAAAATGCTGATTACTCACAGGTGTTCTTTCTAAAATTAGAACTCATTTTTTTATAATGAGTCATGATTTTATAATGACAATAGTCATTAATCAATTTTCAATTAGGAATGTGTCAATTTTAAAGGGGATATGCTCACTAGTAAAATTCTGCCAGTATTTTTCACTTTCGTTTGCCTTTTTTCCTTTTTTTCTTTATTTTTTGAAAAATAATTTTTGTTTAAAAATAATTTTTGGATGAAATATTTTGTGGTGGATAGAATATTTTTTATTAAAAAAAGCAATAGTATGATCAAAGTGATAAAAACTCAAACAGTTGAGGACGTAAGTGACAAAAAATAAAGATTTATGCATAAAATAATAAAAATACGAAAGGTTGAAAATCACTATTTATCATAATTCCATCTATCTTGTACCTTATTATATGTTGTTGGGTAGGTGGGGGTTCCTAGCTGTACGTGTCATTTTTTTCTAAGGAATCAATCGCCACATTTGCACGCTAGCAAGAGCGCTCGAGCTCCCGCAGTCAGTGGCGAATCAATGTTCGGGTGACTAACGGGGGCGTCGTCCCTTCTTTCAATACTTCAAGGGCTTATGTGCACTGGAAGTACCCAGTCAGGAACTGGCATCTGTTAAGTTCATATATGTATTATTATTATTATATATATAATTTGTTGCACTTTTTTTAAGGAATTAGTGATTATAAGTATTGTGGATAACACCAATATGTTAAACTCTGAATAGAGGGAAATGATACGTCAAGGTCGCCGTGTGGTGGGGTCGCTGCACGCCTGACTTTCTCCGGCGATAAACGGTGGGGTGAAAGGACAGGACCTAAAAGGCACATCAATATCTTCGTCTTCATCCTCATTATGATGCTTTCCAATGTTTGAGGCCGCTGCACGTGGAGTGAAATCATACGACAGCAGCAAGCCACTCATGGAATCCATTGGATTATCGGGTCCTCCTCAACTATCCGCCCGGCGTTTCGATCGTTGGTGTCTCTTTCCTGCCCTTTTCATCTTTTTCCTCCTTTCCAGGTTTTCCCATTACTGCTTTATTTGATAAGATTCATCTTAATATCACTTGCTCCTTTTTTCCAGGTTTTCCCATTACTACTTTATCTGATAAGATTCATCTTAATATCACTTGCTCCTTTTTTCTTTTTTAAATACTATTTATCGAAATTTCGTTTGCTCCTAAATTGAAATAAAATAAGGTTATAATCGTAAATTCGATATATATACACCTACTACTCATTTTTTACAATTTTTTCTCCCGCTTGAAACTCCCTTCTCCTTCTTACTACATCTTTCTTTCTTTCTAATAAATTTATTTTTAATTTTCGCATTTCATTTCTCACTCTAATATCAATGTTCTGTACTAATAAATTATAAATTTCAATTTTATTTCCGCAACTGACTATTACAATGATCTAATTTAAAAGTTATGTATACATTATCTTTACTTGAAAAATTAATTTTAAATAATCACTTTCTTCAATCGTGCGTGAGTAAATATATCT
Organism: Lagerstroemia speciosa; assembly: GCA_037672795.1. Taxonomy (NCBI): domain Eukaryota; kingdom Viridiplantae; phylum Streptophyta; class Magnoliopsida; order Myrtales; family Lythraceae; genus Lagerstroemia; species Lagerstroemia speciosa. The sequence goes on from CM075288.1 coordinate 5,520,317, forward strand.
AATAATTTTTAATAAGATAATGCATATCGTACATAGCACGGATAAGCCTCTAGGAAGTTCTATGTATTTAGAATGAGATAATAGGAGTAAAAATCGGAGTAAAAAAAGGAAAAGAGAGAGAATGAAGAGAGGGTCACAGTAGTCTAATGAGAAAATATAACCATAGTATTAAAAATCGGATTGGACCGGGAACCGGTCAAGGTACCGGTTCCAGGTTCAACCGGAGTTCAATGGGTTGAACCAGATTTATTTTAAAAATAATAAATATATAAAGCACATGTGATTATATAAAATACACAAGTATTAATAATTTAATATCTTATGTACTTAATGCAGTTCATCGAAAACCGGTCGGTTTAACCCCGTTCAACCCCGGTTCCTGCCGAGCCAATGTGTAAATTAAGTTAACTATGCAACTGGACCGGACCAGTCACCGGTTCCAGGTTCAACCGGTTGGACCGGCCTGTCCGGTCCCGTTTTCAAAACTATGAATATAACCCATTAAACCCCAAAATGGTTGATCGCACGATCGATTTCTCATATTGAGAGGGTCGACAAAAGTTTTTTTAGAATTCCGTTCCGACCGTAAATTAATCTCGGCGTGTGTTTCGTCTTGCTCGAAAATATTGCATAATATATTCAAAAAAAGGAAAATAGAGCCCACAGTTCCTTGGTTTAAGATAGAAAATACTGCCACTACACCACGTTTCTCCTCTTTTTTTTTTTTTCTTTTCTGTCATTGGTGTACTATTTTTCTTGTACACAAAAAGCAGAAGCGATTTTTTTTTCAAACTTTATTCAACAGTTGCGAGGAGGCTGACTATGACTAGCGGGGCCGGGGGGGATTGACATTTGAGACCTGCACTGCTCCCTGCAGGGTTAAAAGGGAAGGGGACGGTAGGGGAGGGGAGGGTCATTTATATAACGTGCTCGTCTTGCATCACGCATTGACCATTTACTCCTTCCGAAGAGTATCTCACGAAGCTCCCGACTCTCTGTTCTTTTTTTTTTTTTTTTTGCAGTATGCAGAAGTTCAACGTGCACGGGACTAATCCAGTTCGAGCATCACGGGTCCGCCAGAGGGGCAAAGCTCCCCCAAGGTAAGGTCTCTCCATTTCACACGATTCGGTCCCAAGAACTTGCTCGAGGGGGAGATGAATTCCACTGCCTCAACCAGTTCACTCCAATAGACTCTCTGAGTTTAGACATTTAAAGTGTACACCGCAATCGTATTTTTCATACCATCTGGTATCTTAAAAAATTAACAAAATTTTTACTTTTTTTACATTCGAACTTGTTCGATCGACTAGACAAACAAATATTGTCTGCAAATGCGAATTCACGAAATCTACTATATGAGAACTTACTTCAGGAGAAGATGCACGTGACCTTACTTAACCAGCACGTGTTGTTCCTTTCTCAACTGTGGACCAAGCTCCAAGGGGTCCACTCCCGCTCTCCTTTCTTTCTCCCTTCTTGGGCTGCAGTGGTTGGTTGCACTGCAGATTGGACTGACGAAGAATTGTTGCATTGAATCAAAGGGGGAACTAATTGTTGCTCTGAATTGACCTTTCTGTCCTCTTCCACATTAAAGCTTCCATAAGCAGCCGCCACCCCCCTTTAATTTCTAAGGAAGAATACTGTCACATGTGACAATTGCATCACATGACATATCAGCATCACGACACGCAGTGTAAAAAAAAAAGAGGAGGTTAATTTTGATCTTCAATTTCAACACTTGGTTAGTGTTTTGTTTTGAACGCTTTTTGGGTTTAATCGTTTTGATTATATTTATATTAAAATGATACATTTTTGTAAATAAAAATTGTTTTTTTTTTCAAATTTCACGATTATTCTTAGTAAATAAAAAGGGGAAAAATAAGAGAAGGGTAGCAAAAGGGGAGAAGGTGGAGGTACTATGATTAACATCGGCCACCACTGAGGTCCCAGGACGCTGCCGACAACCTCGTCCAGGTCACCGGTGGCCAGGGCTGGCCCCGGCATCGCACCCTCTCGCCTGCCTTTCTTCTGCATCGTTATTTTTAGTAATATCTAAAATAATTTTTTTAAAAAATTACTTGTTAAAGATCCATAGCAGAAACAGTGAAGTTCATAAACTCAGAAAAATAAAATTTCTCGTCATAAAGAAATAAAACTCATCATTATTTTTTACATAAATATAATCAAAAGGGACAAATTCGATCGAATCGGAAAAGGTCGAGGGTGAAAATTAATCTACGAAAATGATTTAGGGTAAAAATAAACTTGTGGGACCAAACGTAAAAAAAAAATTGGTGAGACCAAAACAAACCTATTCCGTGTTCTCTAATAAAATCCACTGGCCTCCCTCCGACACTCTCTCAAGTTTGTTTGGAGGAAGGAGGAATGGAGGAGGAAACTAAAACGCCATTGCTGGTGGTATCCACGGAGAGCGACAAGGCCCGGGCCCTGTCCCTGTCCCTGTCCCTGTCCCTGTCTCAACGGACGGACTATAACACGGTCACCGCCCTTAGAAGTGACTTCTTCTCGAAGCTGCCGGAGAAGGTCCGGTCGGGTCTCGACCCGGAGTCCCCCTTCCACGTTGATCTCTCCAAAGCCACCGGCTTCATCGAAGGCGAGTACCTCCCGGCAACTGTTCCGCTGCTTCTTGAGTGCATTGCTTTGCCATGCTCTTCTTGTTTTTAATCTGATGGAAGTGGCGGTTAAGAGTTGTGGACAAGTGATCGGTTGCTTTTCTGAAGAAAATGTTCGATTGAAGGAAAGCTCTACTCTGCTTTATGGTTTTGCCCTTCTGTTTTTGGTCTCTGGAATTTTCAGGGGAGAAGGAGTACTACGAGAAGCAATTTGCCACTCTCCGATCTTTCGAGGAAGTCGAGTCCCTCGATTCGCCCCATGTTATCGCCGACGAGGACCAAGATCGAACCCTGCAAGCCCGGCACGAGAGAGCCATGAAGATATCCAACTGGGCTAACATTATCTTGCTAGCCTTCAAGGTCTCTCTATTTCTTGGAACGCAAGGCTGTTCTTGTTCTGTGTGACCTTTTAGCTGTCATATTCTGGCTTTCACAGTGTTCTGCGGTAATAAAATATGGTAATTGCAGATCTACGCCACGGTGAGGAGCGGATCCTTGGCGGTTGCAGCCTCGACTCTGGACTCCCTGCTCGATGTAATGGCTGGGGGCATACTGTGGTTCACGCACTTGTCGATGAAGAGCATAAACATCTACAAGTATCCTATCGGGAAACTGCGGGTCCAGCCTGTCGGGATTATCATCTTTGCTGCTGTAATGGCTACTCTCGGTAAAAAAAAAAATCCCATCTTGACGATCTTTAAAGACCCGAATGGGTTTAGCTGTGGACGAGCTTGAATGAATTAAAGAGTCCTCCTTCCCTAACTTCCACAGGGTTCCAGGTCCTTGTCCAAGCTGTCGAGCAGCTGATTCAAGACAAGCCTTCGGACCGGATGACCTCGAAGCAGCTTCTCTGGCTGTACGGGATCATGTTGACAGCGACCGGAGTGAAGCTCGTTCTCTGGATCTACTGCAGGAGCTCCGGGAACAAGATCGTCCGTGCGTACGCCAAGGTCATCTTGTCTTATTCGAACTCACGCACTAGCTCAGCCCTGTTTTCCCTTCGGATCTCGCTGTACGGTCGTTCCATGGTTGAAAATTGAATACCATACAGGACCATTATTTCGACGTGGTGACGAATGTGGTTGGGTTGGTCGCTGCTGTCCTAGGAGATAAATTCTACTGGTGGATCGACCCGATGGGTGCCATTGCTCTTGCGATCTACTCGATCTCGAATTGGTCGGGCACTGTACTGGAGAATGCCGGTACTCGTTCTTTCCGATCTCAGGTCCCTTTCGCACAATAATCTCTAACATAGATCGAGTTGAGCCCACATTTCCTTGTTTTCCTTCTCCGTTCTCTTTCTGCAGTATCCCTCGTTGGACAATCGGCTCCTCCAGAAGTCCTGCAGAAGCTGACGTACCTCGTCCTGAGGCACGATCCTCAGATCAAACGTGTTGACACGGTCCGTGCTTACACATTTGGAGTCCTTTACTTCGTCGAGGTAATTTCGTAGCGTCAATCGGTCTAATCATGAATCGAAACCGCCCACTGTTCTAGGAGGATTCTTGACTGTGTGTGTCACCTGGCACCTGCATGATTTCCTCTGTCTAATGTTTGCAAGTTTTAGGTGGACATCGAGCTGCCGGAGGATCTACCACTGAAAGAAGCTCACACCGTTGGGGAGTCGCTGCAGATAAAGATTGAAGAGCTTCCTGAAGTCGAGAGGGCGTTTGTTCATCTCGATTACGAGTGCGAGCACAAGCCCGAGCACTCTGTCCTCGTCCAACTCCCCAGCAGCAAGCCCTAAGAATTGTGTAGCCTTATATCTATGTCACTGCGTGATTGTTAGGGGTTCTGTTCCAGGTTTTAGTCATATCAGATGCTTGCTAATGAGAGAGCAACTGTTGATGGGCTGAAAACACGACACTTCAACTGAATTTTTTCGAGTTTGAGTTTCTTCACTTTGTACCAAGCCACCGTCTCATGTTCCTCACTAACTTCTCTAGGCAGTACTATAGGAAGGAATTTCGCCTACACAATTAGACAAGAAGATCTAAGATAAAATTCTGCTGTGTAATAGAAAGAGGAAACCTTCAGTTTACAGAGCAAGACCGCAACTCATGCTGAAAAAAGAGGCCGGCAAACAAGATGTCAATCTCCGGAAAATCAATCGGAAGAAGAAAAGTAAATAACACCAAAAATATATTCTTAAAAAAAAAGCTAAAATTGGATATCTCAGGAAAATTATTGGGCATTGAAAAAACAAATATAAAATGCTCAAAACGACTATCATATCACCAAAGATGGAAAGATTCAAATAAGACTCTCCAGCTGCAAGCAAACTCCCACAAACTAGGGAAGGACCTCAGAAGATCGAAAACCTTGTGCCACTACTTGCTGCAAACAAATTGTACTCTTCAATGGCGGTATCCTTCTTATCGCCATCTTGACAGGCCTCCATGGTGTCAGTTGGGACCGGTGAAGAAATGTCGGCTAATGCACCATCTTCGGACAACTTAGTGATGTTGTGAAGGGCTATAGGCCCACCAAAGTGAAACAGAGAGAAGCTCGAATTCTCCTGGCAGGCTGTGGCGGACAGATCTCTTCTGCTTCCAGGTTGTGGAGGCTCTGAAGGTCTTGCTGGTCTAGCCGAGACAAACTTCTCTCTGCTAATTTCGGCATCTGATAGTTCTCCACCCATGCTTTGCTTAGGTAACCGAGGCTTCTCCTCCACGTAGGCGACACTAGCTGGGGCCATGGACCGGTAGGCAGGATTAGGAAACAGGATGGATCCACCATCAATCATTGGAGGATTCAGATGCTGCATTGCTTCATATGGCATGCAGAAGCCCTGGTGGTTAGCATCCAAACCATAGCCAAAAATCCCGGGATACGGATAACTGTTGGCATGGGGATATAATCCACTTGCAGGGAAAGGAGCCCATGACACAAGGTTCTGATGAGTGTAATAGCCTATGTTCGACGGGCTCTGAAACATCTGCAAGCAGAGATTCTGATTACTATGCAAATCAGGAAACATGGTCTGAGATTTGTGGCCTATGCCAAGAGGAGGGCAGGTTAGATCACTCAAATTGTGGGAGAGTTTAGTTGACGAACAAGCATTGGGATTGCTCCCGTTACCACCAATGGGAAAGCCGAGGAATGGTACGTCAACCGCAGAAGCCTCCACTCCGTTTGTGACCTCATGTGTCTCGATATTAAGCTTATGGCTATCAGATACTCCATTACAGCCCAAAGCTTCCTTCCTCTCTAATTGTTGAGAAGCATCTTCAGAATCTGAAGTAGAGGAGGAACTGGGATTCCCGTGATTCGAGGATGGGGTATTGCTGTCTACCTCACTAAGGCAAGATGAGCAGTTCCCTGAGTTTGAACAACTACTAGTCATGTTACCGGCACATTTCATAGGGTCCATTGCACAGCCTTCCAGCTCACTTTGGCAGCCTTCGCCCATTTGATCACAAGGTCTTCCCATATCCGAGTTCTTGTGATTTATCTCAATGGAGTCTCCACTATCCTCACTTGAACATAATTCACTAGAGGATTTGGTGCTATCGGAAGATTCTCCCTCAACCTTAAAACCAGAACCTATCAAGGTTAAATCAGAGGCTGAATTGCTTCGAGAACACCTCTTCTGAGATTCCAGTGGCTCCCACACCTTCCTAAATTGAACTGAATCCTTGTTTCCAGGATAACTATTGCCTATGATGACTTTGCTTTTCAACCTTCCAGCACTCTGACGAGGGTAATCAGCTTGACAGTACCTGCTTCCACGGTAGAAGTGCCTGGACACATCAAGAGCTGATTCAGACTTTATCATGCATTTACTTTCCCGACCTGCTCTAACTGCTGAGACAGGTAAATCAGTATTTGCTCGGTAATCATGAATTTGGTTGCAGCCACAGGAATGGGCATCAAATCTTTCATTCATCCTGTTGTTCCCATGGTGGAACTTCTCATTGTTTTTAGATGCTGAATTTCGACCATTGGACTTTTGGGGGTTTGCCTTCAACTGCCTGTTTGACACATAGATAGGCCTGTAATTAGTCTCGGTGTTGTCATTGCGATATCTTGGCATAGAACGGCTACCCATAGGACCATTTTCTGCAACAACAGCAAATCGGCGTCTCTCATACCACTTGAGTGGTTGGTCAACCTGTCCTTTCCGAGATTTCAATTTTCCGTGAGAAGATTTCAATTGCTCAGTCGCGAAAGAACTCGCTCCATGGTTGATGTACTGATCTTCTACTTGAAAGGTAGTGTGTTCTCCCGAGAATGACTCTTCAACTACAACATCAGAGCAAGCAGGTCTGGGGCTATCAGTCTCACCATTCCCACTGGCTGAATCCTTGGAACCAACAACCACATTAAGTTTCCCATCAGCACTTGGAAGTGATTCATCCTTCAAGACATTGGACAAAGGAGTGTCTTCCAGCTGGGAAGGCTTGTTCTCGCCATCCTTATCTTTCCCCTTTAACCTCTCTTTCCTTCTGAGTTTCTTCTCTCTTTCTTTTATTCTCTTTCTCTCCTTCCGTTCTTCTTCTTCACGCTTCTCCTTCTCTTCTTCTTCGAGAAGTTTCATCTGCAGTGAGTTATCTGGCTAATATGAAAACAATTTTCCCACAAATCATAAAGCAGATATGGGGAAGATAATTCTACTACAAGTGGAAACCTGCTTCTCGAATGTGATGATTTCCTTGCATGCAATGTGAACACGTTCTTCCAGCAGCTTCAGTGCAAGACAGACAAAGATGCTGTGTGCATTTTGGCGTGCAGTTCCTTCTCTAAAGGCCTTTTCAACCTGAAGTACCATAAATGGTAAGAAATCATGTTGAACGCAAACAAATATTTCAAGCTAATACTAACATGATAAGCGGAGAGAGATGAAAGTCACGTCTTCACAATCTCAAGAACAACTAATTCCTACTAAGTAGCAAAGCAAACATATCCATCAACCTCAGCATTGGCTCCTTGATAACTACTTTGATTCTCACTGTTAGCACAGCTCAGGATTAAACTTTAGAACTCAAGTGCAATATTTCTTTGAAATAATGGAATCGTTTTCGCAAGGGATTGCCATAAAACAAGGACAATTTTTTTAAGCTTCTATTCCATCCCTCTGTCACCCTATCACACCAAAAATAACCTAGAAAATCAAAATACACTGATTTACAGTGTCAAGAATGCAAATTATTTATACTTGAAGGAACAGCTAGCTTCAGCGTCCCCCGAATTTAACATTCATAAAATACAATCATAAAGGATGAGTCACTGTTATAACAGTGAAAGAAGCAGCAAAAGCTAATAAGGTGAATACCTGCTCCTTGAATATCACAATAGCAGCATCCAGAAGGAACTCTCTTGCAAGTTCAGGACTCTTGGCATGCTTCTGGGGAAGGGAGCATTCCCCATCCAACTCGTTGCCATCCTTGTCCATAGAATCATCATCCTAAAGATAACAACATAATACAGCTGCTATTAGCATCTGAAATTTCTGCATCTATATGTGTCTCTGCAAATCTGAAAATTTTAAAATGTATAAAATAAAGTGCTATTATGGAACATAAACCTACGTCTTCTTCCTCAGCCTCTTCAGCATGCTCAAAGAACTTTTGTATGCTCTCCCCTCTGGTAATTGTAACGAAGCCATCACCAACAACCAGTCTGCCATGCACGCACTGTTGACCTTTCAAAGCATGAGCTTTCACGAAAAGCTCAGTGCATCGTCCATCCAATTTCCAAGCTCTTAAAGTGATAAAGCAAGCATTTAATCCACCAAGATCAAGACCAGTAACCTGAGCACTGCCATTCAAACCCACATTTTCAAATCCCAGAACGTCGGATTTTCCCTCTCCAGTTCCAACTGCCCATTCAAAATAATGGTATGATGCAACAGAGTCAGCAAAAGTCTGGTGCCAGTCCGCATGGACAGCATCATCAGATACCTGCCAAGAGAAAGTCAATCACTTTGCAGTACCGGTGGCAAATAGAAATATAAATCCATAACAAAAGCTCCAAGCTTGCACATGAACAACCCTCTCAATTGGCATGGCAAAATGCACAAATGATATGTTGCATGGGCTATTACAAACCTCGTACTGGAATGCTGTATCTGCTACACAGAAACAACTTGTACAACGGGGCTCTCTCCTCATACGCTTTAGCTCCTTTAGTTCCTTGAACTCACGGAGGACATTTCTTCTACAATCTCTACAAAACCTCTTGCTGTCAAACCTGTTTCATAAAAGTAAAGTTTTGAAACCACAAAATAGGATTGAATAAAACACTTACGACTTAGACTTGTTCCAATAGATATAGTCAATACAGTACATTCACTGAAGAAACTCTAATCTGTCATCTGAATTTTAAATAAAGTATTTGGAATAGAATGGCAATATCAATTGAACATGGCAGTTCCAGCAGTCATATGGATATTACCCCATCATTCCCCACAAGACAAAACCACAAATGTCCCATCAGTGCTGTAAGATATATATAAAGCTCAAGCACATGTTACGCTCAAACAAGAGTTTGACTCCACAATGATCTGAATTTCGTTAAAGCTTCATTCCTTGCTTTGGCTTCAAACACATAAATAAACAAGATGATGTTGTTTCCACCTACAAGGGACATTAGTTGTTCATGCTTGAGAGAAGTCAATGAAGAAAAGCATCACAGCTGCGCCACTGCTGGAGCTATAATGAAGAAAAGTTATCTCAGCCCATTAGCAGGCAACAAAATTCAGACTCCTTTTCCACGTTGGTGCCCTGTCCATTTCACTAACAGCGTGATGTTCTCCTGGTATACCTCCTGTTATCCGCATCTCATCGGTAAAAACTGAAACAGTAAATCTCAATCACGTCGAATCATCTTAGTGGATTCTCTCTGCGTGCAATGTTCTACTTGGGAGCATCTTAATGCAGCATCCCTCTCTCAGTTCACTCATTTGAACAATGATAGGCTCCTCGCAAACCTTCAACAATTAAGGACTTGTGAAACAGATGTAGTATACCTAAAACGATAAATAAGAGCCATTTCTTCAATTTGGATTCAGCTTGGATTGAGAGATCCTTATTCATAATAAATCTGGAGAATAATGTAACAAGCCCCTTTGTCGCTATAATAAATTTCCTCTGGATAACAAGCAATGACATTTAGCTAAAGTGATTATCTGCATGACCATACTCCACAGAAAGGAACTGTTGAAGATTTTCCTCTCAATGATAGATTTCCTTGGGATTTGCTGGCACCACAGGTCGCTTGTTCTTTTCACCCTTTATCAGATCAATCTGAAAATTCAGCCCGGTCACTCTGACCATCCCACTGTTTCCTTTTAGAAACAGATGATTTATTCACACATCCACTTTATACAATTTGCTGGTCAAGACACATCCCTTGCTTGTCACAGTACAAGAATCCAGTAACAGCAGAGAGAGCAGGTTCTGCTTTGAATGCTGACTATCATTCTCCAACGAAAGCATTCTCCATAGCAATGACTGAGATAGAGCTCCTCTTCCGCTGACAAATCGAGTTTCTGATCTATCACTTATTTGTTTCACTAGAACCACCTTAGTTAGCACATACTTGCTCCTCATCACAATACAGAGCACAATTTTCAACTACTTTTGCCATTTTTCACTCATCAGAAGGAATGGTCGACAAAAGGGGAAAAAATACACACCTGTACATGAGCCTCTCAATGAAGTCCTCTTCCTTCATCCTCAAAAGGGATTGCCTAGTCTCTTCTCCAAGGGCTGACCAGAAGTCCACCAAAGTATCACAAGAAAGTCTGGCCGTGTGCAGTGCACATGTTTCCCTCATCCCATGTCCTCTGCCATAAGACGCCATGCCTTGGCTGATCCAACCCCTACCTCCTCCACCACAGGCATCAGGATAGAGCAGCTCACGTTCTCGTTCTCTAACGCGAGCACTATCAAAGACCTGATTCGCTGAAGATATTAGCTACCAAATGGATAACAATTATCAGATATTAGTTAACACTTACAATTTGGAGTCCCTTCAAAGATTTTGCAAAGATATAGCAGTCTAGAAGGGTCAATGATCCATCACGAGTTGTGGTAAGGCCTCCCCAAGGATGCACTGACGGATCTTGCATTTCATCTTTATACCCATTGCTTGCACACGTTCCACCATCTTGTAGAGATTTTGAAGCAGCCGATAAGCTGTAACTTATGTGTGAAACTGCACCTTCATGCAAGGACTTTCCATACACGACAATCTGCAGAAACCCTTCAAGGAGCAACCCATTGCATCGTGAGCAGTACATGTTCTTGCGAGCTTGCTCAAAAAGGGTCTGTTTGTCAGTCTTGAGGAGGTCCTGTCGAGCCTGTGGAGACAACTCATTCCAAAACTACAACAAAGGTAGAGCAACTCTTGTTACTCAGTTCAATGGAATAAAAGAAAAGTCACAAAGAGTAAAAAAAAAATTGATCCTATAGAAGCACACAAGAACCTAAACGTCTTCTATTGAAAAATGTTTGTAGCATGATTCCATGAGGAGAGCCGGATATACATTGGCCAAATCCTAAAATGAAAATTACGTATGTTATATCATGGTTCTTTTTCATAACTAATCATGGGGAAAGTTTTTTCCCCAGAGAGTAAATTAACAGCCAATTTGAAAAATGTTTAGTTCTCAAATGTTCTCTGAGAGCTTGTCCCAGCTCAGTTACATTTTCGCGGAGTACTCAGAAAATACGAAACAATGTCCATCAACCATGTAGTGTTTGAGCTGCCGTTGAAGTAATCCAATAACAATCGAATAAGATCTGACAGAGAAATTCGAAATCTATACTACAGCTGTTTGTCGAACAATTGCTCAATACACCGAACATTTGCAATAAGAGATCGAATCCACAGTGGCACAGCTAAAAAAAACCGTCAGCATCCACAGATTATCAAATTAAAGGCTTATGAAAAGCTGAGCACCTTCTGGAGCTGGTGGTAACTGACATCATCTCGCTGCTTGGACCAGAAGCCATTAGCGGATACGGAATTACTGAATTGGTCATTTATCGGATGAGCTGCTGCTAATCCCGGCATCTTCTTCAGATCTCTCCCGCACTCATACAACAATCCTTAGACCATTCATCGATGCAGTGAGCAGTGTAATCGGAATCTGAATCTGAATCTGAATCGGCGATAAATCACAATCGCCACCGATGGGATGGTGAAGAATAATGGGGAACTGAAAATGGAAATCGCAGGGATTGCAGATCGATCGATCGACCAAGCCAGGATTCCGAGATTGAGAGGCTGAGAAAAGAAGAGCGATCGAAATTGGAAGAGAAGGGCGATGGCAGGGTTTTGGCTCTGATGATTAGATTTGATGCTTCTCTATTGTATTTGTTGGTATATAATCGACTGTAGAGAGAGAGAGAGAGAGAGAGAGAGAGAGATATGATGAGAGAGGTGAATGAAATGGAGGAGGGTCGCAGCCACTGTAAAAGGGAAGAAGCCGGGCATCGGTTTGCAATTCCGACTGCAATGATATTTATATTTACGTATTAATTTCGCATTCCGTTTTTCATTTTTTTTTTATATTGTTGATGTGCTCAAAATAATTTTATGAATTACCATGCACGATTATCCTTAATCATGCGTAATATATTATATTATTATTAATAGACTTAATATAAAATTGAGTTCATTTCCATTTAAAAATTTGAGTTATGACATGTTCTACTCAATTATCTTACAAACTCATTATTATTGTCATATATTACCGACATGAGTTGAACAATAAAAGGTAAAAGTTAATATTGCTCAGCAGAAAGATGCAGAATTCTTTTACATTTTATTTGAATTGAGGGATTCGGAGGGGTTTAGGAAAGAATTTTGAATGGATAGTATAATTCCTTGTTTAGATAAATTATAATGAGGGATCTGGAGGGCTTACTCTTTTAATTCCTCTGATTTGGGAGAATTTGAAGAGATAGCAAACTCTTTTACAAAAATATCCATCTAACTTCTTTAAAAAAATTTAGACACGTCATAATTCCGCATTATATAACTACACAATCACACCGTCTTCCCCTACTCAACATTACAAAGCCACGATCACAACACGTTTTCTCTTGCTCGACCACCACTGGATTGCAACCTCAAGCCTCTCAAAACCACCACAAAATCACAACTTTATTCGAGTTTCAAAATCACCATAAAAGTACTGTGCCTCTATTGTATCTTTCTCCCGTTCGATTGACCTTCCAAATCAAAATGGTAAAATAATCAAATTAATTTTTTATCCCTCCAAATCCATCCTCTCCCCTCTAAATACCTCTAAATATCTCCAAATACTTCCAAATCCCTTCGCTCCGAATCCTCCAATCCAAACATGGTGTTGATAAACTCATATGGATTTGATGCATAGTCATCCAATTGTCTTAATGAGTCCATGTACCACCTAGACGTGTTCGGATTCGAATACCTTATATTTTTTCATGATACCCAAATCCTACCCTATATAATATTGATTCCTAACTTTTAGATCTGGACCCTACCTATTCAATCTTAGAATTGGACCTTACTCGAAACCTCAAGATACTACAAGTTCGGGCTACCATGTTGGAACCTATTTATTATTTATTTTTACCTCTAAAATATGTATTACTTTAATTTTTTTATGATTATTGTTATTTCATATAAATTTTTATCACAATATAATATGTGTAATTTTAATTATATTTGCATTATGGTTTATTACAAATTTAAATCATAATGATACATCAGGCATAAAAATTTATCAAACATGTACAATTATTATGTCAAGTGATCAAATCATCAAGTTAGAAACAAAACGGTTTAAACGGTTCATGATTTGGAGTTCGAATGAGGAAATTACAAACGGTTAAAATTAACTATCTGCATAAGTTAACATGTTCCAGTTCTGGGTAGCTTGTGTGCTTGAAACAGAATTAGAACCATAACCAGAATCAACCGGTTTCTTCATTTATTACCTGAAACCTACCACATTTCTATTGAGATCAATCCATAACCTACTTTGTCGGGTAAGTTCCTACCAGTTCCAGGTCTACTATTTATCCGTGCACACCCATAACTGGCTAACAAAGGTCAGCGGTCCAAAATCTAATCTCATCCAATTAGGTGAGATTGAGTCCAAATATTGGATTCCTTCTATGCAAAATCTACTGGACAGGGCTCTTTGGATGAGCGTATTGATGAACACCAATTTCATACACTACATTAGACATTTGTGGGACCAGCGTCAATGATAATCGATCGGTCCGTTTGATGTTGAAGACAGAGTTCGAGCATTATAAAGAGAGTGGTTAGGTTACTACTACTATCATTCTCCTTTTTCTATCACAAAAAAATAGTCCGTACGCTCGACTTTGAAGGGCTTTCTCACACAAACATTACTTTCGATGAGCAATGGCTTGTAATCAAAAGTGCAACACGACATACTATCAATCAAATTCGACTCGACTTCTTCCACCGAGAAAGTCTTCTATATATGCACGTGACACATGCTACAGGTCAATGGGCATTTAATATACAAAACAATCACAATATTTGTTATATTTCAGATATTTAAAACTATTTTTTGTTTATATATATATATATTAAACAACCAGTAGTTTGTGATTCCCCCAAATTGTACCGAGAAAAAAGAGATATGGAAGATTTTTATTGCTAATTTTCTTTATCTTGTAACAGCTTTTATTGCTAATTTTACTCCGAAATGATTATATAATTTTTTTTTTCAATCCATCCTTGACTGACTAAAGAATTTGTAAACATCAAATGACGTCTACACTTTCACTGAATTAAAATTTTTTTCCTTCTTTTTTTAGTAAAATTTATATTTTCTGTTTTGTGACATCTTAAGTACAAAATTTCTAATAGATTTGTATTTGGTCACCAGAAGAAAAGTTCTTAAAATAGTAAATTTCACCTATTTATATTTAGATTTACTCATCGTCTCAAACATTTATAGTTCATTAGTCTCGGAGGGAAAAATTCCTCGAAAAAGTAAATTCCGTCCATCAATTTTTCTTAGATAAACTCAATATATCACAAACCATTAAGAAAAATATCGGTACATTATTTTACCAATTAATTTCATAGCAAACCTGGCTCACATAAGAATTTGAGTAAATTATTAGTCATCAATATGTCATTGAACTATCAGTTTGATTATCAAAATTTGAAAATCATCAATTTGTTCCTCACTGTTCACTTCCGTCGGTCAATTTGATCCGGACATTATGTCGTTCTTTGCAGATATTGACGTGGATGGTAACAACCACATCATCGAGTCCCATATACTATGTGGCATGATTGAAATTAAAAAATAAAATATAATTTTATCTACTTATTGATTGTCATATGACATGTGGACCCTGAAGAGCGGCAGCCACTATCCATGTCAACATTCGTAAATGGCATTATAACATTTAGACCAAATTGACTGGTTGAATTGAATATTGAGGATCAAATTGATGATTTTGAAATTTTGAGAATTAAACTAATGACTCACTATAAATTTGAGGATCAATTTGATAGTTTACTGTGACAATTTCCCATTTCAGGCCGACGCTGGATCGGGAAATCAAATAAAAACGTGCCACGTACGCCACTCGAAACTTAATAAAAACCTCTGGCGACTAGACATCTGCCACGTGGTCATGCTGCATCCGTACTTAGTAAATAATAAAGGCAAATAAAACGGAATCGTTTTGAACGAAGGACAGAGACACCCGATGAAGGAACATCTTTAATTTCAATCCCGTTGCAGTGTTGATTAGTTTTCTAATCCTTATGCTTCACTCCTTCCCATTTCTTTTTAGTTGCGAGCCGAAGACAAATGACACTAAACCAAACACGTCATAATTGATCTAACTTGCCACATGCGCAACGCGGTATGCCTGTAGCGTGGTATGTTCCATGTTTCATTATTTTTTCATGTAATCACCTCCTCACGTACACAGCCAAAACGCATGTAAAATCGCAACCTTGATCATTTTACGAACACTTAGTCACTAATAACAATTTAAACTCTCGAAACACACAAGATGAATTGAATGACACGTCCCCGAGGACTTGACCTATTGCCTGGATCAACACATCCGATAACTCACGCTATTCATTCTACGAAATGTCTCAAAGATCGGAACTCGTCGAAACGAATAACGTCCCAGCTGTAACAGGGAGGGGGAAAAGGGGAATAGGGAAGGGAAGGAACGGTACAAGAAGAAGCATTAAGCTGCAAGTTATAGAATACACTTTCCGGGCATAGTCAATCAGGTGCAGGATTCGGCTATGATCCTTAAGGCCAAATTGGACTACGCTTGGGAATCCGGCCCAGCCGGTTTCGAGTTGAGGAGCGGCTGGAGAGCTTTCACGACGATCGTCATGTTGGGTCTGAAGTCGGCCTCATACTGCACGCAGAGTGCCGCCACCGCTGCTAGCTGAGGTAAGACATGGAAGCGAAGGTATGAGAATCGAAAACCGAGTTCTTTCATTACGATTGATCTGAAGAGACCGGGAGAAAACCTTAGCGATCGCTTTTGGTGGGAAGTCGTTGTTTAGCTTCGGGTCTACACATTGTTTCACTTTGTCCTCGCTCAACCTCGGAGTTGCCTGCAGTAACAAAGATGATGAATTCCGGATCCTGCAGCAGTTCACAAAGCAAAAAAGAGAGAGTATAGGGGTGTGCAGGAACCGGTTCAGATGTGTCAAATAGGTTTTAAACCGAACCAAATTAAAAGAATCGATTCAGTTCTGCATACTGAGTTTGAATCAGAACTGATTTAGGGGAAAAACCAGATTGCTTTAGATCTATTTTTAAAATAAAACATATTCAACTTGATTCGGTTTGAGCCAAATTGAACCGCATTGTTTTGAAATTGGCCAAATTGCCTTTTATCATAAAAATGGAACCAAAATTTAACTGGTTCAAGGAGACCTGACTTTTTTCTGTCAAACTCCTGTTCGGTACTTGTCGAACCGGATTTCTTGCACACCCCTAGGAGAATAGACGGAAAACCGACCCAGGTGACGAGACTCTGCTGTCCCTTGGGCATCGTATGGTCGACGGGCTTTCTCCCTGTGAGGAGTTCTAGAAGGACAACACCGAAACTGTAAACATCGCTCTTCTGTGTTATCTGTCCCGTCATGGCATACCTGAAATTGAACCGCATAGAAGAAAATCAAATCGAATACGAAGCAGAGAATACTGAAACATGGAACACCAGCAACCAGCCAGGCGAGATGGACTTACTCCGGGGCATGGTAACCAAACGTTCCCAAGACTCTGGTGGAATGCAGCCTCGCGGCGGTGTCCGAGGACTGATTAGACAAGTTAAAGTCAGCCATCTTCGCCTGGAAATCATCGAAGAGCAGCACATTGCTCGACCTGACATCCCGGTGAACAATGGGCGGCTGAACCTTCTCGTGGAGGTACTCCAGGCCACGAGCCGCCCCATAAGCTATCTTAACTCTCTGGTTCCAACTAAGAACCGGACCCGGCTCCGCTCCCTGCACCCCTTTCCTACCTACATATGAAGGACAAGGTACCATGATTCTCCACTTCCTGCTCCTGGCGATTTCCTAAATTAATGTTTTCTGTTTCCTTTTCCGGAAAATGAGGAAGCAGAAGGAGCAAAACTACAATGCAGTATGGAAAGCCTCATGGATGATGCTATAGAAAATGCCTATTTCGAGAATCAAGTTCGGGAATTCCCGACTTTAAACAGCCTAACAAGCCAGTGATGCATCAGGTAAACGAAGAATCTGTACCATGTAATATATCGTGTAAGGAGCCCTTGTCAGCAAATTGATATACCAAGATTCGGTTGTTCGCCTCCAAACAGTATCCCAGCAGCTCAACAAAGTTCTCGTTCTTCAATCTCGAAACTACTGACAGCTGCAGTCGATCATCATCGATTTCTTAGAAACTACTGCCACAGATGGA
The DNA here is from genome assembly GCA_037672795.1 of Lagerstroemia speciosa. NCBI lineage: Eukaryota > Viridiplantae > Streptophyta > Magnoliopsida > Myrtales > Lythraceae > Lagerstroemia > Lagerstroemia speciosa. Next base: position 5,537,867 of record CM075288.1, read on the forward strand.
CCTCTAACAGTAACACGTCGGGAAAAAAGAGTGTGGAACGACCTGGGCTGAGAAATCGGAGTCGGGTTCCTGCGAAGCGCCGGTGTCTAGCTTCTTAATAGCAGCCTGCTGACCGTCGCTCAGCTTGGCAAAGAAAACCCGGCCGTAGGAGCCCTCTCCGATCAAGGACTTCTGCCCGAAGTTCCCGGTCAGCCTGTTCAGCTCGTCGAGGGACATTGCCGGTGTTTCGATGGGCAAGACTTTCTGCGGGGCTCCGCCTCTGGCGGCCGTGTTTGAGGGCCTCGGCTCCCCTCTCTCCGCAGCTGCTAACACATGCAGAACCAGTAATTACAAAATAGGGGCTTCAGAAACATTACAGATGCCGTGAAAATTATCGAGAGGAGCATGAACAGCACAGGGCTATGCGACAACCCTGCCAACCTTCTAAGGTATCGTCATAAATTACATAGAGAAGAAAAGATAAACAATTGGTGCAGAGATAGAGATGAGAAGAGAAAATTGTCACCATATGTATTGCCTCCTCTCGGTGGGGCTGTAGATTGGTTAGGGGTGGCTCCATAATTTTCCTCCTCGGCTCCTCCGCAGCACAGCATTATTCGTGTTCTGCTCCTCTAACTCCGGCCAGCCTCAGCAATCCATAGAAACGACAATAAGAAAAAGAAATGTCCCACCGGGATTCGATTTTATTTGAGCTGGATTCTTGAAATCAGAGGAACCCTGCGAATCATCAATAGAGGCAAACTTATGAATTCTGAATTTTGTGATAGAAAGGAATGAGATGAGCTATTTCTAAGCTTCTGCAGATACCCTTTTCTGTCAATCGCAATGAGCTCCATATTAACCAGAAATATGAGAGAGAGACGTTATCTAGAGTGGGGGCGACACGATCCCATAACAAAAACTCTATGAATGTAACAACGGGAAAAAAAGGGGAGAAGTTTAGAATCTGCTAACCCAACAAAAATGGCAGCGATCTGATTGACCCAGAGAGATGAAAGGAAGAAGGAGAAGAGAGAGATTCTGGGAAAAGATGAAGACGACGAAAAGGGGGAATGCTCTGTTTTCCCCCCGAGGGTCCTCTGTTTCTGTCTTTGTTTCCCGCGAATTTCGCTACCAACCGAATAAAACTAACCCCCTCACCACCCTCCTACGTGAGCCCCACTCCTCCCGTCTCGTCCCTGTCCGTTTGATTTGCTTCGGTTAAAATATTAGCCATGCCCATCCAACGGCTCGCGTTTCTGCGTTAACCCATCACGGGTCGGATGAGCATTATCTCGTGGGTCTCAGATCGAATGGGGCCCAAGGCCCAGGCCCTTTTATGGATGGAGTTTTGGGCCACTATTGGTGGGCCCATTCATTGAAGACACCCTTTTTTTTTTTTAATATCTATAGTTTCAAGCATTGAGACAGTCAACTAATCTACCACTGTGTATTATACAGTCCAGGACCTGTTATTAATCTCAGATATCAACTTCGTGGGGAGTTGAAACTTATACATGATCAACTGCATGTTGTCAGCTTATTAACGAGTCCGCTTCTCGGAGGCTCTCAAAAACACTTTCAATTGAATGAAAATCTGAAAATTTAAACCTTACATCTCGGATTATTGTGGTGATTCGTTATCTATTTCTCTAAAATAATTTCTCAAATGCGAATTTTAAAAAGGTGAATTGATCAGAATTGATTCGATTTCTAGATATTATCAGGTGGGGGGAAAAACAAAAGTAAATCATTTTCAATTATTTCGCCAAATTTTCTGAGCTCCCCGCCCACAAAACAATCAAAACGGAAAAACGCGCACAGAATCCTTTCTTGTCACCGTCTCCTTCCTCACTCACTCAGCAAATCCATTCCTTCTCTCTCCCCTCTGTTCTTCCTCTCCCTCTACTTGAAAATGGAAGAAGAAGATCAGCAGAAGCTGACAGATCTGGTGAAGGAGCTCGTTCTCCGTCTACTCTCCTACAAAAGCCCCAATTCCGCCCCCCAGAAACCCTAGCTCACCCAGCCTGCAGGCCTCCCTGCGCTACGCTGTCCGCATCCTCTCCAGCTGTCTCATCCCATCCGCAGCCCCCGACGCCGCCGCCGCCGCCGTCGCCGAGTCCATCAAGCGCTACCTAGCCACCCATGGGAAGTCCTCGCAGGCACTCGCCTTCGCCGACCTGTGCAATAAGTTCGCCTCCAATACTGGCCCCGGTAGCGTTAACAACAAGTGGGCAGTCCTGTACTTGCTCAAAATCATCTCGGAGGCTCGGACTTTGTCGGGAAATGATCTCAATTCCCAACCCTTGCTGCCGAATCTGGAGATCTTTGATGAGGAACCGGGCAAAAAATCAATGGTTTCTCAGGTAAGGCAGAATGGGAAAAGGGAGTGGGATAAGGGCGTGTTACTGGTGTCGAAGGATCCCGATAATGTGCGGGAGTTGGCGTTCAAGGAGTACGCAGACTTAGTGAAGGAAGAGAATGAGGTGTCCGAGGAGCTTCTGGTGAGGGATGTTTTATATGCTTGTCAGGGAATAGATGGTAAATACGTGAAATTTGGTGCCACAGTCGATGGATACATTTTGTCAGACTTAGTTAAGGTGCCGCGAGCAACGAGAACAATGGTCAGGAAACTCTGGGAACTGGGTTGGTTGTTTAGGAAAGTTAAAGGGTTTATATTGGAAAGTATGGATCGGTTCCCTGCTGAGGATGTAGGGACTGTCGGACAAGCTTTTAATGCTGCATTACAGGATGAATTATCTGAATATTACAAGTTATTGGCCGTTCTTGAAGCTCAATCCATGAACCCTATCCCTCTTGTCTCAGAGCCAGCCAGTTCTGGCAATTACCTTACTTTAAGGAGATTATCTGTTTGGTTAGCTGAGCCGCTAGTAAAAATGAGATTGATGGCAGTTTTGGCTGATAAATGCAGGGTTTTACGAGGTGGGGCAATGGCTGGGGCCATTCATTTGTGCGCCCAACACGGGGACCCGCTTGTTCACGAGTTCATGAGACGGCTCCTTACTCGGGTTTGCTCTCCCCTGCTGGAGATAGTGAGAAGCTGGGTTTTGGAGGGAGAGCTGGAGGACATTTTTGCAGAGTTCTTCATTGTGGGTCAGCAAGTGAAGGCTGAATCTCTGTGGAGAGAAGGTTATAGGCTCCACTCAGCAATGCTCCCTTCATTCGTATCAAGCTCTCTGGCACAGAGAATTTTGAGGACAGGGAAGTCAATAAATTTCTTGCTTGTCTGCTGCAATGATCGAGGCTGGGCAGAAGCTGCCACAAAGGCAGCCTCTGCTGCTGGAACCACCACAACACGGGGCAGCTTAGGTTACAGGGAGATGGTAGCCATGGAATCCCTCATCGATGAGGCAGCAAAGAGAATTGATAGGCATCTGTTGGACGTTATGTATAACAGATACAAATTTAAGGAACATTGCCTTGCAATTAAGCGGTATCTACTTCTGGGGCAAGGTGATTTTGTTCAGTATTTAATGGATATTATTTGGACTGAACTTTCTGAACCCGCAAACACTTAGTTCCTTCAAGCTTGCTGGGCTGCTCGAAAGTGCGATCAGGTCTTCTAATGCCCAGTATGATGACCATGAGATATTAGATCGATTAAGGGTGAAGATGATACCTCATGGTACTGGAGACAGGGGTTGGGATGTATTTTCGCTTGTATATGATCCTAGGGTTCCATTAGATACCTTATTTACAGAGTCAGTGATGGCGAAATATTTGAGAATCTTCAATTTTCTATGGAATCTTAGGCGGGTCGAGCATGCGCTAATTGGTGCATGGAAGACCATGAAACCGAACTGTATCACTTCTCAGGCATTTTTAAAATTGCAGAGAGCTGTCAAAATGCAGCTTCTCTCAACATGAAGAAGGTGCCAAGTGCTACAGAATGAGATGAACCACTTTGTGAGTAACTTGCAATATTATATTATGGTTGAAGTCTTGGAGGTCTCATGGTCGAACTTCTCTCACGAGATGGAAGTTGCCAAAGATCTTGATGATCTCCTTGTGGCACAGGAGAAGTACCTTAACTCGATCTTGGAAAAATCTTTTCTTGGTGAACGGTCTCATGCCCTTCATAAGTCGCTTTTTATCCTCTTTGACCTTATCCAACGGTTTCACAGTCATGCAGACCGGTTGTACGAAGGAATTCACGAGCTACAAGCAAGGTACAACAGCCTCCCATTTATTCTTGTAATTTTCCCCCAGAACTAGCTTCCTTCAGATTGCAATTTCTGAAATAAAAAATATAACGCCTTTGCCTGCTTTTCATTCTACGCAGAGCCAGGGAGTCATCTTTACCTTCAAGAGACAAGAATAAGTCCCGTAAGCAGAGAAACAATGAACGGAATTCAGAAACCAGTTCATGGGCCATGGATAGAAGGAAGGCTATAACCCAACGCGCAGGTGAATTTCTTCGTAACATACAGCAAGATTTGGATTCTATAGCTAAAGAATACACACTAGTGCTTGAGGGCTTCTTGTCCCAGTTGCCAGTTCAGCAACATGCGGATCAAAGTTCCTCATGTTCCGCCTTGACTTCACAGAATTCTATAGCAGCCTGGGTCTCAACAAATCATAAAACCATCAAGACCATACCGAAGGAACTATTGAATCCTTGATTGATTGGATGGAGCACACGTTATAGCTGATGATTGGTTGCGACGATGTGCAGGGATAATTATGCTGCATCAGGATCCAAGCTTGTTCACATTTTCCACTGATTTATTCTGAGGTAAGAATTTTCCTGGTTGCTTTGCTATTTATCTCTGAGTTCCGTTTTTGGTTAGGGGGTCTTTTGCAGTCTGTCATCCTGCGCAGAGAGGAGGTTTGACTTGCTTTGTTTTGTTTGGCGGAGGGGGCAAGGGTGTGCTTTTCCGAGTTCCTGATGGCCATAACTTTTGCTGGCCGGTGTCTCATTGGGTGCTGTAATTAGTTCTGGAAGTGTTGTCCATGTGTTTAACACCAGTTTTCACATGGCCTGTGACGGAACTGAACTTGCAATTCATTGAATCAATGCATACTTCTTTCTTGCCTCTTCCACTCGTCTCCCACTTGTTATCTGATTCCTAATCCGATTATTTTTCCTGCCAATCTGATGCAGTTCACCTTCCTGCAAGATGAATGCTGCTTATCGCACCTGAGTGGATTGAACGTGCCTCGGTTTTATGAGTGGTTCTCAGGACCGTAGATTTAACAACCCTGGTAAGTCCATCCAAACATGTGCTTCCACATGAGCTTATTTGGGATCCTATGGTCTCTTTCGTAGCAGGAACATACATCTTTTTTGTAATATACAACTTCTCCACCCTGTTCATTTCTTAATCTGAGGTTGGTCCAATTTTATAACATGCCACATTCGTCTAATAACTTGCTAGCTAAGACACATCAAGCCTCAGTACCTAACTCACTTGGATCTTTATTGCTGAAGGTTGTCGACATATGAGCAATAACACAACCACAGATTTAAACAGGCAGACATTTCAAGCAGACTCCCCCTTTCATAATAAATAGTAGATCAGAGAGCTTTATCTGATCGAGCATGGAAAATTGCCTGCAGGGACATTTCAAGAAGGAGATCATTCCACATCGCATCTTTTGGGAACTCGAAAAGTTTTATCGAGGCATTCCATGAGGCTCTATCGACACGGGCAAGATGGGTTGGCTAGAATGCAAGTCCCAACACATCTTCCGAGGTTACTCCGATGCCCAATTCAGGTGTACATGATCAAACTGACACTAGGTAAGGGAATGTATTAATCATCTGCATTGCAATTCCATATTTGAACATCTATCTCAATAAACTTCCTTTCACATTCGAAATCTCGGGAATCTTTTGATTTCAGGCCGATGACGATTCCACTTCTCCTACGATGATAGTTGACCATGACGGGACGATGCCCTCAACATCCCTCGAGATTGTTATTGTTCTTCTTCGCCGTCATCGTTTCTCTCTGACCTCGATACTTCTAGCATCATCTACTGAACAAAGACAAAGCAGTGTCGGATCCTTCTGAAACCACCGAGGGAGCCGACATCAGACAAAACAACCTGAGGTGTCCGCATGGAAACGTTACCTCTGATCGGGACAAGAGAGCTGACTTATGCCCATCGTCAATTACTGCGTTGTTCACATTCAAATGTGAGGAATTACGACAGATAAGAGCTACGTGGCATGATGGCCTATTTTGAACGGATGGTTTTTCAAGACTTGCTAGTTTGAATTTCCTTCTCACGCCATGTGAATTTGATGTGTGGACGGACTTTGAGTTGCTATAGAAAAAAAAGTTAGATGCGTACGATCGCATCACTAATGATACAATCAATTGATCAGCCGACCCAAAAAAGTCCTAGTTTGAAAGAACTGCTTATTAAGCAGTAAATTTTATTTAATAATAATACTTTAATTTAAATTAAAAATGTGTTTAATTACTTCAATTAAATCCTTTCCAATTAGATTATCTGTATTGAATCAAGACGATCAATCGTGAAAAATTATTTGAGTTCAACCCCTATTAACTAGCAACATTCGTGGACTCAACCACTATTTGAAAGCTTACACAAGTTCCGCCGAAATCGATCAACCAATCAAATTGTACTGATCATGAATTTTTCTCGTTAAGACATCTGATGACATAAATCAAATAACATTTGGAAGGTTTTCTTCTTTATCCATGCGTGATTTAAAAAAAAGAAAAGAAAAAACAGAGACGGCGAGAGATACCATATCAACTTGCATTAACCTCTATACAAAATCGATCACAGGGAAAGACAAATCCCATATATATGACGAAAATCCCACGAACTATAAAAAGGGGATTTCGTTTCGCCCTGACATGCCCAAAAACTTGTCCATTTTCTTTTCATTTTTCCCCCTATTTTTCTTCTTCTAATTTTTCCTAATTTCCTTTCTCCGTAAAAAAAAAAGGGAAAAAATTAAGAGACAGGACCATTAATAAATTAATTAATTAAACGCAAAGAAAAAGGAGCAAAAATAAATTTAACACTCCACGGCTCTGGCTCAAGCCACACCTTATGTACACGCTGACATCCAGATGACCCCATCAGGAAGCGGCCTTGTGGGCTTGGGCCTGCGGGAACGGGCAGCCTCTAGGTTTCGCGAGGAGCGGGAGAGCGGCGGCCGGGGTGGACGAAGCGGCGGCGGCCGAGGAGGAGGAGGAGGAGGTGGCGACGCGCTCGCAGGAGGGGCACATGGTGAGGGTGGTGGCGGGGAGCTGCATGTAGAAAGGCTGAGACGTCTTGAGAGCTCTGAGCTCCTGCAGCTCCTTCTGCAGCCTCCTGTTTTCCTCCGTCAGGGTCTCGCAGCACCGCTTCAGGTACTCGCAGTCGATCTCCGTCTGCTTCAGCTTCGTCCTGCAAATCCCACAGAGAATCACAATTATTCAGGACCCCAAAAAAACAAAAAGAAAACAGAAACGAATAATTTTGATGATGATGAGAAAACAAATGGGGAAACGATGACAGAAAACATTAAAGACATGCCTTGCTCTTCTGTTCTGGAACCAAACTTCCACTTGCCGGGGACGGAGGTTGAGCTGTTTCGCCAGGGCCAGCTTTTGCTTCTTCGCATATGCAAAATGGAAGGGGCAAGAAGGGAAATAAATTAGCCAAAAAATATATAAGTAATTTTACATTTGAAAATAATATCCAAAATAATATTATATAAGCTCAGATAAATATGAAGTGACAGGGAAAATAACAGATAATTTACTGCTAATTTCATTATTTTAATCTAGTAATTAAGATTTATTGCCATTAAATAAATAAAAAAGGCTCGATTAAAGCTGTCCACTCGGCTTCTACATGATAACCGACTTACGGGATTGAGGGTACTGTGCTCCTTGAAGCTTTCTTCGAGGAACGCCGACTGCTCCTTCGACAGCCGGAGCTTCTTCCTGGTCAGCCCGTTCTCGTCATCGTCGCTGCCTCTAGAGCCGTCCCGCTCGGCGTCAGCGTCCAGATCTCTCTTGTTGTTACTCCTCCCTCCTCCTGACCCGCTGCTGATCCCGAACTCCACCTGGAACGACGACACCGCGCTGTTCGGCGACGAGTGCGCGCCGCAGTCGTCCGCATCCTCCGCCGTCGCCGGGAACCGGTTCACGTCCAGGAACCTGGCGGGTTCGCCGGAGGAGTCCGGCTCGGCTGTCCCCACTGCGGGAAAACAGTCACCAATTTCCGATGAGCATAAGGAAACTACAGGGATCATCGCAAAACCTAGAGAAGGAGGTTTAAAGGGTTAATTACGGGTCTCGGCGAGCCACGGAAGGCGGATTTGCTGCGGCGTTCTGCTGCGAGGGACGGGAGAGAAGGGAAGGAGGTCGAGCTGGAGAGGGACGTCGGAGTCGGATCCTCCTGGAATGACGTCTCTGCCCCTGGCCTCGCCGGCGATTCCTAGCCCCACGCGGAACTCCAAGTCCTTAGTGCCCTTGGAGGACGGGGCCTTGTCCAGGAACGACGCCGGAAACGGCTTCGAGGCGTCGCCTAAGCTCAGGGCCAGCTCCATCTGTGGTGGTGGGAGAGGGAACGGAGGAAGGACGATCTGTGGGAGGGAGCTGTTGAACTGAAGGAAAAAGAACAGCGGAGAGTGGGTTTATATAGAAGGACAATATTCTTTTTCTTTTTTTTTTTTAAATTTAATTGTATAATATATAAATAAAAAGAAACACCTTTTTCTCTCTTTATTTAATTTTCTGGGGAGGTGGTATATATTGACCGACCAGTCCAAGTTGGCAATTGCACAAAACATTACATAATTTATAAGTTTGAATGTTGATAAGACTGAGAAAGTTTTCAGTGATACCATCCCAAATTAAAATGTGACGAAAGGGAAAATTAGTGTTAATCACTCGAACAGTTACCATGATCATTACTAATCAAATCAATTTGATTAATTCTTTATCGGAGCGTTATTTTGAAGTAGAATCTTCTAAAGATATTATCTCACAAGACGAGTTACAAAAAAAAAAAAAGAAACATTAAAATTTGGAAGTAACATTTGAACATTTTAAGGAAAATGTAAGGGTCTATGATTGTTATTATTATTATTAATGTTAGAAAAAAAAGGAAATTCCTTTGGAGACTTCTTTTTTAAAATAAAGGGTTGCGTTGGGTCTATAACGGAATAATTATTTTGACTTTGGAATGACGCTTAAACCCTCCCACTGATTGTTTTCATAATGGTAAGTCCACAGCGCCATGAGCACACCACTCGATTGCATGCCGGTTTTTTTTTTTTTTTTTTAAATCGTGTACCACATGCCGGAATGGTAATCATAATTGGGGGCCAAAACACTATTCTTTTTTTTTTTTATACTGTATATTACGAGATACTTTCGATGAACTTTACGCTCTTAAAATACAGTTAAAATTCACGCGTTGGGAATCCTGTATTATTGCGAGCCATTTTGTCGATTCCTATGTTCGAGTGTCGAAAAAATGGATAAAATTTATGTTAGGAGAGTTATATTCTTGTAATTAGGATAAATTAGACTTATAAATACTAAATGGTATATGCAGAAAAATGCTCCTCATGCTGCCCAAGGTAAATCGGCAAGATGGCTGAATAATCGAGGAAACCATAGAGGCGTAGAGGTAATACTTCGCAATTGGAGAGTCTTTCAAGCCAAGAGCTCATCATCTTTTGCAATTAGGACAGATATCCTATCTTCACTAAGATTTAGAGTAGTTTCTGTTACTTCTTTGGTACACAAGATAGCGAACAGCCCCCTGTCTGGAGCTCTGGACTTGTAATCGGGTACCTGAAATGTATATTTTGATTAATGAAATAGAATATTGAACATTCATCAAAAAAATACTTCGTGCGTATTAATTATTTATCGTGAAAAAGTGTAAAGAAAATTACTATAAATTAGATATACTAGATTATAATATGATCAACTTTATATATATATATATGTATAAATTTTTATTATTTTTATACATTTATATCAAATGTGTAATAAAATGTTGAATATTTAATATAAGATATGAGAGAAGTTCTGCAATGTATCAGATATACTATCCGATAGCGTTGACGTGGTACATACGACTAAACGCGAAACAACATATTAATCAAATCAACACTTACATTATTATTATGATTAATAAGCATTAAAGAAATTCTTAAAATAAAAAAATTCCAGAAAATAATAATTTTAATTTATATGAATATGCCACGTAACACTCTGACACACATAGTATATGTCTTTCTCCAGGGGGTGGGGTGGGGTGGGGGTCAAGACTTGACTAATGAGTGATAACTCCACCACCTCTTGTTTCTGTGGGGGGGCTGAATAATTGCTGTTTACCGAACCACTGCAGTGCATTCATTGCCGCAAATATGAGGAGGGAATGATGGGTGCGGATGTGATCCGACGGCCATGATTGGTCCGCCGAGTTGTAAAGTTGCGAAACTCTGATTGTCGGGATTTGACTGGACGGACCTGGCGACCGTTCCCCGGCAACTGTGTTGACTGTTTCTCTGTTGGCTTTCTTTCCACGTAATATATAAATTATAAGATTTTATTATTTTAACATAACCTTAAAAAAATATGAGAAATTATAGCATTAATACTACCCTCAGACATTTCTTTTTTCTTTTTTTTAATTACTCATAAGACATCTGGCCTGTTGGTTTCTAGATGGTAATAATATCGGAGATGGAAGAGAGGCCGATGGATATTTGATATGTAATAATATATAATAAGTTTATTATATAAATTTTTATTCAAATTTTAACATGTATAAATTTAATCCCTTAAAAATTATAATATTTATGTAATAAATATGTTATGTATTGTGTTCTAAAAATTATAAGATTTAATTTTTTATATTTAAATTTTTAGCATTTTTTCTCTTCCGGAAAAGAGATATGATCCTTTTTTCCGATTACTTTCTTTCTTGCAGTTCCCAATGGGTCGGGTTTCCACTGAAAAGAAAGGACCCTGATGATGGCTTAAGACCCGCTGACCCTGCCCCTAGTGCCCCTTTACCAGCTACAAAATTCTCGTCTTCTTAAAAGTTCCAGCACGTTCCTAGGAGGAAATAAAAAAAAATTATATTTATATAAATGAGACATATAAATTTAGCAAGAAAGTATGAGCATCTGCTCCATTCCAAGTTTAAAATCCCTCGAGATTAGCACGTGCTTTCAGATTTGAGTCTACGGCGTAGGGATTAGTAATAAGATAAAACTTCGGATATACCATGTCACATAAAAGAAAGTACAGTTATACATTAATTCAGGCAGTGGGAATCAAGGATGCTGTCAAAGGGGCACGAGATTTGACCATGAACTCGCTTTTCACATTTACACATGTGAGCATATGTAAGTTTTATATATATATGTATGTGTGTGTGTGTGTGTATGTATTTAAGGTGTTGTTCTTGGGCAGACAGTGAGACCGTGCTTTTCCTGTTCCAAGAAAAGCTCTGTTTACATAATTAAAGTTGCCCAAAATCTTCTGTTGTGTCTTTTTAAGCATATGCCTGGCTGCTCATTAGGCCTGCCCCCAGATATGGGTATCCAATGAGTCCATCCCCTAGATATGGATCTCTCTCCCATTAGCCTTCTTCCACTATTTAATTGCTAAATCTCAAGACAAGTGAAATAAAAATAAAAAAAGAATTGCAAGTCGTCGAATTCTCGTAGCCAGACTACCTGACCGTTCAATCGTTAGATCATTAAGTTAAAAAATAACCATAATGCGTTAGATTTTTTTCATTAGATAGAGGAGGTACATAAGCATAGAAATAATAAAATAAATAGGAGATAAAATTGATACGGGATTTACAATTATAATATTATTAAATAATACTAATGTGATGTATTCGTGGTATACGAGACTCTTTTTCATGGATGTTAGGGTTGGTTGATTGAATCGGGGTGAGGAGAGGAGGGGAAGGGTAGGTGGGGGCCACGCGCGTGGGAAGGGATGGGTTCTCATGAAGGAGTCGGGGTAATTATTAAAGAATCACATCTAAAGGATGTGACGGGGTCAGATATGTCATGCTTTTGGGATCATTGCAATTATTGAACTCATGCAGGCTTTAATGATAGGTTGGGTTGGCTCCATCGTTTACCCTTTTCTCCTCCCTCTCTCCCTTCCCCCTAAATTGAATGTTCAGCCCAGCAGCTAACACACGATAATTTTAATTTGTAAATTATCGTTCAGATTTTAATTTATATAAAGTAATTAATCTTTTAAAATTATAAAAAAAATTGTACACAAAAAGCTATCTGCAGTAGTTGTATGCTGCTGACATAGTATTTTCCGATACTTATTCAGTATTATTATACTTTTTCTCTGTGAAAAGAAGTTTATGTCAGGATTTGATTGGTAATTTATACAACTATCCATTGTTTTAAAAATCGGATAAGACCGGGAACCGGTCCCTTGACCTGTTGCAGGTTCGATCAGGGATTCAATGGGTCGAATCGGATTTATTTAAAAAATAATAAATATATAAAGCAAATGTAATAACCTAAAATGCACAAGTATCAATAATTTAATATCTTGTGGGCTCAACTCAGTTCATTAAAAATCAGCCGGTTTAACCCATTCCTGCTGAGTCAATGTGCAAACTGAGTTAACTATGCAATCATACCGGGCCGGTCACCGGTTCCAGGTTCAACCGGTTGGACCGGCCGGTCCGGTCCGATTTTTAAAACTGCACAATCACCCATTGTGTATTGCATGTTGAATATTTACTCTAACACTAGCAATTTTCAGTGAAATTTTGCATTTTGCGATAATTTTTTTGGTAGCCAAAGATTAAAAAAAAAATTCGATCGAGATGGATCTAGAAAACACTTGAATTAGAATATGAAATTAAGCTCTCTATTCAGGACGTTGAGACGGGAGAAAATGTCGTTTGAATTTAAGGTTGTTTGATCTGTATCAAACGACTCGTTATTGGAGCCGGAAAATGTTTCTCTAAATCCTCATACTAATCAACCCTCCAGAATGCTTAGATGATCAATTTTAGTAGAATTTCATGTATCGGGAAAACCTGTAATTTTCACAAAAAATGAAAATTTGTAATTGGAAAATTTTATTTGATAGTATTCGAACGTAAATTAATAAGAAGTCAGAGCGTAATAAATATCTGAATACCGGGTAGCACATTTTAAAATATCATCACGAATAATCATTTTGTTATCATTTATATGCCATCATGTCAATTGACCACATTCCATTGTCTCCTAAGGAAAGAGGATTAAGGTGCGTAAATCGAATGTTGACACCGTTGATCGACGACCCGTCACGTGGGTAGTGGAACGGAAGATATCTCTCTACGGATCGTGCATCGCATTACACGTGTAGTGGAGGTGTAAGATGTTTGATCGAGCCAACAATCTCGCGGTGGGGCACGGTAGATGATAGCAAGGGGAAGGAGGATCGTGATGGAACCGGCAAGTATCCGGTGAGTTACAATACACGACGAGTCTCGTTGTGTACATCTATCCCAAATCCTGATACTGTGAATTTTTTTATAATTTCTTAAAATTAATTCTGCACCCGTTAAAATTTAAGCAGTAATCTTTTTTTCTTACTCTGATGGGACAGAGGCGGCTGGAGGGTCACGTGACCTGTCGCATGCATTGATTTGGGCGTCCGGTCTTGCGAAATTTACCGTTCCGCAGTTCGGTTGTTCAGCGCATAGAAAGGTTATTAATTACAGGTTTTTGAAAATTATATTCCTTTTTTAATTTTATTTCGTTGATTAATATATTTATTTTGTTGCTCTAATAATTATAAATAATTTAATGCGTCAAACAGTGGAAGCTGGCTTAGATTTTATATTTAGATTTGGAGGGTCAGAGAGTCAGACGGTTGACGTGATTGGAGAGAGAGAGAGAGAGGGAGGGAGTTTGTGGGGCCCAGAGGATGGGGATGCCTGCACCGTCCCCAGGAGACAATTCATACTCCTGCAATCATTTTGTACGTGGGATCTTACTATGGGCCCCCTCTCTCTCTCTCTCTCATACCTTTATTTATTTACTTTCTTCGTTTTTGGAAATTTCCTCCATATTATTACTCTCATCTAATAACTTTAAACAGTATTGATAGAGCATTATAAGCGGATAAAATTAAGTTATTTTAAAAATTTTTAATAAAATTTAAAATCATAAAAATTGCTTAATTTTATTAGTTTTTATCACTAGGTAAACATTATCATATGATAACACCGTTACGTATAAGACTTCCTCCACCACGTGATATAATAAAATATTAATTAAAATATAAAAAATGAGTAAATAAGTGTTAACTACGTAAACAATTACTGTAATTAATTATTATTAAAGTAATTAAATTGATTATGACTCATTATATAGTTGTGAGAAAAAGACGATTATTTAAGATTTTTTTTTCTCACAGTACCGTTGTCAGATGGATATGATTCGATCACGGCACCTCGGTGCAGTCGCATCGCGAGAAAGTATTATGTACCTATCATAATAAGGAAGGCCTATACGGACACGCATCTTTTTATTACGAAAATCGAACTCTTAACTTTTAAGTTGTGCGACGGAGTCTTGTGTTAACGTTATTTTGAATGTACGTGTCTTTAAGCTGGCAGACACGTGCGCGAGAAAATATGTCCGCGTGACATCGTGCGCATGTAAGCCAGCAGAAACAATTCCTCGTATGTTTCGCAAGTTTAAGTTTTATTTTCAACTGTTTGACTCGTTTAAATCCGTCTCGTTCAAGCTGTCGTATCTTGACCTAGAAATGAAATTATTCCAAGATATCGACGCCTTAACTTGTCAAATGTTTGGTACGCCGTAGAGGCGCGGATCGATCGGTCGATCGGGTTCACGATGTTGGACTAATTTCGATTTAGAAATTTTTACAATAGATGATCGGATCGCGGAAATTGTAACGTGCCATTTTCTCGGATAGTCGAAGAGATGACTCTATTTATTTTTCATTTCACTTGTATTTCATAAAGAGGAAATATAAGAAATACTGTATTAGTTTAATTTTCCAGATACATCTATCCCAGTCTAGGCTACACCTAAATTTAAATATAAAAAGAATTTATTTTGAAAAAAAAAATAAAGGTTCGATTTATTATGAGTTAATCAAGAAATTCACATGTTTTTTATAAGCAAGTAACATTTATAAAAATAAATAAATAAAACGATTGAATTATGATTAATCTGTATTTGAACAATAGCAGCCCACTGAACGGTACGACTTATCGAATCATGAGAAAAGTAATGATGATGGGACAATAAGATTAAAATCATCAATTATAAGAAAAGATTTAAATCATCATGATTTGGTTAGGTTATGATATGTTTTCTTTAAATTAGGGTTTTGCGTTCAAATTTTTATAAATGAAGAACCGGCCCAAATCGGATATAAAAAAGTCCGATTCATTAGATTTCTAGATAGAACATTGCGTAGAAGAAAATTATGAATTGCTTTTCATGTGGAATTTGCAAAAAAAAAAAAACAGAGAGAACTTAGGAGCTAATATACGGGCATTTCAAGCATGTCGTGATCTACACAAATTTTATTTTATTTTATTTTTTCATGTCGAGATATTTCAAAACCACGTCGACACGAACATTGACGATAACGAAGAATTTTCAATGATGAAAGTCATAGAAAGCTGCACCCAACGAGAAACACGAATCATTAGTTCTCATGAAGTCGAACCCTAATGATATCCCCTAGGATCAGCATACGCATGTACGGGTTGAAAATTCAAAACATCTCGAGGCCATGCAAAAAAAATAATTCAATATTCAAAATTTATTTGTTGAATTATTGTGATGTTGTGAGCGGACCGCTGGTGAAGTTAGCGAATTGGACCTGGAGGAGATGGCCAGAGACGGATACGGGCTTATGCCAGTGGAGGACTGCCAGAGACGGGCCCGGGTTTACATCGGAAATTTTCGTGGTCAGACGCTCGTATGTTGTATTATTGTTAATGAACATGATAAGAGACCGAATCCCTTTCAATTCAAAAGCCTAAGCCATTCGGAGGTGGTATCCAGTTATTTTGTAAACCAATGGTTTCACTCTTATCTTATCGGTGTGGGATCTAACACTCTCAAGTTCAAATCGAGAATAACATCGACTGTTCAATACGTCTAATATGTTCACGGTTCAATACGAAAACGTGAACATTATATAACGGATGGCTGGATCACTGTTACTGTTATTCTCATTTTTAATGATCGAGTCGAGAATAATGTCACTGTACCAAAAACTTTTCATCAACAAAATTCAATTAATTAGGGTATGATGATGAGGCCCATATTTGTTTCCCATCATTTTTCATCATGACAATGACTCCCTGGACCTAGCCAAGCTAGCAGAGTAGAGGTGGGGCAAAAAGGAGATTTTATTATAATCAATCAATTAATTTAATCACAAATAACTGTTTACTTACTAATAATTAAATGATTGATCTTGCCTAGGTGGTGGACTGCTAAATGGGAAAAGTAAAGAAAAGAAAAAAAAAGGAGACAGCTCCCGCATGCAATCGTGGAGATGGAAGGATCTTGTTCCCTCGGAGAGACAGACAGCCATGATGATTAGGGTTTCCTGTCAACCCTTTCTTTTGATCCTCCTCCTCCTCTTCCTCTTCGTCTTCTTCCTTTTTCATTATCATAATCATCAACGTCATCATCATCGACCCGTCATCATCTTCTTCATCATAATCACATTATCCTCCTTTTCCCACTTGCCTTCTCCCTTTTTCCTACATGGGATACTGTCTGATTGCTCGGAAAGGTTGGGACAGGAAACCCTAAAATACAAATATATATATATATATATATATCAGTCTCTATCTGCGTATGGAATTAAACGGCCCCGACCATTCTCCTCTGTTTTATGAGAATATCTGTGAACCGATCTAGGAAATTTATTTAAGGCTAACAAAATTCAACGAAAGGGTAAAAGGTGGATCAAGAGAGTTGGAATAAGATAATTTCATAGAAAATATATAAAATTAAATGAAATATGTATAAGGATACTAATTGTATATCGACTGACAGGACCCGAGACGTGTATCCTATGGCATGCAGGTAACGTGGGTATCTCGATTTCTTTATTATTTACGAGCTCCGAACCTGTATTTCGGGCAAAATAAATATAAAACTTCATATCAAGTCACGTTATCAACTAATCCGTGCTCGAAATGGATTATACCGTATGATAAATCTCGACCAAGTAAATTATGGGTTTTTTCAGCTCACAAAATAAGTGAAAAATTAATTGACAAATTAGCCAGACAGTGTCGTATAATTTTATATTTGTACTTGATCTTCTTCTTCATTTTTTTTGTCAAACTTGAATAATTTCAATGCAATTCAATACCGATACTGTTTCTTTTGTTGATGGATAACCGATGGAGAAAAACGGAAGAAAGTGGCATTTTTCCAATGTGATGATGACTCTTGATAGGCTTCAAATGATGGCATCACTGTTTTATCGGCTCTCGTCAAAGTTTAAATTATTTCAGAGACGATTACGTGATCCGAATTATTTAACAATTTAATTTAATACTTCGTAATTGATAATTTAAATTACAAAAAATCTAACGATTTATATCATTTTTTTCTGGCCGCTTGACGGTCCAGCGATCGGATCGTAAAATTATCCTTAATCTATGGTCGTGAGAGAGTTGCAATTTGCTATAATGCCAAGAGCGAATGTGAATGGCAGGACCGGATATGGCATTAATCTCAAGTAATTGGGCCCAAATCAGAGCACTTTGTCTCGTGATGATGCGAATTTCAAAGTGTGACATGTTTCATTAATCAATCGATGGCCTCTTGACCACAACGTGATTTACGTTGATTGAGTTGAATTCTCCGATTGAGACTCCAAGGCATGTGAACGGCACTCCTTATCTTTTTCACAGCTTTCTTCTGCTTCTTCTAGGTCAGAGACTTTCCGTGTAAAATAAACCCTTCCAAGTACGGATATTCTTCATTTATCACAGCAATCGAATTCGAGACTTTACTTCAGGAAAAGACGTGCTAAACTCCACAATATCCACCTTCAAGATTCGTTTTATAGTTCGTGTGGAATCCAATCTTCAACAATCGCTAGGAAATGGAGTTTGTTACAGTAGCATAACGCTCGACACATGACCAAGAAGTACTGAATTCGAATTTCACTGATGGAACTCTCCCGGAATCCTCCTTTATTTCTCTTCTTCCTCTTATGTTCTTTTGTATATATATGTTGTAGTAAAAGAGAATTGAAGAACACGTTTGTTAAGGTAATTAACTGAGCAGCCCTAATCATCCATATATACTCATCAGGGGGTGTGCCCCCACAAGCATGTCGATTGAGGGTTTGCATGATGACATGTACAGAGCGATCGACACCATTATTCTCCTCGTTAATTACCTCACTATTTTTTGAATATGTGCCATGATGGAATCGATTGATCTGACTTGAAATTATGAAATTATATAAACATATGTATGGCATGGCATTTGAAATTGTTAATCATTTCTTGACAAAGGAACCAACCCAATAATTGGTAAATTGCAAGGAATCAGAGATCATCGCCAATGATGAATGGCTTGATCTAGAGCCATGATTGATATCATAGTCATGTACGCCCTCTTTCCCCGACAGCCGAACCACCCCTCTCAAAGATCGGTGAAAACGATTCGAAATCAGAGGTTAAATTGAAGTCGGCCGATGGATTAGGTCACAACTACCATCCGAACGATCGATATCGTTATTTAAAAAGGACAGTTGTCATGTTTCTCGATCAAGTTTCTTGGTGTGGTCCAAAAGTTCTTATCAAATCGGTGGTTCTAAGAGTAAATGGAAACAATTTAGATTCAACCTAGATCTGTCCATTGAGGGGTAAAAGGTATCTTTTTCATTTGCAATATTCGAATCCGAGATATTATTTAAGAGAAAGAGATGTCAAATTACCTCAGCATCCTCCCACATTGGCAAGAGGGAGGCAACCTCGTATCTAGCGCCCCGTTGGAAGCAATTACGGTGGGAAGCTAGATGGGCTTTTCGGAAGTAAAGTGATACTTACAGTTGCTGAGTATGACTGCTTTACCCCCTTACGTTTTAAGCGGGCCGGGCTGTTGGGCCGGTATGGGCTTGAATGGTTTATGGGCCTTAGGCTTCGAAGTCGCAAATCCTGCGAAATCCTCCCCCTGTGACATTAACAAGTAACGCTCGTGAAAACATTTGAGAGACGAGAAAAAAAGTTTAGTACAGTTAGTATGACTCTCGTCTAATGATATAGAAATCTTAAATTCGATCTCACCTGTGAAACTTCCCGTGCCCATTTTATTTTCCTTCCTTCTATCCTTTATAGGCCTATGTGCCTCCCTGTAGTAAAAAAAAAAAAAATCTGGGACACACTGTCATAATGTTTATAAAAATAAAAAGGGAAAAAAAGAGGGCAATTTTTCTATGCAATTGAAACAGTTTGAAATTCCCTATTTTTGTTTGTGTAATTCTTTTTCTTTTGTCCAGTTTTCCAAATTTTTTGATAAAATATCAACATTTCCGATCACGTAACTGTTCCGAAGTTACCGCAAAGGCGGTGGTCTGGTGGTGGTTTAAAACTCACTCTCACGTGGTTCGTTGAGATCGGGATCACATGCTAGAGTCTTGCTCCGAGTAATATTGTCAGAAGAGACTTCTGAGTTTGTGTTACGGCGGACGCCGGCTTCCTAGATTATGCTTGACCGTTGGTGGCGGTACGCTGACGGGTCAGTGTTAGTACCGGTTATTCAATTCGTCTAGTATGTTCGTTGCTAAGTACGAAAGCCCGAATATTACGTAGCAGAGGGCGGCCGGGTCGCCACCTCAAGAAAAAATGGTCCTGAGTTGGCGGAAATAATGAATAAAATTATCAATTTTCTGTCCGAACTTCACGGCAGAAAAATTATGGCCGAAAATAACAGAAATTCCTTTGATGAATTTTCCTTAGAGACATTGAATGAAATTGGGGGAACAGGTGAAAAAGATGCAGTAATTATTAGTGTGTGACGTCATTACAAATTTCGATTTAATGTAATTTTAAAAAATCGTAAAATTACTATTAAAATTTGAACTCATCTCAATCGTTTACACCTAATATACATATATACATATATATATATATATATATATTAATTAGGTGGAATTTTTAAATTTGAGGGTGCATGCACGCGCTTAACAAAAGTGTGATTTATTATTAATTAAGCAATAATTACACAATTAATTGGAGTGCTGTTCTTCTAGCTGAAGTGATGAGGGCCCAACAATAAATCCAAATGAATCCCTATCCTTGACCTTTCAAACCCTAATCCATTGGCCTGTCCGCTCTACCGGTACCCAGAATCTCTACCCATTTCTGATTAATCCAGTTCGAGTCGGGTCGGCTCACCGTGAGGTAAAATCTCTCCCGAAAAGAGTTTTTTTTTTTCATTCACAGATACTCGAACTCGAGACCTTTACTTGAGTGGATCAGATACCGAATCGCTTGAACCAAACTCGCACGGATAACCTCTATCCATTTTAGGATATTAGCTGGAGAGAACCTTCTTTTATTGGGGGACCAGGACATGACATCTCTTGAATGCTTCCTAGTTCTTCAAAGTCTTGCTCTGTCTCACATGTGGAAATAACTGAACGCAAGGAAAGTTCTCATTCATCTCACCTGATGGTCCTGCGAATCAATTCTATCCGCCGGAGAAGAAAAAGTTTTAAATGGTCCCGATTCAGGATGACGATGCGATAAAACACTAACTAAGTTGTTCGAATTATTCACCTCTTATTCAAGGTACTTCTGACTTGGGGAGACCGAGCAAGGATATTTGAACAGGTGCTGCACTGTGATCCTTACTTTACATCAGCCCCTTGGCCAAGTATCTCAAAAAGTGTGAAAGATTTGCTGAGGAAAATGTGTGCTGGAGATCTTAGAAGATGGTTAACTGCTCATGAAGTCTTCTATGAGGCTTTTCTTTCCATATCAACCACTAGCGCCTATCATAATCATCTTTTCAGTTGTCTCCAATTACACTAGACATCATATATTAATATACAGTGCTATTACTACAATGCAGTAGTAGTTTGCACAAATTGCTTTATGTATTCATCAGAAGTTTAAAAATATGAGCTCCATTATGCGATTTTTTTCTCCTCTGCGATATATATATGTTGACACAAACTTTAGTATTTCTAGAGTTTAGTGGGAATATTTAGGATTGGAACATGCTTTTGTTTTAAGTTTCTGATTCGCCGAATTTCTTAACAAAATCTAAACTTACTACAGTTTTATGTATTAGCTTTTGGAAATAGACCGAACTGTGAAAAGGTCTTATAACTAAACCTTTTCTTTTGAAGGACACCCAGCAAGAGAAGTGTACTAGTTTAAGTGTATCTTCTGAAACTACAGCTTAAGTTATAGTCAACATAAATTGAAGGTGTGCAGCTGCAAGTCTTGAGGGATTTTCGGAGAAGTCAGATTCAACGGAGAGATTCATTAAGGCACAGAAGGAGAAGAGAGAGAGAGAGAGACAGAGAGAGATGAATAATTTGAAGGTACGCACTTTCACTATCTATGATCATAGGTTTCGTAGAATGCTGGAGTTTCATAACATTGCCTGACTCAGTTGATTTACCATTCATGTTTGTTTCACTGGGCGATTGGTACCACCCGAGAGAAAATAATATTCGTTTTAAGCGGTATATTTCTTCATTGTTTGATAAAAATGCAGTCAATTATATAATCTCTTATGTGCTCCATGGATAATTCACCATTTATATGTTGTTTTCCGACTTTGTGATATAGCACAACTTAGATTTGCCACTCTTTTTCTGTTCACCGAATTAGTACCAACTGATTTTCCATAATGCACAACTTTTGATATTTTTATTTGGACCATGTCCTGGATTAAAATGAGACAATCATAGAATTGAAATTGATTAGCTGAAAGAGTTACCTCAAAGAATTGTTCGATAAGCTCTCTTCAACGGGAATTGGCTAGTCAATTGTGTTGGATTTCCTAAAGAGCATAGGCTCACCGGCTTATCTCACCATATAAGAAATGAGAAGAAACGAGAACGCCGTGCTTTAAATCTCTGACGTTGCAGGGAAAGAATTGAAAATGGCATCAAGGCAAGTTAAGGTGGAGAGGGCGGAGGCTGCTGTCAAGCTTGCTGCATCCAACTTGAAGGATGTGACTCCAAACCTGTTTGGGGGGATGCGGTTATCGAGTCAGACCAACCCCAACAACAAAGGCGTAGGATGTTCGGAAGTGAATCCAATTGGTACTGGCCTCATTTCTAATTAATCACTTCCCCTTCTTTGTATGCACACACTTTTTGTGCAATGGATATTGTGAAGTAAAGTAAGTCTCCCTATCTAAGCAACAAGTTGATCCCTTCCATATGTTTTAATAGCATCAGACTCATCTGCATGCAACTTTATTAATTATCCCATGGAGTAATAATTTCAATGCTGGCACATTATTTCCCATGTTATAGATTCAATGTTAAAGGATGGTTCATTAACATCTTCACAGCATTCAATTTGTCTTGCCTGTATTAACATTGATGAGTCTACCCATTTTTGAGGAATGATCTCAATAAGAGTTCATTGCTTGATAGATTCTATTGTTTGTGATTTTTCCACTTTGGAATCTCTTTCTGCAAATCTATGTTATTCATTAAACGGATGCTCTTTTTAGGACTCTGTGATAACTGTGCTGAAGAAGCCATTGAGACTGCCTGTCAAGGTTACAGTTCTTTTAAAGATATCTTTAATTTTGCTGACTATGATGATAACATTATCAGAGGAACTTGCCAGTTCACAAAGAGGATGGATACATTAGTTGCTGCAACATTGTCTAACAATTACGATGTGGGTCTGAAGTTGGTAAACCTTATTTCTAAATGGCCCAAGTCATAGCTGCTTATTTTTTATTTAATATCTTTGACAAATTATTTGCTGGAGAATATCTATATTTTCACGTTCTCTCTTCCAGTCTTCATCTTAAATCATTTTGAGTTAGTTGACTGCTATAAGTTCTCGAGGATGAATTCTATAAGTTCTGGAGGATGAATTATTCAACCACAACAAGAACCATCCTGCACGATCCTTGAAAATCCATGGTTGATTTTAAAGCTTTGTCAGGTACATTGGCTTGAAAGAGAAATCAGTGGCATCATCTTGAAGGGGGAGAATATACGAAAGGACCGGCAAAGGACAGGATAACTATCTTCTTGAGTGAATAATGTTTTGAAAGGAGAGTCATTTCTGCTCTTATCATCGAAATTCACATCCAGGATTGAAATCAAGTGAGACACTCCTCTCCTTTTGATCTACATCATGTGCTCCTTTTGAAGCATATAGCAGCTGCTGACCTTCCCTTTGAAGTGAATCCTGCACTGCTCTTGAAGGCTACAACAGACACGAAATGAGCACTACAAAAAAAAAAAGGCAACCAAGCCATGTCTTTTTATTTTGAGATGTATCGCTTTCAAGATGATGCATAACATAGTGAAATCCAACATATTTAATGCTTCAGTAGAAGTAAATAAAAAGGTCAAAGCCCAGGTGACTATCTAACTATCTTTTGGAATGGACTCCTGTGATGTTAATGCTCAATTTTAGTTCTCCTTTTCATTGGCCTCTTCCTTTCACCTCGAACTGTCAAAAATTTATAGAGCCACCTGCTGCAAATTGCGGGTTCTCTCCCTAGTTGCTATTAAAATTTGAACTCAGCTCAATCGTTTACACCTAATATACATATATATATATATATATTAATTAGGTGGAATTTTTAAATTTGAGGGTGCATGCACGCGCTTAACAAAAGTGTGATTTATTATTAATTAAGCAATAATTACACAATTAATTGGAGTGCTGTTCTTCTAGCGGAAGTGATGAGGGCCCAACAATAAATCCAAATGAATCCCCGTCCTTGACCTTTCGAACCCTTATCCATTGCTCGGTCCGCTCTACGGGCACCCAGAATCTCCACCCGTTTCCGATTAATCCAGTTCGAGTCGGGTCGGCTCACCGTGAGGTAAAATCTCTCCCGAAAAGAGTTTTTTTTTTTTTTCATACACAGATACTCAAACTCGAGACCTTTACTTGAGTGGATCAGATACCGAATCGCTTGAACCAAACTCGCACGGATAACCTCTATCCATTTTAGGATATTAGCTGGAGAGAACCTTCTTTTATTGGGGGACCAGGACATGACATCTCTTGAATGCTTCCTAGTTCTTCAAAGTCTTGCTCTGTCTCACATGTGGAAATAACTGAACGCAAGGAAAGTTCTCATTCATCTCACCTGATGGTCCTGCGAATCAATTCTATCCGCCGGAGAAGAAAAAGTTTTAAATGGTCCCGATTCAGGATGACGATGCGATAAAACACTAACTAAGTTGTTCGAATTATTCACCTCTTATTCAAGGTACTTCTGACTTGGGGAGACCGAGCAAGGATATTTGAACTGGTGCTGCACTGTGATCTTTACTTTACATCAGCCCCTTGGCCAAGTATCTCAAAAAGTGTGAAAGATTTGCTGAGGAAAATGTGTGCTGGAGATCTTAGAAGATGGTTAACTGCTCATTAAGTCTTCTATGAGGCTTTTCTTTCCATATCAACCACTAGCGCCTATCATAATCATCTTTTCAGTTGTCTCCAATTACACTAGACAGCATATATTAATATACAGTGCTATTACTACAATGCAGTAGTAGTTTGCACAAATTGGTTTATGTATTCATCAGAAGTTTAAAAATATGAGCTCCATTTATGCGATTTTTTTCTCCCCTGCGATATATATATATATATATATATGCTGACACAAACTTTAGTATTTCCAGAGTTTAGTGGGAATATTTAGGATTGGAACATGCTTTTGTTTTAAGTTTCTGATTCGCCGAATTTCTTAACAAAATCTAAACTTACTACAGTTTTATGTATTAGCTTTTGGAAATAGACCGAACTGTGAAAAGGTCTTATAACTAAACCTTTTCTTTTGAAGGACACCCAGCAAGAGAAGTGTACTAGTTTAAGTGTATCTTCTGAAACTACAGCTTAAGTTATAGTCAACATAAATTGAAGGTGTGCAGCTGCAAGTCTTGAGGGATTTTCGGAGAAGTCAGATTCAACGGAGAGATTCATTAAGGCACAGAAGGAGAAGAGAGAGAGAGAGAGAGACAGAGAGAGATGAATAATTTGAAGGTACGCACTTTCACTATCTATGATCATAGGTTTCGTAGAATGCTGGAGTTTCATAACATTGCCTGACTCAGTTAATTTACCATTCATGTTTGTTTCACTGGGCGATTGGTACCACCTGAGAGAAAATAATATTCGTTTTAAGCGGTATATTTCTTCATTGTTTGATAAAAATGCAGTCAATTATAGAATCTCTTATGTGCTCCACGAATAATTCACCATTTATATGTTGTTTTCCGACTTTGTGATATAGCACAACTTAGATTTGCCACTCTTTTTCTGTTCACCGAATTAGTACCAACTGATTTTCCATAATGCACAACTTTTGATATTTTTATTTGGACCATGTCCTGGATTAAAATGAGACAATCATAGAATTGAAATTCATTAACTGAAAGAATTACCTCAAAGAATTGTTCGATAAGCTCTCTTCAACGGGAATTGGTTAGTCAATTGTATTGGATTTCCTAAAGAGCATAGGCTCACTGGCTTATCTCACCATATAAGAAATGAGAAGAAACATGAACACCGTGCTTTAAATTTCTGACGTTGCAGGGAAAGAATTGAAAATGGCATCAAGGCAAGTTAAGGTGGAGAGGGCGGAGGCTGCTGTCGAGCTTGCTGTATCCAACTTGAAGGACGTGACTCCAAACCTGCTTGGGGGGATGCGGTTATCGAGTCAGACCAACCCCAACAACAAAGGCGTAGGATGTTCGGAAGTGAATCCAATTGGTACTGGCCTCATTTCTAATTAATCACTTCCCCTTCTTTGTATGCATACACTTTTTGTGCAATGGATATTGTGAAGTAAAGTAAGTCTCCCTATCTAAGCAACAGGTTGATCCCTTCCATATGTTTTAATAGCATCAGACTCATCTGCATGCAACTTTATTAATTATCCCATGGAGTAATAATTTCAATGCTGGCACATTATTTCCCATGTTATAGATTCAATGTTAAAGGATGGTTCATCAACATCTTCAGAGCATTCAGTTTGTCTTGCCTGTATTAACATTGATGAGTCTACCCATTTCCGGGGAATGATCTCAATGAGAGTTCATTGCTTGATAGATTCTGTTGTTTGCGATTTTTCTGCTTTGGAATCTCTTTCTGCAAATCTATGTTATTCATTAAACGGATGCCCTTTTTAGGACTCTGTGATAACTGTGCTGAAGAAGCCACTGAGACTGCCTGTCAAGGTTACAGTTCTTTTAAAGATATCTTTAATTTTGCTGACTATGATGATAACATTATCAGAGGAACTTGCCAGTTCACAAAGAGGATGGATACATTAGTTGCTGCAACATTGTCTAACAATTACGATGTGGGTCTGAAGTTGGTAAACCTTATTTCTAAATGGCCCAAGTCATAGCTGCTTATTTTTTATTTAATATCTTTGACAAATTATTTGCTGGAGAATATCTATATTTTCACGTTCTCTCTTCCAGTCTTCATCTTAAATCATTTTGAGTTAGTTGACTGCTATAAGTTCTCGAGGATGAATTCTATAAGTTCTGGAGGATGAATTATTCAACCACAACAAGAACCATCCTGCACGATCCTTGAAAATCCATGGTTGATTTTAAAGCTTTGTCAGGTACATTGGCTTGAAAGAGAAATCAGTGGCATCATCTTGAAGGGGGAGAATATACGAAAGGACCGGCAAAGGACAGGATAACTATCTTCTTGAGTGAATAATGTTTTGAAAGGAGAGTCATTTCTGCTCTTATCATCGAAATTCACATCCAGGATTGAAATCAAGTGAGACACTCCTCTCCTTTTGATCTACATCATGTGCTCCTTTTGAAGCATATAGCAGCTGCTGACCTTCCCTTTGAAGTGAATCCTGCACTGCTCTTGAAGGCTACAACAGACACGAAATGAGCACTACAAAAAAAAAAAGGCAACCAAGCCATGTCTTTTTATTTTGAGATGTATCGCTTTCAAGATGATGCATAACATAGTGAAATCCAACATATTTAATGCTTCAGTAGAAGTAAATAAAAAGGTCAAAGCCCAGGTGACTATCTAACTATCTTTTGGAATGGACTCCTGTGATGTTAATGCTCAATTTTAGTTCTCCTTTTCATTGGCCTCTTCCTTTCACCTCGAACTGTCAAAAATTTATAGAGCCACTTGCTGCAAATTGCGGGTTCTCTCCCTAGTTGCTATTAAAATTTGAACTCAGCTCAATCGTTTACACCTAATATACATATATATATATATTAATTAGGTGGAATTTTTAAATTTGAGGGTGCATGCACGCGCTTAACAAAAGTGTGATTTATTATTAATTAAGCAATAATTACACAATTAATTGGAGTGCTGTTCTTCTAGCGGAAGTGATGAGGGCCCAACAATAAATCCAAATGAATCCCCGTCCTTGACCTTTCGAACCCTTATCCATTGCTCCGTCCGCTCTACGGGCACCCAGAATCTCTACCCGTTTCCGATTAATCCAGTTCGAGTCGGGTCGGCTCACCGTGAGGTAAAATCTCTCCCGAAAAGAGTTTTTTTTTTTTTCATTCACAGATACTCAAATCCGAGACCTTTACTTGAGTGGATCAGATACCGAATCGCTTGAACCAAACTCGCGCGGATAACCTCTATCCATTTTAGGATATTAGCTGGAGAGAACCTTCTTTTATTGGGGGACCAGGACATGACATCTCTTGAACGCTTGCTAGTTCTTCAAAGTCTTGCTCTGTCTCACATGTGGAAATAACTGAACGCAAGGAAAGTTCGCATTCGTCTCACGTGATGGTCCCGCGAATCAATTCTATCCGCCGGAGAAGAAAAAGTTTTAAATGGTCCCGATCCAGGATGACGATGCGATAAAACACTAACTAAATTATTCTAATCAGTGATAGTTATGACAACTGCTCGATGGCTCACACCGATTTGCCCGCCTGTCGTAATTTGATTGGTATTTCTTCGTGTTACGTAACGAGATAAGATCGCTTGAGACTTTCATTGGATGTGGATACCGGGTCCCTGGCAAGCTTACCTGTACTTCAATAGACGGACACGTCGAGTTGATGCGATGCATGATGAAGGGTTGTCGGTACGCTGACTTGGGCGACGACGAGGAAGAGCGTGCGGAGAGTCCATTGGCTCTCTCCCGGAGTACTTACCTGAAGAAGATGGACGGTTATGATCTTTCTGGGTGCAATCAAGCTGTACACAAGATTGAAGGGTCGTTATTGAATCGATCAACACGTTTTGATTTACCTTAATTATAAATTATGAATTCCTAACAGGTCCCGAGCAATTTCCTGGAAATGACTAAGAGCCCCATCCCTCTCATCAATCGAAACTCGGCGGTACATTTCAAAATCAGCCCGGGCATGATGTGGCACGACACGACACGACGCGTGGATTTTCTGACTAATTTTCTTGTTGAACTGGCGAGAAAATGATATGCTGATATGGTTAAGGATGACAATTTAGGGGTCAGATGGTGTCGCTATTAGCCATATTGTCCTTTGACTTATAGAGATCTAGTTTTAAAATTCAAGCTCTATCCATAAAAGGCCCTGAGAAAGCATCGATATCATTATGTTACGAGTCAATAAAATTTAATAAATTTTATTAAAATATTTAAAATAATTGAATATTATTAGTTTATAATACTGTGCAAGTACCACATGATTTTTAGGTAAATAAACCGCTACATAATTGAAAATTTTTCTTTAAAAAAAAAGCCTCGAAATAAAAGGAAATATGTTAGCGTAAAGCATCTCTAAAACTGATTTGAATTACCGACGGAGGTTGGCTGAAGTGGACGGGACTTCAGCCGCTTAAGCAGAGGATCCGGTTTCGGAT
Organism: Lagerstroemia speciosa; assembly: GCA_037672795.1. Taxonomy (NCBI): domain Eukaryota; kingdom Viridiplantae; phylum Streptophyta; class Magnoliopsida; order Myrtales; family Lythraceae; genus Lagerstroemia; species Lagerstroemia speciosa. Next base: position 5,566,910 of record CM075288.1, read on the forward strand.
CCCTATGGATGCGACAGATCTCCTTGGGAGGGATACTCGGGAAACCGTCTGACCGTAGCCCGAGTCCGGATTAGTCGATCAGCCTTCGGGTACCGGACACCGGGCGGGAAACCGAAAAACTAATCTGAATTCTCATGGGTAAATTTGTAGACCCATGAGCCTCCGCTTCAAACACGAAAAGGGCAGGAAGTTTCCATTGTCGCCATCCAAGTTGATTACAGAGCTCTTCAAGATCGAGGACCTCATCAAGTTTTCAGCTGCTCAACCTCATGACTCTAAACTCAGGGGAAAGAAAGAAAAAAAAGGCTCCATTTCTGTAAAAATTCCATATTTTCCTTGTACTAGAAACATTGAGGAGAACTCTTTGTATTAAGAAAATTAAAAAAAAATCAAAATAAATAGAAAAAAATTAGTGTCGAGCATCCTTTAACCTAGTTTCGATTATCATCAGTAGAATTCTCCATGAGATTCCATCCTATTTAAGTCGAGTATCCGTTATTACCGCTTTTTTCCTTCTATCCACGAGCCTCGTTTCAAATTGGAAAAGCGTAGGAAGCTTCACTCGAGTCTTGACTCCGTCAAAGTTTATTACAGTGCTCTTCTAGTTCTAGATTAAGATGGTGTGTTGTGCCGTATCAGAAACGTGACAATACTTACGTTATAATATTGATTTATACGATTGAGCTATTTTTAAATTTTCATTAAAATCTAAAAAATAAAAAATAACGTTAATAATAGCTGAGTTTCATTGGACGGTAGTACCTGATGAGACAGTTTCATAAGATACTTTCTCGTTAAAAGGCTCGTCATGTTTCAGCTGTTCTCAACTCCATTTCCCTGAAAATTTCGTGCTCTCCTTCTGCTTGAAACAAAATGAACTTCATCGTGCTGCTAATAACCCTTTCCCTATGCACCCTCGTGACTCGATCACGGAGCTTGCACTTCAAGTTTTCGACCTTCCCCGACAACCTGGACCAGAACAAATACTTCATCAAGAACAATTCCTATATCGCCCTGCAAGCGATCCAGGTCACCCCGGACGTGACCAAAGACAAGGCCAACAAATCGGGACGGATCTTATACCGGGAGCAGCTGAAGCTGTGGAGAAATCGGAAAGGAGGTTCTCGGGTCGTGGCAAACTTCACGTCCAACTTCACGCTAAATATCTCTCCACAGGTCCCCGGCGGCGAAGGCCTAGCCTTCATATTGACCGGAGACACCCCGTTCCCCACCGACAGCTACGGGAAGTGGCTCGGGATCGTGAACGCGAGCACAAACGGGTCGGCTCAGAACCCGATCGTGGCTATAGAGTTCGATACCCTTAAGAGCTACGAAGAAGATCTCGACAGCAACCATGTCGGGTTGGACATTAACAGTGTCTACTCCGTCCAGCAGGTATCGTTGAGTAACTACGGCGTTAATCTCTCATCGGCCGCAGATATAACGGTTAAAGTCCAATATGACGGAGCTAGCATCAGTGTTTTCGCAAATGGCACGGATGGAAGTATGACGAGCCCGGTATTGTCTGTGCCAATCGATCTGTCAGAGAATCTCCCGAAGGATGTCTATGTCGGGTTCTCGGCTTCCACGGGCAGTGGCACCCAACTGAACTGTATCAAGTCCTGGGATTTCCAGGGATCCGACATAGGTGGTGAAGGAAGATTCTTGTTGTGGGCTTCGATACTGATTCCTGTACTAGTAGTTGGAGTAGCTGCTACGTTGTACTTGTGTTGGAAGAGGAGAAACTACAGAGATCGGTTCGAGGATTCGTATCCGAGGATTGAAGATCAGATCGAGGGTTCAGCTATGGCTCCGAAGAAGTTCCGGCTCAGACAGCTCAGGAATGCAACGGGGAACTTCAACCCGAAGAATGAGCTGGGGAGAGGCGGATGCGGGACGGTTTACAAGGGATGTCTGCTGGGCCGAGATGTGGCTGTCAAGAGACTGTCAAAGGATTCCAGGCAAGGCATGCCGGAGTTCCTTGCCGAGGTCACCACGATTGGGAGTCTCCGCCACCGGAATCTCGTGAAGCTGATCGGGTGGTGCTACGAACGCCAAGAGCTCCTCCTGGTGTACGAGTACATGCCCCATGGTAGCCTCGACAAGTTCATATACCCCGACAAAACGTCGATTGCCAAGGAATCGATCCTAAAGTGGGAAAGAAGGTAGTATATACTTTATTTTTCATTCTATGATATGGGTATTTCTTTGATAGGTAAATGTTGTGCGCTTCTAATATGATTAGTTGCGATAATTGCATAACTCTTCCTTAAGAAATGTCTAACTTGAGTATTATAAAGAGAGAAAATTTATAATTTGGAGAATTTTATTATTAGTAGATCATATTCAATTCGATTCGAACTTGAATTAATAAGAATTCATTAAATCTATGGATAATTAGATAAAAAGAAAAAATGTGCAGTGCCCTTATATGTTGTTTATGTAACAGGTACAGCATAATATGCGGGGTCGCGCAGGCTCTAGATTACCTCCACAACGGGTCCGAGAGACGGGTTCTTCACCGGGACATAAAGGCGAGCAATATCATGCTCGACTTGGACTTCAATGCTCAGTTAGGCGATTTTGGGCTGGCTCGAATGATCCGAAGGACCGAGCAGACCCACCACTCAACCAAGGAGATCGCAGGCACCCCCGGATACATGGCCCCAGAGACTTTCCTCACCGGTCGAGCCACCGTGGAGACCGATGTCTATGCCTTTGGAGTCCTCATGTTCGAGGTTGTATGCGGGAGGAGACCCGGTGAACAGGATGAGGAGAACAATATTGTGTACTGGGTATGGGAGCTTCACCGGAGGGGGTGCATCTCAGGAGCCGTTGATTCAACATTGGACGGTGACTCCGAAGAGAAGGAGTGCGTGCTCATACTGGGGTTAGCCTGTTGCCACCCAAACCCGCAACACAGGCCTTCAATGAGGACGATTCGGCAGGTTCTGGCCGGGGAGGTCCCCACACCGCTCGTGCCCAAGGAGAGGCCGCCATTCGTGTGGCCGGCTACTCCTCCGTCCTTCAAGGGAGACTGTGACGTTTCCTTCACAAATGGACAGCTGACACCGATCACGGAGCTCGTGGGAAGATAGAAACCAACCAGAAGTCTGGAGAAGGTCGAAGTTTTTGGAATAAGTCTTGAAGGCACATGCATGTGGTTAAGTTTAATTCAAGTATCTGTATAGGAAATTTACCGCTATCTGTGTAAATAGCTAAAATAGGACCTATCAAGCAAAAAATTCGATAATCGACATTCCAGAAATTTGGAATCTCAACAATCTTAACTCCATTGTATATCAATCCGATCAAACCCAAGTATTCCATTTGTACACAGAGAACCGAGACAAATACGAGCAGGTTACCTTCCTACTCTATATGGGTTGATTTCCTGGAGAAATCTTTGAGCAGCTTGGGGAGGGCAATATCATCTTCATCAGTCTTCCATGGTGATCATAGAACTTCTGCAGTCACAGTGCGCATCACGATTCAAACTGGAAACCTCAGCAAAAATGGCCTACTTCCCGATTCTATAGCGGGCTCCACCTGAATCAGAGCTGTCATTTCTCAATTCAGTAGGGAGGTGGTTTGCGAGGGAAGAGAGCGTGGTTTCATCACCAGCCGGGAAAATCGAACACCAACGAGACAAGAGTTGTTCCTCCTCAGTAGCGAAGATCTGGAAACCTCGACAGCCCACAGCTCTGGAAACCATGTTGCGGAATGATATATAACTACAGAGTTCACAAGAAAAATGCTATACTTACAATCCCCACTGATGAGATTACACGGCAAAGTAACCTCACCAGATATACAACGAAATACAAGAAGAGATTGTTGTGTCATGACTGCAAATGATAATCAAGAGAAAATGCACGAATATCAGAAGCACGTGAGCCGGGCCTGCCAAGAACAGATGAAAAAAGTAACAAATTTATAAATTAGCCAGACATATGTGAAGGTGAATACGGAAAAGCATGATTTGTTTAAAATTGAAAGGAAGATTACTCCAGGAGTCATACCTTTTATTAATGGTACAATAGTGAAATCTGGGCCTTCCAACTTTAACATCTTCTATGTACTGCGGTCCAAGGGATAAAGTTTTTGAGCATCTCACTATGATGTAGTGTTTCCAGATGAAGATTATACTACGGTATCAGTTCAACACACGTACCAAGTTCAAGGTGACTAAAATAGAAGAGAACGCCAAAGAATCAAAAGGTATCTCATCAAGGGCAAAGAGCCGGCAATCCGATGATTCAGGACCAGGTGAGAAGTGAGGCGTTTGCAGCTTGGCCAAGAACATTATGTAAATCTGCCACAGAACAAGCTTTATCAATAAGGCACTCACAGGATACATTATATACAAGCGAAAAGACATTCTCTTACTTGGCCAATAAGAGGGATATCGAGTTGTGCGAATGGTGAAATCACCTCCACTTCTGCGCCCGCTTCCTCCCGAGTTTCGCGAATCGCCCCTTCAGCAGCTGACTCTCCAATTTCCAAATAACCAGCAGGAAGAGTCCTGTTTCATTGCATCAACAAGGCAACACCAAAATTTTGGTTATCTTGAGCTGTCACTATCCAAGTCCTTTTGTACTTGATGAGCAGGGGAGATTTTACCCTCAAATTATAATAAGAGTTTACAGAGACAGAGTGCATACCAAAGGCCATAAGAAGGTTCAATGTTCCTCTTGCAAAGTAGGACCTTGTTTTCATGTTCGATGATGCAACCAACAACCTAGAAAAAACAGAAAAACATGTTCACTTGAAGGTCATTGGAACAGCAGAAACAGTAAAAGATCCAAAGGTCTCTACCATTTTTGGGTTTTGATAAGCAATTTTCCCGCAGATGGTGCATATAGCTCTCATCTTCTCCTCCCCCTCAGGTATTTCATGCTTTGTTCGGCCCCCACACCATTGACAGAAGTTGATCGTTTTCACAATGCCCTGGAAACGAGTAGAGAATTACTATGCAACAATATAGACTCCAAACTGTATTGCAAACACAAGTTCTTGCGTTTATTTTCTTCTGTTCTCATCGTTAGAAACAGCAGCCAACACACAAGTGTGAATAAACCAAGAGTAGCTCGAACCTCAAGACTTACTGTCAGTTTTGCTATATTCAACACCTAAAAGGGAAAGCTGAAAATTGGTATTTCCACTGAGGTTGCATGCCTAGTAAACTCAAATCCGGAAAGTTGCTACCAGTATGCATAACATCCTACGCTATGAGGATCTACGTACACAAATGGCATGATCATGAACAAATGAGACAAAGCTTGTCTGATACAACTAATGATCTTGACGATTTCAGGACGGAAACAGAATTATGAGTCGTAATTCAAGCAATCCGCAAAATGGAGACTAACTCATCAATGGTCGAATTAGCTAATAGCCGCTAAACGGGCATGATAATCAAACCAAGAGAGCACCTAATAAACAGGACGAAACTCAGAATCGGAAAGAAGATGCACCGGTGACTGCATCGAGACCGAGGAAATGCTTCTCTCCGAGTTTGACCCTGGGGGAGTGGCTCGGGTTGCTCCCAGAGAACCGCTTGCCCGCGGCGACGAGGCGGGAAACTGAGTGGAGGCTGATAGGCAGCGCGGCGGCGATCTGACGGCGGAGAATCCGGAGGTGGCGGAGCGGGGTCTTCTCCAACAAGCCAGTGCTTGAATCGCCTTTAGCATTACAGTCATCTCAGCATCCGGGGCTCCGGCTGAGGGAACCGAGGCTGGATTCACAGATTCTCTGGCGGAAACGGAGGGGCTGAGCTCCCCTTCTGCTCTATAGAGTACCGAGTTAACTCCACCGAGTTGGTAGAGGTCTCTGATGAGCAGGGAATCTTGCGAACGATGATATCCAACCGGGGGCTGTACCGCGTGGATTAAACGCGGGGGAAGAGATGCTCTGGGCCTTCAGTTGGTTATGGAGCCCGCTAGGCCGAGCCACGGGCCAGTTCGAACTTGGAACTGGTCAAACCAGAACGCGGGCCTGAACCATCCAGCTCCAAGGTTTCAAGCCGTTAAAGAATTGAAATCTTATCAAAGTGGATTGCTTGAAGTAGTGGTATGACATTTAACAAGATTTCGGATTCAGGTCCTGTTAATAGAGAAAATTCATATCGTTAAATATTCATTAATATCCAAATGCAAATGCATCTCTGTACCGACCAGAGCCCCTCACTGTCCCTGCAAGTCGATCTGTGTGGTGTTCTCTCGCTGGTCAGCCCTGATTTGACTTTTAACACACTTTAACTTTTCATGGCCTCTGATTTATTTGACATTTTTTAAATGTATTTCAGGACAATTGAGTTGCAACCCACAATCAGGGATTGATTTAAGGGATTGCCCTTTCAACCCAAGAAATTTCATAGGATATTATATTTTAATTAATTTTATTCAATTTTATATGACTCGCTTCACCTGAACAAGTTTTCTAGATCTATTCCTGCCCACAACCTTGACTCGAGAGGTAATGCACCTTCATATACAAACTAGCTCACAGGACTCAATCGCTCTCGGTCTATCGCAACCCATCTGTTTCGTCAGGCACCAACAACTAAAAGTCATTGGGTGAAGTTATTGTTGAGGGTTGTGCCCGATCCTATTTAATAAAGATTAAATCCGTTACCTCCTTTGATCGAGCAAAGAATACTATTACCTAAATTTGTAACAAACTAACAAGGGAGTTGTGTTAGGTAGGCTGGAGTCGGCCTAGATTAGCTGAATGAAACTTAATACCAATGGTGCATCTTGTGGGAATCTAAGGGCAACGAGAGCCGGCGGTTTAGTGAGAGATTGTGAAGGCAACTGAAAGGGAGACTTTTCATGCAACATTGAAGTGGCAACTGCTATAAGTGCCGAACTTCGGGGAGTGTTTTTGGGGTGTAGAATACGCTTGGTCTTTATACATACGACAGCTCATTTTCGTGGTAAATTTAAATACTGTTCGAAAATTATTATCAGGTACAAGAGTATGTGACTAGGAAGTAGCCGGTAAAAATATAACATGTTTACAGAAAATGCAATATGTGCTCAAATTGGTTAGCTCATTGCGTTCTTTATCTTCCTTATGACATTCATCACTTTAATTAATCATTTCCTGACACGAGATCATTTATTTTAAATGATATTATTAGGATTATCTTACCTCGCTCTTTATTATTTAATTTTCTTTGTCAAGTTTTTCTAATCTACGGAAAAAAAAAGTAAACAAAAAATTCCTTAATTGTTTTACGGAGATACGCCGTTACACTGCACGGAATCCTTTTTATTCATTGGGAGGAAGTTAATGATGATTGGTTGTGCTACGGAGTACATTGACCTAATAGAAAAAGGAAAAGGGACCAACCAGACAACATGTTTTGCTCGAGCGACGCACGTTCCATGCTCTCCATCGGATTCTGCACCGCACGTTGCAACAGATGACGACATGGTCCTCCCACCGTCAGGTCCTTGACCGTAGGGGTGGCAATTCGTGCCGGCCCGGTCTTATCGGGCCGGGCCAGCCCGGCACGATAAGGTTAACGGGCCGGGCCAGCACGGCACGATAAGACTGTGGCACGATAAAGGGCGGCCCGAGCACGGCACGAATTTTCAAACGGGCCGCCCGGCACGGCCCGGTAGCACGAATATTCCATTGCAATTTTTAGCTAATCATTCAAAATTAAAGATTTTTTTATCGATAAAAGTAAAGATAAAAAAAAAAAGTCGTTACAAAGAGAGTGGGATATGGTGGAGGCCTAATAGTGAGGGGAGGGGATGGGGATCAAGGTTTTTTTTATATTGAATGGGATTTCTTTTTTTTTTAAGCTAAAATGGGCTATCGGGCCGGCCCGGCCCGATAGTAGAGTGGCCCGGCACGCCCGATAAAATTATCGGGCCGGGCTGGCCCGGCACGTTAACTAGTTGGCCCGATTAGAAGCGGCCCAGGCACGAGGTTATCGGGCCGGGCCCGTGCCGTGCTATCGGGCCGGGCCAAATTTTGCCAGGCCTACTTGACCGGCTCTCCAGTATCAACGTGGATGCGGCAGTGGAGGCTAAGACGCAGCGAGAGCAGACAGCTGGCGGTGGATGCGGCTGCAGAGGAACAAATATACTTTCATGTTCCGGTCTGGTTGGTGTGGGGACTCGGATTAACGCAACGCTGAGCTGGCCAACTCTCCCTTTTGTCTCTTCCTTTTCAGGCGTCGGCCCAATTCTCCGGTCCGACTCATTCTCATTATGGTGTGGAAAGTAATTGATTAAATTATAATAAATAAGTAAATAAAATATCAATTAAATAAAAAAATTTATTAATATATTTTTAACATATCATTATAAAATACATTTAAAATTTTATGAATAATTTTGTGATTTTTTCCTCCTTGTATTATTATAAAATACATTTTAAAATTTCTCATTATTGCAAGCAAGCACCCGAACGTGCTTAAAGCGAAACTCAAAATGGGCATCTGAAGTTGGGTAGTTATCACCTTTTCATTGGCACGAATTTTAATTGGACGATTTTACCCAGACATGTTACAACCACTTGGAAAGTGGCACTGTGTATTGCTGTCCCGATAAATTGAGCCGACCAAGCTAATCAACAGATAGCCTTTTTCCCACCAACGAAAGTTGGCGCAAGTGGAAGGGGTTTGTATCGCTTAAGCAAAGGTGCCGGGTTCGAGCTCCTGTGAACGCAGCAGACCTTGTTGGGAGGGGTCCCCGGGAAACCGCCCGACAGTACCTCGAATCTGGATTAGTCGGCCAGCCTTCGGGTAACGGACACCGGGTGGGAAACCAAAAAAAAAAAAGATAGCCTTTTCCCATTGGAATGCTCTTTAGCTGTGACGTATTTTAATTTCTAAATATTAATTAGTAAATACCATTTGGTTTCATTTATTAATGTAAAACTATTATTAGTATATATGAACTTTATTTAATTAATCCAGCACTTTAATTTTCTTAAAAATACCGTATCACGTCAGTATCAAGTGATTCTTAACAAAAACTCTCGACTTTCAATTTCTCTTATGTTATTAGCTGAGTTGAGAGGTGAAGGTGGAATTTGACTTTATCTTACGGATGAATTCAGGGGACAAAATGAAGGGTATAAAGGTCAAAACAAAAGAAGCAACCGAAAGCGAGCCAGCTGTTTTCACCATCGAACTGACTCGTCATGGGGTCCATGGATGAGGCAGAGAGAGTGGGGAGAGTGGACGGCAGGGATTCAGGGACAGGGAATTTGAGTTTCATTTACGCTGAATTCCAATTTCATTTGGGCCCGGCGTTCACTCTCGTCCCCTTTTAAAACAAGCAGCGCGGGTAAAGCTCCCTCACATTAATTGACCGCCTCTCAGACAAACGCAGAGAAACGAAGGGAGAAGACGGAGTAGGAGAAGAAGAAGAGAAGCGTCGATCTCATTCTTCATTCTTCTTCAATCGAGGTACGCTTCGTTCTACTCATTGATCGAGATCCTCGTAAACTTTCTTTGGTAGAGCTCCGTGCATAAATTCACGGTGATCTTCAGCTCGTTTCCATTTCCTTCCATTGTGATATGTTGTTTTAATCAGATTTAGTGCCATCTATCCTTGTGGATAATTTCCTCCTGTTTCGGAACGCGATCGTCAACTCTGTGTTTGCTTTGCCTATTTGTTGAGTGAATCGCGCGTAATTTCCAGAATCATCGTTTGGCTGGCTTCATTCAGCTAGTCAATCGCGATCTGGAATTTGAATTTGATTTATGAATAAGGATCTGAATATTTCATGTTTAGTTTTGAGAATGTATGTAAGATTTTCTGTTACATGATGTTCTTGTCTCCCTGATATTATCCATTTTTCACCTCGTCGACTATGTTAACATTTTCCAGTTCTCTGCAATCAACTGATTCGATGAATTATTGAACACTTCTTACATCTATTTCGGTCATGTTTCTATCATTTTCTAGCAGAATATTCCATAAGACGGAAGATCTCCGTGTAATTGTTTATTCTATTCCAAAAAAATGTGTGATCGCCTACAATAGTATCAAGTTCTTGCTATTTCATAATGGAGTGTAGAATTAGGACTCAGATCCGAAATTTATGTTGTCCATTATTCGGATTTGAATTTTCTGATATTACTGTATAGAGGTTGCAATCTCATACTGTGCACAGAGCTTTGTACAGTATGGATTGTGCATTAGGGAAACATGATCTAGAGTATTTCCTGGGTTATTTTGAGCGCCTCTGCCATTAAATGTTCTGTTTGGTTTTGTTGTTGAAAATTCACTGGTTGTGAGCCTGTGAGTTGTCGACGTAGTTTTGCCATACAAAGATTGCTCAGGGCAACGGATGTCTTTTGACACAGCATCTGTGTGTTTCTGCAGCAAACGATAAAAAAGATGGCAGAAAGTGAGGATATCCAGCCCCTCGTTTGCGACAACGGAACTGGAATGGTCAAGGTGAGTTACCCGGAATTCTCCACTCAGATCACATTTGGCCAACAATCTTTGCACAGATTATGAGTGGTTCCTAGCTTGTCATTTTATCAACAATTTTTAGTGAGTTTTCTGATAGTAATGTTTGCTTCCGGCTGTATTTATTTGATTATCAAGATGATAGATTTTGCTAGAGCTGTTTCTTGTATTGAAAGATTTGGAAATACATCTTGCTGAATTTTATCGAGAAATGAAGAATAAGCCGCTAGAAATGAAATGACCGGCAAGTAATCTTCATACAGGCTGGATTTGCGGGAGATGATGCTCCAAGAGCTGTGTTCCCCAGCATTGTTGGCCGACCTCGCCATACTGGAGTGATGGTTGGTATGGGCCAAAAGGATGCCTATGTTGGAGATGAAGCTCAATCTAAGAGAGGTATTTTGACATTGAAATACCCGATTGAGCATGGAATTGTTAGCAACTGGGATGACATGGAGAAAATTTGGCATCACACCTTTTACAATGAGCTTCGAGTGGCCCCTGAAGAGCATCCTGTCCTACTGACTGAAGCACCTCTTAACCCCAAGGCCAACCGTGAGAAGATGACTCAAATAATGTTCGAGACCTTCAACACTCCGGCCATGTATGTGGCTATTCAGGCTGTCCTCTCTCTGTATGCTAGTGGCCGTACAACTGGTAAGCAGATCTATGAACTTCTGTTCACATTATGCCTATTTGATTGATTAGCTGGTAAATTTTCAAAAGTTTGGGGTCGTTAGATGGCTGGAGGAAGATATGCATGGTATAAAACATTTAGGAATTCAGGATGAAGAAACATGATTTCAATCTTGTTTGGCAAAATGAAATTAGTCTTAGAGGATCAGTTTGACTGGCTTCTGCATGGCAGAGCTTTGTGTTTCGTTATGACTTTGACCACCTCGAAATAACCCTTTTTTGGGGCCAAAGTATATCAAAACAACTGTGCGTTACACTTGTGCATTCGTTCTTGTCTAGGTATTGTTCTGGACTCTGGAGACGGTGTCAGCCACACGGTCCCCATCTATGAAGGCTATGCCCTTCCCCATGCCATTCTCCGTCTCGACCTCGCAGGCCGTGACCTTACCGATGCCCTGATGAAGATTTTGACTGAGCGTGGCTATTCCTTTACCACCACAGCAGAGCGGGAAATTGTGAGGGATATGAAGGAGAAGCTAGCCTATATTGCACTTGACTATGAGCAGGAGCTTGAGATGGCCAAGACCAGCTCAGCGGTGGAGAAGAGTTATGAGCTCCCTGACGGGCAGGTCATCACAATTGGAGCGGAAAGGTTCCGCTGCCCTGAGGTGCTGTTCCAGCCTTCCATGATTGGGATGGAAGCAGCGGGCATTCATGAGACCACGTACAACTCCATCATGAAGTGCGATGTTGATATCAGGAAGGACTTGTACGGTAATATCGTCCTCAGTGGTGGATCTACCATGTTCCCAGGGATCGCTGACAGAATGAGCAAGGAAATCACGGCCTTAGCCCCGAGCAGCATGAAGATCAAGGTGGTGGCCCCACCGGAGAGGAAGTACAGTGTCTGGATTGGAGGTTCCATTTTGGCGTCCCTCAGCACATTCCAGCAGGTAAATCTCCAATTGGCCGTAATTTTACTCACTACTTTCATGTCTCTCTTACACCGTTAGCATCAGTGCCAGTTTTATCTTATGACAGTAAAACTTAATTTGCCATAGGTATAAGGTAAATCTGATACCGGTATTGACTACGTTGATTTCAATAATTGGGGTAGATTCCAAGTAATATATTAAGGAAACGGTCGGTTGTGGTTTCGGTTCTGACACGCATGACACTCAGAATCAAAATTTATTAACTGATTTGTAATGCTAATTTTAATCAATCATAAATTTCTCGTTTATATTATCATTTTTGAGCTGTTTAAATCATTATATTTCTAAAAATTTTATTTGATATAGTAACTATTGTAAATTTAATGAGTTTATTATAGTTAAAATATCATTATAATTAAAAATTTACTAATAAATAATGATAAATATATTACAAATATGCTTAAAATTGTAATAAATTTGATTATGATAAAATAATGAGTAATAAGCATTGACATTCTTTGAATATGATTATTTTATAACTATTAAATATAAAAAAAAAATCAAAGTAATATGTAGTATAGAAGTAAAAGAAAAATAGTAACCAAGTTCAACAGGGCACTTGAAACCTATAAATTACAAGTTCAATGGGTCTAACCCAATTTTTATAAATAATAATAATATTATTAATAATAACAATAACAACAACAATAATAATAAACACTTAATAATAAGAAAGTATATATTTAATTTCCTTAAATATTCCAATAAATAAAATTTGGGACGGATAACCCAATTTATGTTGAAAAAATCACATTGTTTTATACCAATTCGGTTATCTGGTTCGGTTCAAAATTGAATTGAACCAAACAAAATTGGTTTTAAAAAGGTTCAATTGGTTTAAAACCGGTTCTAATGGAATTAAATTGATTTTTAAATTAAAACCAATTCGGTTTGGTTCGAAGCGTTTAACCACATCGATAACACTTAGAAATTAATTGAACCGCTTTTGTCTAAAAATTGCATCAAAATAGAACTGGTTCAAACCAATTCGGTTCTCCCCGAACCGGTTCAGTTGCACACCCCTAGTCTTGGCAGCAGTGGGCATCCAATACTCTCTCTAATGAATGAGGAACAACATTGTAATTAGGGTTTACTTTCTATCTTTTAACTTTTTTATTTTTTAATTGACTGGTTTCTTGACCGGTTTTGATGGGTTTGCACAAAAGCCGGTCAAACCGGCTGGCCAGCAGGGTTCAATTGGGTTTAGTCTGCATATGGAGTAATTAACGAAATCGGATTGGACTGCTATTCGATTTCTGGTCAAACTGGCTGGTTCGGTCCGGTTTTAAAAACTATGCTTGTAATATCTTATAGGTTTTGGATAAGATCCGGTTCCAAAGTTTAATGGATCAGGTTCTAGCTATAAAATTTAGGAACTATTCTTATGCATGATTGGGTTCAAGCACCATAAAAAAATATAAAATACCTTAACCGATTATTCTTAGTTTTTTTGTCCTGTATATGTTTCCCTCAATCGTAACCGAGTAAAAGCTCTTTTCTGTCTGAGTGCAGATGTGGATTGCAAAGGCTGAATATGATGAATCCGGGCCATCAATTGTTCACAGAAAATGCTTCTGATCGGAGCAGGCGAGAGTAAAAAGGCACACACTTGTCCGAATTCCCCTCGTCCCCTTTTGTTTGTTACCGAAAAAAGATTCTTTTTGCAAAAAGTATTTTTTCTTTTCGTTTTCCCTCATTGATGTTCTTATTCTTTGGTTCTGGTGTGTGATTAATGGAATGCGCAGAATATGCTTGTGGTTCCGTTTTCTTCCCTTTGTACCATTTACACGACAGGAGAGCTTGGGGTTATTGTTGCATTAGGCTTCCAACTAAATCAATCACGACTCGATTATTAGATTCTTCCCAAGAATTCAACTACCTCTGTCGTTCTCATCACGCTCAGCACCTGGCTCATCCTCGTATCTGGCCCGATATGCAAAATCTTCAGGTTGGGCCGCATCCAGGGCTTAAGAATCAGGTTACGGGTATAATCCAGTCCCGACCAAAGTGTCTGGCCCAAGAGTGTACTGCCCAAAATCTGGGCTTCAGGTCAAGTCCAAATTCACATGCTCCGGGGCTAGTCCTTTTCAAGCCCACTCATGAGTTGGGGCTCGGCCATTGGCCTGGTACAAGCCCGGCCATCTTTTGGGGTCGGGACTCAAAATTGTTAACCAGCCCAGTCTGCAAACCCTCTCGGCCAGAGATGAAAAACCTGCAAAGTCAGATTTGGGAATACATTACTCGAATGAGCATCACATATTCTACGATTACGCACCTCTCAATAACATTGGCCTGGAAGGAATCGATTTACCAGTGACATTGCATACCCTAAAAGAGAGGGTTGGGTAAAAATATTTGTCACCTTATGAAAACCCAATTGTATAGGAGCAAAAGGAATCGGGAGTCAAGCCGGTGGTCAAAGTAAAATTCCTCGAAGCTAATTTTTATCTTTGGTTGCCTCCACTCCAGCTCCAGGGAATGCCGCTATGAACTGAATTAAGCTTCAAAACTCAGGCTATGACAGTAGACATTACTCATGTTTACCTTCAAGTCACGAAAAAAGGAAAGGCTGGAATTCTGAAGATGCATGTTTAAGAGCCCTCCTCATCCAAACTTCCCAAGTAATTAAAAGTTGCGAAGGCAGCCGGACAACTAGGCACATGTGAAAATCCTGAAAAGGAAAAACTTAAAACAACTGCAACACGTGCGTCAAAAAATTTAGGGAATGCAAGTGGGCTGTGCTGACTGCCCTTCTCTGTCGCTGACCTCTGAGAGCTGATTTTTCAGGGTGTTATCCTATCACTGACAGGCATCAATTCCTCATTGGGGAGCTGCCCCCGTGTTTTTTTGTGTTGATATAGTCAGGGCAAGACAGTAATTTTCTCTTAAAATTTGATGATACTTGTACTTGTGGTAAATGATGATGGAATCATGAGATCAGGGGTGACAATTTCATAAAACGAAACAATCTTTTGTAATAATCAATCCCTTCTTCGTCAAAGAGACTCATTATTTCCAAGGTGACTCGACCGCACCCAGTCAGTCCATTGGGAGCTAACGTTTAGCTCGGGCACCCAGTCAGTCCATCTTTCGTAAAAAATTCAATGGATGAAGTTAATGATGAGGGTTGTGCCCAATCATGTTTAATAAAAATTAATTTTAAAATTTCTTAATTTTTTATGGAGATTTTTTTCTTACTCGGATGTAATAATGATTTTATCATTACTTAAAAACGAGTACATAGGAGAAAACGCTCAAGAGACAGGAAATCATATAATCAGGAACTTCAGAGTGATTCTTCAGGATTAACTTCAAAGGAATATATATGTTAATTACATCAATAATACTTAATACAATCATAACTGGTCAGTCAGCCACCGGAGTCCTGAATACAACATTCTGCCGGTCTATATGGATCCCAATAAAAACCGAGTTGGAAGGCTTCTCGAACCATAATTCATGTGATCTCAGTCATGCCTGTACAATAGCAAAATAGGAGAGTATCTCGAGTCGTATTTAGGCGCTTGACTGCTCCGCACAGCAGAAACCCTAAAAGCAGTTCAGATTACGACGTGGTCCTCAATTTTATTCATTGGGCGTAAGTTACTGATGAGGGCTGTGCTAGCAATGCACGTTCCATGCCCGCCAGCGGATTCTGCACTGCCCGTTGCATCAGATTACGACACGGTCCTCCCGCCGTCAGATCTTTGACCGGCTCCCCGCATCAACGTGGACCGCGGCAGTGGAGGCGAAGACGCAGCGGGAGCAGACAGCTGGCGGTGAATGCGGCTGTAGAAGAACAAATATTCTTACTCATTCCCATCATCGTCCAGGTAAGTACTGAGAAGTTGATTCATTCATAATAAAAGAGAGTGATTCCCATTACTCATAGAATCACGAATAATATATTTTATTATAAAAAATAATTTAAATTATATAAAAATAAAGCAAAATAGGGGAATTAGGAGAGTTTTAAGCAAATAAGTAGAATTCTTTTGGAAGTTTTGAATTGGAAATTAAAGAATTTTAAAAGAGTGAAAGCAAATTATAAAGTTAAGAAAATTGTGAGGAACAATTGAGATAATCGATAAAATAATTTACAGAATATGAGAAATTAATAAAATATATAATTATACTATAATTATGAAAATGATGAACATTTTTTGAAGATTATATTATAAATTAAATTTGACCGACTATAAAATAAATTTGATTGGGGCATTTTTGGAATTGAAAAATAAGACCAAAACTATTTTAGGTTTGCTTAACGTAATAGAAAAGATAAGTAAATAAATATCAATTAAATTAAAAATTTTATTCATACATTTTTAATATGTCATTATAAGATACCATAAAATTTTCTAAATATTTTTATTATTTTTTCCTCCTTGTATTATTGGGAAATACATTTTAAAATTTCTCATTATTTTTTTTAGAGAGAGGTGTAAAATTCACTAATAACAACCAAAATGTACACAAATGTTTGGACCAAATTAAATGTCCAAACAATCTTGAAGACCTATACCCAAAGCACCAGCCATCTGCGACATCAACCACTTATGCTGAAGTTTAGGCCAAAAAAACAATTTTAACTTGACCGTGTCAACTATCTTGACAACTAAATTGTTGCCACTAAACTGTTGACAAAAAAACACGCTTATTGCGTTCAAGTCAGATAAAATATACAAATTGCATTCACAAAAGTCGCTTGACAATAGCATCAAGAGATCTTCTACGCGATGAACCAATGATCCTCTATAATAGATGCGAACGCGTGCCAGTACTTGCTGCCAAATAATACTTGCGATCAGACAAGTAAAGAACAAGCGACACCTCGACTCTTGCTCAAGCGCGCAAAACTCGCAACGATCAGAAGAAAGGGGAATCTGCCAAGAAATCTATCTATCTTTAGCGGTCAATTTATTAAGCCACACAAGCCAACAGATAAATGAAGCCCTTGGATTATGCCCGAGTGACCATAACGCTTTAAACCACTCAAGCTTAACATTTTTGGAATGAACTTGCTCCCAGGCAATACGATGTGGAAGCCAAGTCAAAGCGTCTCGACCAGCTAGGTAAAGAGAGGCGGCCAAGTCCTGTACCGCCTGAGCTTGACCACTTGAGCAAAGCAGCAGCCAATGCCATACGCCATCCCTAAGAAACCTTCCAACAGAAGTTCCTGCAGGAATAGTAGTGGGAAAGGCAGCCGAACCTTCAGGAAAATAAGTAATTAAAGGGCCACTGGGCAACCGAGATCACGCCAAAGTGAGACAAAATTTCTCATTATTCCAAGCAAGCAGGGATGGATCCAGAAAGTTTGTGCAGCGGGCGAAACTCTATAAGAAATTAAAGTAAAGAATTCAAGGAGGCGAACTATGTATTATTCAATAAAAATGGATAAAATCAAGTAAAATTGAGCCGACCGAGCTAATCAAATAATAGATAGCCTTTTCCCATCGGAATGCTCTTGAGCTGCGATGTCTTTTTAACCTCTAAATATTAGTTAGTAAACAGCGTTTGATTCCATTTATTAATGTAAAATCCAGCATTAAATTTAGAAAAGGAAAGGTTCCGGTGCTGATAATAAATAAAATAAATATATTATGAGCATAATTTAGCTTTTAATAATAGAGATTAATTAATATCCGTATATACGAATTTGATTAATTAATCCAACCCTTTTATTTTCTTGTAAATACCGTATCGTGTCAGCATTTAAGTAACATCCCATTCTTAACGAAAACTCTCACCCTTCAATCTCTTTTAACTATTAGGTTATATGAGAGGTGAATGGTTGAATCGGACGGTTAGTCTTAATTTGACTTTCTCTCGTGTTTTAAGATATACTTCTATTTAAGTCTCTCTCGAGTTTGGAGATGTATTGACTATCAATCGGTCTGTAACACGACTGAAGATAGTGACCACCGATCAATTCAGGAAGACTCTATCCCCCAGGACTTATGCAGTGGCTGGTCCGACTCAGTTCTCACAGTTGAAACTTCATGTAGCTTTTCATTCATCTCTTCCTCTTCGTTTCTTATACATATATATATATATATATATACTGATGAATTTGAAACGAGAATATACATTAGCAGGGATAGATCTAAAAATTCGATTTAGGAGACGAAATTCTGTTAGGGGAATAATATGACGAATTTAGGAAAAAAATGAGATAACTCAATATAAATCAAATACAATTAAGTGAAATATATATAATATATCACAAATTTCTCGAGTACAAGAGGCGATCGCCGGTGCTTCCCTTGAATCTATCTCTGTTTACTTCGACTGGAAGAAGGCTGTTTACTTCGACTGCAAGAAGGCTGAGGCAAGGGAATTTCGAGGACCTATGAAGGGTATAAAGGTCAAAACGGAAGAAGCAAGCAATCGAGAGCGAGGGGGTCCATGGATGAGGCAGAGTGAGGGAAGACTGGACGGCGGAGATTTAGGGAAATTGATTTTGAGTTTCATTTAAACTGAATTTCAATTTCATTTGGGCGCCGCCTTCAACCTCGCATCCCCCTTTTAAAAACGGCAGCGCGGGTAAGCTCCCACACATCAATCGATCGCCTCCCAAGACAAACGCAGATCAGCGTAGGAGAAGACGGAGAAGGAGAAGATTGAGAAGAGAAGCGCGTTGATCTCATTCTTCATTCGATCAATGTACGCTTCGTTCTGATCAATGATCAAAATCCTCCTAAACTCTCTCCGGTAGAGCTCCGTGCATAGACTCACAGTGATCTTCAGCTCTTTTTCATTTCCTTCCATTGTCTTATACTGTCTTCTATTCAAATTCACTACGTTTGGATTAAAGGATTGGGAGAGATTTGGAGGGGATGGGTTTTATTTGGTAAATTATTTAAGGGGAATTTGGAAGGATTGTCTATCCATTTAAATTCCTCCAAATTCTCCAAATTAGAAGAATTATAAAATTGATATTATGAGGGATTAGGAGGGGTTCACACTCTTAATTTTTTCAAATCTTTTTTGATAATTTATTCAAATAAAAAATTATACTATCGCTTCAAATCTCTCCCATTTAAATTCCCCTGAATCCCACCATCCAAACAAGTTATAAAATGTTCTGTTTGGTTTCTGTGTTGAAAATTCACTGGTTGTGAAGCCTATCACTAACATAGTTCTGTCGTACAAAGATTGCTCGTGGCAAGCATTGTATTGCCCCTCGGTCGTGGCAATGGAGCTGGAATGGTCAAGGTGAGTTACCTGAAATTCTCCGCTCGGATTGGATTTGGCCAGCAATCTTTGCGCAGATCATGAGTGGTTGCTAGCCTGTCCTTCGATCAACAATTTTTAGTGAGTTTTCATATGGTAAGGTTTGCTCCTAGCTGCATATTTATCAGATTATTCAGATGACAGATTTTGCCAGAGCTGTGTCTTTTATTGAAAGATTTGGAAATGCATCTTGCCAAAGTTTTACCGAGAAATAGCTGTTAGAAATGAAATGACTGGCTAGTAATCTTCATCCAGGCTGGATTTGCGGGAGACTATGCTCCAAGAGCTGTGTTCCCTAGCATTGTCGGCCGACCTCGCTATACTGGAATGATGGCTGCTCTGGACCGAAAGGATGCCTATGTTGGGGATGAAGCTCAATCTGAGAGAGGTATTTTGACATTGAAATACCTGATCAAGAAACCTTTTATAAAGTTTTTGGGACAAGAAATCGGAGGAGGAGCTATTCGTCTCCAAGACCATATTTCTACCAAAATACTTGAATTCCCAGCTAAACTCGAAGGTCTGAAACAAATCCAACAGTTTTTGGGAATTTTAAATTATGCCAGAAATTACATCGAAGACCTATCTAGATTAGTAGCACCGCTTTATACTAAGACTAGATTAACGGATCAAAGGCACTTCAATAGTGGAGATGTCTTGTTGGTCAGAGAAAACAAAGGAAAGAGTTAACGAACTTCGTAAACTCAAAATTCCTTTAGATACTGACTATTTAATAGTGGAAACTGATGGATCCTTCGAAGTGGGCAGCAGTTTTATTAAGTAAACAGAATAAATACCCTCCAAAATCTAGTGGGAAATTCAATGAAGTGATAGACAATCACTCTTCAATAGATTGTGAGCTTCTAGCAATAAAATATGCTTTAGAAAACTCTGAGCTTTTCCTCATGTCCAAAGATGATTTTACTATAAGGACAGATTTTGAAGCCGTTGTTAAATTTTATAAAAACAAAAACGAGAAACAATCTTCGAAAGGAAGGTGGCTCAATTTTATGGATACATTATTAGGCAGAAATTTTGTATAGAAAAATAGAACATATTAAGGGTACTAACAATCATTTGGCTGATACACTGTGCAGGAACATACAAGAGGAAAAGAGAGGCTTTCAAGCCTACCAGGGAAAGTGACATTAAGGTGGAGAGGAATACGAGAGCTGAAGCAAAAGGGAAAGCTAGAGCTTCTAGCTCTGCAATTGAAGAGGGAGTTGTTAAAAGCCTCAAAAAGATAAGTTATGGATCAGTTGAGCTGAACTGGTTTGATCAGACCAGTCCTAGAGTATATAGGGCGCCAGTCTCTCTCCCAGAAGCAGCAAAATGCATCCTGGACAATATCTGGCTCTGCCATTGTTCAAGGATCAAGAACGGCAGATACATGATCAATTGTCTCAAAGCTTGTGTGGAATATTTCACTAAAGCGGAGAGTCATCCATTCTATGTCGTCTTCGAAGGCAAAGTCCCAGGAGTGTATGCTAGCCAAGGGCAAGCTCAGGAAGCCATGGGGGACATCAAAGGCGCAGTATACCAAGGCTTTAAAACCCTTGAAGAAGCAAAGGCAGCTGCTACAGAAGTCCTTGGAGATGGATATTACATTACTCCACATCTAAGGATATACAATGAAAAACTAAACTGGCAGCCAGAAAAGGACAAGAGTATATTTTGCTCTCACTGTTCCAACACAAAGCAGAACGTAGAGACGCAAAATACAACAATAAAGGGACTCGTGGCAACAATCTCTGAAACTAGCACCAGTGCAGCTACGTGGAGAATGTACTACGAGGAAGCCAAGAAAAGAGAAACAGAGCTGGAAAAAACTGTTGCAGTTCAGAAAGCTAGAATCTCACATCTGGAAGAACTCGCAACAGGCAGCTCAACAGACACAGGAATAATAACGGACTTGATAGAATCCAAGTTCGAAAAAATGTCGAGCCTCATGCAAGACTTGGCAATGGACCAAATGCAAAGCCTCAAGGAAATTATGACTAGGGAAGGATCGCCATTAGAAGAGCAGCCCGAGGCCCAAGAAGGGAGTGAAGCATAGGATTCCTCCGGACAATAATTTGAAGAAAGGACAATAATAGAGGAATCTTCACTTCTTACTCGAAGGTACAAACTATCGGGTTTGTGACGGAGGTATCTTATCACATGCAAATTGTTGACATGTGACAAGGAAAATTCTACCGTCCAGCTACTGTATGGTCCAGTAGGTGCTCTCCACCGCCCGATCAGCTCCTTCAATTTGAACTGTCCGCTTTAATTAACTAGTTATACCAGTTGCAGGTCATTTCATCTTCCTCCCCCTGACTTGTTGAAGAAGTTTCGAATCTGTAGATCTGTCACTCTTTCTCCATCATTGTGTTGCTCAATCGCTCGCTTCGCTCTTTCGCTCCAACACTTCATTACTCCATCCTTCCTCTAATCCCTCGCTACGTCGCTCCATTGCCTCCATCACCGCTCGCTCGGCCCCTCGGTCTCATGCTTGCTCGTGCTGCTCTCTTGCTCCATCACTTGCTGCTATCAGTTTTAAGTAATTTATTTTCTGTTCGGACAGCTGAATTTATCGAGTTTTAGAATTGGAATGCTGGTAAAAACCTTAGATTTATGGGCATGGGATGGGATTCTCAGCCAAGCAAAGATGTTGAAGAAGGTCAGTGATTCCCAATTTGAATGGTTTGAATATTTTTCATTTGGTTGTTATTATCCTTTTTTAAAATTACTGAGAATATTCAGAAGCACTCCGACTAAGAAAAACACAATGAAATCATGTTTCCTAATAAACAAGAAAATATAGCAGTATGTGGAGACAAAGACTTCCTAAGCCTTTTTCATTACTTACTTGGCAATATTTTGGATTTCTCTTTGTTGGTATCCAATTTTGAATAAGAATTTTGTTTTGGTTACATCAATCTCCAACATCTTGGCATGTTCAGTTCCCAAAATCATGATTTTTTAAAAATATTTAGATGAAGATTCCTCAGTTAGATTACTAGCTATAATCATGTTTACTTTTTAGAGTTGATTTTTCAGGGTGTTATCGTATCACTGACAGGTATCAATTCCTCACTGGGGGCTGCTCCCATGTTTATTTTGTTGATAGTCAGGACAGAGTAATTTTCTCTTAAAATTGATGATGCGAGTGCTTGTGGTAGATGATGATGGAATCATAGGATCAGGGCTGACGATGTCATAAAACGAAATAATATTTTGTAATAATAATTCCCTTCTTCGTCAAAGAGACTCACTATGTCATAATTATTTCCACGGTCACAGCTATGTCAATAGAGGAGCATAACCAGATAAATAGGTAATGTACAGAAGTCATACTTACCAAGAGCATTTGGTGCAGTAGGCGCCAGCTGCCTCCATCTTATTGTCCTTATATCAACTCAAGCTTATAATTTTACCTCTGAATTCTTCTCAAGGTCATGAATATTCTGACCTGATGATCCAAGAAATCAGGAAACGCAAGCTTACAATGTCAAGTAATGTCTATCTACACATCGGTCACTGAGATTATATGCATATCTTACTTGACTGACTCCATCGAGCTTGAAGCAATGACAATTTGGACATGATCTGCATGTGTTATAAGCCGCAGAACTTGGTAAGAGGCACCTATTCAGAGGCTGAAGAATGAGTAAAATCAGCTAGTTCTAACTAAAGAAGAATAGATATACAAGCACAAACATATGGCTTGTAATAAACCTTTTGACGTAAGGAGCAATGTGCTGGGTCCAGGCAGGATGTCCATAGGCGATCTTTGGGCAATCATAAATTGGTGAAGACAATTCTGTCCTCTCTTCTTAACAGGGGGAAGTCAGAAAGAACATTTTCTGCAGAAAAGAATTGATGAGGACATCTGCCAACATCATATCCGGCTCTTTATTGGGCTCCGATATCCCAGAAAGATCAGTACAAGCAAGATTCTGTTAAAATTGAACAAGGTCAATCTACAAAAAGACTATCTAAGCAATGAAAACTAAATCAAAAAGTAACTGGTTTCACTCATTAGACGTTGCTGGTATTGTAGGCTTTTTGCATGCTGAATTTCTCTATGTACAGTAGAAGTATGGAGTAGCAAATTAATTGGGCAAATAACTTTTTGTAGCATGAGCAATTAAATTCTCTGGAGAAACGCCAAATGATTAATCTATCTAACAGCAGAAGATGTCTTAAAAAATCGTCCTAAATGAAATGCAACCACTATCCTCAGGGGCACAGCAGGGGGGGCATTGCGCCAGCCCAACTTACCCTATCCCTGATCGCCCTCTTGTTTGAAAATTGAACTTTAATTATTACGAACTGCAAAAACATTTTGCTATTATTACTATTGCAAGGACAACGAATCTTTGACAGACTAACTACTGAAAATTTATACCAAGGTGAATTCAAAAGGGTAATTGATAAAACATATATTCTTTACAGGTTCTGACTGATGGTGGACAACCCCAACACATGATGAAACTGTTTTACTCATTATGCTGCAGTACAGCTGAAATGCTACTGCAGAAAAAGAAAGCTGGCTTGGATCTAATTATCCCCCAGATGTCATGCTATATTATCAATGAAAAGCTGTTACTCTAGAGAATTAGAAGCACGGATCCCATACTAAGTCCTGAAACAAAGACTACATACTTGTCTTTTCCTTTCTGAAGCCAACGAACACAAATCACGTACTATCAGTGTGAAAAACGTAAATATATTTCTAAAAAAAGGTAAATATGGTCTGCTCAAACGTGAATTAGCTAGACTTACTTGTGCTTTTGAATGCCATGCGATGAAAGTAAATATTTATGTACAAGCAGCCCTTCATCTGAAATACATTGATAAAACAATGACCGTTGCTTTTAAGAAGTTATACTGGTCCATGCCCGCATAAAGCAATGCAACCGTACTTTGAGGCAATGTTGAAAAAAACATATGAAACTGACTAGTAAATTCTTGTCAATAGAGTTATGATTGAGAGAAAAAATTATGAAACAAAGGACAAGGTGATTGCTAAATCAAGGAATAAATAGCAACTAATGATTCAGACATCACAATTCCATTTTCAGCAGTCCTAATAATTTGAATTGAAAAAAATAAGTGCAACTTTCTTTTCTCATTTACCAAATGATGCATTATTTAGGATGAGCAGGGGAGGTTAGAGAGATACTTCTCTATACCAGCAGAGATAATATCTTATTAGTTAATGTGCTTTAGGCGTAAAAAAGGTTACCTGTCACACAAGCTGAAGATAAAAGAAGAGGACCTCCAAGATTTACTCGGTTGCCTTCGTCTTACAACCAGACAATCATCATTTTGCATAATATTGCGGGGCCTTGCAATTGAAGTCGCAGATCTCTGCATATTGCAATTGCATGGAACACTAACCAAGAGCAAGACAGAGATTTAACTATGGAATTTTAATCCATCAGCATAATAGATGACATTTGCCTCGTCCGTTGCTTGCCGTCGTCCGACACTTGCTATCATTCGACGCTTGTCGACCATCGCTCGCCGCCGTTCGATGCTCGCCACCGTTCGTCGCTAGTCGTCGTCCAACGCTCGCCGTCGCCTGACTCTCCGGAGCCGGAGGCTCACTGCTGTCCAGTCGGCTCTCGTGAGATACAAGGGCAAAAATGATTTTTACACAAAATGGTGCTATTTTTGAAAAAATAATATAAAGCGGTGCTATACATGAGAGATGGAAAAGGAGATGGGCTAAATTTGCCTATCAACACTTAATTTTTATATGAATAGTTAATACTATTTATTGAGCAAAAAATATAAATAAATAATATTTTGTATAAATATTTCACATACAGCAAAAATAGAAATACTTTTTTTGTAAATATTTTGCTTTATTAGATAACTGTGCCAATTCTTTTTGTAGAAGCAAATAGTGAATACAGCTTAAAAACCATCGGTAAAAAAAAAATTACAGTTTAAAACCTTGTTTGCATATGTTAGAGGAAAGACTGAAAAAATAACAAACTCTTTTTAAAATTTTTTAGGGATTTTTATTTTAAGAGGTGTTTAGTTCGAGAATTGTTATATTATGATAAATGACTTTTAACGCTATTACAAAATAATTTCATCGTATAAATTTCTGTTCACATCTTGACGCGTGTTCCCTCAAAAATTGTGCAAATCGTACGCACATCAAAATTTGAGAGAAATTAGCATAATGAAATTACCGTGTACTGCACACCGGCCTGATCGAAAGAGTCGACGCATCCCGTGGATCGCTTCCCGGCCGTAACATCTTACATTAGAATAAGCAGCTGTTCATAGTTAACTATCAAGAAGCTTCGACTCTCCATGACTGCATATGCGTTCTAGACGACGGCTGATTTTTTATATTTACAATTCTACCGATAGGAACTGGGTTGAATTGACTCTGATTTTCGTCCTGAGACACCGGCATTGTTAATTGTTCCCCCCCGCTCATCTCCGCCAATCAATTGAGATTGAAGGCGGCTCGATGAATCCCACACGTCCTTCAATCACTAGAAGATGCGGCTTTTTTTTCCCAATTAGTACAGCTGATATTTAAAAATTTAACGAGTTCTGACTAATTTAAGTCGAATCGGGTGAGCCCACTAGAAGATAAGAGCTCCCTCAAGATAAATTTTTTTAATTTACAAGACTCGAATTTGAAATTTTACTTTAAGAAAAAAAATATATATATATGTTTTATCATTTTTCCAATTTCCTAAGTTAGCCAAATCATGCCTTCATACTAATATGCGGTCTGACTAGGACCCCTGAGAATTAATAGTTTTTTCTGTTTATATTACATGATAATATCATAGAATATAATAAAGAATTAATGGAAAATAAGATGAATTATCGATTAATTGATTGGGTAGTTTGGGGGAGATGGTAGGTCGTGACCGCTGATGTAGCAATTTATAGTGTGAACCCGTGAGACTCAACTGTTGCACGTCGCACGCGAATTTGACTTTTATAATTATCCAAAAAAAAATCGAAAATCCACTTAAAGGTGACAACCCCTCGCCACGCACCTCTCCCTCCCCAGCACGAGAGTCCTGGGCGCAGTGTTAATAAGAATTTTTATAAAATTTAAAAAGAAAAATAGTTTTAAAATAATTTTATTTTATTTTTTGGTCACGTGATGACACCGTTACATGCAATAATTTCTAGTTTCTCCTCCCGAGCAAGTATTTCGTGGTGGTTTGATCTCGATAGTATTTATATGGTGGTACTAATTAAAAAAATTTAATTATTTTTAAGTTTTTTATAAACTTTAAAAATAATCATTTAAATAATTGAATTCAATTGATTAGTATTGTCATGTAAATTTGTTATTTAGTAACACTGTTACGTGTAAGACTTTTTCTCCCTCCTCCCTCCCGCTGCTCAAAATGTCTTAAGGTCAGGAAATTCGAGTTTAGTTCTCACGGGTTGAGATTTTATTCGCTCCATTTAAAGTGTGACATTCAGAAATTTAACGAGTTCTAACTAATGCAAGTTCGAATTCATGTCAATTCACAGTCGGAGGCAAAGTCCTACCAATCATGAGTCTCTCCCGTTCACGAGACCCGAATTCGAAATCTTGATTGAGCGAAAGGGGTATCAAATTATTTCAACCAATAACGTTGGTATATTATCTGGGCTGTTTATGATTCGTATTTCACATTGCAACTCGAACGGAGCAGGTCGCCGGTAGCCCGAGAGACTGAGCAAAGAAGCACGTGCGGTATGAACACAGAGAATGTCTCCTTTCCTTTTCTTTTAACTTGGGCAACCGTCTGTTGGGACCTGAGTGGCACACGCCATCGCCAACTGCACCCAATACGCGACCGGGACTCTTCTATGAATACAGCATATATATATATACACACACCCACACATACACGGAGAAGATTATAAAGAAGAGAAATATCCATATATATATATATACACACACACCATCACTAATAGTTTAAGCTGGTAAATATGGATTCTAACCTTTTATGGGTTCGGTAAAAACTTCATACCATTCGCAATATTGTAACATGGCATCTTACTGTGAATACTCAACATGCTGTTGCAAGTTAATAAATTACAGATGAATTAAATTACAATACGTTATAAACAAATAATCGACCTTTACAGTTCATTGCAGTATTTTATTTTTATTTTCTTTTCATGTAGAATACGGACCATATCTAGTATTGTGCTATGAGGAATCTTTTTTAAATATTTTCCCGATGCTTTTATTACCTTTTTATCAGTGCCCTCTTGAAGCTTTCAAGAGGCGGACTTTTCATGCGGTAAACAGTATCCGATTAAACTCGCTGAATGCATCTCGTGTCGGGATCAGGGCCAAGCCGATGTCGGGGACGGCATTAAGGTTCGGTCAATAAATCGACGATCCTCGTGGTCTCGAAGGAAAAAAGAATTATATTAATGAGCTATGTAAGTGTAAGGGAATAATACCAAATTAATTTTGCCCTTTGGGTGCCTGGGCAAGATTTGAAACCACAGAAGCGCTAATCTCGTAGCACGCTTCCCTTCGTAGTTTATTATTAGCTTCATTTATCTTTAAAAAATTAGAGAGAGAGAGAGTGATATATATATATATATATAACCAAGCGCCTTCCGAACTAGGGTGGTTGCGACACCTCCTTTACACGCAAATTAATTATATAGTTATACCTATAAAACAATGAGAGGTACAACCGGCCTGTGTGTATATAATGAAAATGTGTGTTTCCATAAATCTGCCATCCCGATAATCATCTAAGGTTCCGAAACTGAATTTGGTACAATGATATCTGTCTCGATCTAAAATTAATAAATCTCAGGGTTAGTTTTTATCAGTGGGAGGGACCGTATATGTACTTCTCTATTCTCCTCATCCTCGACTAAAAGGGAAAAAAATCATCCAAACCTTCAATAACGTAATAATCGGTTGCTTAACAAGATATAGAACAGTGCGAATTGGTGGAGGTGGTCTGACATATCATCCTTAAACATGTTCTCGAGGTCGAGTTTTACATAGAAAAAAAAAACCTATGATCTGCAGCGAATTTTACCTAAGTCGGTTATCATCCATTACATTAATGAATATCTACTACAAGTGAATAAAGTTTAACAAAAGTATTGAATGAGAAAGATGATTCAGTACAATCGGTACTGCTCTCGTCCTTCCTAGGTTCGATCTCCCCTCTTGGCTGCCTTCTAGACCTACATGTCTCATTGTACACTGAGAAAATATTGAATTAGATGGTGGAGTCAATATTGATGGACATTTATTAACCCTAAGCCTCCTCTTTGGGCTATCTTATGCTACAAGTACATATACATACATACAAACATACATACATACATATATATATATGTATGTAAATAGAGAGAGATGAATACTTTATATAAACCTATTGAGCATGCCCACACGAATGTTTACTTGGCTGCCTTATATTATCCACTTGCTGAATATAAAACTTACGATGCGTTCGGCACTTCTCGATCATGTCACTGTCTCAAGTTCTTCACACATTTTACAGAACACCAACCCATGTTCGGTTTCCTTCCAGCACGTAAAAGTCACAGATTTTTCGAGGGGTTCCGTCCGAGATTAACGATTCTCGTTAATTGCCGGTCCAGCATACCGTGGCAATCCAGCAATTGTAAGAGCTGATCGATATCATTTGCATTAGAACTCGAGATTTCCATGCCGATTCCAAAACGTGCCGGACCTCGACTGGCATAAGTTCAAAGAAAAAAGCTCGATATCATATCATACGACTAGGTAGGCTCAGTTCATTTACAGTCGAGTCCTCCTGTCTTCCGTTAATCGAATTTCGTTTTCACACATTATAATGTACCGAACATGGGGTTTCGAGGTTATGAAATGTATGAGGAAATTTAGGGCTTGCGGGTCTTCATTGCTCGATACGATTTAACCAGGAGAAAAGAGGCACAGCACCCAGAGGATCGATGGAATTGGACATTTTCAAATCATCAAGGAAATACAAGATACTTCAACAAAGTAAAACCCTAGAGTTCAACCTCGGACAAACAAACAAAAAAAAAAGAGAGGGGGAAAAAGACAAAAACGGGATAGAAGAAGAACAAAGAGATCCAGTTCATATCATGAGCTGCTCATAAAGTATATCCAAATGGAGGCACCATCGAAGTTTGATGACCGTGGCGGCCTTTTCCCAGATCAATGCTGCAGCCTAGATTTTCGATCTAGAGACCAACCTCGATCGATCCTCCTCTCTTACCTATGCAAGAAATCCACTCAATTTTGGCACCGATAGAATAACCCACTAGATTTAATAATGATTCGATATCACCAAACCTTCAGCAAAGGAAAAAACCCAAAAAACCAGTTCCATCTTCTTCTTCTAGGTAAGTTGACTTGCTTCCAATGACGGATGAATGTGATGAGAGGGATCCAGGGGCAGTAAGGGCAACCCACTAATGTCCTGAATGAAGCGGTCTATATCCGAGAACGCCGAGAAGTAATCTTCATGATGAGAAGTATTAGTAAACAGACCGTGTAGTGGCTCCATCTTCCTTGAGATCATCGATGGCTTGTTGTGCTGACTCGTGGTTCTCCCAGTGCGGTCATCCAGTGATTTCTTGGGAACCTTCCCGTGCTTCCTTTTGCTGGAGCTGGTCGGGTCCTGGCGATGGTTGGTACTCGCGGGTTTTCCCGTGAGCCTCTGAACGAGTTCCCGGAAGTTCGCGACATCGGTCTTGATGATCTCGGGTGTGAATATGTGGATTATGCGGATCTTGGGCTTGACTTTGGCGATCAGTCTCGAGTCTCGGTGAATTGACAGCGGCGGAGGAGCAGCACTGGCCATGAACTTTTGCTTCCTCATGATCTTGTCCTCCATGGCTCAGGGAGATCGAGAGAGGGGGGGGAGATAGAAGCCAGAAGGTAGTTGGTAAATCTTATTCTGTATTAGAAACAGAAGGGAAAGACCGGCTCTTATATAAGAAGAGAAAGAGAGGGAAGAATTTAAAATATACAAAAGCAAAATTTGCGTTTGGTATATATAAATGAAGTCAATTAAGAAAAAAGAGAAATCGATCGTTGTACTATCATTCATATAATAGAAAGAGATTTTAAATTTAATTTTTATTGATAAAATTTTTCAAGTTCTTTGAATTTCTATATTTCCGATCTCTTTTTAAATTTATGGGCCTATATTATAACCAGATAAAAAAAATTAATTAAGCTGTCTCGGAGTGAAAGATATGTTCGGTTGAATTGATTATATGTTTATCGATCATTGTCTGACATAGGGCAGGACAGCCGATAAAATAACTCAGCAAGGAAGGAAGAAAAGGACAGAATAAAGTCTAATCGACATAAGACATGCTAATACGCTGATAATATGCAGTACGTCGTATTCAGGTTCGATTTTCCATGAAATCGATATCTAGAAATTAATGGCGGGTTCCAGCCTATAATACACCATCGGTGAATTAATTTGTTGTTATATCGCCGCGTGCGACCAATATAAAAAAAGAAGATGTGGGACCCTTCTAAGTTTATTAGTGATCTACTTGGAAATTAATTAATTTTGTTGGTGGTCCTATATTTACCTTTTCATTTTCTCGCTCGGTTAAAATCTAGAAATTCGTCTTAATCTCTATTATTATATGTAAACACGAAGTGGTTGTGGTGTCTTTTTACGGTTTTGAAACTGTGCACCATCTTATTTATTTGATAAACAATTGAATAAGAACGGGTTTATCATTTTAACGTGTCCATTTAACAGGTCAATTTCCATCGTCCACTTTTTTCTCAATTTCTAGTTACATTATCGACTTCTCACTATTTTCTCTTCCACTTAAAACTCCCCTCCTCTCTCTCTCCCGCCACATCCTTTGTTCTTTCTATAGATATATTTTTAATTCTGATATTTTATTTCTCATTGTTTTGTCACTAACATGTACTTATAGATTACGAATACGGTCATTTGTACATACAAATTACGAATATAGTTCACTTTTATAAATATCTAATTTGAACGTTAAATATATATTGCTCTTTAATTACGATTGAATAAGTATTTCTAATAATTTTATTGAAATAACGCATATCGTGCGTAACACGAAATAAGCCTATGATTAGAACCACATTGACCTATTTAGGACCTGTTTGTGTGAAAGAAAATTATAGGGAATAAATAAAATAAACTGAGAAAAGAATAAATAGAGAATAAAAATTGAATTTTGATGGAGTAATAATAATTTAAAAATGATGAAAAGATTAAAGTGATTTTTTTAAACTTAGGTCGAATAATATAGGGTACGGTGTACGGTAGCACACGTGGCACTGACAGTGTAACCGTCGGATCTGCACGTGAAGGCAAACGGCTTACGGACGCTGCAGGGGAAAGGATCAGACGAGAGACAGAGAGATCAGATCAGATCCTTCGTCACCGAGATCGCTCACACGGGTCTCGTGCCGGCCGGCTGGCCCCGCCCCCCCTCAACGCCATAGGGAGCTCAACTCGCCACGTGGCATCCCATGGTCGCGGTTTTCAGCGGGGCCCAGCAACCGCGTATCATTGTAGCACATCGATGGAACCAGTGGATTACGCGGTCGGGAGCAGTTGAGGGAGGCCTTCTTGAGCGCACGACTTGGCAACGCTAGCTGTATCCTTTTGATCTCCCCCATCATTTATCACTTCATTATATTGCGAACATGAGATAACCAATGACATAGATTTTGGTATTCGAAAGTTCAATCGATTTCAATTAATTCAGGTTTGAATATGTTCAGCTCCTATAATAACTCTTTTAATCATTAATTTCTCCTGATCGCGGGACTCGTACATGAGATAACGCTTAAGAAAGAGAGGTATCGAACCGAGTGATGTTGATGGTAATAATAATCAATCAAAATGAAAATCTATTTCGTTCGGGTAGAAGAATGCTGGACTTTTAGAATCGGCCCAGTTTATTTGGGCTAATGGGTCGACTGGTTCATCAAAAAGTGGAGTCTTGTCTGTAAAGATTTTTGCGTGCTGATCAAGTTACTTTAACAATTTTTCTTATAAAATCGTAAAAAAAAGAAAAAATTTTAAAATTAACTTAATTTTATTGGAATAACAAGGGAGCCAGCACTTGGGAGTTGCTCCCGGCCAGCCGAACCGATTATCTCGAACGGCAAGTCATCGGCATTGTCGGATGGACTGAAGCAGCTCAGAACACGGACTCCTAGAGGATAAAGTTCACAGAGCTCTTTTTGTCCCACGTCCACCGACAATGAACCACGGGCAGGACACTTGTAAGTGAAAGAGCAGGTGCTAGTCGCCACGTAAAGACCGTAGCCGTAGAACGCAGGCCGTGTTCATCGCACTGGGACAGTTGCACCAGATAATTTACTATTTTCCCATTTTCTCCGGTTGCGGCATCCACGTGGCAGCTGCTCCTTCTTTTTGAGCTCCACGCGTCAGGCTCCTCGAGCCCTTTATAAGCCCAAGAGGCTGCGCCTTTCTCCACACATCAATCGTACGCGAACTGTTGTCAGTTGTTAACGAAGGGTTCAGAAAATCTAAGCGAGAGATGCAGTCGGGTAGGGAAGCGGCGGCCTCGGCCAAGGAGACGGCGGCAAACGTCGGCGCAGCCGCCAGGGCCGGCATGGAGAAGACCAGAGCAGCTGCCCATGAGAAGGTGATCAGTTTCTCTTCCTCCAACTCACATGTATTAGCATGCTTATATAGATGTGCAGGTCGATGTGCATCCAACATGAAACAGATTTTAGATGTTTAATATTTTACTTGTTGGATTACAAATAGAAGTCCGTATCAAAATCTTTTCATTTTTGAATTTTTTTAACCTAAAACTGTGTCTGTGCAGGTGGACAGGATGACGGCCCACGACCCGCTGGAGAAGGAGCTGGCAACCGAGAGGAAGCACGAGAGGATGGACGAAGCTGAGCTCCGGAAGCGGGAGGCCCACGACCAGAACGCGGCTGCCCGTCAGCAGGCTGCCTTCACCGGCCATGCAGGGCCAACGACGACCGGTGGGCATCAAGCACCCGGGACATATACCACCACCACGACCCAGCAAGACCCGCACCTGGGCGGGTACTCCACGACCCAGCAGGACCCGCGTCTGGGCGGGCACTATGGCCGTGGAACCGGAGGGACATGAATTCCCGGGGTACATGCTGTAGTAATAATAATATAGGATCGTGTCCTTACGACGTTTGTGTTAATTAAGTACTGCTAGATCTTACGATCCCCTTTGATTTTCCTCTTCTTTTTTTTTTTTTTTCCAATTTCCCACACTTGCTTGTTCATGTCTCAAGAGTGGTATGCTTGTATGTAGCACGTTCTCTTCTGTTGCATGGAATAAAAGTTTACCATGTATATAAGGAAGTATCCTCGTTACGAAAAAAGAGGTCCTCTTCTTTTTGGCTTGCTGAATCCTCGCTCTAAGTTCATCTAGGCTGGTTCTCGATTTAAACATCAAGAAAATAAAATTAAGGATGGATCATTCTCAAAATTCGAGGACTCAAGATATGGGGAAGCTAACAATTCACGATCTGTATCTGCTCCACCTCAAATTAGGAGCAACCTCGTACGTTTGTGGGATTGCAATCGATGTGGGGTTTCTGTGTGAGCACAGATTCTGCTTGAGCGGCTGCTTCGTGTGGGAGTGGAAACGGGGTCTTGGTATCTCTAGTTGTCGCACGGTTTCGCTCTGTGGTTACTCCGTACAGGGGCACCCAACCCTCAAAACAGCCACGGGCACCCTTCTTCCGAGGCCCACCCAAAGACCGAGTGAATGTCCAGTGAAGTTGCTGCCGTGGCCCAAAGCTTTTGGCCACGAGCTGCCCGCTTTTGCAGGTGTTGGCACGAGCCGTAGGGACCGTCTTGGTTGAGAGAGATTTTTGAGTTTTTGTCATTGCTATCTATTACTGACGGTACATAATTTCGTTTTATGAATACTATGAAGTAAAGAGTAAATAGGGGTAAATAATATTTCAAAATTTTGTCATCATATTGTACCAATATAAACATTTTTTGAAAATTTAAAAAAGAAAAAGTCGGTGAGAAAGTAAAGAGTACAGTGAGATCGTTTTTAATTAAATTAAAGAAGTATTGATTATTAATAAGTATTCTCTTTAAAATGACTTTTTTTACTATTTTAATTTGATGTGGATGAGACCAGAATCGCCAACATGGAGGGCCCCGTCGAGAGGTATTGTCCGCTTTAGGGTACCAAGTTATGCTCGCCCTTCACGGGTTTATCCTTGAAAAGGCGCCTTCGGAGGGAAGAGGGGTACGCATAAGTCTTATAAGAAACTCACTTCCCCCTTACCTCTCCGATGTGAGATTAGTCTCCATCACACACCCTTCGAAGAGAGAGGTCGAAGCTCGAGTTTGACTCTCAACGAGAGCACCAATGATGTGGATGGGACCGGAATCGCCGACATGAAAGACCCCGTTGAAAGGTATTGTCCGCTTTGGGGCATCGAGTTGTGCTCGCCTCTCACGGATTTGTCCTTAAAAAGGTGTCTCTCGAAGGAAGAGAGGTACGCATGAGTCTTATAAGAAGCTCACTTTCCCCTTACCTCTCCGATGTAGGCGAGCACAGTTCGGTACTCCAAAGCGGACAATACCTTTTGACAGGACCTTTCATGTCGACGATTCCAATCCCATCCAAATCATTGGTGCGCTCTCGTTGAGAGTCGAACTCGAGCTTCGATTTCTCTCTCCGAAAGGTGTGTGATGGGGACTAATCCCACATCAGAAAGGTAAAGGGAAAGTGAGCTCCTTATAAGACTTACGCGTGCCTCTTTTCCTTCGGGAGGCACCTTTTTAAGGACAAACCCATTAAAGGCGAGCACAGCTCAGTACCTCAAAGCAGACAATACCTCTCGACGAGACCCTCCATATCGGCCTATCCACATCATAATTCATTCTCAATCAGGAATAAGTTTTAATTTCAGAGACAACGTGGCAAGCAATACCCTGCTGATATTTTGTTTTTCAAGTTTTTCTTATTGTCTTCAATTTTGAAATATTTTTGTTAAAAGGCTGTTTTCGAAGAGAACATAATTTTTAATGGAAAAGTAATGATAGGATCAATAGTAAAAATAGAACACATCGAGTATATAAATGATAAAAATAAAGATTTAAAATAAAATATGTAGGTGGAAAAAATCAATCAAATTATTTGATTTATAATAATTGTCTCAACTCCTTAATCGATTAATATTAATTTAATTCATTATTAAATTTAACCATCGCCTGGGAATTTCTTAAAATAAAGGCACTTGTCTTGCTCGGTGGTAAAAAGATCGAAGGAAAACAGGTTAAAGAATCGCTGAATGCGAAACGTGTAAAGCCCATTCCAATCCAATTTCTCCCCTCTCTGCAAAGTCTGCACTTCGCTGATGATCTCTCTCTCTCTCTCTCTCTCTCTCTGTGGAGGAGCGTTTTTCTCCGCGGAAAGAGGCTGTATCGGCAGGTACTATTTATCCGATCATTTCTCCCGCAGCTGCAACGCTCAACGCTATTTCCTTCCTCGCTCAACGCCTCGTCGATGGATCGTTTCGATCATTCCACCCTCCCGTGCGTCCAATCCTCCTGCCGGACAGACCGTGCTCCTCAAATCCTCTGCCCTTGGCTCCCGGAAGGTGATTCTCCTTTCTGTGCTCGATTCAGTGGTCATTATTTTGTTTTCTCGATTCTCGTCGCTGATTTTCCGTTTCCTGACGGTCTCGGATTTCTTTTTTGATTGATTCTCTTCTGCAGTCTATGATTTTGTTTCCTTCCATTGATCGGGCTAATAGTTCCTTGATGTGTCTATTTTCTAGCTTTCGGATTCTATGTGGTGGATTCCGGTTTCTCAATTGTTTTGGGTGCTGTTTCGCTTAATCTAATAGGCAATTCCACGATCTGATATTTTGTCTTCCTCCGAGTGATTGGGCCGGCTGTTAACTTATATCTTGCGTCTAGATTCTGCTGAGCGATTTCTGCTTTGTCCTGATTGAAGTTTGAGTGTTTTCTATTAATTTTAATTGGCAACTCTCTGATCTATGATCTGGACTTTTGATGTTGATGATTCGGCTCTCACGTTTCTTCTTATTTCTGTGTAGGAGATTCTGTTCTCTCTCTTTCTATGATCTTGATCTAGCGTTATCTTTTAGGCGATTCTCTTAAAGCTCCAACAGGTGTCTTCTTTTTTACAGTGAATTTTGCTTATTACAATTGAAGACCTGATGCAGTTTTAGCTCACATTCCTGTTTATTATTATCCGTCATCATGATCTGGAATTTCACTTTTCATGAATTGCATGATAGCTTCACCATGCCATATCATCCTATCTCTAGATACTGGTTCTTCTCTAAAAGAACTATAGTTTCGTTTTGCTCAATTTTGCTTAGCTACTGCAAGTAATATCTCTACTTTATGATCTTTAATTTAAGCCGGTAGCTCCTTTTGTTGATTAATTTTCTATCAAATGATATGTTTGCTGGAATGGCAAAAAACTTATTTGTTCAGATTGAACTTCAATTCGACTGATAATTAGATGTCCAATCCTCTGTTGGGTCTCTGATAAACTATAAAGGCAACTTAATCTTACTTTCTGATATTAGAGCTCTAGTAATTTTTTTACTTGACATATCTTTCACATTATTCCTAAATAGTGAGGTACATATATTCCTATTGAACACCAACATGCAAATGGTTTTCACTTTTAAGTGCCGTGATGCTTACCCTCTGGATTAATGTGGAACCAAACAAGATGCATCAGAATTATTTCATGTCGGGATCTTGAAATGTGGTCCAAGGCTGCTTGTTCTATTGTAGATTAAATACTCATCATATGTTTGTAGACATTGTGAACATTTCATTCACTGCTTCAAGCCCACTTAACTTTCTAAAATAGCATGTTCTGATGATTGTTCTGTCAAACGGTCATGGTTTTTCTCAACTATCACATGATAATCTGAACTTTGCTTGTCCATCGCTAACTCCAACTGCTTGGAAACTCATCTCAGGGTAATGTGATGAGTTTGGCTCTTTTGCTTGGTATGTATTGTGCCCTCATTGTAACGGATAGGATATACCGATGAGTTGGGCCTTCGTTGAATGTAGAATGTTCATATTCTCAGCATTTAGCATTTTTATGTTTATTTCTCAGATACATTAGAGTATTCACATCAGTTTACTGCAACCCAGGAACTCATCATGCTAATGTTATCGCTTGATATCCTTTGAACAGGAGTTGAAGATAAGGTTGTCGAGTGAGGTAGACTGATGCTTTCTTCATAAAGGCCTGCCACAGGTATGAGTTCCATCATTGAGCAAACATACTGTTTACTGTGAGCCAGTGTTTTAAATAGAGTTGGCGTTGAATCTTTCCCTTCAAATTGCCTAGTTTATGGCAAAGCATGCGTTAACCGCATCAACTATTCATGTTTGTGCTTTGGTCTGCAGAATGGATGGGAACAATATTTGAATCCAAACAGAGAATGATCCCCAACATAACAAATTCAAGTTCAAAAATTGGACATGGGGGGCAGAGAAAATGTTGGTAAAATAAATAAAAATCTGTTTACAAGGTTTTCCCCCCTGAGTTTCCTTTATCAGCTGTTAAATGAAGAAAATGGAGCTGATAACATTCTCAAATATGTTCCAGGGGTTCATCCAGGATATTGACTCCATCATCATCTCCAGCAGTTAGGTCTATTCATTGATCAGCAGCAACCTCGAGTTGGTAAACTCTCTCCTTTTCATCCTCAGAGCTGGTCCAGCAGCCGCCCGCCTACATCTCCCTCTGCTCTCCATCTGTATTCAAACAGATATTTGACAGATTCCAGTGAGATCGGTTTGGATGAGCAGAAAATTGAGGTTGCAACCGTGCAGATAAAAGGAGAGTAAGCGGATGGGAATATATCTGCATCATTTAGCGGCAACTTGGTACGTTGCTTCCTCTTTGTCAACTAGTTTCAAATGGCATATTATGTACATTTATAACTTTTGAGGGCAAATGCATACAGACAGTTACAAATTGAAGAACCAGCCATTCTCCAGTTACTGGTGCATGAGACGATGCTTCCATACACAAGAAACTGCAGCAAAGGATTCTATGCTTTCAGATGTGTCAATGTATCAATTACCACTTTCACCATCAGATGCTTCTCCAAGCCTTGCAATCGCATCAACAAGGGCTTGTTCATGCTCCTGTACGAAAATGAATAGCAAAAGTTTCAGATTCAAGAGAGGCAAAGGGAATAGGATAGGAGCCTCGAAGCTCTGTATCTCACTTTCAGCATCCTCTTTGCCTTAGCAATCTCCATCGGGTCTGGGTTGCTCGCAACAAATACCCTCTCCACCTGACATTACAGCAACAACATCAACAAACAGACATGCATGTCACTAAGGGTGTGATATACATTGTTTATACATATGCAAACTGTTCAGGCTTTGTTTGCGGACCTCCTTCACTAGTGCATCTGTGTTGTAAAGCTCGATTTCGTCAGGTAACATCTTCGTGCCCCCGTTTTGCAATGGCACGCTTTCTTTTCTGGGCTGGCTCCTAATGGGCCCTCTCCCCCTTCCAGCAGAGCTTGGAGGACCACTTCGAGCAGAAGTCTTCTTAGGGGCCGTTGGACCCCCACGGCCCCTTCGATTGAACATGGACGGGTCTTCATCCCATCGAATATCTTCCGGCGATATCTGTACAAACCATATTGTGAAACAATTCAATCAGACGGTCTCTCACTGCTAAGTCAGAAAACATGGCTGCCACTTCAGATGATCTAACTCTAATATTGAAACCATGACATCTAACAACTCCTACATCCAAGACTGGAAAAAAATTGATTAAGCTCATCATCCCCCCCATACTCCCAAATCTTATGGACTTTCCCCATCAGCAAGAATCAGATCCCTCTAGATTCATCGGCATTCGTAACAAGAAATTCGAATTTAATACGAGGTATTTAGGACTTCAAATATTGAAAGAAAGTGCGAATTAGATGACAGGCATATGAAAAAGGTAATCGGAACGAAGCTAACCTCTTTGAGATCCACCCATTCCCAGGTCTCATTGGGAGTATGTATATCATACACTAGAGCATGCCTTCCCTACAGAAAGATTCTCATTATATATCTACCAATCCAAGAGCAAAAGCAATTAACAGCTATCCAGAAAGGGCTCGGAAATACCTCTGTGGGATTGTAATCTGTAATCACGGCTTCATAAAAGTTGTTATCATCAGGCCATCTTGTCCACACTCTTTTCCCGATAAGCGAATCTTGCTCAGCAGATGCATTAGTGGTCATGACGGCGGAACCACGATTGTTGTACGGCCTGGTATTCGCCGGCCCTGAATGAGGATACTGAATTGGCTTCACAGAAGATAAACCCTGTAGATGTTGTACCTGCCATATATAAATGGATTGAGAAAAATAAGGACAATAAATGAAATTAAGTTTCCTTTGATTAAATTAGTGCTCCACAAAGAACAACCGGCTACGCACACAACCTAACATCAATTAACCGAACCTGATTGAACAATAACTCGTTCTTCCAAGTTCCAGGCACGGCTCACTAACAAAGACAAAGAACTCAAAATGATGCATCGCATACCAATTGGGATGTCTTCTGCTTCTTGCGAGATCCAGAAACTGTAGGACTCGGTAACAGATTGTGAAGGGGCTGAGAGGTGCTGAGCATAGCGGTTTGGTTTCCTCCTGCCTGCCTCCACTCCCTAATGATATATGCACACTGTATAAGGTGCAAGATATCGATATGAAAAATGCCATATCGATGTTTCCCAACAACTGGGAGATTCCGAAATGACAAACCTTATCCTTCGAATTGTCTCATCGGCATTGGCTCTCGAGAGAAGTTCTCTGTGTTCATCATCAGATACTCTCAGTTCCTTTCTAAGCTCAGTGATCAAACTTTCTTTCTCCTGATACCAGATAACACGGGATGATTTAGAACAGATTGGCAGAAGGATGAATAGATTGGGTAAGCGAGTAGAATGAATTTAATTACCCAAGTGATGGCATCAGATTGAGCTTTGAAAGCACGAAGGACAGCGGCATATGCCTCTTGCTCGAGACTGCGAATCTGGGCCTCCATGTCAATGATCGCATGAGATGCGGTGACAGAACCTACAGCACACATTCCATTTCCCACAATATGTCCTCTCCTTGAATTTCTATTCTGTTATGACGGAGGATGATCATCATCAGTACCAGTATGCACTCCACAAACAAGGAGAACTCATAACACGATGGATTCATAGCAAATGGTAATATTTCTCAGACAAATATAATGTCGACAATCATTGAACAAGAGAAAATACTTGAACCAAGAGAGAACCCACGGTCAGCAAGTCATGTGGGCAGAGCTTAACAAGTGTAAACTACCTAAAAATTGGAAAAGGATCGATCTTCATATCCAAAACTGCAGCTTTTCCGGTTTCGGTCAATTTACTATTATCCTTTGATGACTTCTCATCCACATGCTCCATTTCCAGGGTTATGCAGTGCTTGAACTCATCTAACCGCTAAGCCCGATTACCGGTATGTACTTGGTCATCTACAACTCAGACATTCATCAGTAAATTCTTCACAGCACTCAAAAGGACACTTCTTTATCCAAATCGAACCACAAAAACACACATCAAGCGGAGCCCTCCTAGAGAATTGCTCATTCAACCCCCCAGTCAGCGGAACCGAAGTCCTTCGGGAAATGAAAACAACCTGTTACTCGAAGAGAGCAGCAAGGCTTGATGAGATCCGGTACGAAGCAAGACCGAAGGAAATGGGGAGAGGAGGGTAGATAATACAAGAGGAGAGTGTACTAGACCGCAGGCTCACTCACCGGTGCTCTCTAGAGATCATACTCCGCATCACGAATCTAACCCAGAAGCTCTACGAATCGAAGCGAGATCTCCAAGCATTGCAGCCTGGGAAGTGTAGCGAATGGATCGGAGGACTCGGTAAGTAAGAAATCGAGTGGTTGCAGAGACAATTAGAGCTTCGACACTTGCTAGCAGTGGAAAATTAGGGCTCAGGAGGAATCAAACTAGGGCTGGAGAACGCAGGATTCCGTCCAGAATCAGAGGAACAGAAAGCGAAATCGAAAGCTGGGAGATTTCCAGCAGCTGCGGTCTGATACCACAAAGCTAATCTAACCGTTGGATCTAACCCGTCCATCCCAACCGTTCATTCAAGCAACCGGGTTCTACCGGTTGCCTTGCCCTTTTTTTTTTAACCCCTCATTTATTTTTTAGTTTTCGTAATTCTAACGTTTCATTTTCTAAACCGATCAAAAAAATAAAATAAAATAAAGTTAAATTGAATAATAATTCAAGAATTGAACATAGTTTAAATTCTTCCTTTTTAGGTTATACGAAAGACCCATTAACCCGATATTTATACACGTATTATATATTTAACTTAAAATGTTTAACAGGTTTATTAAAAAACCCAACAGTTTATTTACTGAACTGTTTATCAATTTAATTCCACCTCTCATATTTAATAAATAAATAAATAAATCCAATAACTACTTATAATCATTTTTTTTCATTTAGTTAACGGTCCAACGATCGTTCGGTAAACTTTCCTCGTAATTTATTATATGTTAGTGTAAAGTTTGCACTTCGTAGTGAGGATATAGATTATTAAGAATATAGACGTTTATGATTTGTTAAAATAGAATAATAGTGAAAAGAACATACAATGACACGAATAGCAGAGATACTTCTAGCATAATTGCACGTTATATCGTAGACATAAAAATGATAATATCGAATAAAGCGAGGTTCGATTTAATGTACATTGAAGGTAAGAATTGAGAAAATAAAAATGAAAGGAAAAATAAAGAAAAGAAAGATAAACAAAAAGGAAGGGCGATCGAGTGAAGGGTCGTGTGAGCCCTGCTGCACATAATAATTTTTTAAAAATAAAGAAGAAAATTTCACTGGAAGCAAAAGTTAAGGACGATGGCGTGGAGGGTTGTGTGGGCTCCACTATGGAATTGACTCCTCAGCACCCCATCACATAACAACGTGTTCACACTTGACACGTGCCTTTGAATACGCGCCCTCAACAACTGACCTCGAGCCGGACATTTTCTTCCGTGCTCGGGCGAGGGGGGACTATTGACCACGAGTCGGATGTTTTTTTCTTCCGGTCTCGGGTTTAACAGACCACAAGTTCCGCACTAACTCTGATACCATGTGAAATTTTCACTCGACTTAGAAAAATTAAAAAAAAAAAAAAAGAAAATGTTGAAACCCGATTTGAGTATGTTAGGGATATAAATAAATGGCTAAAATGGGCTAGTTTTCTAGCGTCTAGAGTAGGGGTCCTCAAATTTCCTCTCGTCCGCTCGAAACGAGTGGATCCACATGAATTATCAGCATGCACCGCTCTATTAACCTAATAAACTAAAAACTGACGTGCCTAGTAATATAGAGAAATGTACGGAAATATCGTAAACTTTAAAAATAATTCTTTAAAAATCATTTCAGTTAAAGTATTTTCATGAATACCGTCAAGAGATCGCATCTTCAATCTGTGATCTCATTTTTGTATTGAGATTGCATGTTGAAGATGCGATCTCTCAACGGTATACACAGAAATAATTAGACCTGAACGATTATTAAAGAATTATTTTTGAAATGTACGGTATTTCCGTACATTCCTCTAGTAATATAACGGTAATTAAAACAAATTTTCAGTATAAAAGGTACCGACACACACACACATATATATATATATATATATGAGCGCAGTTTCGCCTATTACTGCTGCATTAAATTAATTAATTTATTACCCGAGCTATAATTATATATTATAAATTATGATAATATATGTGTACATATATATATTTATATGTCGAGCTTCTCCCTGTCTGCTTCGTAAGCCCCACGCACGACCACTGTATCCGTGGGCAACAATCGGTCTTTACACTAGTAAGAAATCGTAAAATATTATATAATTTTTATTGCTTCTTTTCATAAATTATTTATCTCGACTGCTTAATTCATTCTTGTGATCTTTGTAATAAAATTTAATTATAAATATTTATTTATGCAGTTTATTTGGGGTATACAGTGAGATTTTTTTTTTTTTGTAATACTTAAAACTGAGATTTTTCTACAAATATTTTCTTTTTATTTTGTAGGACAAATAAATTAGAGCACCTGCTACGTACCTACGGGAAAAAGGTTTAAGGAACGTGCATGCTTTTTATTTACTAAATGGGTAAAATACGTAGAGTCTGCCATACGAGAAACTCTTTGGTGGAGCGGCTCCACCACGTGGCGCCGCCCACCAGTCAGGCGGTGACACATGTCAGCGCCGCTTCGCCACGTGTGCAGACACGTCAGCGGCGATGACATGTGTCAGCGCTAGAGTGGGCGGCTCCACCACGTGAGCGGCGCCACGTGGAGGAGCCGCTCCACCAAAGACTTTCTCCCACCCTACGATGAAAGACAAAGAACGACCAATATGACTTCAATTTTTGGTAGAAATTTAATTGAATTATAAATAAATCGTTTTCTTTGCCTTGGACACATCTTCCTCTTATAAGAACGAGCTTTTTTTTTATTTGCACCGCACGGTATCCTTGGGCCAACCGAAACGCACCTCGAGACTGATCTGCGATCGGGCCGGGATTCCTGGGAAATTTCCGTCGGCCCTCCTAACCTGGGATTCGATCGTGGGATCATCTATTTGGGGTCTAGTGAGGGAACCACTAGGTCAATCCTAAGTTGGTGATAAGAACGAGTTATACTTATATTGATCAGTTAGATCTATTGAGTTTTTTGAATATCAGAAATTAAAAGAATGAAAGTTTATAAAGAAAAAGAAAAAAGAAAAAAAACAACAATAATACACGTAAGACTCTCAAGCTATCACAAGATTGTCGGGGAGGGATAGAGATTTGCAAAAGCTTAATCGATGGATTAAACAAACGACAATGAAACCCTTACCCAGGAGAAAGTCTCCTATGCCACGGTACTAACATATGATAGTACTTATACAGTGACACCGACCAATCAAAATAAGTTATTTTTATTTTTTATAAAAATTAAAAAAAAACTCTAAAAATAATTGATTATAATTTACCAGTGTCGCGTGGTATAAAAGACTTTCTCTTAGCTGTGAAATTCAAAAGATCCCTTCATTAATTACCAGAAGAAAAAAAGATCCCTTCGTCGGACATTAATGATCACATGCTTCTGGCTAGCATTTCTTGGAATCTCCTGTCCGACTCCTGCTTCTCCAAGATGAACTTCTCGTGGCACCCCGCAATGAACATGTCCGCGAGGCGATCGATCTCATTCCCCTGTGTCCAATCGTCGTCTTCATTCTTCTCCTCCTCGAGCCACTGGAGGTACCCGGACAGTCCCGATGACTGCTCGGGATGGTCGTGATCACCTCCGGCATCCTCGTACTTCCACGTGCAGCCGTCATAGTACGAGACCTGGTTCGTGGCAGGGGCGGGGAAACTGTCATGGACGGCCGAGGCTGGAACCGACAAGTAGCGGGAGGAGCACCAGTTGTAGTGAAGCCGGAACGAGCCGAAGTACATCTTGCTGTTCTTCCTTTT
This sequence comes from Lagerstroemia speciosa, assembly GCA_037672795.1. Lineage (NCBI taxonomy): Eukaryota > Viridiplantae > Streptophyta > Magnoliopsida > Myrtales > Lythraceae > Lagerstroemia > Lagerstroemia speciosa. The sequence goes on from CM075288.1 coordinate 5,611,806, forward strand.
CCTGGTGAAGTAGATGAAGGAGTGAATGAGACTCGATGACGATCCCTTCCGGCAGAGCTTGACCAGGAAGGACTTCGCGCTCGAGAGCGCACGTGCGACACGTCGAATCTGCAAGAGGAAGAGGGTGTGGATTAGGGCTTTCGTGGAGGAGAGGGAGGAGGAGAGGGAGGAAGAGGAGGAGAATGAGGAGGAAGGAGATGGCATTTTGATGAATGAGAGGAATTTTGAGAGGACAAGAGTGAAAAGCTTTAGGATATTGAACCTACAACAACCATGTCTCACACACACACACATTTATATATGTCTTCTTCTTCTATTTGTTTAAGGGAGAAGTGGTAATTTTGATTTCTTTTTTTTTTTTAAAATTATCATTTATCATAATCTGACTGTATGACAATTTTAGATCCTTTATTTGTTATATGATAATTTATCTCTACAGTTACAATTATCTGAAAATATTCATTGACAGAATATCTTTCTACAATTGTATTTTAGTACATTTTATCATTCAAAAGGTTTTGATCTATTGGGAAAGAAGGCAATTCGACTTATTTATTTAATTCACGCATAATAATATTTTTATATTTTTCAATTAAATCTCATAATATTAACCGTGCGTAATACGAGTCGTTCGTTATTATATTACTTTAAGGGTGAAATATACAGTTTTGGTCCCTTTTTCTCTTTCCAAAATTACCCTTTAATTTATTTTATTTCATAAAAAATCTAAGGACTTAATTGCCCTTTCACAAATAGCAGTCACTTTCTCCTACCCACGTTCCCTTTTCCATTTCTTAACTGCCCTCGCTCCTTCTCCTTCTATCTTTCTTATCCACCTCCAATCATCCGTCCGAGAGGAACCCGTACAATATCTGCTACGCCCAATCCCACGGGATCCTTGTATGACTTTGGTGAATCATTGACGATCGAAGCTCGAAAGACAAATTCCTATCGCTCGTCCCTTTAATTTCTATTCTTCGACGCGTAATTCTCACTCTTATAATGCGGTTCAAAGTCTCGTGCATCTGATCTGTAGATTTGCCCGTCCATTCCCTGTTTTCGGTGATACTCTTCTCCTACTTTTTTTCCCCCTTTTCTCTAATTCGGCGGTTCGTATTATAATTAATGTATTTCGATCATCCGATTCATTTCCCGTAGACAGCCTCTTCAATGTCACCGGCCGTGAAGTCAGTAAAATTCTTGCCTTTTAACCTTCAGTCACTTGGACATACTTTGATTGTTTCATTAAATTTACATGAATCATCAAGTTTGCTTACCATTTCGATGTTTGGCATTTGATTTTAGTGTGTGTATATAATCATCGTATAAAAATTTATTACAGTAATATTAAATTTAATTAAAAATTAATAATTCCATTCTTACATGTAAAATGTTCAGTGTTATATCTTTTTTCTCTTTCTAGGATTTGTTCTTTTTAATTGAAAAATATGTATTACATACAATCATAAGAATTATTTTTTTATGAACAGTAATCTTAAGAATTAAGGTTTTCTCTTTGAGGTTATTTTGTGTTTGTTCGATTTTATATAGGAAGCTTGTATGAATTAATCTCCGGACTATTTAATCGTTTAATCTAACAATTATAATTAATTATTTAAATTTAAAAAGAATTCATCGATTTGTAATTTAGTTTTTTCATGTCGATCGCGTCCAATATCGTAGCAATTTATTAAACCCCCGTCATTTCAGGAGGGTCGAACCCTAGATCCGATCAATTACATATTATCAACTTATCGGTGGTTCCGTCGAATGAAGGTTACAGCTTGTAGAAAAATTTATATGGCACGGACTTGAGATTGGTCTAGTGGTTCCCTCACTAGACCCCCAAATGGGTGATCCCAAGATCGAATCTCAGGCTGGGAGGGTCGACGAGAATTTTATCAGGGATCTCGGCCCAACCGCAGATTAGTCTCGAGGTGTATGGCACGTGGGGTCGAGTTGAAAGACTTTACGAAAACAAATAAAAAAGTTTAAATGTTGTGGGGCCTACCAACATTTATGAAAGGATTGGGAGGACGCACCAACAGCACAAAACGGCCCCCATTCACTGGGTAAGGCTATCCGCTACGCTTCCCTGACCGTGCCCTCTCTTTCAGCTGTTTGTATCATTCACTCTATATTTACCCGATAAATTATCTTAATTATTACTGATTAAAGTAATTTAATTATTTATTAATATCGAGTTAAATTCTGTGTTGCGAGCGGACCTTCGAAAAAGTAGGCGACCGAACTTACAGGAGGTTGTTGAATCTGCGGGCTCACGTCGGATAAGGAACTACCGGATACACGCTCATGTTCATGCCATAAATTACTGTGGTCGGATGTCGATATGTTAACAAATACACTATTTTTCCCAAAGAATAAATTGTGAAATTAAGCAGTAAAAAGGGAATTTTCTTCTTCCTCTATGATAACATATATTATATTCGGGCGAATAATTATATCATTTTGTATAATTTCCATTATAATTTTTTAATAGAAAAGTAAATATAAATTATTAGGGACTTCTATATAAATGACGCATGTGTGTGCGTGTGTATATATATATATATATGTATATATGTGCTCTCATTGATCACGTATGCCACCAACCTCCTATACTTGAAAGATCAGCACGAAATGAGAGATTAGAGACTTCTCCAGGATGACAAAAGATTATTATTATTATTTTTTTTTACGTACTCAAGGAGAGACGAACATAATCGTCATGGTTCACGTATGACATAAAGTGTCTCCCCGCAAGTCCGGGGAAAACGTTGTAAGAAAAATTTAAACTAATCGAAACGATAATCTCGTGCTCAATTTATAAACGTATATTTTTTCCTCTCGATTGCGCCCAGAGATATTTATAAATATCTATCAGACGATTTCTGCAACCGTAACGCCGAGGTTACTGTGACAATTTTTGTACGTAATTAAATTGCGTGTACGGATTGAGGGGAAAATAGAAAGACTACCAACCGCACATCCACGGGGAAGTCTCCGATGCCACGGTGCTACCTCGTGATAGTGCTTTTACGGTGGCACCGGTCAATCGGAATCAATTATTTTTAGGGTTGTCTTGTTTTTCCTTTTAAGATTTTATAAAAGAATCACAGAGTTAACTTATTTTAATTGGTCAGTATCACCGCGTAAATACTGTTACGTGCATCCACTTAGCTGGGAAAGGAAGCAAGGTCAAGATAAGGTCGAGTCCTTTTCCTGAATAAATCATATGTTTTTTTTTAATTAATTGTTTTCTAGGCACTATTTGCTTAATTTTGTCATGTACGGTGGACCGAAAAATGGACATTTATCTTTTTTTTTAATATGACAAGAAGCCTGATGTATCGTAAATAATTTGAGTTCGAGTCGGGTCAGTTTGTGAATTTTTTGTTCAAAATAGATAATTCCGACTCCTTTTTTAATAAAAGAGTTGTTTAATCATATCGGTCTACCGATATTTGCTGTGCAATTGGAGAGAAGACTATACCGAAAACTAGAATTTCTGACAACAATGGAACCTACGGCCCAAAAGAAGTAGGAGAAAAATGAGAATAAAGGGATACGGGAATCCAACTGAGAAGGGTCGAGTTAAAATCTCTTAATCCCTGACGAAGAACGATATCACTGTATCAAAACCTCATTTTCTCGAAAACTAGAGTTCAAATTGGCTAGGGGAAATCCAAGTCAAGTCGCCATTGACTTACCACTCATAAAAGACAATCGAAACTTCCATGTTGAGAACGATCTTTCATCAGGCAATTGGTTCGCTCAGCTCCTGCTTGTGCATGAGCCAGACAGTGTCTTATCAGCGTAGCACGTGCGAAGACTATTATAAAAGTTTATTTTTGAGAAAATTAATAATTAATTGCGTATTTTGTCAGGATGCAAAATCTGACGTTGTCGTAGAAAATAACTTGTCCAACGACGGGGACACCAATTTTCTCCCGCTCGACAATGCCATTTTCATTTCTTTCTTTTTTTTTCGTGTTTTCTTTTCGAGAATAAAATGAAAAAGGAAATGCTAATTAAAACTACTCTGGGAGGTTAGGAAAGAAACTCGTGATCAGCTGTAGATAGTTATATCGTCTCGGAGTGGCTTTTATTATACCCTTCTTTGGCTAGGCCGATCGCTCAGCTGCATATAGATTCACCGATTTAGATCGAGAATAAGTAAATATCGTTTTATAAGCACGTGCCAAAAATGAATTGTACAAGAAATAAGTAAGTATTTTTTACAGGCACGTGTCAAAAATGAATTGTACATAATTCAAGGACCGACAAGAAGTTTATTGGATTTTCCTATTTTGGTTCCTGATAATGGAAAAAGGCCTTTACAAAGCTGAGGCAAAGATGTTGGGCTTTTTACCAAAAAGCCCATTTAGCCGTCCTCCCCGAGCAGTCCCTTCGGGGCCAGGTTCGTGAAATTGTCTAAGAGGACCGACCCCAGAGGATCCGGATTTTCTGTCAATTTTTTGTGAAACGATTGGGACTTAATGGAGCATAGGATAAAGTACGAGGACTGATTCGAAAGGAATGAAGAATGAAGGGCCCAGTAGCAACAGCCAGCTGCGCCTACGAACTTGAGCTTCCCCTTCAGTCGTTTCAACGTGCTGCGGTCGAGGAAGAGCCGTTCATGGCCGCCATTGTTTCGATACACGACCTCTCCCCGACAACGAAACCTCCGGCCGCCTTCAACGGCTGAGGTAATCCCCCATTTGTACTAGTATATAATCTACAGTTTCTGTATGCAATCATCTCCTCCCTTCGTTAAGCTTACTTAGTCCATTCTCGTGAATGGTAACTCATGAACCACCTGCAGAAGCTCAGGGGAAGGAGTGTCCTCAAATGGGTTTCGTATAGATTTCTGGAATACCAGTCCCAATCGCCCAATCTTCCTCTTTTTGCTAATGGGTTTTTCCCCAGCTCCTCCCAAACCCTTAGATTTTACAGAGCGAAGAGGTCCCTCCTTGATGAAAATTTGGGTACCGGAAAATTCTCCGCTGCTGTTCTTCGAAAGGCTGAGGCTGCATTTACTGATTACCTGCACTCCACCAGGAGCCTGCAGTTTGCAGCTGCTGAGAGCATCAGCAAGAACTCGCCTCACTTCATCTCGAAGCTCCTTGAGAAAATTGACATCAATGATGATATTGAGCGGTCTCTAGCTCGGTTCCTGCGGTACCACCCGATTAATGAGTTTGAGCCCTTCTTTGAGAGCATCGGACTTAAACCCGATGAGTATGCCCCTCTACTTCCTCGGGATTTGATGTTCTTGAGTGATTGTGATTGGTTGCTGACAAATTATCTGGTGCTGTGCAATTATGGGATCGAGCCTTGTAAGATTGGAAAAATTTATAAGGAGAGGAGGGAGATCTTTGAGCAAGATCATGGGGCCTTGCTGGCAAAGATTCAAGCTTATGAGAATCTCGGGGTTAGTCAGAGCGTTATAATAAAGGCCATTCTTTGCAGCCCCTGTCTTGTGATTGGCAATACAAATACCAAGTTTATCAAAGTGTTGGAAAGGCTTAAAGTTCTAGGATTTGAGCAGGGTTGGATTGAGGCGCAGTTGTGTGAGGATGGTGGTTACAGATGGAGTCAGATTCTTGAGCTCCTTTGCTTGTTTTCCCAAATGGGTTTTAAGAATGAGCAATTAAATGAGATGATAAGGCAAAATCCTGCAATCCTCTTCGAGGATTCGGGGGCTCAAACATTTTCCCTCATTGGATTACTTGTCAAGTTTGGTTCGAAAAGGGATGAGATACAGACTGTCTTTCTTGAATTCCCACAAATGAATGTCTGGAAATTTCTCTCAAACTTGAGGCAGTGCTTTATATTCTTGACTGAGATAGACATGGAGGCTAAGGAGATAGATAGGATCATCAGATCTGAAGCACCATTCTTGGGATCATGCACCTTGAAAAAAGCTAACAGCATGTTAGTGAACTTGAACGTGGGGAAGAAGCGCCTGTGCGACATTATTAAGGAAAACCCTAAAGAAATGGCGAACTGGGTCTTGGGCATGAGAGTTACGCAGGCCCCCAGATTGAACCCTGAAGAGATATCGATGCTTGAGAAGAGAAAGTTCCTCTCGCATCTTGGGTTTGTGAAGGGTTCCAAGAACATTGAGAGAGCAATCAAATCTTTCCGAGGAAAAGGGCATGAGCTACAGGAGAGGTTCGACTGCATTGTGAAGGCAGGTTTGAATGAGATCGAGGTTCGTGAAATGGTGCGAGTATCACCTCAGATTCTCAACCAGACCAAGGATATCATTGAGGTGAAGATTGATTTTCTCGTCCACGAACTCAAATATCCAATATCGAGTCTAAAGAGGTTCCCATCCTACCTTTCGTTTAAGATTGAGAGAATCAAGGTTAGGCTTTTGATGTTTAAGTGGCTGTCAGATAGAGGTGCTGTGCATCCTCGTCTAGCTCTGAGCACCATTGTTGCTTGCTCGGATGGGGCTTTCGAAAAGCAGTATGTGCAGCGGCATCCTGGTGGGCTCGAGGTTTGGCACAATTTGAGGGAAAGTCTTGTTATCAAGTAGATCAATTACATCATTTCTTTACACCTGTTGACATTTATCGGGATGCCCTGTAGCTCTCTTCGAACTGTGCATGGTGAAGCTGGTTGCTGAAGACAATATATGTTCTTGCAGGGAAAACCCGGCCACCATTGAACAATTTTTACTTCTCCTGGGTAGCAACCCAACAGAATTCACTTTGACTCGGCTCTTAACTGCATGGAACTGTAGTAAGACTGCAGATGATCCTCTTGTTGAACTGGGCTGTTCAGAGTTCTTGGTAGAACACAGTTGTACGTGCTCTTGTTCTCAGTAAAGTTCAATTATCATTTGGGATTCTTCTTTATTTCTTTCAGCCATGCTCACTAACAAGTTGCAGCTTTTCTGTATCCAGAGATCCCCCGTTAATAATCTAGGCTCCTAGCCAGATTTATCCAGTAAGGTGCAAAGCTCTTCCAAACATGAGTATTCTCGTTTTATAATACTTGAATCTGAGACCAGACACGGTTAAATTTTGTATGATTTACTGTGAGACTGGCAAGTCAACTTGATCAAGAAAGGATGGAAAAAATTAAATTTGTTTTTCGTTTTTTCCCCCTAATTTTTTCTTTTCAGTTAGAGGAGAGGTTCCTAGACATAGACAAAGTGTGAGAAAGATGAAATTAAATAGGTATAAAAAAAATCTACTGAGAAAGAAGTTTTTAGTTAGGTTGATACCATTATGGTTAAACACCTTTCTCTTCACTAATTTTATGAAATGGACTTTGTCTAGAATGTTTATTTTTGTATTGTTGTCCTTTCCTTCATTTCTAAGCAAATTCCTACCTTACTCCAAAAAAAAAAAAAAGGAAGCAAATTCCAACCAATCTTTCCGCAATGAATGGGCCATGGACATCTTTGTGGGCTCATTTGTAATTTCAAGAGCCTTTTGGGATGTAGAGAAGTTTTCTTTTTACATTTTTTTAACTCAAAATTAAGAAGTCCATTAGATCCTCATTAGTTCAGTTTGAGTTGGGTCAGTCCACTAATAAATTTAAAGTTTCTCCGATCATAAATTTTCTTCGTTTATAATATTCGAACTCGAGAATTTACTTAAATGGTAGATATGTAAAAGCATTTCAAGTACAAATGTATTTTAAGGTCTTTCATGCAGATAAGGATATTATCTATATGCGTTCATACTTTACTAACAATAACTAGTTTAAGTGATTCAACACTCAATCTCCTTAAATAAATATCTTAAGATTATGTCAAGAAAGATTTGTACCTCAGTGGGCTGACTCAGCTGTAATTGAGTCAGTCAGAAACTCGTGTAAGTCCTGCATACCAGTGGTGCAGGGAAAAAAAATTGTTTGGATAAATTTTGAAGGTACATTATGAGTTCTCACTAATTGTAATTTATTTTGTTGCGACCCTAGCTAGACTGACTTACTTATTCAATGAAGAGCAAGAGATCCGAGCACCTTTCGAGCTCGACTAGCGGTAGTTGCGACACATTCTCGTCGATGCACATGCAATAGCCTGTAAACCGTGTGTGCTTGGTCAGTCAGAATAAATCCTGAAGGGCTCGTGCTCCCAAGAGATCGAACCCATGACCTAAGAAGGAAGGAGGTCCCTGCTTACCACAGGGCTGGCCCCGGAGGCAAACATACCGAGAACAAAGAGGTAGTTTAATACCTCCCCGCCATTTGAGGTGTCATCGGTTCCTGATTTATTCCTATTTTAAGTCAGTTATTTTAATAATAATTTTTTTATTTATAAGATTCGAAATTACGATATTATTTGTAATAAAAAAAATGTGTCGAACCACTTGGATATGGATTGCTCTCTTGATACTCTTCCAATCAGAGCACCCAACTTTAACTAATTAGTGGACTTGAAAATCTTGATCACTTAGAATTTTTTTGGATTTTCGATTTTTTTTAATGGAGAATTGTAAAAAAAAAGTTTACTTGAAAAAAAAAGGAAATATTTTTTGGGTTGAGAAATTTTCTTTGCCTTTTTTTCGTGCTCACAAAATGCATCTTTTTTTTTAATTCCTCTATTTTTTTTGAATTATTTTACCATACTTAGAAAAGTATTATTATTATTATTTGCATTTTTCATATGTATATAACAACGATCCAACTAAAGTCCGCTTTAATGATAATGAAACCTTGCTCTTCAATCAACCGATTTAATTAATTTATTATTTCTTTGACCCCGTTGTGGGTCCCACTTAGGTGAGAGCACCTTCAAAAAACTTACCCCTCCGGCTCTTCCCTTCTCCCTCTTACCATTTTACCGTCTCCTTCACTTCAACTCGGCACAGAGCTCTGCTTCGGGTGAGAGCTCTCTCTCTCTCTCTCTCTCTATGTCCGACTGAGCGTGGGCTTCAGCGAGCCTCCATCTTCTCGCTCTCACTTCCTTCGAATCTCCAATACTTTCTGATCTGTTTCAATCGCCGATTCAATTCTGACAATTTATACTGCTCCTGCCTTCTTACTCCCATTCTTCAGCAATCTACATTAGGCTCTGGAGATTGCGATTACTTTTATTCTGGTCAGTCGGATGAGAATCATGATGTCTTGCTCGGGAGATGCAGTAACTGGCTGTTGCTCGTAAGGTCAGCTTCATCTCTCTGGTGACTCTCCCACCGATTCATACACCGTGTGGTTCTATGATTTTCAAGGAAAGTTTGTTTTATGGCTGGGTCTTCTTCCTGAGAAAATTCTGGTGAAACTTGTTGTTAATCTATCATTGAGACTGGAGATGCCAAGATTATTCCTTGTTTTGTCGCAGCTGAGTCCATCGAGTATAAGTTCAAAATTCTATGAAGTTTTTGCAATCAAAAAGACAGTTTTTTTGGTACTGTGACTTCTCTTTCGTTTGTATAAGATCTGAGGATAGTGCTATTACTCAGTTCCTAACTACTTTGATGATTCCATAGTTTCTTCCTTTGTCTGCAAGCAGTAACCTGCAATCGATGGGGCTCATCACTAAGCAGAACAGGGATTATGTTGATTTGATGATTATTCTTCCCCTGGGATTCCTTAGCCTCCTTTGCATTCAGGATGAAGGAACACAAAAGGATAAGTGATGAACTCAATTAATAGTATCAGGTGCTTAAACAAAAAGTTTGTAGGAGCCTTATAAAAAAACTTTCTTTTATTGATTGAGTTAATTCTTTCTTCTGGGCCTTTATCCTCTGTCCATTTGACCAAGTCTTGAAATCTCTCTCATTTCTTTAATCTTCGGCGGCTGAGCGTACGACCATCAGAAAGTAGATTTCACTCTTCCTGGGGCAAGGTTGGCTCGTAATGTTGTTTCTTCCCTATGTCCTTTTTTTTCCCTGGGATTAAGTTGTGTCTCTTCTTTTGCTACATCTTCTCGAGTTCCGGTGGATTTGAAGCATGGGTTATGGTGCTGTTATTAGTTATAATTTAGCCTTTTTCATATCCCCCTTCTTTGTGTCTGCAGAAATTCTCCGTACTGAGTTTCAAGTCACAGGACATCTGAACCAATGGGTAGAGTTAGAGGAAAAGGGAAGAAACAGACTGTTGGTGCTCGTGATGATCCTAGGAGTGGTGCAGAAGAGAAGATTCCTACGAACAGGAAAAGAGGAAGGCCGCAAAAGATTGTGAAAGATTACACTGAAGATGATGATGTTGCTGACAAGATGGAAGAAAATGGTGAAGGCTTGAATGATTCCATATCTGCCAAGGATATGAAAAATGAGGTGACCACTGAAAATGGAAGGAAGAGGGTTAGGTCTGCCCCGGCTAAAGAGAACATCGATTGTGAGGATGAGGAAAATGGCATTGGACCTAAGCCAAGCGCCAACGATGTAGTGAAATCTGTTGGCTTCCGACAAAATGGCAGCAGACGGAAGAACAAGCCCCGCCGTGCTGCTGAAGTTGGTGTTGAATGCAAGTAAAGTCATTGTTCACCCGTTGCACAACAGTTTGCCGACCACCTTTTCCTGATTCAGATATCAGATAGTATTTTTTGGCAAGCATTTTGTTCAATTTCCGATTTCTTTATTCCATTTCTCGAAAATGGATAATTTTGACTTGAGTTTCTGAATGGAGAATTTCTGCATGGTCGCATATGTGTTTTCTCAGACTGTGTTGCCACTGCTTATTCCTATGATGCAGTACATCTCAGTGAATCAGAATTCTGTTGATCTGACGATTTTTTCTCCTTTCGCTTCTCGTTATTAATGGCTTCTGCTTAGTTTTCTTTCCAACATGCTTCCTCTAGTCTTCTATATACTATCCACATCCCTGGAGTGGAAACCACTTGATGTCTATTCACAGGAGAACGGTTGGAGGAAGCTAGAGGACTGTGGAGCTTTTCAAAGTGAATCAGGTACGTTTCAGTAATGATGTATAATTTTTCTTGTTATGCTTTTCGCAACTATAGTGTGATGCAGCTTAACATCCCATGATGGCTGAGCTCTGAGGCTTGTGACAATGATGACTAAATACTCGGAATCTTATTGTAGTTGTTTTATCATTTGCACTGTCAAATGCTCGACGTCCCTTTTTGCCTTGAAAATGTAAGATCTAGTATTCTCTGGAAGCATTCACTTTTTGCAGATATTCCAACAAAAGAAGATTCTTAGGGAACCTCGTATTTTTTTCCTGTGATGTTCGCATCCACACCTCAAAGTGTCATAATATATGCACGAAACCAAATTTCTATTTCCACACATATGTTCAGAAACTTCTTAAACAGTCACTGTACTTGCTTTCTGATAGGGTTTCTTGCTACTATCAATCTCGAAGCAGTCCAGCTACTGTGTAATGTGAAGTTTTCTGGTTCTTTCCTGACGTTACATCTCAGCGTAAGATAGTACTTCATGCTGGGGACAAGTTACATTGCGTTGCTTCAGGGCTGGCATTGAGCCTCGTGGGGGAATCACAAGAATAGGATTTGCCATGGGAACTTCGTAGCATCTGCAATATCGGGGATCAAGACCTCAAACCCTACTAAAAGCAAGCTCTGTTGATCGTGGCTTGAACTCTCCTCCAGTGTAAAATATGTTCACACTACTCGGTGCTCCTTTCAGTCTGTATCTCAGCTCCTGTCTGCATCTCCCCAGCGATCATCTTTGTTAATCCCTGGGCAGTTGGCTAAGGGCTCCTCCTCCAAATCATGCTGCAATAAGCACCGGATCCATTTTATTGAAACTCAAAACCCGAAAATATTGTATAAACAGAGTTGCTTCAGTGAAGAAGAATGATAAATTAACACACTCGACATCTGCAGAAGAGGCAATAATGAATCTGGTCTGTAAGTTTTGTCAATATCAGTGGCAGCTACTGGTAGGAATCCAAAAGGAAGCACCCAATAGGCAATTTCCTATGCTACATTTGTTCATCTCTAATCATAACAGGCGAACCTCGAGACATTGACAATGTAAAGGTCATCCCTTCAACAAACAGATAGATTGGGATACGATGCTGCTGATCCGATTCAAACCTTGCCAGCTGCATTCTGGCATCTATCCTAAATCTAATACTTCTTTGTTCAAGAATCTGCAGTGTCTTACAAGATGCTACAATTGTCGCATTGTCTTCGTGCTGCTCTCTCTCGAGTTTACATTGATTCTTGCCCAATGGGGAACTTTGATTCTTCTTGGAAGACTGAACTACCACAGGCTTATTGCCCGGAGACATACTACTAATCCATTCATCAGGGTCGCAGCAGCACGAAAAAGTGAATGCGGGACGAGATTTTGCTTTTCAACCACAGGACACAGACAGAAGACTAGGATAACAAGTCAGAAAATGGACACTGGAAAGAACTTTTCACATGAGATTGAACATTAGAAGATGCTGAATTGCATGGTTTGTGCAAGATTGATGCGAAAGTAACCCAAGTTCATGAGCCTCTGCTAATTGTATAATCGATGAGAGATGGACCAGGAAAAGGATCAATTTGCTTAGAGGGAAGGAAAGAAGATGGTAAGATGGAGCATAAGATAGGGAGAAGAGAAAAATGTAACTTGAGATATGAAACCAATCCAAACTGTACTCATAAGTATTCCCGCTGTAATCTGCGATTAAGCATCCACGAGGACTTCCCCAATGCCTTCTACGTTGCCAGAAATTATGAAAAAATAACTTCATCGGCTCAAACAGCTGATTATCCGAGGTCACAGTAAGCTCCGGTCAGGCAAAAGTGAAAGCTAAGCATTTTAGGCACCAATGCTGGTGTTCAACAGTGTATTGATCTCTCCTATGATGTTAACAGGTCTTCCATCAAACACGGACGAAAGCGTACTCTCGCACAGCTTCTTGAGCTCCCTGCTTTTCCTAAGAGCAGCTTCCTGCAGTTCAAGTGCAGATTTTGTTGCAGAACATCAGTTATCAGACAGTATGTATGTTTAAAATTTCCCCAAGACACGAATTGTAGTTCATACGTATTTTCTAATTTAAGAACATGACAAATCAAGTGATTTACTTGTTTCGGCCACGATGAAGATAGCGAGTTCTGCAGCTCCATGCGCTTGGCAGCTATATCTTTCAATCCTTCTTTCAGCTTCACTTCATGGTGCTTTTTCTCCTCTATACTACTTACCAATCTATCTAAGAACCTAGTACGAGAATTAAAAATTTAGTTGAGATTCCTGAAACATAAAAAAACCTCATGAAGAATTGAAGCCAATTTTCCTCACTAACATGGACTTTTGTAAGAAGGAAAACCAAGATCAATGCAGGATGCCAAGGCACCAATGTTCTATAAAAAGTGCAGTCAGACAACTAAATCAACCGTCGAGAGTACAATTGAGCAGCCAAATAAAATGAATCTTCAAGCATAGAACATGTTGCAGATATAAAGTAGAATACCTTTTGGAGTTAAGAATCAAGATCAAGTCCCGAGTTTTTTTGTCTGTCAGCAAAGAGATGGCCGATGAGACAACAATTAGCATTGACTCTATGGCATCAGAAGCATACTGCTGAAGGACAAAAGGAGCAACTGCCTGGACTTGATGTTGCAAGGACAATGTTTCTTCATTCCTCAACTCTGACAACCGCTGATATAAAAATGCTTTGATCTGACGGGAGCAGATACATCAAATACTGAGGTCATGCTCACAATATGGACATAGAGCTAAGAAACAGATGGAAGATGACAAGGAAATCAAATATAGTTTGCAACAACACAGAGATGGGTAAAGCTCACAGACCTCATTGAGATCATCAAGAATATTGTTCCTGTAATCTGTCTCCAAAAGCTGACTGCGAACCTTTTTAGATTCCGAGGTTTCCGTTAAGGGATGTGCAGCTGATGTAGGCCTGTCTAGGCCAATATTTGACAAGCTTACATCATCAATAACATCAACTCGGGGTGTTTCTACACTTATATCCCAAGAAATTTCCGAAACAGATATGTCCTGCAGTAGGCTTTCTTCCCCTTTTGATGGATTAGCTTCTGTAGCTTCATTTGGTGAAGAATTCTGTAAGACATCACTTGCATTGACAATTTCATAAGGACCCAGACCGTTAGTGCCATCCTCAGTTTCTTCTATTGGTCCAATATCCCAATCAATTGCAGAACTGTCGACTGATATGTCCCAGTCAATATTATCTGCCACAACGTCAGCATTGCCCCTCGCTGCTTCATCATGATCAGTTTGAGTCTTGATAGATTCATTGATATCAGAGGCTGCAGAGACATTCAGAGATGGTGGATTTTCACGAACATCTATCAAATTTGGCAACACAGTCCCTGGAGCTTTCTGTAAACGAATTTTGAAATTAAATACGGAACATCAATGAAAACCAACAAGTGGAAGGATGCTTGTTTGAAATCAAATTAAAAATATGTTATTTCCTTACATCCTTCTCTGCATGAACATCTCTCACAAAATTTGAGTAATACTCAATAGCCTGTGACAGGGACTCGTTGTTTATCACTTCTAGGATTCTGCTAAACGTACTAGGAAGTGTTTTTGCAGTTTCCAAGAGCTCCAATCTCACATTTAATCCCTGCAAATTAAAAAATGAAAACAACTCCAACTTTAAGCACAACAAAGTTTTGAAATTATTAGGCACCAACAATTACAGAGAATGGAAAAAGAAACAACTGTCAGTAGATAGGCTCTAAACTGTACCTGTAATCCAAGCTCTTGACAAGCTTCTGCATATTTGGCAGCTGAAAGAGCTGCATTTCTTTTTATATCAGCTTCCTTGCGTTCTAATTCTGTTAATTGCTGCTGAATTTTCTGAACCTGTTTCTTCTGATATGGTCTATCACATGGTAAAATCTGTCAGAAAGACTTGCATGCAATATGATTTTCAGTAATCAACAGGTGTGTCATAAAGGACTTACATTTCATAGTTGACATTTTGAACCATTATCTGAGCAGCCTCACCAAGGAATATATGATCCTTCTCATATGAACGAACAATAGCCTCCCAAGGACCCTACCATGAAAAACCAATACAATCACCAATAAATCAATGTGTTCTTCTTAATAGCTAAGAGGTCATGCATCTGTGACTTTGTCTGTAGGTCACTTGAGGTGAGTCTATGAGGTAAGATCTTCTTACCGCAGCACCTGACAATCGACCAAATATGTTCCTGCTTTCTGGGGTTGACTTCAAAAGGATTTCATATATTTGCTTAGCCTCTAAGTAGCCAATTCCTGTGAAAATTGACAGACATTATCATATATCAAAACTCATAATAAAAATGCCAGTTTTAAGCCAAAAAAAAAAAAGAATTTAGATTTTTTACAACAGGTTTAAACTTTTCCTGGTTTCTTAACTTTTATGACCCAATAACGGAGTCATCTCGAGTCAACCGCTCAATCTCTATCACATTCAGCCCTAAAAGCCAAGCCAAGATTCAAAGATATCATTTTCAGCAAAGCAATATGGACAGTCGTAGAATGAAAGTCATGTTGTGCTTTTGTTTCAAAACCTTCCACTGCATCAAACTCTATCCATCAAACAGAAAACAAAGCGTCTTTCTATTGTTAGTTCACGGGGTCGTAGGTTCAATTCCCCTTGAATGCATAGCCCTCAAAGAGGCTCCAGGACCCATGCTCTTTGGAATTTGTTTATGGCTCCAGGGAGAATGAAATTCTTGTTATAAAAAATCGATCTTTTATGCATATAATCATCTTCATTGCAGAACAACCCAAATTAGCAGAAGATATCAATGCCTAAAGCATGGGGAATCGTAAAAACGAACCTTCAGGGTCTAGAGTTTGCAAGTAGGGATCTATGTCCTTGGGAAGGGAAGGGAACTCCTTCGCTATCCGAGCCCTTATTGCTGCCAACCGCTTTCTCCAATCAGAAGGTATTCTCTTCCGATCCACCAGCCACTCTCCAATGCAACAGTAATCATCGGAATTATCAGAAAAAATCAGACAATACAACAACACCGAACGACAGAAAGAAAAACTCAGTAGAGTCCTTTATCAAGTCAAGGCTCCACCTTGCACGTTTGGATCAAAAAGAGACCCGGGGACAAGTAAACTGAGCTAGAGCAAGCAAGGGTGTGCCATAATTGGGATTTGGCAGCTCACCTCCGAGACGAGAGAAAGCGATGTCGATCGGGAGATTGCGGATGTCCTCCGGAGTCTGCATGCTCCCGAAGTAAACCCTCCAGGAAGTAGAATCAGTGGAATTAAACGAACAGCGGATCAGGATCGTCTCCAGCGAAGTGATTGGCCGGGATTTGGAGCTGAAGAAGGTTGTGTCAGCTTCAAACGGGGTCCGATGATGTCGCTCTTCTTCGGTTTTCAATTTCACTGTTACTGCCTGAAGCAGAGGAAGAATAAGGGGGCTCTCCAAAAGACCGGGCGCACGAGAGCCCACGTGCAGATATGTGGGACCCACCTCTTTGTTCCAGCGGCATCAGCTTGAACCCGGTTCAGTCAATCAGCGACCAAAGAAGAAGGATCCGTGTATGGAACTCGGGCGAATCGGGTTAACCATAATGGGGCTTAATTGGGCTGAACTACAGATAGCATAGGCCCATGAATAATTCTTCTCCATAACACTGAGGCCCGGTCCATTTTTCCGCTGGCTGTCTTCTCTCATCTCCGCCATTGTCACTGTCGATCCCCGGACTGCTCCTGCATCCTCTCTCCCGCTCTCTCTCACCGGCGGCGATCTCCGATCTGCAGCGCGACTCCTTCGGCCTCCGAAAAAGCTTCTTTCTAGCTCATCTGAAGTGAAAGAGGTTACCTTTCATCTATAGGGTTTCGTAATTTTGTACGTTGCTGGCCCAATTAGCTGTGTAAAATTGGTTTGCTATCATCCCAGATCTTCGTCAATATTTCAGCTCATTCTCATTCAGTGCTGATTTTCCGTCACAGAGCCGCTCCTGCTCGTCGATCCCATGGACCCGGCAGAGCGCAGGTACTTGGAGGAGGAGGACACTCCTCTTATGAAGACAATCAAAGGCGGGACCACTGGCTTAGTTGCTGGGACTATCTGGGGTATGATTGTTGCGAGTTGGCATGACGTTCCTAAGGTCGAGAGGAATGTTGCACTCCCTGGCCTGCTGAGGACCCTTAGGATGATGGGGAACTATGGGATGACATTCGCTGCTATAGGAGGAGTCTACATTGGCATGGAGCAGCTGGTGCAGCACCACAGGATGAAGAGGGACTTCATCAATGGAGCAATCGGCGGATTCGTTGCTGGGGCCACCGTTCTTGGTTATAAAGGTGGGAATTTCTCCTATAAGTTGGCACAATGCTTTCACTTTCTTCATTTCTTGCCATTGATTTCTCGTTTCAATGCAATGAAGTACTGGCCCTTGTTGCAGAGTCTTCCTGGTTAAAAGCTTTTTATCTGAGCTTAATTGATCTTACAATTCATGTTAGAGAGGCCTACGGAGGATAAATTTTGCCTTAGAAAGCACATCCTATTATTGGCTTGCAGGAAGTCATTCTTGCCACTGTTCATGCGTGAGAGTCTTTATATTTCTTAGAGAATTCTTTTGGTAGGTATTTATGCGGGAGCTCTTATGCTATTATGGCTGTTTATTTATCTGGCTCTTTCCAAAACTTCACCTTTAAAATGTTTCTTAGCATGGGACTACTGTTTAGCAGCTGGAAAGCATGTCTTTGCCCTCACAGAGGATCCCTTCCTGTTGCAGGCCATAACTTTGGATGACAATTATTCAGCCTAGCTACTTAATGCTGCCGTCACCGCATCTTAATAGGGTTTATAAATGTTACCTGCGACTTGATTAATGGAGTGCACTTTTCTTTACCTCTTCTGTTTGTTTTGTTGATTGGGAAGACTGCCTTGCGTTCTTCTCCTGGTCGTATTTGTTAGTGATAAAGGTAGAGATTTTCGCCTTGTAGGCTGTTCAGTTGAAACTTTTCTCCTCTTCTGCTTAACAAACTTTGTTTTGAACATGCTAAGTCTAGATGGCAATACAATTGTGAGGGTGTATTTATAGGGAACCTAAGCGTGTATTATCTGTTAGAGTCAGGTGGAACACTTAGATATATCTTAAACCTTTTTCCGGTTGGGTTGATGCTTGAACATTTTAAATTGCAGGGAGGAGCATTACCACTGCTATGAAAGCAGGATCAGCTCTAGCCTTCACTTCAGCTGTGATTGACGTGGGCGGGCAAACTACCAGAATCGACAATGGGAAGGAGTACTATCCCTACACCACCAAGAAGAGGTCCACAGTCGAGTGACTTTGGAATCGGTCCCCTCCTCCGGTTGGGATTTAGAGAGGCGATAGCAAAGCTGATTAATGCCTTACTTGGCAGGTCCCGTGTTTTAAGAGATGTAAATACATACTCTGGGTGTCGTGCTTTATTTTTCGTTGACCCTTCCATGGATTGTCTGAATAAATATATGCCTCCCTGGGAACTTTCCTTTTAGATGCATAAGAACTGCATCTGGGTTTCATGTTGATTAACGATTTCCAACCTTTTGAAGAATCATTCTTTACCACTGGACTGACCAAATGTTGAACTGCTGTAAGATAGGGCGCACACATCTGTGTTTGTGCTGCAAAGACCAGTGGATTCCCGAGCTTGAGCTTTATCTTTTAATTACAGAAGCATGGCTCATTGATCTCTTCAGTGAACCCGAGGCATCAAGCTATGAACGATGCCTATTGAAGCTTAAGGTATAAGAAGAGAAAGCAAAGTATTCTGAAAAGTCTACAGGTTCCTCTTCGGGGTGATGGGGCCTATGTCAATGGGAACTATCCCTGTGATAGAACTTACTGTTGGGCCCGAGCAATAAAATTCAGCCGGAAAAACGAAACTGGTTCAGTCAGCTGAGATTCAAGGGACAGTACACCATGCCTCGTGGCAGCAACCCATTGCCTTGCCTCTTTGAAATTCCTGGCTGTTTCTCTCGGCTAGCTTCCTCTCCATGCTTCAGGCTCATGTTGCTCAATCCTATCTTTCAAGTAGTAGTAGTCCATGGTTCGCTTTTCTTTTCCTTGCTATGCTTTGCTAGGAACATAGTCCTACTGTGTTCTATAGCTCTGTCACTGTGAACTGATGAGAGATTCTCTTGGAACTACGCACTTGCCTTGCATCTCTCCCTCTCTGCACTGTGCCAGCCAAGAACTTCAGAAAAGGGTGAATAATCATACTTTATAGGAAAGGAAATGAAATATTTTTTTGGCAAAATCTTTCAGGGCATACACACAAATTTCGTTCGGGTTGGGTCTTATCACAGTATCCTCGGTTCTGCAGCACTTCCTAGAACCTGTTGCCTGCTCATGAAACATAAGGCTGACATGATCTTTTGTCCATTAAATGGATCACTGTACATTAGAGCTGGGAACTCAAAATCGACAAAACATGTGATCTGAGTCTGAGCATCTTCTCTCAAGAGGCTACCGGATATCTTGGTTGGTACTGGATGCTCATTGCAAAACGGAAGTGTCAGGGAAATCGTTCAAGCAGAGAAGCTTGCAGATCAGGGTGGAGTTCACTATGTGAATGCCGACGAAGCCAAGAATCTAAGAGCGCTCGATAGATATGCCATTCTCAATGTTGGAGACGACTCAGTAGCGCAGATTAAGCAATGTTATTGTCCCTCTCTTCGTTCAGAACCAAGACCGTGACTTTGGAACACACTTCCCCTCCAACTTTCACTTTTGTGACATTTTGAAAAGGGTGACACATCTGCCCGGGTTTAATTCTGTTCATAGTCACAATCCCAAAGAGGACCGTGCACAACAATCTCGCAGGTTGTTCTTCGGGTAGCCATTCGCGAAGCTCAAACTTGACTTTGTGTAGTCTTGTTAAGGCCCTGTCACCTCCTGACAGTATGCTGTTGCTGGTGTGTCAGGAAGGGTCAAGGTCGGTTTTATTCTTTATCATCCATGTATGACCTCAAGTTTTATCGAAAACCCAACTAGATTTTCTGACCTCTCTGAATTTGAAGATCGTCTGCTGCTGCAAATCAGTTGGAACGAGCCGGATGTCAAAACGTTGCATGCCTGATGCAGGGCCATAATCTGTAAACGCAGGTAAGCACCCTCTTTAACTTCCTTGTTCACTTCTTTGTCCCCGGAATTTGCAAACGAACCAGAGAACTGTGAAAATCTCCATTGCATTTGCAGGGACAGTCGATTCAGTTGGTTTCACAGAGTTGCAGAATGCAGGGAAAGCTGACCTAGTAACGTTTCAAGGCCAGAAATCTGTAGTTCTCAGCACGGTGCTAATCTGTGAGTTCCTTGAACAAATTCCAGTACCCTTTCAGGCATAACACTTGATTAGTTGCATTGTTTGATTTTGCGTTCCCGGTTGCCCAGCGCATATCTCTTCATTACCTTCTTCTTTGATCAAGCGGAGAAGCTATTTCAACATGCACCCACGAGCTGGTCCTTCCTGTCGGATCTAATGTGTCCCCCCAAGATTCCGACTCTTTGGTACCGACAGTGAAGCACTCTTGTGGTGCTTGTGTGAATATCTGTTCGGTGTAACGTATGATCCAAGCAATTGAAAGATACAACAGCACATTTCTGCAGTTCATGGCTGGTCAAATGCCATCAATTCTCACCTGTTCCTTTGACCAAATACGTCATATTTACCGTAATACCAACCACATGAGGCCCATTACAATCAGCAATCCTGATAGAACCACAGAGTACAGCACGTAGACTTGAACCTCACATTCATTTAAAAATCACCGAAACCATTCGGTATGAACAGCAGAAGGAAGAAATCGAGTCTGTATAATGAGATGGGGTGAGAAAACAAAACAAAGAACTATAAAGATTGCAAGTAGATGAACTACTGTTGCTACAGAGGTTACCAGGACCAATGTTGGACCCACTACAAAGTTTTTTTTTTTATCAGTAAAGTGAAAATTATATTAATCAAGGTCTTTACAAAACATCTGTTATCTGCAGGTCATAAGAAGAACAAGATGAACCTATATGACATAACTGATGAGCTAGAGTGTTTTTCGCTCTTGACACCCAAAATATATCCCAATT
Source organism: Lagerstroemia speciosa (assembly GCA_037672795.1). Classification (NCBI taxonomy): domain Eukaryota; kingdom Viridiplantae; phylum Streptophyta; class Magnoliopsida; order Myrtales; family Lythraceae; genus Lagerstroemia; species Lagerstroemia speciosa. The sequence continues at coordinate 5,632,768 of CM075288.1, forward strand.
GACAAAGGCTGGTTTGCAAAAAGACAGATCAGACAGAATGCCACACACCTCCCAGTTCGGTTGCTGGAAACCTCTTGCTGCTAGCACCACCTGTTGTGCATCCGAGAAGATTGAGATACTTCTCCACTGCCTTTGTTCGGCTACCCTGGTGGCAACTAAGACAGCAACGAATTCAGCCTGGTGGGGGGAGGTAGCATCGATGTCCAGTATGCCTTAGTTCTGCCATTTTCAAAGGCTATCCCTGCAATGCCGATCCTTCCCGGCGACCACGCAGCATCAACAAAAATGGAAGTCCTCCCATTGCTCAGAGCATTCAGAATATACCCAGAAGATGATGATACTGGAACAGAAATGAATTCAATCAGCCTTGAAGTAGTTGATTTTTTATCCTTTTCAGCAGATGTATGAATATTTACATGCTCTTGATATTTCTCATTAACTAATTGCAAAAACTTTCCTAAATCAGGAGATTCATCAGAAAAGAGTACTCTATTTCTAATAATCCACAATTCATAAAGTAGAACAGCACTAAATAACGAGAATTGAGCTTTCTCCTGGCAGTCTAATGGAAAATCTCTTGGATTGATAACAAAATTAACTCAACCATATTTGAGGCAGGAATGTGACAGACTTTCCACCTGGATTCCCTCCATGCTATCCTGAAGATGGTTGAAAGGAACAGAATTAGCTTGACATAGAGGACAAAATCCTTCCTCTATATTTGCCCCAGGGAGACATCCCTTTGCAATTCTCCATAAATGGAGTTTTAGTCGAGCATGCATTTTAAGTCTCCAAATTCTTGACCAGAAAGTTTCCAATCCTTTGTTAAATCGGTCCTCTTGATCTTTAAGATAAAAAGATTTTACTGAGTGAGAGCCTTGTCTGTCAGGTAGCCAGATAAATTTATCTTCTTTATCATGTTGGGGACCCACTACAAGGTTATTACTACCACAAGGGAGCAAAAAATTTACCAAGCCAGCGTATGCTGTGACAACATAGCATAATCTATCCCGTAAAAATTAGCAAAAATAGGACCATTAGTCTTCGTCATATCAGGAACACCGGTGGTGAAGCATTTCAATATTGGTTGGGGCGTAGAGAAAAGATTACCATTGTGTGAGCAGTAGTAGCAGAAATTTGCCGCAGGTAAAACTCACGAGAACAGGTTCCTCCTGTACCTCTCCATGACAACAAGCTCACAATGGTTCATTCGTCAATCTCCCTGTAGACAGTAGAGCTGACGAACTCGACGGAGCATTAATACATGATATACAACAGAGCCTCAGTTGACTAGAGGATAAGCTGGCATTTCTCCTTGATCATTATTAAAGCCTGATAACTCCACTTGAAAACCAGCAAGTAAAAAATCAGGGGCAGGCAGCAAGAATCATAACTGAGCCAACTCCTCTAATAAATTAATCGAGTAATTGATAATGGACACCCTCAGGCCAAAATATCTTTTCCACTTTGTCGTTTCCTCTCCCCTCTTTTTACTAAGAGGCAGAAGTGAAAATCCACAAGTAACAAAGACAGGCAGATACCGGTGACTCTTCACCTTCCCCCTCTGATGGCTCTGCCGAGAGGGAGATCATGTTCCCCAAATGCTTCTGCAAATAAGATAACTGATGGGCCTCTTCATCAGCTTGAGATGGCATAAAGCGACGGCTGTTGCTTCTTACCAACTGCAAGGAGGTTCCACCATTCATTTCATCAGTAAAAATCAAGAAATGGCTGTAGCAAAGTAATGACACCTGGCAATCCGAATTTTCAATGAAGACCTAATCCAAGCAACATCAAATTGAAAAATGGATAACGGCTCCAACAATGCTACTGTCTATTGTTGCATTTGAAACCTCGGGTCCATGAAAAGTATGAACCATGGAATGTGAATGTAAATATAATGCCGCATTTGTCTGGAAGTCACAGGCGCCATTGAATGAAATTGAGAAAATTCCCAACTGGAAAGATCAACTAGACCCTGATTACAGATATGGGAATTCCCTGAACTGCTTGATCATAATGTCTACACGTGAAAGCGCCGCCAATAAGTTCCATAAAGGTATTGAATTATTCCAACAAGATTGCCCATTCAGCATCCCAGTTTCTTTTCTATGAGACTAGCTTCCAAAAAAGTCCATTTGTAGACTAATTCACCAGACCGCCAACATAAAGGTAGATCAATCTGCCGAATTTCAGCTTTGACAAAACACATTCTTCGCATACCAAACTCAATGTCGAAAACTGAAGGGAGGGCAGAGATTAAATTAAGAAAAAAAAATCACTTGCAAAGGTGACAATGCTGATAAGTAGCCATCGAAGGCTGATGTGGGAGGCCAAACATCCGCAACCGCAGCTGGATCCTTGTGTGGCCTCGGGAGCAACTTCTTATACGATTGAATGTACAGGAACAGGATCAAATCACGAACATCCACGAAATCGTCGGGATCACGGTTCAGCACGGACGAGAGATGTCAAGGGCCAGCTTTGCTTGGTCAATCGAGATGCGGAGAACGTCGGCGAGCGAGGCCGAGTCAACTCGGTTAGTCGCGAACTGGGCGGAGAGTTTCAGGAGGGCGAGAGTTTGGATTGGGTCGGTGAAGATCAGCTTGGGGATGGGAAGGAGGCCGTACTCGAGGGCTTCGCGCCTCGGCCTAAGGATCGAGCTCAGGTTTGGGTCGTGGGGCGGGCGCAGACCCGCGGATGGTGCCGGAGGGTCAAGGAGTCGGTCATCGTAGGTTCCGCTGCGACAGATCCTTTATGGGCATACGTTGAAACAACAAAGAGCGGAGAGAGGGAGACCGGAGCAGGAGAGATAGTGACGAGGTGGTGATTCGATGTGGTCGGGTCCACCACAGTGATGGTGTCAGGTTGTCATCGGCTGAAGTGGAAGCTTTTTCACCCGAGCTTCATTTTCTTAAACGACCCAACCATGATTCTCAAAAAGGCAAGTTCGAGCTAAATCAAGCAGGAAGATGGATCGAACACAGAGAACTCTCAGCATTGCGAAAAATTAAGTGGCAACAGATCTTCCCGTATAAACAATGGGAAGTGAGGGAGAACTATTCACAGGTTTGCCTCATTTCTCCCCTCTGTAAGCAGGGGAAACCAGTGATACAGTAGACTGCTAATGTACAGGTCTAATCAACTTCAATGGATGATGATCAACAGAAAAATGAAAAGGGGGCTGTTAGGTTAAGCCTCTTCCTCTTGTACAGGCATGAGATGGATGCGGTTGTCACAAGGGATTCTCTTTCCACTGTAGTCGACTCAATCCATCGACTATTGCCCTTCGAAACTCGCCGTTGTGGAGGATGAAGGATGATACATGGCCCCCAGTCACCCAGCGAACTTCCGAACCAGGCCAAGCCTTTTGGAGCTCCAGAACTGAGTGCTTTGGGATATACCCGTCATCCTGTGAAAACAAATTTGATATCATTCAAATTTAATGCAAGAAAGGAAAGTATCTAGCCAAGAAAAACCAAATAGCTTGGTTATCAAATGATTTCTGGATTTCTTTTCTTTCCCCTGTATGCCACATGGAATCTATCGCACAGAGGATTGGAAACAACACTTCTGGAGATGCACCTCTCGAATACGTGATTGCGATGGATATTCCTATGCTATGATAGCAATAGATTCTTTTTCATTAATGAGGGACATATTATTGTATTGATTCAATGCCCAGAAAATGGATCCAGGTCAATCTCAGCCTCTCAGAACATGTTGGTAACATAACAGCCTAACCTTAAGCATAGGACATTGGACAACATGAAAAATTTAATTTTTGAGGGCATTACTTACAGTGGCTGCAACAAATATCACGGCCTTGGGGTTCTTTGGGACAGGGAAGCGGGTGACATCGGTGAGAGAGAGCACATTTCGCATCCTTTCCTTCACTTCCTCGAGAGTCATTGAGGCACTCTGAGCCTGAAGGTCCTCCCTCAGGACCTCCCAGGCTGTCGCGTGCTTCAGTACACCCTCACAGAATGCCACAACTGCAGAGTGCGGAGATAGAAAGGGAAGGGTTGCCACAGGAGTTGGGTGGAGAGATCCGACCATTGCAGCGTGCACTCCACCTGCAGTTAAACATGAATGAGATCAGATTCTCTGTGATAGTTTCTCAAGGACTTCACCTGTTTAGCTCAACAATGTTGGAAAGCTTTTTCTGCATTAACCTTGGTTTCTTATATAACAGGAAGAAGGAAGGTATGCCCAGCTGCACCTAGACATATATGGATCATGCACTATGCTCCTTTTCTCCTTATTTTCTTAGCTTTCAAGTCTTGGAGTACAAAACTAAGCGCTAATCCTGGTAGAGACCAGGGTTCACAGGAAATATAGTTCCAAAAAGAAAATCACAATGTACCCACTACTATGAAAACATTACTACAACACTATAAGAGAAGCAAAATCTTTGTAAAAGTGGGTATGCTTCTCCTGCCAACAGATATACAGAAGAAGAGCAATTGGTGTGTGAGAAGCCTTTTGTTTAATTAATTTGTACTGCAATAAATCATTTCTTTCAATTGCTTTTATATCATGATAATGCTCCACAGATTCATTTTATGCCACATTCTGTGCTAGTTAAACAAAGTTCAGACTAAGGTCAGTACCCATGCTAAGGCCGCAAACACCCATCTTCCCGAATCCTTCCTTGTGTTCTAACCAATACAAGAGACTTCTGGCCTCTTCAATGGTGGCTCTTCCTAGCAGCAGCAAGTCACTCACACACAATAGTTTTGCACCATGCTGCAGCAGAGGCCGTCTTTGCCCATAAAAAGGACTGCAGTTTATAAAATAATATAGCCAATGTCACAGTCATTAAGAAACCAATCAAAGAGAGCCTCTGCTTCTCCATAATAAGAGTGGATCAGTCGAAGCATCACCTCTCAAGCACCATGGTGGCTATGTTCTCCTTCAACAAGGGTCCACCAAGACGCAGTCTTCTTTCAAATGAATGGTCCCCGGTTCCTACACCAATTAGGTTGACATTCAGTCAAACATTGTATAAACCCAACTTTTCTTTTAGTTCTACATTACAATTAATGTAAAATAATACCAAAACTAAGTGATATAACATTGACTGGCACCGATAAGGTTCAAATAAGACCAAGCAATGATTTAATTAGAGGCGAAAAGCAAAGTAAATCTACAGCCTGACAGGAATCAATCTCATCAAATAAATATAACACGGAACAATACATTTCATCATCAGAAAAAACAACCGGATTCATGGTTTATTGAACAGGGAAGAACCTGGTTGCCGGTACATAGTTTAGTTAGAGGACAACTAGTATACTCCGTGCCAATAAAGCCAGACTAACCTATTAAAGAAGAGCCCAGAATTCATAATTTGATCGGATGGCAGAACCCTTTGACGTATTCTCTTTTATTTCTAAAGCAGAGCTGCAATGCTCAAAGAAGAAAGAACCCGGTAAATGTCATACCTGCAAGGTGAACAACACATGCCATCTTCCGGGGAGGGACACACTTGGGGACGAGGAAAGCAACTCTAGCAGTGTGGCTCTCCGGGGGAAGAGCACTCAAGATCTGGTCTTCGCAGGGCGTCTTGAATACCCCTTCCCTGAGACACGCCGTCCTTGTCTCCCAGACGGTCCTCCAGATGGGCTGAATCAATGCTGGGGGCCAGTTCTGCCCAGCTGCATCAGGGAACAGCTGCCCGATCACCTTTTCCAGGAGTTCGAGCTTCGTCCCTCCCCATCCCCTCGAGAAGAACGGCGGGCTTAGCTTCGTCCTGTGCATGAACGTCCCGTACACGTGGTCGATGACGTAATGGAGCATCCCCAGATTCACAGTAACCATTTCTTCCACCGATAAATGCAACTCAAGAAGCAGTTACCCAGTTCTTGAATCGAAAGATTTCTATGTGAATTGGAGCAAAGATTTGAAATTTCGATCAAGAAACGGGTACCCGACCCTAAGGGGCGCGGTTTGAGGTACCAAAGACGAAAGAGGACTGATTTTGGTGGGTTGTCAGACTCGAGCAATTGAATCATAGGACTGTCGTGAGACGGCGGGGAGGAGGAGAATTATCCATTGGCATTTGAAGAGAAGCAGAGAGATTCGAGGAGAGAAGATAGAGGGAGATTAAGGAGAGGAGGATGAGGAGGAGATGCGGAGCGTGAGAACCAAAGGACGGATCCGAAAATTTCTGTTCTCCTCTCTCCTGGCAGAGAGAGCAATGGAGAGAAGGGAGCTGGAAGAAACTGTGGGCGACAATGTAGATGTGTTGCTGTTTCGGGTAAAACATTAGATGAGTGCTTAATATTCTAGTTGAAATTTAATTGGAAATTACGTGTAAGAAAGTATCAGTAAATAAGTAAATAAGTAAATTAATATATTAACAATTTAATTTTCAAAATGATTACTTAATAAAATAATAATATTATTATTTTTTCATTAAATTATTAAGGGATTGGATAATCTAAAATTTCTTCTATATATAAGTATGAAAATAAATACACTAATAAATATTGGTAACTGATTTTACTTAAGTAACTGATTTTACTTATGAGGTTGTTAGACAGGTCATCTCTTTTATTTAAATAAGATTTAATATTTAAGTCTTTTGAGTAGAGAAAATTCACATTCAGACTCACCTAATTCGAACTGAATTAGTTAAAATCTGTTAAATTTTTGAATATTAATGATATAGATATTAAAAAAAAAAAAAGGATTGCTGGATGGGTTAATTCATTGATTGAAGATGGTGAGCTATGAATTGGATTATATGGGAGATTTGTGGTCCTCTGATTTTTTTTTTCTTGAAATAGATAAACTGGTTGATAGAAAACCTTTTTATTTTTATAATTATAAATTTTTTTTTTTTTTTAGGTTGGTGCTAATCGACCATTGCTTGTGAGAATCAACTTTCCAGCTAAAAATAGCCAGAAAACCTTTATAAAAAGCTATTTGGGAATAATGTAATCTTTAAATTGTTCAAAGAGGTTTGAATTTATGAAAATTTTTGTTTTTGAAAAAAAAATTTAATTTCATAGATATACATATTTGAAAAACAATTTCCAGTGGTCCTTCCGAGGATATGACGTGGACTAGATAATTTGATGGGGACATGTTGTAGGAGCAAACGGATAACCCAAATATTCAAAAATAAGATGCCAACATGTTCCGTGAAGTAACACCGACGATTTTTCTTTTTAAATACGATATCGAGTCCCAGACTCGTAAATTAAAAAATTTATTTTATGAGAATTTTACTTTATCGTATAGAACCAGCTCGATTCTGTATTGACCAAAACCCGTCGAACTTATATAAGATATTATATGTGAAAAATTAGAATATATATATATATATATCTATCTATCTATCTATCTTTGGAAGAATAGAAAATGGGTCGAAATTTGTCAGTTTGGGCCTGGGCCCGGTTCCTGTCCCGCGGAAATAACGACCTATGAGACACGACCGTTTAAATTAGGCTCAGAATTTTCAAAAATAGAGTCTATCGATAATGTCTCGGTCTCGGTTTACGTAAGAACTTATCCTTTATCGGAATCTTCGACCAGCATGGCAGGCCGAGAGTTCCCGGGACTTGCCATACGAGATCGGACTGAGTTACAAGTTTCATAACATATGCTCCATACATTCGTTACGTGTTACACGTAGGGATAAGACCATACCGTATCACTCGGACATCAACAGACACTATATTATAGGAGAACTTGCACTGTATTACTTCTGTAAGGGGTTAACGTGTACGGTCGGATAGCATACGAGCGGCTTAGCCATCTCGGCCGCGAACCCAGGCCCCTGCCTGAGGTCGACCGAGTCCCCGTCCTTGACCTTCCAGTCGAAGCACTGGACCAGGGAGCCCACAGTTGCATGCATCATCAGCATCGCGAGCGATGCACCAGGGCAGCCCCGGCGCCCGCTCCCGAAGGGCAAGAACCGGAAGTTCTGGCCCTTGAACTCCATCTGGTGCTCCCCGATCCTTTCATCCGACCCATCCAGGAACCTCTCAGGGACAAACCTGTCCGGGTTGGCCCAGAGGTTGGGGTCCCGCATGATCGCGTACACGTTGACGAGGACCCTGGACCCGCCCTTCACGAGCGAGCCGTCGACAGTGCAGTCCTTGGCGCACTCCCTTATGATTAAGGGGGCCGAGGGGTGCAGCCGCAGGGTCTCCCGGATGACCGCCCTGAGGTAGGGTAGGTTCGGGATGTCGGATTCCTTGACCAGCCTGTTGGGCCCCACCACGGAGCAGATCTCCTCCCTTAGCCGGTCGAAGCACCGCGGCTGGTTGATGAGCTCCGCCATGGCCCACTGCATGGCCGCCGAGGAAGTGTCGGTTCCCGCCATGAAGATGTCCTGGATCAGTTGTTTCGCACGTGTTGTATTCTTTTTAAATCCGATGGACAACAAATAAGGCATCATAGTACAAATCATCAATGAACTCACCAGCAAGAAGGATTTGATGTCTTTCCTAGTGATCTTCACTTCAGCACCCGGGTCCGCATATGTCTCCAGCAAGATATCCAGCACGTCCTTCCTCTCCCTGTTGGAACCCGTCGTCTCGTGCTCCTCTACCACCCTCTCGACAATCTGGTCGAACTTCAGCAGCGCCGCCACGAGCTTCTCCCCGTTCCGGGAGAAGTCGAGGAACTTAAAGGGGCCCAGGATGTCCCCCACGCTGAGCTTCCCGGCCAGCTCCAGGCAGGTCTTGACGAGCCGCTTGATTTCTTCCGCGTCGCTGGAGGTCCCCGAGCACCTGGTGCTCATCGCCATCCGGCAAATTACGTTGTTCGTGAGGGTCGTGAACTCCCCGCTCAGGTCAGTCAGCTCCCCTGCTCTCGCCGCCCTCACCACCGACTCCACGATCCTCGTCACCTCTTCCTCCCTCACATCGACGAACTTGTCTGTCACGGTCAACAAAAATCTTAGCCAACGGCTTATAAATTTTATTTTTTAAAAAACTGGTACCGGTCCCGCTGTGAGGGCGTTCATATACATGGATAAGTTATACCTAGCTGGGGCACGGCGAGGAGCCTCGTCATGCACAGCTTCTTCATGAACCGCCAGTAGTCTCCGTACTGAGCCATGACGAACCTCGACCCACGGTACATGAAGTACTCCGACGATCCGAACTCGGGGCGGGACGAGAAGTTGAGCTCCTGGGTCTTGAAGATCTCCCGGGCCACAGCCTCGCTGGAGACCACAACGCATGCTGATGCCCCGAGCCGGAGCCCCATGAGAGGTCCATGGCGCCGGGCAAGGCCTTGGAGGGACACAGGAAGGACGTGCCCGATCAAGTGGAGGTGCCCGATGATGGGAAGAGCCGGCGGGCTGGGAGGAGGCCTCTGCGCCACCGCCGGCTTGCCGCCGACCTGGCGGGGCCTTCGCAGGAGGGAGCGGACGATGAGGGCGGTGAGGCACCACACAATGAATAGGAAGTAGTAGAGCGGGTAACCTGCGCTACTAGCCATGGAAACCATTGCTGCACCAGCGGAAAAGAATGCTATGGTCTGAGTTCTCTGGGGATGCTGTCGATGGTGAACTCAAGTCCGCTATATAATAACGTGTTTTCCGTTTTTTTTTCTTTTAATTTTTTTCCCTATGACTAAGCATTGGTCGAGATGTCTCATGTTTCTCGAAAATAATTAGCCATTATCTATTCATATTTTTCCTATTAGAAATGATATTTATGAGGCCCCTAGATGATGGAACAAAGGGTAATAAAAGAACAGGAAAATCTCGTTGAATTAAGGCTTACAATTGGTAAAAGGATGATAGGATAGATGGGACATAAAAGTTTGATTAGTAAGATCAAACCTAATACTTCTAAATTATAAGACAAGACTGGCACCAACCGTAACAAACAGTTTTTCCAATAAAAAAATTGTCGCTCTCGATTCGATGAGCAAGAACCGGGAGTTTCTGGTAAACCTCGGAGGGGTTGTTAGACCGTAAGTGGCTACCGGCCACCGGAGAATCTTTGCCTCCGATCTGCCCACCAAGAAAATGACAAAGCTGCTGATATTGAATTACCAAGATCTCGTATAGCTAGCACCGCTCTCTTCCTGCATTATCAATCAAATCTGCATTAATGCTGTTTACTAACCGTGTGGTCCTTGCTTAAGCCCCCGGCCACTATCACGAGATGGGCCACGGGCTTTGATTTAATCGCAAGTCGTCTCGATGACGACCGGCTGCTGAGGAGATTACATCCCGAAGCATTAATCAATTGTTGCAGTTTAAAAAGCTCACGATACCGATCTGCTCGGCCGTGTTCACGAGTTGTTTTCATAGGTTGTCGAACCTAAGATTTTTATTTGCTCTAATTAGATTGAGCTGTATACGTGACCGTAAAGATTAGTCGTGCGAAATTTGGATATCGCTTAATATTAAAAAATATATATTGAGCTGGTGGAGTGAAAAGCCCAGAAGCTATAGCCTAATGGGCCACTCTGAGCCCAATGAAAATCTAACAATGAGGCCCATTAGGTCCTTAGACTTGGGCCATTGGGCTCCTTAATCAAGACCCCTGGGTCTATGGGTTCAACTAGGGTTCGATGGGTCGAACCGAATTTTTTTAAATAATAATAATAATATGAAATTACAGTCTTAAGTGCAAAATAATAATCTAAAATTCTGGAGATATTAACCATTCAACCGGTTGAGCAGGTCGGTTTGCTCTGGTTCTTAAGACTATGCTGGATACTATCATTATAACCTTAAAAAAAAAAAATCGACCCAGTGTTAAGAAGGAGCTCAAGTGTCCTTCATAGTCCAGGATCGAACTTCCATGAGATCAACCAGCACATCTGAGTTTATCATGTCCCGTGAGTTTGGTTGGCACTTACTAGGGCCGGCTTGGTAGCAGTGTTGCCCTTCTTCGTACGATCATAAATTAATTCTTGGCAGAATGAAAGGGAGAGGATGGGGACATTATGTTTTTCTTTTTCTTTTTTTTTTGGGGGGGTAACGTAATTAAAAAAATTACTTAAATTATGATATCTGGCGTGGGCCCCAAACAAGGGCACATCAGGGCCCATGGACCAGTTTTTTGAAGTGGGCCCGCTATCTGATGGGAGATTTTTAACCACTCGCGGCCTCCGGCCCACCTCGGTGGTCGTGGCCTTTATTGTCGTGTCGTGCCGTGTCAGGTCGTTTTCGCGTCGGGGACTTGCCCGACGGGCCCTCCTTTCCTCCCTCGCCGCGTGGAACCGGGGTCTGGACAGTTGGCTCGTTACCTTAGACGGGTCGTCATCGTGTGGGCCTCTTATTTCTGCCCGAAAACCTACTGACCGTCCGATCGATCCGGTCTCCCTTGAGCTTCCGACCACACCTGGCGGTAACACATGCAGTACCCATTAAGGAATCATAGATTCGGGCCGTAACTGACATCAACTATTCACGAGCAGTTTGAGTTCTGCTCGGTAAAAAATCATACTTGGCTCGATCTTAATGAGTTCGAGTTTGGCCTTGCTCGGGATCGGGATCACGATGTGCCGTTGCTGTCGGAGCTGTCGCTGACTATACAGCTTAAGATAGTTACCCAACCTCCACGACGACCTACATCGATCGAAACACGAGAAGCCCCGATGCCCCGATCAGTAATTATCCTTCCTCTTGTGTCCGCGGCATCTGAATTATTCTTTCTAATTGTGGCCTAATCTGCCCATTATGGATAAGACATGTTCACATCTCACAGCTGGTCATCCCATTTAGATCGCATAATGCATTAGCATCCGTCCATGGAAGTCGTACGGAGCACCGGTCTCCGTCCACACGTCGCGATCGACTGCAACAACATTATCCGACGGTGCCGGCCGGAAGTATCGGATCACATTCAGCAAGAAAGCTCTTCGGGAGAGACCGATCGTATGCCGGAAAAATAGAAAGAAAATTATTTAAATTTACCCTTTGAATAAACATGAATCCGATCTCTTATAAATTTTATGAAAGATTTAACGTGATAACAGTGTAGGTCCTTAACAATATGACCTCCACCCTGTGCGCAAATGAGTTCCTAGAAATAGCCGATTCCGTATTCTTTTCTGACAGTTAAAAAAGAAAAAGGCAGCAATAGCAGCGACGACCCAACCACCCCGCTGCATGATATTTGGCTCTCGCGTTCACTGGCGAATGTATCAGATGAACTGGAGAGTCGGTATTGATACTGGTCCAGTCAATTTAATACCATCAAATGCCCAGCATGAACTAACAAGTTAATAAGCCTGACACTTCGGTCTTATCAAATTGCTTGGAAATAAATTTTAAACTATTGGATCATTACTCTTTGTGGTTAAGTTAATTTTTATGTTAAAAAATATATATTTAAAAGGGTCCCAGGAATATAGGTGATCTAAATGTCACTGCACATCAAGTCCGAGAGAGGGAATTCTCGATTTTCGATACTATAATTTTCACCGGTAGGAATCGAACGTAACATCTCTCTCGATTACTATCAAAGACGGTGTCGACTGCACCGATAACAGAGTTTCTCCGTGTCACACGAATTCGGCGTTGCTTGAAGAGGATGACGGGCAGGGACTCGCATTTCAACGTCGTGATGACCTGGCGAAATTGCTAATTATTGGTGATAATTAGTAAATAATGGCAAATCGGACAAAAAGCCTCCCAAGTTGCAATTACCATATTGATCTACCTCCAGGGGAACGGTGGTAAACTTCTTGAGCAAACTCCAAGAGCGCTCAGGTTCAAAACCCCATGGAAGTCGGCATTCGAGGTTTAATGCCGGGCCGCAGGTTGTAAATACACTATTTGGTATATTAGTCGGTTGTTACGGTATCGGACACTATCGATATAAAAAATAATAATAATAATAATGTCATTGATATGATTCAACAATTAATGTCGACAGCTTAGAGACCACATGCATTTACATGTAAATAATGCGGACGTTGATAACAAATTGAAAAAGAGAGGATATTCCAAACTTCGATCGCTAAACCGTCGAGTAAGTGGAGGAAGATAATCTTGCACCATTGAATTCTTTTTTAAAAAAAAAAAATTTAAATCGTTGATCGTGAACTGTTGGATTAAACTGTAAAACGGTTCAGTGAGCAAACTGTAAAAATATCTCTCAAAAGAAGTGCTCCGATTATAAAAAGGATATATGATTTAATTATTTCTAAATTAAAAATTCCTGAATTTAATTATTATAAATGAAATTTTTTTATATCTCATTATTGTTCACAACAACATGTATCATATCGAAAATCTTCTGATGAAACGACACGTGTTGGAAAAAGGGTTTCGTGATGCCGATGCTGTCCTACTTAGATTAAAAAAAAAACATATAAATTTCATAGTTTTTCGGATTATTTACCCACAAAAGTATGAACTATCTAAAAATTTTTCAATCTATCACAAACTATTTTTTCTTAGAAAATCACTAATTATCTAAGAATTTCCTAATATATTACGCCATTAATTTTAATCGTTAATTGTTGATCTGTAGCATTAATTTTATCAATTGTGCAAACGGAATCTGATATGGTATCATACGTGGCATCTATCTGGTCATAAAATATTACAAACTATTGTCGAATTCTCTGTTTAATCGTGAGGATGGACGTGCAAATAGATGAGCAAACGGATGTTCCCCATTTTTATGACCAGGCGGATGCCACGTGCGATACCACGTCAGACTCTATTTGTACAATCAGTAAAATTAACGGTACAGATATGTAATTAACGGTTAAAACGATGTGGTAGGTTAGGGAAAACACAGCGCAGTTCGCGATTTCCTGGGTTAAAAAAAAGTTCGTGGTAATTAAAAAAATTCTTGAATAATTCGTACTTTTTTTAGCAAATAACCTTAATTTTTTCGATTACTTATTGAATATCGCATCTTATCTCCATTGACTGAACTCTTCTACTCTTATTTATGCGTTCTCCCTCGAACTCCATTCCTAGCTCACATGATTCACGAGTCAGTTAATGAGGTTCGATTGTGAGAGGTGCTCACAATTTTTATAAATTCTGAAAATGGGATTTTCACTTTTTTTTCTTTTTAATTTCCTTTTAAATGTCTCGTTGGAAAATCATGCGGTGAGGGGACATGTCCACGGGGCTAACTTAAAGAGCGAAGAGGACCACCACAAATGGTGGTGTTACCGGAGCGAACTTTTTAATGGGCACGAGGACCGCACCTGTAGGACACAGTGTGAAACGTACATGCCAAACTTCCAAAGTGATAATGGGCAGGTACGATTTACGTCCGCACCGGATAGATCTTTGACGAGACATTAATTAATTCGACGTGGCAGAGGTCTTGCACGTCGAGTGCGCGACACCTTCTAACCACTCATTCTGCGCTCTAACCACTCATTCTGCGCTCTAACTACGCCAATCACTTAACCTGAACCTGCACTCTGATACTACAGTAGAGTTCGAAGTTACCATGGCCGGCTGTAACTCGCGAGACCCTATTTCGCTTATATATTGACTGCGCGATATCCTGTTACCACTTATTCCATGCTCGAGCTGAGTCGGTCACTTAATTGAAGGAATGCTCTAAACCCGCACTTCGATACTATAATGGAATATGATATTACCATAATTGGCTATTCTAAAGAATTAATTTTATAAGGTAACGGTATGAGTTACTAATTTTTCGTATAAAAAGAGGGCACGGGAAGTCCACCGGTGAAAATTAAGCTCGGGGATCTCTTCTCGAGTTCAAGATTGTATCACTGTGCTAAACTCTCTCTTTTTTTAATATATAATTTATTATTTATTAATCATATTGTTCACAGTTCGATGCTTTTAATTCTACGAATGGGCTGCCCCGTTTCGGGAACTCGGAAGTTTAAGGAACTTTAGTTGCTTTACTACCGGCCCAACCGAGCCAGAAACGACATTCCCAGATCCACACCGTTTCTGAGCACCTGCTGGGTCATGTTGACTCGGCCCGTGGACCCGAACGTACGAATGACCGTTCACCTGAATGGTGACCATAATGTCGGGGGCTCGAGGCGTGCATGCTGCATAACACATCATGCCCGGTGCACCGCCGTGTCGACATCGAAGTCGACGGGCAGCGCCATTGATTTCGGTTTCATATCCCCTCGATCAGGCTAGAGATTTGGTGCTTGGTGCGATCGGGCTCGAATCGACACCTTATAGGGCCTACAACCACGCTCGGTCCCCCCCCAGAGAACATCCAGCTCATCAAGTCCACGTGGTCGAGCTCTGTAAGATTTGTAATTTGGGATTATTAGCTTTCTATTTAACCTTTCCGGTTCAAGAAAAAAGAGATTAAAATACATTCAATTATTAATTTCTTCGTTCATGAAAAAAGATTGAATTCAAGATCTTGTATAGAAGTGGTCTCGAATTGTATTATTACCACAAATAGCAGTGGTCTGCTGGTTCAAATCTCACTCTCATACTGTTTGATAAGGTCGAGATTTCAGATTTGAATTCTCCTCTAGCCACAATATATTATTAGAAGGGGATCTTGATCTTGGGTTTTGACGAATACTGGTTTTTTTTTAAACTATACTAGGTTTTTAATTGTGCGACGTTGACGGATCAGTGTTAGTACGAGTTATTCCGTTCATCCGATATATTTACTAATAAATATGAAATTCTGAATATTACGTGACTGAGCAAGAGATCGTTATTACTGATGTTATTCTATTTAAAGGAAAAAATTAATTGCATTATTCTCTAGTATAAAGATAGGCCCTTTTTTTTTCATAAAGGAGGCAGGCGAATCAGCGCAGCGAACGAACTGTATAAGAGAGTACCGCTCTGTCCCTCTCCGTGCACATCTCCTTACCGTTATATCTGAGCAGCAAACTCGAAGCAACGTTGCTGTCTTCATCGTACTACGAATGGTGGACGCGTCGTCTCTCCCACAGTCGACGGCAGCAGAGCTCCCGAGGAGGAGAGGAGAGTAGCACATCACTCCCCGCTCATTGACCAAGTGCCCCGTTGAAGAGAATCCGGACGCTCTCCATCGCATTAAGAACTCAATTCCCACTGATCCCTAGCGGTTCAAGTTCAACTGACCTTTAAACAGCTCAATTTGGATCAGATCAAGCTCATTCTTAAATCTTAATCTACGATGGAACCGCTATCTGTGACCGGTGACAGATCGGACGTCCCAGCGTTTGACAGTCTCCTGTTCAACGAAGAGATCCAGCAGCTGATGGCCTCGTTTACTGCGATCCTGGAGCTAGGCCCCACTCAGGCCATGGAACTGCTCTATTGGCCTGAGGCCTCCAGTTCGAAGCCCTATGCTCCCTCGGTTGATGGCGAAGCTGTTTTGTTCGACTCTCCGAGCTCTGCTCTCCCCAATCCTGGTGCGAAGTGCGACAGCTCCTTGCCGGACGCGAGCACCATGAGCTCGCAGAAGGTGAAGAAAGAGGTCGCGGCGTATGGTGCCTCGAAATCGAGCTCATGGACGCATCCAGTGGTTTCTGATGCGGCGGTGGAGACCAAGGTTCCTAGTTCAAAGAAGAGGAAAGAGCGGGAGCAGAAGGTACCGTAACTGACTCTGAAATGGGGGTTTGTATTATGCCTTTAGGGTTCTCCCCCACCTCTTTGTCAAATTTTCGCCGAACTGAACTTGCAGGGTAAAGGATCCGCCAAGAAGAAGAAGAACGAAAGCTCACAAGATCCGCACACACTCCCTTGCGTCCACGTCCGAGCTCGCCGGGGACAGGCCACGGATAGCCATAGCTTAGCAGAGAGGGTACTGAATACTGATCTGTTAATGTTGGTTTAGCCGCTGATTTTCATTTAATTGATTGAACAAATTACTGATCAGTGTCACGTCAACGGTGCTGCAGGCGAGGCGGGAGAAAATCAATGCTCGAATGAGGCTGCTCCAGGAGCTGGTCCCGGGATGCAATAAGGTTAGTTTATCTGTTTAATATTTTATTCTTGCTCTGTCTTACACGATGATTGGATTGATAAGCAATCGGATTAAAGATTATCAAAATCAAGAACTGAGATTTAAATAAATGACGGGCCTTTATCTGTTACGTTTTGTCGCTGAAAAGCGCCATTATAGCTTTGGATCATGTGGGTTACGTAATGGTTTTGTCGTCTGATGTCATTCTGTCTCTCCGGAGTTTCCTGCACCGAGAAAATGGTAACCTGTGGCAAGCGTTCCTCAACGGGGCACTGCCCATGATTCGTATTCTTCCCCGATATTGTTCTAGTGGTTGGTTTGAAGAGTCTCTTTGACTCTTTCTCGCGTACTTCTAACCTTTCATTGAATTGGAAAATTTGTGGCTTTTATTAGCAGCCATGAATGAGTATTTTGTTCAAGCCAGGAAACTAGGTCAGTGGTCCATATTTCAGCTTGTCAAAATTGGGAAATCTTGGGGAGCTCGGAATTTTTATAGCAAAGCATCCCGCTAGCTGCAGTTTACACCAACGAAAAGTTTCATTGTTCTGGTTTAGATAGATATCTAGACTTCATCCATGGGATACTAAGATCTATACCTTGGAGGACCAAGGCTGTAGAAAGACTGGAATATGCAATAATTCTTCATCTTAATTTGAGTTGAGATAGCTATGAATGGTCCGAACTCTTAAGAGGCTTAAAATGCCATTGAAAGTCAACCATAATTGTGATCCATTGGATATGAATTAACAGACATTCAATAACCTGTGCTACAAAATTTCTACTTTTGCGCGGTGGATAGATGTATATGGGACCAATGTAGCCCCGTGCGGTGGATGGTACAGACATCACTAACGTGTCTGGTATCCGTCCTCCGTGAGATGAGGGAATGAATGACAGACAAAAGAACACTTCTCATACGTGCATACCGAACCTGCAGGCCTAACTGCACGCAGGCATGATGTGATTGTTAGGAAAAACAAATTAATTTATTGAGTTCAGACAGGAACCAACATCTATGTTTAGATGATCTTTTACTGTTTGAAGTAATGATGATGGGACATCTTCATTCTCTTAAAATGATATCTCTAAACAATAAGGCTAATCTTTTTCTTTACAGTATGTGTCATTTGATATCCTAACTGTTGTTATGGTTTTAGAAATTTTCAAGTCATTTCTATGAAACATTTCTGCCCCGAAAATCAGTTGCACGGTTAAGAATCACCGGGCAGCTCGCGGAGACATCTTTTCCTCGAAAGATAAAATACCTTTTTCCCATTCTTATAAGGTTACTTCTCTCAATCATCAGTAGTAGATCATTTAAGCATGACTTATTAACTGGCATTTTAGTCCAATAGTGATGATATGAGGGAGATATTTATTTACATACAGATATACAGTGACCTCACCTGACTGCAATAACCCAAGTTTCACAAGAGCTAACCTCTCTCCTTGTTGGGCTTTGTATAGAAGGGATAAGAAAAAGAAATTTCAAGAATAGCGCAAGTAATTTACACTTGTGGCTGTGTCAAAGGGATGGAAATCCATTGCTTTGTAGAGAATGACCAAAAGATACACTCTTGCAGATATCTGGAACAGCGCTGGTGCTGGATGAGATCATCAACCATGTGCAGTCCTTACAGCGCCAAGTTGAGGTAAGAAAAGCATATATATATATATATATATATAGCTAGACTAACTGTTTGTGATTTACCATAACCAAAAACCTTTGTGTTATGTATTCAATGTTGACACAATTTTACGTGTGAACATTGAAGAATTTGGAACTAACTACTTTGAGACTGCATGTCTGCCTATAATTTTTTACCATTACAGTTCTTGTTTCCTTTCGGTTCTTTCTACATGGAGTTAGGAATAGCACATTCTTTAATACTTGACCATTTCACGGTTCTCAAATTCATTTTTCGCAATCAATTGAGATTCCTCAATTGTGATCAATCTTGTTATGTTTCATCTGTCTTCTTTTTTGGTCTTCAGCTCCTGTCAATGAAACTCGCAGCGGTTAACCCTCAGGTCGATTTCAACCTTGACAGTATATTTGCTCCAGAAGTAAGAACCATTCCTTAATTGTTTTTTCTGCTTCTTATGGAAAAGGAAGATTGTGTGATAAGCGGTTAAACTTATTAGAGTAAAAGCCATTCCACAGTGTTGCTTGCTCATGTATCTTCTTTTGTTTGACGATTCTAAAATACTGCAAAAAATGGATAATCAGTGAATCACAATGAGCTTTCCTGATTCTCTTGTGGCCTAATTTCAACTCTACCCAAGATCCATATATAGCCATATCTAACAACCACTCTGGGCCATCTTCTTCCCATTCTGGACCATATAGTTCTAGTGAAAACTGTACCATGGACCAAATCTTGTATCCTCCAAGTCCAAGCACTGATTCTATTTTATATTTCTGACAAACTCAAATTGAATTCATTGAACTAGTTTTTCAGATTTTGGTACTAAATTACTGCAGTATAATAACAATTATTGTTTTCTGCATTCTTCAAAACTGAGTGGAATCAGCAAGAAAAACACCTTCATTTTGCATGCCGGTTCTATTCTGTTCGGGTTCCCAAGGACTATGAATGTGGTTTAATAGACTATAGTCTAGATTTACCCTAACTAATGTGAGACTGGAACAATCTCCGGAAAAGTTTTCTGATATGCTGTGCCTTTATCAAATTTTTGTCGCCTGCAGAACGTCTCTCTATTAGATGGGAACTTTCCTGTACCCCCGATGTGGCCGGAAATCCCGATCAATGGAAGCAGGGAACACTACCAGCAGCACTGGCACTTCCCTTCATTCCAGCAGCCGGTTTGGGGGAAGGAAGGAGGTACCAGTTCTGCAGCGCCACACTTCTCTCACTTGACACACAACTGTTCTGCAAATGCAGGTACGGAACTTGTCCTGAAATCGACTGTATGTTGCCTGCTGTAAGAATCACGGCACTATGTACTGATTAACCGTCACACAGATTGAATCCACTGAAATCTTTGAAGTTAAGTCTAGTTCATCTCTAGTTCCTAAGAAAGATGCTCTTCTTGCTGGGATACTGGAAGGTGATTAGACTCGCCCTTTGGACAGTCGTATTTTTTATCTCCTGTTTATTATCTTCATCTACTGCTCGAAGCTCCTTGTTGCATCGTGAAAAAGTCTACTCATGCTGCTCTGCTTCCTCTTGCTTTCATGTCCTCTTGGAGAAACAACGAGATTGAATGAAACGTTTCAATTCCCGTGCAGGGTCGTTCAACTCTCATCAACTGAAGATGGAAATGTGAAGGTAGAGTGACATCTACCGCTGGAGGTTATTAGCGTGGTTGGGTGTTGTATATGCATTATACATCACTATCCATACATAGAGAGTAGTGGCGCTGAGTTTAACCGGTTGAAAGCCACTCTGCTCTCTCATCATACATGGATGTTCTTTCTGCTTTCTCGAGCTCGAACTCTCCGGTAACAAGGAGTGCAAGCCCTTTCCCCTCCCGAGAAGAGGGGACGGTACTAAGCCAGTGATTCGTATAAGTATTTTGTTGGCCAATACACAGATCGGTAGATTCAGTACTGCAAGTTTCCCCGAACAGCTTAACTATTATGGTCGTTCTGTGTCCTGCTTTTCAGCTTTTACTATGGACGGCATGGCTTCCTTTGATTGTTGCCTCTAATTTAATGAAATACGCCGACTAATTTGGGCCGGGGCCCAGTGTGTATTAGCATTTGGGCCTTTCCGGGTCTCTGGCTAGCCGCCAATTTCATCCGACAACATCAATACGATTACTCCGACTCTCGACTCGTCCCCGACCGGCTCGAGCCAACGAAATCGTACCCGTGGGTAGCTCATCAACTCTCGTGTAGGGGATTATGGGCAGATCCGTATGCAGGGACAAAGCAGACAACTTTCGAGATGTAGTGCTGCCGGTGATTGATGTTCACATGCAGTGTGCAACAGCCGGTGGCCTCCGACAAACGGTACAATTTCACTAGGCCTGGGAATCATTTGGGATGGGAGTGTGATAGGAGATGTAAACAAACAACCTCATCTATATATATATATATATATATATATATGTATATAATCGGTATATACCACTTGATATTCAAAAATTCAGGGATCCGCCAATAATTCAAGTTTTGGCGAGGTCGGCCTAACAAAAGGGTAGATCCCTCTTAATCATAGACTATTTTCTATTTAAGAGACTCGAATTCGGAACCCAATTTAAGGGGAAGAGATGTCGAACCGGCTCGATAAATTAATTTTTTCTTTATTTTTTTAAAAATAATGTTAGTGTTTTGACAGATTCGTGAGACCGTGGCCTTTATTTGTTTTTTTGTCAGCTCCCTAAAAGCTTCTCGGATTCTCTCTCGTGATTCCTACACTCCCTCGTCCAGCTGCGAATGGGACACGAGCTCTAATTCTTTTAAAGGGACGGTACAATTACGGTCCAGTAACCGAATCGTTAAGCAAGCGAGGAAAATGACATTCGCGAGTCGTTAGATTCTTCTTTTAGTCCGAATTATTGATCGTAAAAAGTAATTACTCGGTCGAATTACTGAGCGATCGACAGAGCCACAAAGCTCGAACATTATTATTCGATCTCATGGAGAAAGTGACTGGTGTGATTTTTTCAATTTGTTATCATTTCACGATGCAATAATGATCGCTAAAACAGGAAAAATTCCAGCAAGCTTGTTACTGCGGAAGCTTCAACGGTTCGTATTCTAAGCAGTTCAGCAGCTCGATTAAATGGCTCGTAATCAACGATAGGGATTAAATGGAAGAAATTCAACGACCCACAATCTTTCTTTACCTGCCGAACAATCCAACGACTTGACCGTAGAATTTTTCGACGATTATTTTGAATCATGTCCTGAGATTTGTAGCATTACCTAATCGGTAGGACTGTCCTTTTTTTTGCCCTTTACAAGTCAAAGTCCTATGATGAAAGCACGTCACCTTCATCTTTCAAGCTGTACGCATGATTTGGGCAGCATGCAGCCATAATTCACATCCATTATTTTAACAACACCCCCGCCAACAAAGCTGTGCGTTTTGGGAGCGAGGGTAGGGCAAGAGAAAAAGAGAAAGGGTAAAATTCGTATCGAATTAGCGAACTGAACCGGATCAAATGAAAATAGCAATCGAACCGTCCAAACCGGTTCTCCGATAGTTTGATTAATTACTCGGTCCTCTTGGACTCTGAAATCGTGTTCAGATTTGGCACAAGCCGTTTTTTCTGGTTGTATTATGTCTTCGAATTTTTGGATTTTGTTCGATTTTCATCCTCCACGTTTAATATTTATAAAATGACTTGACTTTTTTGTTAATAATAAAAATAATTTTTTTTTTTGCAAATTTAATAAAGCAGGAAAAAAAATCTTATCGGAAGCCGGTTGGACGAGCGAGTTTTTCATCATTTAGTGGGTCGCCTCAGTTCGAACTGGATTAGTTGGAGTCCAGAACATCAAAGTCGGCCTTTTTTTCCCCTTATTAAGATTAAAGATCCGGTTTGAAAGAAAAAAATCTTAGATTAATACTGTAATTATTCGGATAATTAATACTGATTTGCCCGTTTGTCATATTTTGACCGGTATTGCCTCACACACGTGACGCGGTAGGATCGATCGCCTAAGAATTTCTCCGTTTGAAGGGTCGCTTTGATTCCTTCGATTGCACACATCTAAAGTTCCTCTGTCACTTCGGTGTATTCGACATGAGAAAATTCAATCTGTTGACTAATTTGTCGTGGAGGGAAAAAAGGAGAGGTACTTATTTGAGCAAAAGCACGTGGTTTTATTTAAAATCCATTAGATTAGATATGGAGCTGATTAGTCTTTCCAATTCATCCACGTCACTGACCGAGCAGTTGAACTACTGAGTTGACGGGGAAACAACCTAGAAAAAGCTCATGTTCCATGCACCGGAATCGATATCGAATGGGAACTTCGATCGAATAAAATGCATTCTCTTTTCTTTCTTTTTTTCTGTTACAGAGGAGCCTGTGAGTATGAGAAGTGACTAGGGAAATACGAGATCATAAGAGGTAGTGATCTAGTGATCCAAATCTTGTCCTTCTGCGATTCAGTGAGGTTAATGTCACATGTTCGAACGTCCTCTGTGCAGAATTTGCTAAAAGGGGCTCTTTGGCCCCGGGTCTTGAGGGAAGTATTGAGAATTAAAGTGCTCAGAGAGTCTGCCAGTAAGAATCTATAACATGATATTTTGGTTTTATATCGAGAATAATGCCTCTGAACTGATCGTTATTTCTCGGTGAAATCTATTATTATATGGGAGGAGAAATATAGTTTCTCTCCCTTTTAAAATTACAAAACTACCCTCGATAAGCAAACTAAAAGAATTGATAAAATGGATGAAAGTGTAAAATCACTTCAAAAAGTATAACTACCACCGACTAATCGCTCTCTTATTTTTTTTTTTATAATTATATATTTTTTCTTTCCAAAGATTTACTATTTCCATCAGTTATTTTTTGCTGAATGTTATTTCTATTAAGTTAAAACGGTGCGACGCGCAACACTGTTTACCTGACGACATCGACCGATCAAAATCAATTATTTAATGATCTTAAAAATAGCTAAACTCGATTGATCGGTAACATCAGGTAAGTAATGACACGTTGTGATACCGTCGCCGAGGGCACCTTCTCCTTTTCTAAGCAGCTGTGCCTCGGACGACATGAGACTAGGGAGAGGGAGTAGGGTTGTTTAGTTGATGGACAGTGATTTGGCTCTGACAGTAATTGTTAAAGTTTTGCGGGATGGGACCATTCTATTCTGATCGAGGTCTCGGAGGACTAAAACCGACAACCTTTTCAAGTTGCATGCACGGCACGGGATTTTATTTATTAAAAAATTAAATAAATTTTACCCCCAAATAAATAAATAAACAATAATCGTATCTTTCTTTCATTCTTTTTTTCTCTCTCTTATATTACACATTTTTTTTCCATTTCCTCTGACCTTTCATTATGCAAAAAAAAAACAATTTTCATAATTTTATTACTTAGTTTACAAAAATGAAAATTTTATTTTAATTATTCATTGTATTTTTATTTTTCCTATTAATTTTATTAAATAATTTAATATGTCCGATTCAACTCTAGTATTATTGCATGGAAAAGGAAAATGGGGAAAAGAGAATCTCCTTCGCTTTACAATAAAAAGGCCATAAAATATATATTAAAGGGATTTTTTCTTAAAATATAAATGTGTAAAATGCTACTTTTTGACGGAACCAAGTGAGTGGGATCTCTGTCACCGTCATCTTTAACCTTTATGGTTTGCTGTGTGCTATGTACGAATTCTGTTATTTAGTAAAATTAATTGAGAAAATAAATATATAATAAATGATTTAAATAAAATTTTAATTGCTGTGAATTTTAAGATATGAGGTTTTTCTGTAAATGTATAAAGAGTTTTTATACATTTAAAATTGATGTACCTCCGAGGGGCGAATCCGTTGGTAAGCTGATAGCATATTGTAAGTCAGGCTCAGAGTTTGACTTTCCTGGAAATTGATATCCGGGGAATTAACGGCGGGTCTCAGACTGTATACTATACCGTTCGATGGATCGATCGGTTATTACGATACTGGATACTATGAAAATTAAAAAAAATTCTACATTAGTTTAAAATTCCTGTTTTAAAATATAATATTGAGCACTGACACAAACAGCTCCGATCTGTCTGCGTCAAACATTTTGAGAACAAAAAAAAACCTAAATAATAAAACTTTAATTGAAAAAAGGGAAAATAAAAAGAAAGAAACCCTTGTCCTTGACCGCACCTATCCTTTCTTCAGACCTCTGTTCCCTCACTGTCCTCTTTCTTTCACTGCTCCGTCTCGGTCTCTCTCTCTCTGTCTAGCGGAATCCCTGCAGTTCTCCGCCGCCGGCTTCCTCCGGCGGCTCTGCTGCTTCTCCTTCCGTCCACATTGCCATGCAAAGGTACTTCAACTAAGCGTTCGAGCTCATTCTGCTGCCTCTCTTGCTCTGATTAGCTAGGCTTGAGCTGAGCTTGTTCTCTTCCATTCACCCACCAAACACCTCATAGCCGTTCCGGTTTCTCTCTCTAGAGCAATGCGTTCCGCTTGCTCTCTTCCTCTTTCAGGTTAGCTCACTTTGCTCTGATTTTGCCCATAAAGCCTACTGCATTGCTTTCCTGTCTCTGCTTGTGGAAGAGAGGTCGAATCTCTTCATACCCAGATCTAGGCCCGCTCAAATTCTAAGCGCCAAGCAGGGGCGTTTCATATTTTACTGGATTGCTCCTGCCAGTAGCAGTAGGCTCTCAGGTTATGGGTTCTTCGATTGAGGTTCAATTTTTCATCTCTGTGCCTTGAAATTCCATTTTTCACCACTTTTGGCAGCATAAGCAGTAGGCTTTCTTCCATCATCACTGTCAAATTAACCATCCACCTCTGTTCCCGTGATGGAGACTGTGTTGAGCAAACAGCATCTCGACGCCTAACTTGGGTCCCACCAAATGCCGAATTTCTCGTCTTCAACGAGACGCCCATTATTTCATGAAGTTCCCAGTCAATTCAGTTACGCTTTGATTTGCCCATGTGGTGAAAGTGGTGAAAATTTTTATCAAATATAGCGGCTTAATTGGAGTCTTACGCTTCGTCTTTCTCTGAACCGGCCAGTGAATTTGCAGATGCTCCATGTTGAACAATCGCTTCAAAATTCTTGCTTTTAGTTGAAAAATCATCTCGCACCTAACAAAGAATTGAAAAATGTGGCCCATGGCTTGCTTTGTCTTGTTGATGTAAGCCCATTGTCTCATGATGTTTGATCTTGAAAGTTTATGCTATTTGCCAGAATTTTTCACCACCCGTCCTCCTATTACTCTGCTACTGTGCTTAACGGTCTTTGATATGTCACTCTTGGGTCTGTAATTTGAGGGGGAGCATGTTTACATGCCCTTTCCTTTCCAATCCTGGTCTGTTGCCAGAGAACATGGCCTCACAGGACAATTTCCTGCTCATATTCCATTTCTGGCTCCGCGTCTCCATTGTGATAACCCTATTTTTCTCAGCCATTGCTGAAATCCCCTTGGGCTCGAAAATCTCTGTTTCTGATAACAACCTGTGGGTCTCCTCCAATGGCGATTTTGCACTCGGTTTCTTCAACAGTTCCAGTCAGCCCTACCAGTACAGTGTTGGGATACGTTTCAACTCGGACTCGATCCCTGATTCTGAGAGGACCGTGGTTTGGGTTGCTGGAGCTGATCTTGCTGTCGGTAACAAGTCTTACTTTCAGATCACCGAAGGTGGGGAATTCATCCTGTTTGATTCCACCATAGGAGTTGTTGCCTGGAGCAGTAACACAATCCAACAGTCAGTTTCTCAGGCTATTCTCCAGGATAATGGGAACCTTGTTCTTCTAAATCAAAGCAAGGAAATTGTGTGGCAAAGCTTTGATACTCCTTCTGACACACTTGTTCCTGGGCAGAGATTACCTGTTTCCAGCTCTCTCCGAGCAGCAAGAGTAGACTCTCTGTCAAGCTACTACACCCTCTACATGAATGCTTCTGGCGAATTGCAATTAAGGTGGGAGAGTAATGTTATCTATTGGACCAGTGGGAACCCCAGCTCAGGTCATTCGAACACAAGTGCTGTGCTCACAGCTGATGGGTCCCTGCAAATCCTGGGACTGGAGTCTGATAAGCCTATGTGGGAACTGTTTGGGGATGATCACAATGACACTATCAAGTTCCGGTTACTTAGGCTCGATGTTGATGGTAATCTGAGAATGTACTCGTGGGACCAATTGACGATGATGTGGCAACCTGTATGGCAGGCTTTGGAGAATCAGTGTAATGTCTTTGCAACTTGCCGTGAGCAAGGAATCTGTTCCATGAATGTCTCGGGCTCTGTTGAATGTCTGTGTCCGTACAACTTCAAGCCTTCCTCGAAGTCCCGCTGTTTAGTTCCCTATCAGGATGGTTGCAAGTGGGGTTCAATTATGCTCCAGTACGACCACACTCTTCTTCACGGGATGTACCCTCCTAATGATTCAGCCATCACAACGAGCTTACAGAACTGTAAAGAATCCTGTATGAAAGACCCTCTTTGCACAGCTGTGACCTTTACTAATGATGGCACGGCTAAATGTTTCACAGAGACTACTCGGTACCTGACAGGGAAGACTGATAACTCCATAGCAGCTGTGTCTTTTGTTAAGAAGTGTTCAGATCCAGTTGCTGTCGATCCGATTCTACCAAGATCTTCCCCTCCAACTGAGGCACCCCCTTCGATTGAGAAATCTTCCTATAACTTTTGTGTCCCTTGTCTGGTTGGAGCTTCCTCCGGAACCTTCATTGCCTTTTTCCTGATACAGTTGGGAGTTGGGTTCTTTATCTACAGGAGAAGGAAATCCATTTGGATGAAGGCCATATCGGAGCACAAGAAAGGTAATTCCAAGGGATTGGCTATATTTACTCTTGCAGAGATTAATGAAATTACTGGAGATTTTAGTCAACAAGTTGGGCCAACGATGTATAAAGGAATGCTCCCGAATAGGCAAGCTGTGGTGGTCAAAGACATGGGATCACTTGTGGAGGATAGAAAATTTCGGGTTGCAATCTTGAAGATCGGAAACATCCATCACAGGAACCTCCTTAAGTTGGAAGGCTACTGCTACGAGTCTTCTCAAAGGTACCTAGTTTACGAGCATGCAAAGAATGGCTCTCTGGAAACATACCTAGAAGAACCCGAGATGGCCAAGAGGCTGACTTGGAGGAAGAGAATGGAAATATGTGCAAGTGTGGCAAGAGCTATTTGTTACTTGCACAGTGAGTGTAGGGAGTTCATTGGCCATGGAAATTTGAAGTGCACGAATGTTGTCCTTGATGAGTACTTTGAGGCCAAGGTCAGTGAATATGGGTTGACAGCGGTTCGCGCCGAGTCAGCAAGCTCTGCTGCATCAGCAGCAGAGAAAGATGTGGAGGATTTTGGGATGTTAATGATGGAATTGGTGACTGGATGCAGAGAAGTCGGGAACTTTCTGACGTGGGCTTATGAGCAATGGAGAAATGGAAAGGCAGGAGACTGTGTTTGGAAAGGGATCGATGAAGTTGATATGGGAGAGCTGGAGAGGGTTCTAAGAATCGCATTCTGGTGCCTTCAAGTCGATGAGAGGATGAAGCCCTCAATGGGGGAGGCGTTTAAGGTGCTGGAGGGGACGCTGAGCGTGGATCCTCCTCCGCCGCCATTTCCGCACCAGCAGAGGCCACCCATGGAAGGAGAAGATGAAGGCATCTCGAGGTCAGACTCGGAGTCAGTCGTCTAAGAGGAGTCCTCCCGGGTTCTGAAATGCGGTAGGCTTCGGTTTTTGTTGGATCGACTAGTTTTTGTACAGTAGGGGACTAACAGTTGCAAGTGTACGCTGATGTCGGCTTGGCAATTTCAAGAACTGATTGCTAACTGTTTATTTCTTCCTCCTCCTCCTGCTGCTGCTGATGTTAGATCTCTGTAAATTGTTGTTGAGGTAATGACATTTCCAATGAGCCTCTTCCTTCTTTTGCATTTACCATCAGCTTAATCCTCGATGATTGAACTTCCTGGAGATGGGCAGGTTGAAGTCGAAAGTATTAACTATTATGGAAGGAGCTGGCAATGTCAAGAAGCAGTTTTTCGACGAGAATCAAACCCGATGTCTTTTGTTGTGAGGCAAAACAATGTCAACGGTACCAAACCCGTTTTCTATTCCCTTCTTCCTCTTGTATCAAGAAGCAGTTTATAAAAATCACTGACCATGAACGACGTGGTCAGTGATTTAGGGAAAAAAATCATAGATGGTACGACGTGGTGAGGAAGAATTAATTAAATTATTTTGATTAATATTGATTATGGTAACTGTTCGAGTTATTAATATTAATTTACTTATTTATTATGTTTTAATTGGTACATCCTTACGCTAGGCGGCGATGTAAGATTATGTAACAATTTCTCCAATTCAGGCCACTCTCGTTCCGATGAATTTTGGTAATGGGCTGTTGCAGAATGAATATTTCAGACCCAATAGAAAGCCCAATATAAGGCCAGCCCAGCCCATTCCAAAACTTCCCGAATTGCCCTTCACCGTCATCGTCATCGTCATCGTCATCGTCATGTCAAGGGCCAGGAAAGCCTAGCTTTGCAGCTCCAAGAAGCACCCTCCCTTCACCGACACTTCGCTTCTGTCCCGCACTCGCTCTGCAGCCTCTTCTCGCTACGGTTATTCCTCCCGGAGTTCGGAACATCAAAACTTTGGCCGACAGAGAACGCGGTGGTTTTGGCCGTGGGGACCGAGGGGGGCGAGGAGGTCGCCGCCGCGTCCCTCGGCAGGAGGAGGAGAAGTGGGTCCCGGTGACGAAGCTTGGCCGCCTCGTTAGGGAAGGCAAGATCCAATCTCTCGAGCAGATCTACCTCCACTCGCTCCCCATCAAGGAGCACCAGATCGTCGACGCTCTCGTCGGCCCCTCCCTCAAGGACGAGGCTATGAAGATCATGCCGGTCCAGAAGCAGACCCGGGCTGGGCAGCGTACCCGGTTCAAGGCCTTCGTAGTCGTCGGAGGCGGGAACGGCCACGTCGGGCTTGGTGTCAAGTGCAGCAAAGAGGTTATTACGAATCAGAGGAAAACAGAGATGAAGACTGAGGTAGCTCAGCAAACTCTGAGCTGAGAGCCTTTTCTCCATCTTCTCGAGCTACACTTTGAGCTGAGAGCCTTTTCTCCATCTTCTACCTCAGCAAACTTTGAGCTGAGAGCCTTTTCTCCATCTTCTCTCTGTTTTTCACCTCAGTCTTCATCTCTGTTTTCCTCTGATTCGTAATAGAGGTGGCCACGGCCATCCGCGGTTCGATCATCCTCGCCAAGCTCTTGGTCATCCCCGTCAGGAGGGGATACTGGGGAAACAAGATCGGGAAGCCCCAGACTGTCCCCTGCAAGGTCACCGGGAAGTGCGGTTCCGTCGCCGTGAGGATGGTGCCGGCGCCACGTGGTGCAGGTATTGTGGCGGCTCGGGTCCCGAAGAAGGTGCTGCAGTGCAGTTTGCCGGCATCGAGGACGTTTTCACTTCCTCGAGGGGCCCACCAAGAAACTTGGGAACTTTGTGAAGGTGCGTTCAGTTTTTTTCTCTGTTGAACTCTAAACGCTTCATGTAATGTGTTCCTATTTGGAACCATTTCTTCAAAGTTTCATTCTATCGTATGAATTGACCTTAAGTTTGGCTTTTCATGTCCCCTTGACCAAAATTGCGTTAGCTTTCTGACTGGGTTAAGGTGTCGTTGCCCATTTGGGATGTTGATTTCATTTTCTTGGCTTCTTCTAGTATGTGAATTCTCCTAGCGGGGACTATGAAATGGACTTCTGCTGTAATTCAGTTACAATTGTGTTGTTTTGTGCATGTCATGATTGACTAGCATGAGCTAAGGTTGTCCTGTGTCTTTGGATCTATGTTAGTGTCAGGGTCAGGAAACTACATATTTCTTGTTATCCAGAGTTCTGTATCTTCTGATCGTCATTTACGTAATAAAAACGTTGGGGAATGCAATCGCGCAATCACTCCATAAAACCGGACCATTTTATTTACAATTTGGTTCCCATTATTTCTGAATCCTCACCAACGTCTAGAAATGAGTTATTTCATAGATCATATGTTTTCACTGTGCGATACAGCTTGGTGAAGTTCTGCTGTTATGAAAGTGCACAGTTTTGTCAACATCTGTAGCTCTAAAGTTGCTGTTTTGCACAGGCTACTTTCGATTTGCTGAAAACTTATGGCTTCCTCACCCGACTTCTGGAGGGAAAACCGCTTCTCCAAGTCTCCATTCCAGGAGTACACCGATATTCTGGGGAAACCTACAGGGAAGCTGCTTACCTTGGAGGACGTGCCCGATGTTTGATTCGTGCTGAAGATGATGCGATTTTGATCTAAGGAGCTATGGTGCATTTTTCCCAGTCACTAGACCTTGTTTATCGTGATTTTTCTTTTCAAGGTTGGACATTACAAATCTGTGATAAGATCACTTGGATGACCATTTTTGTCGATCAGACTTGTTATACGACTTCAGCAATGACAAATGTCGAAAGCTTAATTCTTTGCACAGCCGCCATCTTGATTTCATGCATGCCGATGAGATAAATCTTCTCTTCGGGTGCAATCGAATGTTGTCCTGTAGATAATTGGTCTGTGTTGGAAATGTAAAATGAGTCGGTGCTCGATGTCCGAGAGAAATTGCTACTAAAAGCTGAACTTTTGCTCTTCCTTCTGCCCTGGACTACGGTGGTGAATGATCATATAGCATGCTGATGGATGTCGGTCTGAAGTTGAATACACGTATCCCTATCTGCATAAACAAATGACGGCAAAAGCTTAATGTGATAGTGCCTGGTATAGTATAGCATCACTATTCGATGTCATACAGCAAATCTGGTACGAATCTCTTCTTCATAACATACTACAGGTGTTCATGGTACAAAGCTTCATTCTTCTAAATCACGGGGTCGATTCATCCTTCCAATCGCCCCCAATAATAAGAATTCGCCTCAACACCAGAGGGAGAGATCTCTGCAAAACGTCTCTCAGAAACATGTCGATAAGAGTTAAACCACCCTGGTGAGGTTTTGTTCCCAGATGAGATGAGCGTGTCGAGCCTCCAATAGATTCCCACCACGGTGCCCAGAAGATTGAACAGGTCGGGTTCCAATGCCTGAGTCGACCACTCAGCTCTGCTTGTTGATTTCTTGAAGCATCTCCACCACCTTCTTCATCTTTGGCCTCTTTGCCGGAACACTGTCTGTACAGAGCAACGCCACCTTGAGAGCAGCAAGCATCTCCCTCCTCCAAGTGAAGCTCACTGTGCTGAGCCTGGCATCGAGGATCTGTTCTGGTGTCTCTCCTCTTGTGGGAGCACTATGAACCCACTTCACCAAGTCCGCACCTTCACCGAACCCTTCATCTACTGGGAGTCTCGTTGTAAGGATCTCGAGCAAGATTACTCCATAGCTGTACACGTTTCCTGGTGCTGTAACTTGCATTGTGTAGGCATACTCTGCAAATTTTTTTGGAGCGAAGGATTAATAGAGGAATGATAGGAAAGAGAGTTGAGAAACCCAAAAAGGCAACTCCTTCTCCATGGAAAAATTTCCAGTTTTGTTAATCCGCTCTTGTTAATCCATTCTTTGCAGATAAAGATGATGGGAATCGTTCAGGTTTCACGTCACAGCATATCTTTTAGTAATCAAACACAATTTTCCATTACTTTTATTGCTTCCACGGAATATTGAAATTTGAAAGCTCCGCTTTGGACTTAAAGAAGACAATTATCGAATGAAAAAAGTTCTCTTGAAGCAAGAACAGCCAGTCACAATTAGCATAGATTTACTGTTCCAAGAACTCTTCTTTGCCTCTCTATCCAGCGCAGTAAAGTAAACACGTTACCTGGGGGTATGTATCCGAAGGAACCTGCAACTGCGCTGATACTTGCAGTTCCTCTAGAAGGGTCGAGAAGCTTTGAGATCTCGATCTCCCCAAGCAGAGGCTTAAAATTTGAGTCCAGTAGAACATTTGCTGAAGAAATGTCCAAATGGATGACCGCAACATGGTGGAGAAAAGCGAGACCCTCGGCCACACCGATGGCAATGGAAAGTCTGTGGGGCCAGTCAGGCTGGTAGTCAGTTTCCTTGCTCGACTCATGCAGAAGCTGAGCTAATGTCCCGTTTGGCAAGTAATGGTGAAGCAGAAGAGCAACATCCTCATAGATTACGAACCCAATGGGCTGCATAACATTATCGTGTGAGATTCTACTGAGCCTCTCGAGCTCCCGAATCATCTTGCTCTGATGGTGAACTATGGTTCTGTCCATGGACTTCAATTTCTTCACCAGTACAATCAACCCGGAAGGCATCATAGCCTTGTAAACTGAGCTGAAAGTTCCTGTCATCAGCTTATTTGAGTCCTTCATAGTGGCCTTGACTACAGCATCGAGGTCTATGGCTTGTTTAAGATTATCGATGAAGACATTCCCTGCCTCGATGGCGGGTTGGGTATTGATCTCTTCCTCCTCGGTGGGCACTGCAGATTCAGATTTTGCTATCTTTTCTTGTCTCTCCCTCATCATGTAGACAAGGATGACTATAGTTATGGAAGCAAAAACCGACAATCCCGAGCCAATGACTGCCAGTATCATCCTGTATGAAACCCTTCGATGGTAATCTTCACGATCATTTCCTAAGGAGCCTCCGCAGGAAGTAAGAAGTGGTTCTCCGCAGAGTCCTTTATTGCCCGAAAAGCTCGAGTTGGGACTCTTCTGAAAAGGTCCAAAACTGGGAACTGGGCCTACAAGGAGATTGTTTGAGAAGTTAACCTCGATCAAACTTAACATTCCCCTGAACTCAGAAGGTATAGTGCCAGATAGCTGATTGTTGGAGACATCTAGAGAGACTAACTTGTCAAGTCTTCCTAGCTCGGGAGGAAGCAGTCCCTGAAGATGATTGAGGCTCAGATTTAGAGATATCTGTAAGTTCTTGAGGCGACCAATCTCTGAAGGAATATTTCCGGTCAGATAATTGCTGCCCATCTGTAGTTCAAGCAGCTTCACACAGTTTCCAATCTCATGAGGGATCTCTCCTTTCATGGAATTCTGGCCCACATGTAGGAACTGAAGCCTCGGCATGTTGCAGATCTCTTTGGGCAAGGTACCATTAAAGTTGTTATTGCTCAAATTGAGCTTGCTGAGGTTCTTGCACCTGATTATCGACAGGGGAACATCCCCGGATAAATTGTTACTGGAAAGGATAAGCTCCTGCAAATTCGAGAGATTCCCAAATTCTGAAGGAATGGTTCCGGCAAAACCATTTGAGGCCAGGTTCAGTAGGGTCAGGTTGGAGCACCGAGCAAAATCGGAAACAACCTCACCCGAGAGAATGTTATTGTCTGCCTCGAAATAGGTAAGACTGCTGCAGTTCCCTATTGCCATTGGAAGATTACCAACGAGCCTGTTGTTCCCGATTCGGACGCTCGACAGACTACTACAGTTCCCAATCTCTTCAGGAATCTCCCCTGATAGTTTATTTTGAGTTAGGATAAGAACCTCCAACTTCCCCGACGCAAAAATGCTCTTAGGAATTGGCCCTTCAAGCTGGTTTGAATGGAGGTTGAGCATCTCAAGCTCAGAAAACAAACCTAAACTATCCGGAATCATACCATCCAACTCATTCTCATAAGCTGCGAAAATCTGTAAACTACTCAAATTCCCAAGCCATAAAGGAACAGAGCCGCTCAATCTATTGCTGGAAACTTGAAACTCTTCGAGCTTCTTGAGGTTCCGGAGCTCATTGGGAATCTCTCCCACAAGCAGGTTGCTTGAGAGGTTCAGCGACCTGAGGTTGCTGAGGCTACCGACCTCTCTAGGAATGGACCCGCCAAAATTATTGAACGAGAGGTCGAGAAACTCGAGCCTGGACAAGTTTCCAAGCTCGGGAGGGATTGAACCGCGGAAGTTGTTGCTCGAGAGGTCGAGGCTCCTGAGGGACTCAAGTTCTGCTATGAGAGTGAGGTTACCTCCGAGGGAACGATGAGGGAGGTCGAGCTTCTGGACAGTGGAGTTGCCGCTCTCCCCGTCACAGGTGATGCCAGGCCAAGAGCAGAAGTCGGAGCTGTTGAGTCCCCACCCTGAAACTCCAAGCTCCTCACCGATGGAGACCAATGTGGCCCTCGTCTTATCGCTGAGCTGAGATTGAGCGCCATTTACGAGCTCGAACTCCAACAGAATCATAATTCCTGCCACTGCTGCTGCACACAGCTGAAGGAACATGGACGAAGACAAGCACCCAATTACTGGGTTTTCTGGAAGGTACCTCATGAAGCAGCAAGAAGTGATGTTTCTCTACCTAAGTCACTCAGAAGCCCATGAAATAAGAAACCCTCCAACGAATTCTTCTAATTTCCCTCCTCAGCTCCCATTTCCTCGTCATACCGTCGGAGTCGCGGAGCAATGGATTAATGGCATCTCTGAATCTCTCCCAAAGACAGAAGAAAAAGGTTCAGCCAAAGAAGCAAACTTGGAAGCTCCTTCCTTTCAAGTGCAGGCATTTGCGGAAGACAGGTCCCGTCAGCCAAAAAATCAATGGGGAACATCTCTCCCCCTCATGATCAGATCAGATCAGATCAAATCAAATCAATGAGCAGGAGCAGAGCGGGCTGCGAACGAAAGCACAGAAAACAAGAAGAAGCGAACAAAACGACTAAGTCAGGCGAACATGGGATGCATGGAGGTGGGAACATGAAAAGAGTGATGCCTCCATGAAGGAAAGAAAAAGCGAGTCGCACACAAGGGGGAGAGACCAAGTCGGGCAAGTGAAAGCGAAGGGGGAGAGACCAAGCCGGGCAAGTGAAAGCGATGGTGGACGGGCGGGGGGGCCGCGTTGGGGGAGAGAGAGGCTACAGTGAAACAGAGTACGGCGCGAACAATATTTAATCTTCGCCCTTCGGGGGTTCTTTCTTCTCCCTTTTAGTTTGAGCAGGTAGGCAATGAAGGACCAGGTGGTTTTGCCCCCCAACACTCAACAGACACCGCAACGGAGGCACAGAGAGCGGAAGCATTTCCTCTCTCTCTCTTTTAAGGATTTATTTTACTCTGCTTGGATTAAATCAGTTAAAATTTATTAATTTTTTAATTTAAATTATTAATTTAAAAATCTAACAGATCATGAGTGATTCTGTTCAAGTCGAGAGAGCCCACAAGGGTATAAAATTCTCTCAAAATAAATTCTCTCTGTCCACAAGAACCGAACCCGGAATCTTGCTTTATCCGTTAGAGTTTGAGATATCCATAGTACAAACCGAACAAATTTTACTAATCAAATCATCGAAATAAAACTTCAGAGAGCAAGGAATAAGTTCTAATTTTAGAAATTGCTCCTTTATCACGAATGATAGTCCTACCATCCTTTCCTCCCGTTAGGTTTTTCTTCTCTTTTTTTTTTAGTTTTCATAAAATATTTATATTGAAAAATTACTTTTTGAATAGAAAATATATTTTAAATAAAAAAGTAGCGGTAAAATTAAAACGATGAAAAATAGATGCAAACAACATAAAAAATAAATATTTAAGATAAAAATAATAAAAGTGTAGAAATTTCAGGAATAAAAATTTCAGTTACCTTTTCACAAAGTTGAATATAATCAAAAAATTAAAACCCACTTTAAACACACCCCTGTTCGTCCATTATTTTTTTAATCTATAAATAATACATATAAATCAAGAAAAAAATAAAAAGGCACGAGAAATTTTACTAGTGTGAATTGATTTAAAAATCTCTTAATTTTAGATTAAAGTATTATTAATTATATTAAGCCTTGTTTTTCATTTTTCTAATTAATTTATGGCTAAGGTCGTTTCACGAGGAATGCGCAGTGGCGAGCTGCGACAGGAGCAGGGCTGCTGCACAAATTCCTGCAACCTCTTTTTCATGTGTTTATTAATCCAATTTAATATTCATTCCTATTTTTTTATAATCTTAATATTCCCCCTCCTTAATTAAAAATAAAGAATTATATATATAAAAAAAAGAAGACATTAGCTTCTCCAACTTCATTGCAAGTGAGAAGGGCTGATTGCAGAATCCCGCTATGCCAAAAAAAAAAAAATCTCGTATGTAATGGATAATATATGCGAGAACCGAAAATATACGTTATCTATCGAGGCCGTCGCCCTAGCCAACAATTTCCTCAAGGACCGAGATGTGCTCGTGGACGGCTTCCCCGGGAGGCGTACCTTATGTTGACCCCTGCTACATGCCTCTCTAGAGCCAGCGGTCGTTCTTGCAATACCTCCCATCGAGCTGCACGAACTGCTAAATGGACAGGGTCTCCGCACAGTCCGTCACCAACTTCAGGCGCTAGCCTGGCCCCCGCGCCGGGCAAGCTGGGTTCCGATGCCAGAACTTGCTCTGATACTGATAGTGTAAGGAGCCCCGACACAAATGTCCATACAAATACAACATGACATGAAACCTAGGATTCCCCCCATGTGGATCAATCGTGCAAGTGTTGTTATTCTTCGTGAACCACACTTTTATCCGCTCTTCCTTTCTTAGCAACTTGCAACCTTTTTTTCTCAAATCAATACCACCCTGCATATTAAATCTCTGGGACAAGGTGCAAAATTGGCCGTTCCTGGGCTTCGAAACCTCCGGGATCTCGGCGTTTCTGACAAGCACGGGAATTTTTTTT
This sequence comes from Lagerstroemia speciosa, assembly GCA_037672795.1. Lineage (NCBI taxonomy): Eukaryota > Viridiplantae > Streptophyta > Magnoliopsida > Myrtales > Lythraceae > Lagerstroemia > Lagerstroemia speciosa. Next base: position 5,669,885 of record CM075288.1, read on the forward strand.
TACCAGTAAAAAAGAAGATAATAATAGTGATGAACCAACCACTTCCTCTACGTAAAAAAATAAATATGACAATAAGTAGATGTCATTATTTTTTTTAGTAAACGAATATGATAATTAATCACCGATTCACACATTAATTATATTCTCCTTATTTTTTTGATAGAAATGAAGAGTGAAATTTGTGGGTTCCACTGTAAAAATGAAAAATGCACAGTGTAAAATGTTGGAAATGTTAGGCACCCGTCTTTTCTCCGCATTTTTCGAACAACTGCTCGAGAAATAGTCAGGACAGGATGGACGACAATCGAATGTCGAATCATGGGCGTGATCGGAAAATGCAAATCATTTAACACGACATAAATACACTAGCTGTGAGAGTTTGCACAGTCCGGTTCATTCACTGTTCAGCAACTTGATCTAATAGTTCTCGATCAATTATTCAAATTTGTTTTTTTCACTCGTATGACCGCCAAATAACTGAATCGTAATTTTTTTTTTTAAATTCTAATCGAAATCGAACTTCTTGTCGGAAAGAAGCAACGACAGCACCATGTATTAGCGAGCTTGCAGCAGTCCCTTTCGATGGGAGACCGATCCCGTTAAATTCGGGTTTCTAAGCATGCAGGATAGACACCCATTTTATTCACGTGCTATATAAGAATTTGCATTCCATGGCGAATTATTATTTTTCTTCGAATAATAAAGAACTTTTATAGTCCTTTTCGGTCTATAATAATACATATTTAATATTTTTTTTTTGTGAAATTGGGAAATCGATACTAGTTGAAGAGGAGGAGGAGGGCGGCGGGACCTGCTAGCGACCGGCGTGGCCCCTTGGGGGTTGCTAGCACCGGTGATCGGAAACCGGCCACCCACCAGGGGCCCCCACTGCTCTCCGCTCTCGCTTTCGCATCTCTTTTCTGGAAAAAAATGGCGGTGGAGCCTCGTCGAAGACTATGATCGGTCGAGCAAGAAATCCGACGAACACCGATATTGCCGATGACATTGATCGGTGGGGGTGGCGGTTGTCGTACTGAAGGCCCCCGTGTCCCCTCCCCTTTTAGCAGTTCTACGTGCTTTGTTTTTCTTTTCTGAAAAAAGAAAAACACTTTTTTATTGATTTATGCCAAAAACAGCTGAAAAGCGAGACAAGAGCCCACCTTTTTTATTTTTTTTGTTCTCTGGGGCTGTCACCTTTTTTTTTCGGTGCACAAATGAGTCATATAAGTCCGGAGGCTGTAGAAGGAAGATTGAATAAAAAGAATACGAGAAATCTTGATAATGAGATCGAATTCGGGATTTCTGTTTCACAAGGTACTAACTTTCTTGGGGGTGTCACTTTTCTATGGGACATGACACCACTGTCCTGGTACCATTCTTTAGAAAGAGAGAAAAAGAAGTGAGCATGTGAATGAGTGATAGGTGTGGGGGAGCCACTTTGGATGATTGTAATGATGGAAGAGATAGATTGGCATACATACCATTTCCATTATATGATGACATGTGTATGAACAAATGTGTCGGACACACATGGGATGGCTACAAAATCGAGATTAATCCGATTGATCGAATCGGTTGAAGTTATTCGACGTCTCCTATTATCCTTACGTAAAGTTACGGATGCAAATCATGCGGTTGAAAAGGTTTTATATTTGATCGGATCCCCTGATGGGGGCCGTAGAGCACGTCTCAGATGTTGATCAAATGATAGCCCTGAGGAGATGTTAAAGCTACTCAGGAGACGAGAAATTTTCTACGGTCCAATCGCTGCACTGTTGAGTAGGTGACGGGAATAACAGTGAATTATTGAAATAACTGTGTGATGCTTGATTAAATTACTGAACGATCTAATCACTGATCTGAATTAGAGAACTGCAGCGATTGAGATTGAGAGTGAGAGTGCTCTCCCCTTATTAGACATCATGGCCCCCTCCTCTTAGAATTTGATGATTATTATTATGTACCGGATGATTATCTGTTAAACCTTAATTAGACGAAAACACCACATCGATATTATCACACAGTAAAGCGGTCGCATTGACTTGGAGACATGAAAATCAATCATACTTATCCATAAGTATCGACCAAAATAACTTTCTCTGACAATATATCAGAGACCGTTCAACCGAGTCCATAAGCAACGCAACAATGTACCGATCCACCCAACAATGTTTGTTGGGGTTTAAGACAAAAGCTAACTCAAAAGGGCCCAACTCTTCTCTGTGGGGGTGCGTTAAGAGCTTTTCTTATTAATTTCGATACCGACCACCTCGTATCCACTTGGTTGCGAGCACGAGATGGTCCGTAAGCTCGGGAAGTCACGTGGCCTGCGTTACTGTATATTGCAGTCTCGAACTTCTACCACTGGATTAAACAGACATTAGGATTTGCAGGTGACGAGAGCAGTTAGCGGGCGTTTTCACCCGACTCATTTTTTTATCGCAAATGGGAACATAAGATGCTTGCTGTTGCCTCCATTAAACTGCTAACCAGTTTGCCCAGAACAAACAACAGTAACAACTGATCTGATAAGCATTGCTAGAGTTTCCACCAAATTTAACCCGGTTTTCGACGATTTATCATCTTCCCAACTTGAGGTCTCCTTCTGTCTTCTTGTAATATACAAGGGGGGAGATCTTGGACTGGGTCAACTCTGCTCGGTTGCCGGTTTCACTAATAGTAACTCTGCAGCATAAAAGTGCATAATGACACTTACAAATACTTGAGACTCGAGACTAATCGAGCTTAAGTTTCACCTGCAGTTAAACAGTTCTTGCATCCTAGGGTACAACCAGGGTGATGAGGCGTTCCCGGTGATCAATTCCACTAGAGCTTAGATCTCGGGTTCGAATCCCACCCCGTGACGCTTAACTTGACTAGGGCCATAGGATGCACCACCCTCCCTGGTGACCGGCTCTGCTAGAGCTGTTGATCTCGGGCAATGGCTAGATGGGGCCACGGGGACTAGTCCGGCCGAAGGCCGGGAAACCCCGTTTCAAAAAAAAAAAAAAACAGTTCTTGAGTTTTTTGAATAGGAAACCGAATCAGAGGGGGAATGGTAGCAAATCTGCAGTTCAGGCTAGGAATATGAATCAGAAGAAAATGATATACTCCAATGAAGGCAGCATCTCTCTCTCTCTCTCTCGCTAAGCTAAAAATGGATATACAGCGATCAGCGATAATGTCGGGGCCTTGTAATTTCTAGCAGATGCCCCTCCACGAGTACAAAAAAATTTTACTCTGGCCAACAAAGAGAACCTCGAGATCTATTTGAATCTTCGCTTTGCTTCTCCGTAAGCCACCACTCCGAGCACAGTTATGGTGTACCCTCCGATACCCATCACTGTCACAGGGTTCCTGAACAGCAGGATTGAGATCACGACCGCTACTGCTCCCTTTGCATTGCCAAGCACCTGCTCAGAGGAGTCGGTTAAACCAAGTACAAAGTTCGATTCTGAAAGACCACTTTCTAGCTGATCCTGACACTAATGGAGAGAATGGTAACTTAGGGGAGCCAAAGAGATTCAAACCTGGAGGGTGAGTGCGCTTGTGTGTTTGGTCACGAGGAAGTTCGACAAGTTGGCCACATAAGCCGTGGCCGAATTAAGAATGAGAAGAAGCCACATGAACTTGTGCTCTTTCCCGAGTTCCAGAATCACTTCCAAGACGTTAGGCTCCATTACAAGTGTTGAGGGCAGTAAAACCAACACTGCAATCGGGGACATATACAGCAACAGATTCATCGAGTTCAACTTCTCTCTGCATAAGCATTTCATTCCGAGTCAAAACTACATACCACGTAATCCAAAATCACAAGAGAGTCCAGAGCAGGAAGCAGAAAAGCTGCAGTTTATACTCGGGCCAATAAAGAAGACTGTTAAAGGTACATAGATTAGCAAAAACTGCTGCTGTTCCCACATGATTCTGAAATTCCTGTACAGCAAAAAGTCATATGAAGATTATCACCTAAGGACTAAATGTGCAAAGCCATTACCCTTCAGAAGAAAGGAGCACACCCTGAAGAACGGATTTGAAGGCTCTTGCAGCAGTTGCGCTGATGCACATGATGAACCCGAACAAGTGGAAACTTGGCTCACCCTGCCCGACAACAGATGTAAATTGTCAGGCCAAAGGAACCATAATCATATTATGTGCTCCGACTCCAGTGAAAGTCTGCATGGAGCAAAAGTATGCCAAGCTATTTGTTTCACGAGCTTGATTCGTATGCCTCAAAGGGCAAGAACATTCAAGCTGTAAGTTTCCATATCTGGATCATGCTCCATTAATAAGTTCTGCAGATTAACAAAAATGGGGAGGAACGATTCTAGGGAAGTCCAAGATTGTTAGGGATTCAAGTAGCCAAACAAAGAAATGAACATTACCCCACTGGCGATTACAACGCCTGCAACGACAGGGACAAGAGCAGCATATGTTATCCAAGCTTCCCTCTTGAACGTCATTAGGTAAGCAAACACGGCGGTGAAGAAGGGTGTGGTGGCCCCGACTGCCTGATTGAATGAAACTGGAAGGAAACGGAGCGAGACATTCCCACCCACAACCGATCCGCAGAACACTACACTCAAGGTGGCGATCTTGAGGAACTGAGGCCTAGATTTAATCACCTGCAGTCCACATTGGAAACTCATGTATTAGGCTGCAGCTCAAAATTCTGATGTCATATTATGAGATCGATTGAACAACACTGGGTGGCGAGGAGGGCTCGGAAACGGGGAGAATTTTGGGATCTAGTAGGCAAAAAGTCCCACCACATGCCCTGGACCCAGAATTTATAGATTCTTGATTCACTCATTAAGGAGCTCACTTGTTTCAGATCTAATAACTACGTTCTCACTAATAAACAAGCAGGCTGCGGATCTAAGAGCCTGACATCGCAGTGAAACTCAATAGCAAGGGATTTCTATATCTGAAGGGATCCGAAGCCAATGAACCGACAGGGAAAGAGCGGCCCTTTACCTGAAGGGGGACGAGCTTGAGGAAGACGATGGAGGCGTAGCTGAGGAGGGCGCAGGCGGTCATGTGGCACATTGTGAGGAAGATGGGGAATCGGAAGCCATAGTTGGAGAGCAGGTACTTGTTCAGCAGTATCACCCCTATGTTGGAGGAGTACCACAGTGTTATCAGGCACGCTATCAGCAGCGCCCGCTTTCTCGACGGCGACGATGAGGACGATGACGGAGAGGACGACATTGCTCTTCAACCTCCAAAACCCAAAAAACCCAAAAAAAAAAACCAAAACTTGATTACTTCAGCTGCTGCTGATGCTGCCGAGATCTCATCTGCGCTCGTTGGGTGCCGAGTTCTTGTCTCAGAAGGAGTGGAAAAAAAACCAAAAACACGAAAAAGATGGAGCTTTCCTCTTTTTTCCCACTCCTCTTCGGGGATTTTCAGGAATGTCTTTTTCTTTTTGGTGTTGGTGAACGGTGGTGGAGGAGGAGAGAGTAACGTGGTGCCAAGAAAAAGAAAAAGAAAAAAAAAAAAGCTCTGATTTTTCTCCTTCTCCTTCCTCTCTCCTTTCCCCGAGTGAATTTTTTTTTTCCAGAGAATTTGGCCCAAAAAATTAAATAATTTGGGAGTAGGCTCCTCCTCCTCCTAGTTTTGAGTCACTCCATGCATTTCTTTAGCATCAATGAGATCCACAACTATTATTAGCACACAATTCCTAACCTTCCTTAACTAATAGCATGTGGCATTGGCCAAAAAGATCACATGTTGTAATTGTGTCAGATCGAGCATTGGTCGTCAACTGGTTCATACTGTATTGGATACACCTGATACATGATTCATGAGGAAAAAATCGGTAAATGTGCAATTGAGTATGAGATGAAAATGAGATTATAATTCGAACTATAATATGATTTCAATTTAAGACTAGTGAATGCATGAAGTTTATATTTGAAAATTTCTATTTGTTGTGGTGAGTGGATCTCAACCGATCATAGATCAATAAGATGGTGGTAGTGGACATGAATTTACATGGGAGCAAGGGCTACTCTGATTGGGTGGAACTGGTGGACGTGGGAGCAGAGGATCCCAGGCGGTCAGTGGAACGTTGGACTCGCGCAAGCCTGGGATCACGGATGGGTGAACACGTGGACGGTCGAAAGAGACCGACAAGTGGGGTAGAGGCAGGTAAGCCTCGGTCCCACGATCACCGGAAACGGCTCTCTCATCCTGCTGCTGACACGTCTCCCGGCAAACGTCACGCAGACCGTCTGGGGTCCGCCCTTTTTTTTTTTTTTTTGGTCGCCAGCCACGGTATCCAAGCAGGCCCCACCAGCGGTGAGATGACATCTTTCAGCCAACCATACTTGACTAATCCGTTGGTCGCCCCGGGTCGCACGCCTGGCAATGGCGGGTGAGGCTCCCAAGAGGGGTGTCTGCGTACGTGAGGTCTCGAACCCGAGACCTCCTTAAGCGGCACCGAGCTGCTTACCACTCGGCCCAACCCCTCTTGGTGTCTGGGGTCCGCCGTTGACACTCACGGTCGGCGGCTTATTGCCGACACTCTCGTTGTAGTCCCAAAACAATTTTCTTTTAATAAAGGTTACTATTTTTCCTTTTTTTATATTTATATTTATCTCATTAATGATTAATAATCTGTTGAATAATATTTAATTAAAAAATTAATATGTAAATTTTTGAAAAATGCAATTGCTAATAACGTTGACTTTATATTTGACTGGCTCCAGGCCCATTAGGAGGAGCCTATTTGGGCCTCCCGCCTATCTGTTAAGTGCTTTTATGGGGCCGGCCCGCCGCGCTCAGCCACAAGCCTTGCTTCCCCTCTTATCGATCAGAATATCTCCGGCGAAGCAAACCTCTTCTCCTCTCACTACGCAGTCACTTCCATCTCCGACGAAGCTACACACACACGCAGAGATAGCGAGAGGAAGGATGGAGACCAAACCGACGGAGATAAGCAGCTCGAAGATGTTCGGGGGATATAACAAGCGTTTCAAGCACTTCAGCCCCACGCTGGGCTGCTCCATGACCTTCCACATCTACTTCCCTCCCACTCCTACTTCTCCTTCCCACAAATTCCCTGTAAGCCGATTCCTCTCCCGATCGTCGTAATCTGCATTTTTTCCCCTCCAATTAACGATGGCAATTTGTGGCCGGCGTTGAAACTGGCGGTTTCACTGGTCCTGTGACCTGAGCAGGTGCTTTACTGGCTATCAGGACTAACGTGCACCGACGAGAACTTTATCGTCAAATCCGGAGCTCAGCGTGCGGCTTCCAACTTTGGCATCGCCCTGATTGCTCCTGACACATCTCCGAGTGAGTCATCAACTGCTGCAATAGCTAATCAATCGGCTTCGCTTGGGAATGAATTATGCCTTAAATAATCGACAGTTTGTTTAATTGAACATAGCCCCATCTTTTCCCATTTATCGAACTTTGGAGAAATCGTAAGTCGTTGTGTGTGGATCTAGTAAGCTATATACTCGGAAATGTTCGGGTGCCTGTTCAAGGAGCGATTTTGATTCCAATGTAAACTATTTTTTGCTTTCCTCCTTGCTCTGTCCCCTTCCTCCGTATGCATTGCAGCAAATGGAAACTAGAAAAAGTGATTTCCATTCGAAATGATGACTGTTTTTAAGTGAATTCTGGGAGAAATTGCCGGGTAACTTTACTATATCTTATTCTCCACTTGAATTTATCACTGGAAGATAATTGCTTACCGTGTTGCACTCTGCTCTTGAAAATTTGGCGATTGTGTTCCTCATTATTGTTTTCTTTCTAAATATAGGAGGCCTGAACGTGGAGGGAGAAGCAGACAGCTGGGATTTTGGCGTTGGTATGCCTTCCAATTCTCTTTTGAGTGTCTATTTTCCTGTCTTCAAGCGGGATAGTCTTCGAAAATGTGCTGTTTAAATTATACCTTTCTTATCGCCCCGAGTCACCTTAATCTTGTTGGCGTGCTGTTCTTGAACCTTATAGAGCCAACCTACTGACATGATTCCTCGAGAAGCTCGCAACCATGATCCGCCTTCCTGCTATGTTAGAATCAAATAGGTTTCCCTTCGAATAACTAATAAGACATTACAAATATTGAGATGAAGGTGAGATGAGATTGGGCAGATGCTGGTTTCAAAAAGAAACTCAGCTCCATTTCAGTGATTCATCATGTTGTGCATGACTTTTGTGGATTTAACATGCAAAGTTTCTGCCAGTTTTTTCAACTCTTGCCTTTTTCCCCCGGATTGAAATAGGTGCTGGATTTTACCTTAATGCCACACAAGAGAAGTGGAAGAACTGGCGCATGTATGACTATGTTGTCAACGAACTTCCTGCACTTCTGGCTGAGAATTTCCCTCAGCTTAATACCTCTAAGGCATCTATATCTGGTCATTCTATGGGTGGTCATGGAGCTCTGACAATCTACCTCAAAAACCTGGATAAATATAAGGTGAATAATTCCTTGAGTCGATGTTACTTTGAATATGATGGGGGAATTATTTGGAAGCTTATTTTGCAGCCTTGAATCTATTATTATAATAGTTCTGTCGTTGATCACTTATTTGTGTGCATGCAGTCTGTTTCTGCCTTCGCACCTATTGTCAATCCTATTAACTGCCCCTGGGGACAGAAGGCTTTCACAAATTATCTGGGGGAAAGCAAGGCCAATTGGGAGGTGAGTTCTTAAGAACCAAAAGTACTGTTCATGAACGTTTGATGATTTATTGTTGCCATGTAACAGTAGCACATTGCAATTGCAGGAATATGATGCTACGTGCTTAGTCTCCAAGTTCAATAACATCCCTGCTTCCATTCTCATTGATCAGGTTAGGCTACCTTGCTTCCTCTCATTTACATGATGCTTATGGAAGTAGTGAAAATATTTGCAAGCTTCATTTTCACTGGCCATGCTATCTGCATATGAACAGAAAGCTATTTTCTGCTGTTGATTTTGTTTCTTTTATGGTTATTGAACGTGTCAATGGGAACGGCGTTAACATTCTTCTGGATCAAACTGACGAGCAGGGGGAGGATGACAAATTCCTTAAAGAGCAACTGTTGCCCGAAAAGTTCCAAGAAGCCTGCAAGAGGCAGAATGTTCCGCTGCTGCTGAGGCTTCAGCCTGGTTACGACCACTCCTACTTCTTCATCTCAACCTTCATAGACGACCACATCAGCCACCATGCTCAAGTCCTCAACCTTTAAGTTGTCTCGAGAATAAGGTCTTTATTTCCCATATATGGTCTCAAAACCTTTTGTCCTCTACTCTGTAGTAACATGCATAAATATGGCTGCTTGCACTGTTCTGTTCAAACTAGTTCTGTCTGGAAAAATCTGGATCTTACTCCGATTGTGTGGCATTGAAGCTGGTTCCTATGTTTCGTGAGTATTTTAGTTATCTGGCATTGAAGCTTATCATCAGCTTTCTGCACTCAATTCATTTCTGATTGTGCGGAAAGGACCCATGCCTCGACACCGAATTAGCACTTGACCGCAGATTGGCTGGTTTCCTCAGCTGTAAGGAATGTTGCCTCGAGTGGAAAAAGGGAAACTGCCAGGAAAAGGAGGTTGGAGAGTGCTGGTTGATCTCCCCCGCCTCGGGCCCGGTGGGGGTGGTGGCGTGGTTGGGTGTGGTCAACGCGGTCACGACTGCTTTTTTCAAAGAGAGCCGCTTCGCGGGGACTTTCCCAGTCGGCGGCTTCCCCGATTACAACCGTGGGCGGCCGACTTTGGCAGGGGAAGCAAACGCATCCACTGGAATGACCATGCTGCCCTCTCTGTTCAGTGATATTACATGTCTTCCTTTGCCATTCCATAGATTTTGGTTTACATTAGGAGGTGAAGTTGAAGTTCTAGCAAATGTCAGAGGAGGAGACTCCAAATCAATCCAGCAGTTTCCATCATGAGACGGTGATTTCCCCATTTTCTATGTAATCAACAGAGACCTGTCCTTGCCATGAAAATGACACGCGTAATGATAAGTTGATAATATGCGGTAGGTCAGTTTTAGAGTTTTAACTCTTTTAGGGTCGGTATGAAGGGATAAATGAATAATCCCAAGTCGTATAATATACCATTTGGTAGATTACTTGGTTGTTATAATATGGGCAGTATTGAAATAAAAAAAACAGAGAACTGTTCTTGATGGTTAAGGAGAAGACGGAACCAGATTTAAGAACGTGCCGAAGGACCACGAGAATCTTCCATCTACACGTCAGAGGCAGTGGCAAGACTGTAAATATCTCCAATTCCAGCCCCAAACTCACAGTAGAGATTCTCTATTTATGAAATGCACCAGCCGCAGTTCGGCAGATTTATGATCAGTTGAAACCGCGGCATCAGATACGAGAAAAAATGTCAGGTTATCCCCACGCGCCACCCAACTACGGCTACGGGCCACCTCAGGGCTATCCTTACACCTCCGGACAGCCCCCCTACGGCATCCCCCCGCCGACCTCCCAGTCCCAGGGTCCTCCGCCTCCATACGCGACTCCTTACGCCGCACCCTCCGCTCCCTACGCGCCGACCCAGCAGGGAGACAAGCCGCCGAAAGACAAGCCCAGCCCCTACGGAGCTGCTCCTACAGCTCCCGCACCTTACGGCGTCGGGCCTCCCCAACCACCCGTGACCAGCGGGTACGGCGTCGGCCCTCCCCCACCGCCTGTGACCAGCGGCTACGGCTTCGGAGCTCCACCACCCCCTCCCAGTGGTTATCCCTCAGTAGCGCCTCCGTACGGGAGCCCATTCAGTTCGCTGTTGCCATCGCAGTTCCCACCGGGGACGGATCCGAATGTCGTTGCGTGTTTTCAGCTGGCGGACCGTGACGGTAGCGGATTCATAGACGATAAGGAGCTGCAGAGTGTTCTCTCTTCGTATGATCAGACCTTCAGCATGAGGACGGTTCACCTTCTCATGTTCAACTTCACCAACACCAACACCCGGAAGATCGGTAAGCTACCAATCGATCCTAACCCTAGTCTCAGCTCTTCCTTCTCTCAGATTAAATTCAATTTCATGCTGTAATTTGACCGATTCGGCGTTCGCCAATTTAGCCCTAAAAAAAATTAAGAACCCCAGGCGCTTGTTAGAGAGAACTCAAGAGGTAGGATCATTGCTAAAGTGCGCCGTAGATATTTGATGGCGAGGAAAGCTCACTTGGGGGAAATGGTGCGCGGTAGGCGACGATCATGGTTGTACAGAGATTTGATGCCCACTGTGGCCTTTTTACCCGTTGCGAGAGTGAAATTGTCTATTGAGATCCACAGACAGGAATGGATTTAGGGTGGCCATGCCCTTCTTCACTCGCAAAACATATGAAATGTTACTTAAATTTCATCAACTTTGTTAGGTCATCTTAGTTTATTGCATTGAATCTTTCCATTTGCCTTTTCTTTTACTTCCCCTCTTCGACAAAGTTCCGAGATCCGCCTGTCCTGGTTTCTCCGGAATCTGAAATGTGTGAGCTTTTTGTTTGGAAGCAAAGATCGGACCTTTTTTTAATGCAGTGAATAAAGATTAGACTTTTGAATCTTCCATTGTTTCTCATTTCTTGACCTGTCAGGTTCTGTTCCAAAATTATGCCTTTTCTTCTTTTAAATTAGGTAAAGACTATGGCATGGCCGACCCGTTGCTCTTATCTGTTTAATAAGGTGGTGAAGTGAGATTTACATATTATAATGTTTTATATATTTCCGGGGCTTAATGACAGGTGGGTGAAGTCAAGATCTACAATAATTTGTCCCGTAGGAAGAAAATGGTGGCTTGTATTTGTTATTTTGCAAGTGGGAGACACTTTGGTCATAAATAGTTAAGTCAAACAAGAGTTTGACTAAGATGGCGATTTGGTTCTAAAAACAATACAAGATTCTTATTTAATGGTGTCGTTCGGTTCCAGTGGAGGTCTTATTTGGGTACTTTTAACATAAAAAGAAAGACAATGATGTCTGTCCGGTTAATAGCGGCCCACTGGGTTTCAAGATATTTATTCTGATGGGCATTTGAGTTGATTTTCTCTGCTTATCAGCTGCAACTGATGGTTTCCCCCAAAAAAAGTTCATTTCCTTTGCTTTCACTAGGTGGATTTCTTTCGTTAGCTAACCTTTTTTAGATCTCATTTCTTTTTCAGCTATACTAGTTGTCAGTTTTCCTGTTACTGCTAATCCCGGTAAAAACTGATTGCACATCTGTAGAACATATGTGTGGTAATATGATGAAGCAGATCCGTGTTCTCTCTCTAGTTTGCATTGTGTGTCGATGGATTCAATGAATATGTCTGTCCATTACAACTCGGTTTGTTTTTTAATTAAGCTCTTTAATGGTGGATTTTCTGTTCAGCCTGACCAGTAGTTAATAAATGGTTAGTGGAGTAGGTGTTATCTCTAGAGTCCCATAGAAGCCCACTGCTTGAATAATCAAGTTGCCTCTGTCATCCCTCTCTCTATCTTCTTTTCTTTTCATTTTTTAAGTCGAGATAGCCGATACTGTTATCGTACTTGATAAACATTTTATGTGTTATCTGTATGATAAAATATTGCAGTATTCCTCTTATCTTTTGTCAAACAATCACGAATTTGCTCTTTTACATGTTATTTTCTTTAAAGAGTATTTGCAGTAACTTCAATTCGCAATTTGGTTTGTGACGCCTTTTTTTTTTTTAACTCTTTAACATATTCCTTACGGGCTTTCTGCAATACCTTCCATCCGCCGTTTGCTTAATTCTTTTTGCCAATTTCCCATACAGGACCCAAAGAGTTCACTGCAGTCTTTTACGGTCTCCAGAATTGGAGGGTAAGTGAAGCCTGATAATACATGTGTGCAACTAGTCTAATTATATTCTTGTACTTGAGTTGTTGATGGATCTATTCAAACCTATGCAGGCTATATTTGAGAGGTTTGACCGAGATAGGAGTGGCAAGATTGACATGAATGAGCTGAGAGAAGCACTCCTCAGTCTAGGGTTCTCTGTGTCACCCGTAGTCCTGGACCTGCTTGTGTCCAAGTTTGACAGGAGCGGAGGCAAAAACAAGGCCATTGAGTACGATAACTTCATTGAGTACGTCAAGCAGCTGTCATGCTTAATTTTTTTCCGCGAATGATCACATTGCTTTCCGTCTTACTTAATCTTATGGTTCGGTATGTGCTGTAATTTGTGTGCAGATGCTGTCTTACAGTGAAGGGACTGACGGAGAAGTTCAAGGAGAAGGACACCACGTACTCAGGCTCTGCTACATTCACCTACGAGTCCTTCATGCTCGCGGTTCTTCCCTTCCTCATTGCCTAGATGTGTGTTTTCCTTTTGGACCTTGGCTTTCCTTTGTTTGGGATATCCTCGTATATTGTTTTGTTTTTTTCTTTTTTAAAGAACTTCATGTATATTCATGAAAATAAGAAATTCAAAGTGTCTGATCAGCATTTGGCTTTTGTCCCTCTGGCATTCCATTGACAATAAGTAGGGCGATAGAATACCGCCACCAAACATCATGGTCAGTGATTTAAACCTCACTCCCACGTGGGTTGGTGAGTATAAAGTATCGAATTCGAATCCCTTTCAATGCATTTGTCAGGATAGTGCTCTTTGCACCTGAATTTAGAGAAACTAACTTAGAACAATCCTTGACCCTTAACGATGCTATGTTGGGGACTAGTGCTGAGCTGCTTGTCCGATGTATGCATAGCTGAACATTGTGTAATCGTGGATGGCTGAGCTGGCATTAATGTGTGATAGGATAATCACGAGTGTGATCTGTGTCCCGAACACGGTCACATAGTAAGTTCTATGTGGGCACCATCACCAATACAGAACAAGGGATGCCAGGATTCAGGAGTAAAGAATGCCGACCAACTCCTTATTTTTCTCACCTAAATTCGAATCAGGCAGTAAGAAAAATGATATTCACATGGTGCAATGTTAAAACAAGAGATGGACACCCTAGTTTTCATTGTCGTGACGGATCTTCCCGCAGATGATCGCTCCAACCTCTGATCACCCTCGGCCTATACAGCAAAACATCTCTACCATCAGACCTCTGAATGGGCCTTGCATTAGCCTCAAAACCCTGCCCAGACAAGAATGAGAACGATGATAGTTAGATAGGGCAGACACTGATGAATCTGCTGTCACTGTCCTGTGGATATCGAGTCCACAGCATCATTAAACTCAAGGTATGATGCTGCTGGGTGACGAAAACGGGTCACTTTTCTCTTCTCTAGGGAAAATATGTATCGACGAAGTCCTTAGTAGAATAATTGTAAGATAAGAGGAAAGAACTCACATCGTGAACAGCTTCTCTTAATGCTCTGACTTGCTCCCTACTGACTGTCCTTACCTACATGAAGACAAATAGATGAGGGAGTGGAGAGTTAATGAATGGAAAATGAGCTGTGTTTGGACTTCTGAATGTAATTACCTTCTTGCTGATCGTCCACACGACACCCTCAGTGCAAGGAGGGGTAGTTAGAGAGCCTATGTACCTGTAATACTTCCTGCTTCCAAACTGAATCTCTCCGGGGTTAACTATTCCTATGTATCTTTCTTTGCGCCTGACCGAGCTCATGTAACCTCTGTCATTTTCTTCATCCCCGAACGACTTTATGTGATGGAGTAACTGCCGTGAGATATCAAAAAACAAGGTGTTAAGTAAAGGGAGAGAACTTTAGATACAAAGCTTGAGTACTCTTAAATTTGCAAGATTAGTGGGAAGAAGATTCGTGTACATTGCACTGCAAGTAGATCAGACGCGTAATGAACAAACTACGGTAAGCCGTACGTGTACCTTGGCTAGGAATCGATCGGGTCTGCCGTATTTATAGACAATTCCAATGACAGCTATCTCTCCATGGGAGCTATAATGAACAATGTGAAGCTCCAAGTTGTACCTGAAATCGAGAGCATGTTAAAGAAAGGAGATGAATGAAGTGTATTATCTTTACCTTTCATCGATCAGAACAGAGTATGAAACAGCCAATGCAGAAATCGACCGAAAGGGATGAACTCTCCTCCCCGATTATAACTGAGTCCCGGTTCCAAGATATATTGTGCAGGCAACAAGTATGAAGAGAAGGCAAACTGACCTGGACCCATTAAAAGTGTGCTCAGATGGCGAATGCCAGTGACATTGTACGAGGTTGTAGTAAGTTCCATTGATGTTGATCTTTCCCGCGTATCGTTTCCATGTTACCTGGCGGTTCATTAGTCATAGCATCAGAGTAATCTTAGCGATCTTACCCACAGAATGACAACAATATGAGAACATTCATGTGGAATAATCCAAAAAAGGTTAGACATGATATACGAGAAATGTTTTCAGTCAGACAAGTACCAATGACATTTCAAGTGGCTATTGAATTATGAAAAGAGAAGGAAGTATGTTACTGCGATGTCATGTCCTCGGTTCCTGATCGTGGCACGGGCCGGCTTGTAATCCCGTTTCAACTTGCCCAGATCGGAGGAGACCTGGACTCTTTGATCGAGCAGATCAATGGGAGATTGACTCTTTCCATTGGTACAGGTTCTCCATTGCGGATTAATCAGGCCCCACTCCTCTGGTCCACTCCCAGTCCCTTTCTCATACGTAAATGTGGTCTCATCCACTGCAAAAGAAAACATGACATGCTATAAGATTCTTCGTTCGTACGAGAAACCGTCGGTTTAGGACTCTGCGTGCATAACTCTCCAGCCATGGACGATGTTGCTAAAACATGGTTTTGTTCCCATCCCAGAGACTGAGAAAGCAAGGGAGAGAGGAAGAGAGACCATACCGACTTCAGGATCAGCTCTGCAGAGGGTGAGGGGGTTACAGAGCGTGGAGAGGATGATCGAAACAAGAAAGAGAAAATGGAAGGCTGAGGACGAGCATGGATTTATTCTACTACTTTCCATTGTTTTGACTCAGCAGCCTAGGTCTCTGGACTGTGAAGGCTGTGATCATCGGGGGGGGATCTATTTATAGATTTGAAGAGGGGAGGGGGAAGAGATGAGATGGAATGCAAGGAAGGAAGCAAAACTCGAGGCATGTCAGAGACGGTTGCCGCAGTATTTTCCTGAAATTACTCCAGTAAATCCTCTTACTTGACATATTCAAATCCTTTTACTGTCCCAGGGATTGTTACAGAAGAATCTTGGTAAGAAGAAAGAATCTTGCTCATCTCCACATTTCAAGGGCAGCATTCACGGACAGTCCATACGTGGCATTTATCCATAGAATGTTCCTTGTTGCCGCTCCTAGCTTCATCTCCTCTCCCGTATAATGAACGTACCATGTGTTAGTTCTTACGTGATAGCACCCAATTGACGAATTTCAGTCAAGTGATTTTTGAAAATCAACTTTACACGTGGTGTGCTGATATTTGAAGGATGATTCGACGTAGGCCTGAGACCTGGGAAGGCTAGTTGGGTCCAGGAGTGGTATTGGGCTGGGGGCTGTAAAGGTTAGGTCTTACGTCTTAGTGGCTATTGGGCTCTCGAGTGCTCGGTCCATATTACATGAGCAACCGTTGACTTTGGTATGCAAGTCAATCCTTGGATGTTGTTTTGTTGTTTTGCTAATTCCGTTCTTCTCGACAACTTTGTGAGACGAACCGCAGTTGTTCCCTGGCAAGAGCATGCCTTTTCGTTATTGGAAATCGATTTGTCTTTTTTAATGTATATCACGTAAGTCTAGTCTAAAATGAGTAAGGAAGAAAGAGAGGATAAAGAAAAGTTCTATTGATGATATTAAACAAAAAAATCTTTAGTTTACAATGTGAGAGTGGTATCAACTATATAAACCTTCTTTCTTTTTAATTGTTACTATTTTATTCCTATCCCAATTGTTTTTAGATTTTGCGTCATCATTGATCGGATCCCCCAAACGTTACACCCGTTTGTGCTCGTTCGTCTGCAAAGCACCAGAACAAGCAGCGATGGGCACTCGAGATATTTACAAGATCCAACAGCATTAATCTTCTCGATAGAAGTCGCGTACAATGTTCAAAGTGGACGATACCTTCTCTTCTACGCAAACTTTTTCGTGTTACATAATTTTGACCCTACAGTACTTCAGAGATTGGAGGATTAACATGGTTATGTAATCATGGAATTGGCAAGCTTGGCGGGTGGGAGGGAGCACGATTGACGATCGGCACCGTGGACTGAGCCAAGTTTATGCCAGCACTTGATACGGCACTTGTTTAAATCTCATTTGATCTTTATCCAAGCACAGATCGATCGTTCATCAAGGCACGGGTCTGCAATAACAATGGTTTTGATTGTCGAATTTCTGCTGGGACCGGACCACGTCTTCTAGTGAGAATTATCTCGTTGATCAGAAATGAACACACAGCGAGGTTTGCGATGACAGATTCGAGATTAGATCGACGGTGTGGCTTGTTAGAGAAAGAAAACCGGAGTCTCTATGTCTAACCTTGCCACGAACATGCATATTACTGGTTTGGGTAATGAACCACCAGCAGGGTCTACTTCACAGGTGAAGGTGGAGTGCATCATTTTTATGACCTTAGAATGGATAACAGTCCCTAGTCTTTACTTAATATGACCAAGAAGTCCCTAGCTTCGATTCTCATTCATGGGACAGTTTGTGCCGCTCTGTTCTCTCATCTTTCCCGGGCTATGAGCTTTCTGTTTAGAAACTGGAAAAAGGGTGCAATTCGTCTCCCGAGAAAAACAGGTCAAGATCAACATATCCCCACAAGAGTCCTGCCAATGAAAACAGAACCTAAACCACACATGAAATGGAGGAAATCAAACTTTTCATGGTAGGAAAATTGGTGTAATAAGCACTTACTAGTGCTGCCGAATTAATGCAAGCCTGCAAATTTTCCATGTACTGACTGACCCTGTCAGTGGATCATTGCATCTGCAAAGACTTGACTAAGTCCCCCACTATGCTCCATACTTTCCTATAAAAGGCAACCTTCGATGCAGAGGTTTCCATGCACTGCATTGCAGCAGGAAGTAGCAATCTCCAAGCTATCTCCTTTTAGCATAATCCTTCGTTTTCAATCATGGCAAAGTCGTTTCTAGTCCCTTGCATCCTACTTCTCGGGGTATTACTGGCCGTCCTGCATGTGACAGGTCTTGTTTTTCATCTAGTTATCGAAAGACCCGAATCTCTCCCGTGTTTTAAAAAACGTTGTTTGCTCAATGCATATAAATCGAGCAACTAGGAAATTTTTACAGAGGGGATCCAGCAGTACCAGCATTTAACAGTCCGAGTGGTTCATGCCAGCAAACTGAGATGAACTCGTATGCTGGACACATGGTTAGGAGAAATTCTAATATGATTGTGTGTAATTCGATACAGATGCACAAATAGGAGTCTGCTATGGAATGATGGGAAACAACTTACCATCCCAGCAAGAAGTCATTGCCATGTACAAGCAGTACAACATCCGGAGGATGCGTCTCTATGACCCCAACCAGGCAGCTCTCCAGGCCCTTAGAGGGTCCAACATCGAGGTCATGCTCGGTGTCCCCAACAATCAGCTCCAGAACCTTGCTGGCAGCCAGTCCTATGCTGACTCATGGGTCCGGAACAACATCCTGAACTACCGCAACGTCAACTTCAGGTCAGTGTTCTGAAACCCGACTGAACCAGCCAGTGAAACTGGTTGAATTTGAAATACTATGCATAATCGTGTTATGAAGCCTTTGGATTCGAACAAAGCAGACTTCATTCCTCACAAGCTAGAGACTGGATTGCCGGCTCCCTTTGATCATTTCCTTGAGGATCCGATAGATTTGACATGACTCATGAAGCCAGGGAGACTCCTACTTTCGAGATAATTCAATTCCACAAGTCATCATTCAATTATCTTGCATTTGGAATGAGAAAAAAACGAAACTTTGAACACATGAACAAGACATAAGAATGTAACAACAGTACAAAGTGAACTAAACGTTGGTTGGTTCAGGTACATTGCTGTTGGGAATGAGGTTGTAGCTGCCAATTTCGAAGCCCAGTTCCTTGTGCCGGCAATGCAGAGAGTCCGCACTGCGATTGTCAACGCTGGCTTGGGAGCCCGGATCAAGGTCTCCACCGCGATCACATTCGGGATGATGGGAGTGTCGTATCCTCCTTCACAGGGCTCGTTTAGAGCTGAGGAGGCCCCGGTCATTGACCCAATAATCCGCTTCTTGCTTGACAACCAGGCTCCTTTACTACTCAACCTCTATCCTTACTTCGCCTACAAGGGCAACCCAAGGAACATACGTCTCGACTACTCCCTATTCACAGCAAACTCGGTGGTAGTCACCGACAGCTCCCTTGGGTACCGGAACCTTTTTGATGCGATGCTGGACTCGGTCTACTCTGCACTCGAGAGGAAACACGCCGGGTCCCTCAGGGTCGTGGTGTCTGAGAGCGGGTGGCCTTCCAGTGGAGATTTCGGGACCTCGGTGGACAATGCGAGGATCTACAATACCAACCTGGTGCAGCATGTGAAGGGTGGGACTCCGAAGAGGGCCGGGCCAATCGAAACTTACATATTCGCAATGTTCGATGAGAACTTGAAAAGCCCTGAGCTGGAGAAGCATTGGGGGCTTTTCTCTCCAAGCAAGCAGCCCAAGTACCCGATCAACCTTAACTAGTTAGTAATGGTGGCTATAACAAGTGCGAGTCTACGCCGGTTTATCCCGGTATGCATAATAAGGGCATGTAAAGCTCATGTTTCCTGATGAAATAATGGAATGAGCCAGTCTTTATAGTAGTTATCAACGTGGGAACGATCCGACGAGTGGAATTCCGGTTTTGCAATAAGTCAGAATGAAACGAAAGGTTTTGGGTAAACGAAATTCTGGTGGTTCCAATGAGTATTGAAGGTTTTCTTGGAGGTGAAATTTCAACTCTGTTTGTCTGGATGTATTTAGTAAGCAAAAGGTTCTGGCTCCCCTCAGCCCCTCTCCCCATGGCACTTCTACAGATCCAACTTGGGCTGCGGGCTGCACAGGGAGCATTAAGGTTTCATTAGCTTGGGCTCAAAGGTTCTGTCCATATTGCATCACTTCACCACCCAACAAATCTAGGGGTCGTGTTGCTGGACAAAGCAGTCCACTGGATGATATTGCCACGTGACAGTTTTCACATTGTTTTGTTGATTCTGCCTGTGGGATGAACAATAGTTGTCCCCAGGCAAGGGCACGTTTCTTCCCATCACGGCGGTCGATAAACCTGCATCATCCCATGGGAATATGTTAGTCCTTGTTGGACTATCCCTCCAGATGATTTGGATTCTACAAATTCTAACGATTTTAAGTTAATCCCTTCTAGAGGACCTTTATCCAACAAAGAAAATAGCGAGCAAAAAGCAACCTCAAATAGAGTAACTTGTTAAGTGATGTGATAAAACACTAATCAAACTGTGATAGAATGAGTAAATTGATGTCAGTCACTCGAGCACGGTATTTGATAATTATAAATGGTTAGAGCAATTTAATCATTATTTCCTTATCACGTCGTTGTGAAACATGACACAAATCGCGTACAGAATAGATAATATGCGCGTGGACTTTTCCGAGCTACGCAATGTGGACCATACGGTGGAGAAAGTCTTTTATGATGTGGTGTCACCTCATGGTAGTACTTACGTGGTGACACTGGCCAATCGGAATCAATTAATTCTGTAATTTTTTTTATAAAATCTAAAATAAAAAAATAACCCAAAGGATAATTGATTACGATTGGTCTGTGTTATCATGTAAGTATTGCCACGTGGTAACACCGTGATATAAAAACTTTCTCCATACGGTGGCTCGGAAATTTACGGGTAAACTTTCCCTTGTAATCACGGAATTGGCAACCGTGATGAGTGGGACAGATCACGATTGACGCTCGGAACCGTCGGCTGAAACCGAGTCAGAGCCAACGCTAGATTTCTAATCAGAGTTACACAGACTGATCGTCACGGCAAGTCCGCAATAACGACGGTTTTAGATTTTTTTTTATTCAAATATTATGTGAATTATCTCGTTAATCAGTAGCTAGCATAGTATGGTGAAAAAGACGTTCAAGACTATCTGCTTCACGACGAAGACGATCCCGTTGCACAGATTTCGTATTGCCAACTGGTGCACGGAGGAGAACAGTGTATTGATTATTACTGATTGAATTGGAAGTGGCCATAATCGTAAAACCTGCATTCCAACTGCTGTATTGCGGTAGTTTGTGTGCTTTCTATGTATTTCTTCAGTGAGATTTTCATACAGTGGAAAATCCGATGAGCCATCTCGAAACTTTATTACAGATGAGGGGAAGAAATGGTCCTCCACCTAAAATCTCTAGGCGAATGGAAGCCATCGCAGTCTACTTCATAGACAAAGGTGGGACCGCATCCTTACAACATTGGAATGGATCACAGTGGCCTAGTTTTTACTTAACAGTACCGAGAGATCCCGAGTTTCATTTTCATTCATGAGACTGTATGTACCGCCTTTTTCGTCTTCTCGCTTTTTTGGCCTATGAGCTTCATGTGTAAAAACTGAAAAAACAAGGCCAAGAACAATATATCCCAACAAATAGAGGTGATTTTTTTAAAATATTTTCCTTCTCCTTTGAATGTTAAAAAGGAGCCATGATTCTAGGAGGGCGGGAAGAAGAGGGGAATAAAGGAATGCTGGAGTCCCATTGATGAAAATCAAGATCGGAGGTGATATCACTGATTAAATTCCGCTATCAAGAGACTTGAATTGCTACCTTGAACCACATGCAATGAACAAGACCAAGAACAGAATGGAGGAAATCAGACTTTTCAAAGCAAGAAAATTGACATATTTATCCAAAAAAATAAAGATAATTGACACAGTGAGCACTTACTAGTGCTGCCAAATCCCTATTAATGCCAAACCTAAAAATTTTTTTCCATGGATAGACCTACCTGTCACTGTCAGTGGGACTTTGCATCGGCAAAGACTTGACTAAGTCACCCTTCATACTCCTCACCTCCCTACAAAAGGCAACCTTCGATGCAGAGGTTTTCATGCATTGTATTGCAGCAGGAAGTAGCAATCTCTAAGCTAACTCCTTTTAGTATAATCCTTCATTTCAATCATGGCAAAATCGTCTCGAGTCTCTTGTGTCCTACTTCTAGGGCTATTACTGACCATCGTGCATGTGACAGGTTCCATTTTTCATCTTGTTATCGATAATCCTTCATAAGACCTTATTGTTTGCTCAATGCCTATAAACCAAGCAACTTGGGAATTTTTATGTAGGGGCTCCAATAGTCAAGCCTTACCGGATAGACAGTTAGGACAGATTCTAATACAATCGGGTGTAATTCGATGCAGAGGCGCAAATAGGAGTGTGTTATGGAATGGACGGGAACAACTTACCGGCCCAACAAGATGTCATCGCCATGTACAAGCAGTACAACATTCGGAGGATGCGTCTCTACTATCCCAACCCAGCAGCCCTCCAAGCACTCAGAGGGTCAAACATCGAGGTCATGCTCGGCGTCCCCAATGATCAGCTCCAGAAACTTGCTGGCAGCCAGTCCGAGGCCAATGTGTGGGTCCAGACCAATGTCCTGAACTACCGTGACGTAAACTTCAAGTGAGTGCTCTGAAACCCGACTGAACCAGCCTATTGAGCCGGTTGAATTTGAAATACTGTGCGTGCTTGGAATCGCTGACTTTGGTTGGTTCAGGTACATTGCTGTTGGGAATGAGGTCGTGGCTGCCAACAGTTATGCGCAGTTCCTTGTGCCAGCAATGCAGAATGTCCGCACTGCGATCGTCAATGCTGGCATGGGACCCCGGATCGGGGTCTCCACTGCGATCACATTCGGGATGATGGGAGTGTCCTCTCCTCCTTCAAAAGGCTCGTTCAAAGCTGAGGAGGGTCCGGTTATTGACCCGATGATCCGATTCTTGGTCAACAACCAGGCTCCGTTACTAGTCAACCTTTATCCTTACTTTGCCTACAGGGACAACCGTGGGAGCATACCTCTCGACTACTCCCTATTCACAGCAAACTCAGTTGTAGTGTCCGACCCTCCCTATGGGTACCGGAGTCTTTTTGATGCGATGCTGGACTCGGTTTACTCAGCACTTGAGAGGAAGAACGCCGGGTCCCTCAGGGTCGTCGTGTCTGAGAGCGGGTGGCCTTCCAGTGGAGATTTCGGGGCCACAGTTGACAACGCGAGGATCTACAACAACAACTTGGTCCAGCACGTGAAGGGCAGGACACCGAAGAGGGCTGGCCCGATCGAGACTTACATATTTGCAATGTTCGATGAGAACCAGAAGCCTGGCCCCGAGATTGAGAAGCATTGGGGACTTTTCCTTCCAAATAAGCAACCCAAATACACTATCAACCTGAATTAGATAGTGATAGTAGCAATAATAAGAGCGCGAGTCTGCTCCGGAGAGAATAAGGGCATGTAAAGCTCACGTTTGTAATGGAAATAATGCAGTACGCTTTGCAGAAGTTATCAACCTATGAATGATCCAATCGGCATAATTCCAATAAGAATGTGTTTGGTAACTTGGAATGAAACGAAAGTTTAGGGTAAAGGGAGAAGGATGCCACACAAAACAGAGGAAGAAGAAGGGAAGAACAAGAAAGAAGAAAGATGTACTCAATTTTGCAGATTCCAGACATGGGATTGGGGCCTTGGGCTTATGGAATGTCAAGCCGGCACTTCTCCCTGACCCAAAGAGCACTCAGCGAAAGTTTCTTCCTCTACTTCCAATGAGTTTTGACCATTTTCTTGTGAGGATCAGTGAGATTCCGATGAATTGTCATCGGATAACTGTCTAAATTTCTCAGAGTCTAATGTGGACGCAATTAGTTCCAGGATTAAGCATTTGATCTCAATAGTGAACACTCGCACTCTGCAGTTGCCGACACAGGGGATCCGCCCATGTCCAAACCGTGCAACTCTGGCCCGATATTATACTTGGTGAATGATCTTCCTATATGCTTATGTTGACAGCCAAGTACTAGATGACATCGCCGTCTAATGGAACAATCCTGCCGACAACAGAAAGGCAATGGCATGTGTGCTTAACCGGAAGGAGTAGGAGTACCTCTGCATATGCTCGACCATCTTACACTGAGCCTCCTGCTTTCTCAACAATAACTGCATTTGGATGTGCAGTGCAGTCCCGATTCCTTGGACTGATGAAAGCAATATGTTCATCATCAAGGAAAGCCAGTAAAGTGCAAAGGCTGGTTGAGAAGCAACCAGCTCGAAAAATAACGCCTACTGTATTGGGATCATATATAATGGAGAAGCAATAATCGGTGCAGAAGCTCTGGCTTCCGTACCTCAATTTCTTCTCTATTGGTCTTGCCAAATTCATTCCTGTTGAAAATTTCAGTTTCTATACTTTCGTTCGCAGATTGAATCATCCTTGGTGAGAAACCGGTGAGTGCTCGGCATCTCACAGCTTCGCCACAGAGTGTAGCTTGTATCTTCACCACACCCTTCAGCGCTCCCGCCACTTCCCTTGCCTATACGGTTACGGGAAAGATTCTGTCAATCCTATCAAAAAAAAAAAAAAAACCATCTCCAATTCACAGTAACTTGCAGCTGCCGAGCCTTGGACATTGTCGTGCTGAACCCGTTCTTGATAACCTGGATGGATAAAGAACAGTTATTTCCCCTGGCAAGGGTCTCTTTTTTCATCGCGTTATGAATATGTCAGTCCTACCCATCCCTGTCTGTCGACCTGGAAGCCACTGAATCAGTGGTAACGGACATCAATGCAAGATTTCACATCAAATCAGAAACGAGTTAGGATCTTGAGGTCTTCATAAGTTCAAAATCATTTCAATTCTCAAATGACGCCTTTTTACGGAACAAAACCGTATGAGTCTGCATCTTTCCATGTTCGAACTCTACACACCGGGTTGGAAATATAGAGGCCAAAACTGTTTTGTAAAAGTGAATTTGGCAAGCGTGAGGAGGATGGGATAGAGCATGATTGCCTCTTGGCACCGTCTGCTGAACCAAGTCAAAGTCACTCCAAGCTCCCCCACATATTTAATTCTCATTAAATTTTTATTCGGACAGAGTGTAATCGTTAGGACAAGAGTCTGCATCAGCAATAACTTTGATTGTCAAACTTTAGCCGTGACTTGATAATGTTTTCTTAGTACGGTGCGTGCGTACACAGCCACATATAAGATCCTCGTGGAATAGTGTGTGCATGTCTCACTCCTATGGATTGTAGTAACAATTTTGAAGAATATTTTTAAGAATATATTTTGGAGAATATTTTGGATAGTTATTATTTTTATTGTAACCGACATATCTCTAAAAGATACATATCATATCTTGTGGGTCACATTTTGGGCTATAAATATGTATTTTCAGGCTCTTGGAAGATAAGCCTAAACTATCAAGAGAATTGTAAGATCAATTTGATAATTGCCTATTCTGAGAAGGTTGATTTATTGTAGTCCATCTGAAATAGTGAAGAATATTGGTTAAGCCTCCTTAGGCCGTGGAGTACAGATCATAGCTGTCTAGAATCACGTGTATTGAGCGTGTATTTTTCTATTTTCTATTCTCTCGATTAATTATTCGTTACTCGTACAAGTTCGATTCCGATCCTTAAGCGCGACACATTCAAAAGAGAAACACTTGCAGATGAGTCATTCGGGTAATCAGTCATGACATTCAAGACTTTGCTTCAGGACGGTGACCTCGTTACAAAGATTTTGCATTGCCTAGGCCATGAAACAGCTCCATGTGCTTCCATGTCCGCATTAATGCCATAACTGTAGATTTTCCATGGAGTGATTGACCCGTCAGTGGAATATTGCATCTGCAAAGACTCGGCAGAGTCTTCGTTTCAGCACCTCGCTTCCCTATTTAAGGCAATCTATTGCAGCAGGAAATGACAATCTCTCCGAGCTGTCTACTTTTAGTACAACCGTTCGTTTCGATCATGGCAAAGTTGTTTCTAGTTTCTCGTGCCCTGTTTCTCGGGCTGTTACTGTCCGTCCTGCGAGCATCAGGTTTCATTTTTTTACTACCACCCGATTCCTTTTACTTGCGTTGTAGACTAGATGAGTAATTAACTGGTTATGTGCAGACCCAAATTGTTTGATGCCTCTGTACCAAGCAATTTGGTAATTTTTCTGCTGGGACGAACCTTTCACAGTCCGAGTGTTTCATTCTAGGAAAACTGAGATGAATTCTTATGCCGGATACACAGTTAGGACAGATTCTAATACGATCAGGTGTAATTCGATGCAGAGGCACAAATAGGAGTGTGTTATGGAATGAACGGGAACAACTTACCGGCCCAGCAAGATGTCATCGCCATGTACAAACAGTACAACATTCAGAGGATGCATCTCTACGATCCCGACCAAGCAGCCCTCCAGGCACTCAGAGGCTCAAACATCGAGGTCATGCTCGGTGTCTCCAACGATCAGCTCCAGAGACTCGCCAGCAGCCAGTCTGAAGCCAATTCGTGGGTCCAGAGCAATGTCCTGAACTACCGCGATGTAAACTTCAAGTCAGTGTTCTGAAAGCCAGTTAAATTTGAGATATTGTGCGTGTTTCGAATTGCTAACTTTGGTTGGTTCCCAGGTACATTGCTGTTGGGAACGAGGTTGTAGCTGCCAACAGTTATGCCCGGTTCCTTGTGCCGGCAATGCAGAACGTCCGCACCGCGATCGTCAATGGTGGCTTGGGAGCCCGGGTCAAGGTCTCTACCTCCATCAATTCGCGATGATCGATGTCTCCTACCCTCCTTCACATGGATTGTTTAAAGCTGGGGAGGGCCCGGTCATTGACCCGATAATCCAATTCTTGCTCAACAACCAGGCTCCATTACTAGTCAACCTTTATCCTTACTTTGCCTACAGGGACAATCGTGGGAGAATACCTCTCGACTACTCCCTATTCACAGCAAACTCAGTCATAGTCTCCGACCCTCCCTACGGGTACCGGAATCTTTTTGATGCGATGCTGGACTCGGTCTACTCAGCACTGGAGAGGAAGAATGCTGGGTCCCTCAAGGTTGTGGTGTCCGAGAGCGGGTGGCCTTCCGAGGGAGATTTTGGTGCCTCGGGAGAGAACGCGAGGATCTACAACAACAACTTGGTGCAGCACGTAAAGGTGGGGACTCCGAAGAGGCCGAGGCCGATTGAGACTTACATATTCGCAATGTTCGATGAGAACAGGAAGGACGGCTCTGAGATTGAGAAGCACTGGGGGCTTTTCTTTCCAAGCAAGCAACTCAAATACAATATGAACTTTAGTTAGATAGCAATGGTGGTAGTAAGAAGTTGAGAGTCTAGTCCGGTTTATTCCGGCAATTATAAATAAGGGCCTGTGAAGCTCATGTTTCCAGTTGGCAAAATTCCGGCATTACAACAAGATCGTGTTTGGTTAGTCAGGATGAAACATAGCATAGCGTACATACGGGCAAAATAAGATAAGGTTTACGACAACATAATTCGAGATCAGATCGATGTAGAACAATACGTTCGTCTGTCATTCCAAAAGGGCAAAAACATCATGAACTTGCAGATGAGCCATTTGGGTAATGGGTCGTCAGTGACATTCAACGACTCTGCTTCACAACAATGATTATAATGTCACTGTTGTAGTCATTTTACCATCATATATATTTTTTTATTTTAACAATTAAATTTTATATGTTAATGGATAGTTTATAAAACTGAAAAACATGTCAAAACCCTTAAATATTACAGTGTGACATTTATTATTATAATTAGGAAAAATTATGGTAATTAGTTAAGTAATTAATAATATATTTTCTTTGTCCAATGAGAAAATAATAGCATAAATTACTCCGAAAGAGCAGGGCGCCCTTCGTACCGACTAGGTAGGTGGGGATTGAACGAGTCGTCCCTCTTATCCACTCATTGTTCCACTTCGTTTGAATTTTCCTTCAGGTTCAGTCCGGACAAGGCCGTCGCCTTCTCTGCTGATTCGGCTCCTACTCATCCATGCTGTGTATCCATCATATACCTATCCCTTCCCCGATCGAACCTTCTAGTTCATCTGTGGCTGTGGGTGTGGTGCCTTCACCTCTGTTCAACTGGGTCTTTCTCTGTTTTATGTGGGCATTTGATCAAGAGGTGAAAGGAGAGAGCTTGATTTCTATCTAGCTAGGTTTATATGTTGTGGGATTTAAGGTATTGAGTTGATTATTTTCCCTGAGTTTGGGATCGAATTCTTATTCTTCATATGGGCTGATCCCGGCCGACTCTATGTGGAATTGTTCTCCATTGAAGTGACACTGATATTACGCTCTTTTTCATGCAAATTTCAGTTTCTCACGACTGGCTCTTATGCAGACACTTGGTTTGATCTCTGATAGAGGTAGGCTGCAGCAATCCAGGATCTATCCTTCTGTTCTTTTTTCTGGTGAAACTGTGGTGGAAAACTGTGATCAGTCTGCAGAAGTACGCCCAAACTCGCTTTAGCCTACCTTGTTCCTGACTTTTCTGGGAGCAAAAACCTCATTCTTGCTGAAGACAGCCCTTTTCTTCTGTACCTGTGACAGAAACCTCTGGTTTGTTGAGAACAAGAAATTATAGCTTTGGTCAAGATATGGATATAAGTAACGATGCAAGCTTGAATCCATTTTCAATTGGACCTTCATCAGTTCTCGGTCGAACCGTTGCATTCAGAATCTTGCTCTTTCGGTCGATGTCTCATTTCAGGCAACACATCTTCCATGTCTTGGTTAATTACTTATATAGAG
This sequence comes from Lagerstroemia speciosa, assembly GCA_037672795.1. Classification (NCBI taxonomy): domain Eukaryota; kingdom Viridiplantae; phylum Streptophyta; class Magnoliopsida; order Myrtales; family Lythraceae; genus Lagerstroemia; species Lagerstroemia speciosa. The sequence continues at coordinate 5,698,557 of CM075288.1, forward strand.
TAGGAGGTATAGTGGGACATATTGTATCATGGTTCCACCCGAGAAACCCACAGGGAATATTAGCAATGGTGACCATTGTAGCTTTCCTGCTAAAACGTTACACTAATGTTAAATCGAGGGCAGAGATGGTTTACAGGAGAAAGTTCTGGAGAAATATGATGAGAGCTGCATTGACGTATGAGGAATGGGCTCATGCTGCCAAGATGCTTGATAGAGAGACACCTAGGTTGAATGATGCAGGCCTTTATGATGTGGAACTGGTGAGGAATAAGCTCCAAGAGCTCCACCACCGGCGCCATGAGGGATCTCTAATGGATATAATCTTCTATATGAGAGCTGACCTTGTCAGAAATCTTGGCAACATGTGCAATCCTGAACTTCACAAGGGCAGGCTTACAATGCCCAGGCTCATCAAAGAATATATTGATGAGGTAACAACGCAGTTAAGAATGGTCTGTGACTCGGACACAGAAGAGCTCTCCTTGGAAGAGAAGCTCTCATTCATGCATGAAACAAGGCATGCCTTTGGAAGGACTGCACTGCTCTTGAGTGGAGGTGCTTCCCTGGGTGCCTTCCATGTTGGAGTGGTGAAGACACTTGTAGAACACAAGCTCTTGCCGAGAATAATTGCTGGGTCTTCTGTAGGGTCCATCATGTGCTCGGTTGTTGCCACTAAGTCTTGGCCTGAGCTGCAGAGCTTCTTTGAGGGTTCATGGCATTCGTTGCAGTTCTTTGATCAGCTTGGTGGGATTTTTGCAGTGGTAAAGAGGGTTATGAGAAAAGGTGCCGTTCATGAGATCAGACAGCTGCAGAAGATGTTGAGGCATCTGACCAGTAATCTAACCTTCCAAGAAGCTTATGATATGACAGGACGGATCCTGGGAATAACTGTCTGCTCGCCGCGGAAGCACGAGCCTCCTCGGTGCCTTAACTACTTGACTTCTCCTCATGTGGTCATATGGAGTGCTGTGACTGCTTCTTGTGCCTTTCCCGGACTCTTTGAAGCCCAGGAACTGATGGCGAAGAACAGGAGCGGAGAAATCATTCCTTATCATCCACCATTCAATTTGGACCCAGATGAGGGGTCAGGCACTTCTGCTCGCCGATGGAGGGACGGCAGCTTAGAGATTGATCTACCAATGATGCAGCTGAAGGAACTATTCAATGTGAATCATTTTATCGTGAGTCAGGCTAATCCTCATATTTCGCCACTCTTGAGGATGAAGGAGTTTGTGAGAGCCTATGGTGGAAACCTCGCTGCCAAGGTATGATTTATTAGAATTGAACTTTTCTGGACATTCTAAAATCTGCACACGAGAGTGTCATTTTCATTCCATATTTACTCCTAGTTCTTTAATTGGACTGCAGTTGCTTAGCTCGCTCTCTGCCTACATGTTCTGAAGCTAAAGTGATTGATTCCATTTTCCAATTTTGCAGCTTGCTCAACTAATGGAAATGGAGGTGAAACATAGATGTAACCAATTTCTTGAGCTTGGATTTCCTCTTGGGGGCCTTGCCCAACTCTTTGCGCAAGATTGGGAGGGTGATGTTACTGTTGTTATGCCTGCCACGCTCGGACAGGTATGCATTTAATAAGTCTGGCAAGACTTCTATTCATGTGCCTGGACTGAGGCTTAACATGCTGGCAATTTCTTTTCCTATGTGACCAGTACTTGAAGATCATTCAAAACCCATCTCATTTAGAGCTTCAAAAAGCTGCTAATCAGGGGAGGAGGTGCACCTGGGAGAAGCTTTCTGCCATTAAAGCAAATTGTGGTATTGAGCTTGCTCTTGATGAGTGTGTTGCAATTCTCAACCACATGCGGCGGCTCAAGAGGAGTGCCAAGAGAGCTGTGGCCGCTGCTTCTCATGGTATCCCTTCCACTGGCAACGGTTCTAGAAGAATACCTTCATGGAATTGCATTGCTCGGGATAACTCTACAGGATCCCTTGAGGAAGAACAGCTTACAATCTGGGCTCCATCACTGCATCAGGGAGTTGTTGGTGGGCCTGTCAATGGAGGATCATCGTCAGGAAGAAATCCGGAGCTTCATCCGTGGGTGCATGAGGGAAGTGATAATGAGTCAGAGGCCACAGGTTTGAATTCTTGGACCAGATCAGGTGGGCCCCTGATGAGAACTGCTTCAGCAGATATGTTTGTGGAATTTATCCGGAATTTGGAAGCTCAACTTGACCCGAAGTCATTGCGTAGCGATTCAGAATCTGACAGCACTCAAGCAGGAAGAGGTCTCTTTTATTTACAGAGCCCAAGGGTGACGACTCCTGCAAGAAATCCTGAAAGCACGGAGACTGATCATGGCAGAAGCAGCTCGAGCATCATTGTGGCTGAAGGTGACTTTTTACAGGCAGAAAGAAGTAGAGATGGGATAGTATTTAATGTACTGAAGAAAGAGGACCTGAATCTGTTGGGGCAGGGTCAAACTTATAATTCTGAGATTGCTGAGTGTTTGCAACTCGAATGTTCTGACAAGGAGATGGATGGGAGATCGGTCTCCGAAGATGATGATGATGATGAAGACAATGAGGAAAAAGTTCTGAATGAGACTGGTTCTCGTGAAGAACGTGTAAACGTGAGAATTCGCACAGATCAATAACTCTCATGAACATATCCTGCCCTGTTATCAGGAAATGCTGATTATGGAGCTTGTTTAGTCTCATGATAGGACAGCACGAAGTTCAGGTACATCAAACATTATACATCCTGTAGCTACTTTACTATAATCGAAATGTCCTAGGCAAGCTTTACTATAATCGAAATGTCCTAGGCAAGCAAAGTTAATGCTTACTTAACTTCTCAGTATGAGATGTAAATACTTGAAAATGCTGTGCCTCTGAAAGTTAATGCTGTACTTCTCGGTACTGACATTCTCTCTCTTTTATTCTCTCTTGGAACCACCGATTCCCTTCCACGATCAAGCACTCATGCTTTTTTGTCGCCAGCCACGGTATCGGTGAGATGACATCTTTCAGCCAACCATACTTGACTAATCCGTTGGTCGCCCCGGGTCTGGCAATGGCGGGTGAGGCTCCCAGAGGGGTGTCTGCGTACGTGAGGTCTCACCCGAGACCTCCAAGCGGCACCGATTTTGATATTAAATCTTCGAGTGATAACATTTGCAGGAGTTTCAGGTCTGAGTAGGCATCCCCTTTGCTTTCTTGAACTTATGTATTCTGTTTTCCACTGTTATGGTGCCTAAACCTTTGGAAAAATAATACAGAGAGAACAACAATGACACTATTACGAACTGATTGTTCAGCAGTTTTGTGTGCGAATGTATATTTCGTGGAAGTGTTGACGTGTTGATGTGGTGTTACTAGCTAACAAGATTGAGTTATTTTTAGGATAATTTTAATAAAATCTAAGAGGAAAAAAACAATATTAAAAATAGTTTGATTTGATTGACTCGTGACAATATTAAAAAATTGTCTGTCACATCAGCATCTCCGTGGCCATCAACTTGGTTCTTACTATTCACTTTTGTCAATCAATTTGGTGCGAGAGTTATAATATCATTTACAGATACGGACGTGGACAACGGTGACTATGTCGGCGGGTCCCACATACTACATGATGAGTTATGAATTGTGAAAGTTTAAAAAAAAAAGATACAACTTTATCCACTTATTGATTACCACGTGGTATGTGGAACCCGTTGACATGACAACCACCGTTCACATCAATAACCGTAAATGGCGCTATAACGCCTGGATCAAATTGGCTGACAGAAGTAGATGGTTTTAAAATTTTGAAGACTAAACTAATAGTTTACTATAAATTTGATGACCAATTTGATAATTTACTTATTCAACTATCTCGCACCCAACGTTAACCTTAAAAGTGGACTTCGACTATGCTCACTTGAGTCGGTTGGAGAAATGAGACAGTGGACGAATTGGATTGGTGGAACGTATGTATACCTTTGACGATTGATCCTTCTCCATCTCCACCGCCACCACCATCACTAAAGAGTAAGCTTTAATTTCTTAACCTTTGACGATTGATCCTTCTTGTAACACTATATCAATACTATCATATAATATATCCGTTACATACAAAATTTTCTCCACCAAAACATGGGATTGATTAATCTCCGCGGCAATCGACTGAAGTGATCTGTGACACGGGTGAGTGGTTTCCAGAGGCTCAATGCTCGAGGCGAAGAATTGACAGTGGAACTCTTCTGCTTGCAGCTATGCAATCAATCAACCAAAGCTAACCCCCGGAATAAGAAAATTGAGATATATATATATATATATCAACATAGATATATGTATTACTGTCTACACGATCAGGGAAACTTCCCGGCAATAGTCCGAGTTGACTTCCAAGTCAACGAATTGACTTTGGCAGCGGTCTCTCTGCTCTTGCTGGGCTGAAAGAGGAAATCTTAAGTCACCGAGCTTATCAACTTTCAGGGAATCACCGGGGAGAGCTATCAACCGTAAGATCACAGGCTCATGGAAGAAGCTTGAGGTACTTATTTCCTGTAAATTCCTGTCATTTACCATTTTTTAGCAGCTACGACTTCTTGGAATTGGAAAATTACGGTGATTAGTTTGAGAGTTCGGTGTCTAAGCCCTATTCTGTCGAGAGTTGATTTCTCCATTTCAAGCTCTACTGGGAATTAATTTTGCTTGTATCTGGAATCTCTGCTCAACGCGTATTTGATATTACCCGTAAGCAGGATAAGGGAAAGGCTGAAGGACTAGCTCTGTTAGAAGCCATGGTGTTCGCGCTCCGCACCCTGAGCTTTTCGGACAGTAATCTTGAAGAATACCCAATAATTCTGAAGAAGTTCTCTCTTCCTCAGCTCCGAGCTGCCACACGGAATTTTAGCCAGAGCAGTATCTTGGCTCAGGGAAGATGCGGTACGGTTTACAGAGGGTTGCTGCCAGATGGTTCTGTCGTGGCAATAAAGAGACCAAGGAACGAGCACCCTCAGAAGGTACAAGCTCAGTTCCGAGCAGAAATAAGGTTTGGCAGCGATATCATGGCAAGGCATCCAAATGTGTTACATTTGATAGGTTTTTGTCGCACAAAGAGCGAGCATTTGCTTGTCTATCCTCCACTGACAAATAAGAAAAGCCTGAACCAAGAGATCCCACTGCTCGATTGGGCATCTCGTAAGAAAACAGCATTAGGAGTTGCCCGCGGGCTCGCTTATTTGCACAGAGGATCAAATCCTGGGACAGTTCATCGAGGCATCTGTCCATCAAATATATGGCTTGATCAGGAATCAAATCCAGTCATAGGGTGTTTTGGGTTGGACTTGGATCTCATGATGAATGAGGAAGATATGATGGGAGAAGAAGGGAAGTTCCAGAAGAAGAATGACGTTCTAGCATATGGGAATTTACTTCTTAAGCTCGTTGCTGGACAGAGGACTTTCTCTGTCAATCAGGTTGCTGAAGACGATGCAGATATCTTCTTGATCGACTGGATCAAGCGAGTTCTAGTAGGCCACATCGATGATCTGTCAAGGGTGCTTGATCGTAGTTTACAGGGTAACTATGATGAAAAAGAAGCCCTGCTACTAGTCCGCTTGGGATTACTCTGCACGCACAGCAATGCAGAAAGGCGACCTGTGATGCCCGAGGTGGTTAAAATGCTCGAAGATGAGACCCCCACAGCTCCCCTGAGGATGAGCTGGAACGATGATGAATGCATGCCGGATTACTCCTTCAGTAGTCTATCAGAACTGAAAAGGTTCTCTCTAGATGAGCTTCAGGTAGCTACACGGAAGTTCGGGCCCAGCAACTTGTTGGGCAAGGGCGGGTTTAGCGTGGTTTACTGGGGAAAGCTAGCTGATGGTTCTCTCGTTGCAGCAAAGAGATTAACTGGCATTACTGGCGAGGATGTCGAAAGACAGTTCGAAACAGAAGTCATGATAGGAAGCAATAGAATGGCGCATCATCCCAATCTGCTCGGTCTCATAGGATTTTGCTGCGAGAAAGGCGAGAGTTTGCTTGTCTATCCCCTGATGATCAATGGCAGTCTTGAGAATCATCTGAGGCATGGTCGAGACAGAAAAAGTTTCCCACCCCTCGATTGGCAGACAAGGAAGCGAGTTGCACTGGGAGCTGCAAGAGGTCTTGCTCATCTGCATGATCAATTTGTTCCTTCAATCATTCACCGAGACATCTGCCCGTCAAACATTTTGCTCGACATTGGATTCGAAGCAGTTGTGGGGGACTTTGGGTGGGCAAGGCTCATGAATGAGGAAGAAAAGGTGGAAGGCACAATAATGTGGTCATTCCCCGATGACTGGCCGATCTCCCCTCATCTCTATGCAGACACTTATGTCAACACGACCGTACGTGGGACCGAAGGATATGTTGCCTCCGAGTACAGAAACACTGGAAAATGCTCGCTAAAGAGCGATGTTTTTGCATTCGGGAACTTGCTTCTGGAGCTAATGACCGGGCAGCGAGCCAGCCTTACAAGAACAAGGACAAGCTTGGAATGGGTAATCGACCAAGAATTGCCGGGAGGACTCCACAGGACAGCGTGGAACTCAGACTGGACAATCGATAAGGATTTGCAAGGGGAATTCAACGAGCAGGAAGCTGGGCGACTCATCGGCATAGCACTCAGGTGCATGGACTGTAACCCTTCTAAGCGGCCAAAGATGGGGGAGGTCGTCACGGCAATCGAGCACATGTAGCTGTGTGTCAAGTATAACTAAGGTACGAATTGCGAAACTCGAATCTCACTAGTTGTTCAGTAATTCGGTTTTGAATGAAATTAAAATACGGTCTGTCATCTGTTGAGCAGTGGGGGGTGCGCGTGTAGGTCTTGGAGGCTTGTTTTGTCTGCGTTTACTGTGTTTTGTGTAGGAGTTCATCTATTGGTGGTTTCCTGTTATAAGCAGTTGCATATTGTTCTGTTTGTGCTAAGCAGCATACTTTGATGCTGAGTTATTATAAGAGCGACGCTACTTTGCATCGGAAAATACGGTCTGTCTTCCCTGTTCTGTTAACAGCAGTTACAGCCAGATTCTTCTTCAACTGTAAGCACATCTTAACTTGTGTGGAATAACATATGGAAATGGAACCTTGCGAAAAGTGTTTATATGTATATATGGAAAATTAAAGGTCCAAACTTTTTAACCTTTATTGCGAGAGGGGGTAAGATTTTGATTTCCATTTTAGGGCAATCACACATAGCCCTTTCCCCCCTTGTTTCCTTTACATGCACTAATCATATTTTAGAAGTTTAATGGACCTTAATCATGATTAATTCAAGTATAAGTCCGGTCGATTTATTAACTGAAAAAACTATCAATATTGATTTTTTTTCATTGAAATTTAAGATGTTAAAAGAGGTACGAAATCATTCGAATCGGTTTAAGTGTTTAGGAAATGTGATGCTGGGCCCGAGGATCCATCTTTCATAAGTGAGGAAATCTTGTGATGCCGGAGTCCTTATGTTCCCCCATGTGATCACTAATCATCAATGCAACCAATTGATCGAGTTAAAGCTCTTCTCGATTTCTCGAGCAATCCATCAACTGACTGTTCTTGATTCGACTTGCTAATTGATATGCCGAATTGGGCAGATCGATCCAAACATCATTCTCACCTGAACCGTATCAGTAATCTCGAATCGATGTTCGTGGTGTGAGCCCAATTGTGCAAATGCTGGTATAACATCACGGAACGGTGTTCTTCTACACGTAAGAAGAATGGGTTTGCAAGTCCAAGAACAGCAGTTTCAACACAGGGCAGATCAGAACGAAAAGAGCACCCTGTCTTCTTCTTCCTCTCTCCTCTTTCTTCCTCCTGTTCGCGCTGATAGATGACAGGACAGAGATTAAGGAAAAGAAGACAAAAAGAATGAGAGAGGGGGGGGTAAGGCTGAGGAGGGCTATGGCTATGGTTTCCCTTTGATTGATTGATTGATTGAAGAGACTTGTGATCTGTTCTCTTCTCCTGGCTCTGACTCTGCTCTGCTCTGCTCTGTTTCCAGTTTGATGAGAGAGAGAGCAGTAGAGAGAGAGAGACGCACGCACGTGGGAATCAGTGCCGTCCATGCAAACAAACGGGCTGGGAGGAGAGACGACGGGGACGGACACGTGTCGGACGATGCGGGGGCTGCCAGGTGAGTCGGGAGAAAGTGATATACTGTGTTAACAGTATCCTATATCAAGAGCTAATTAAACTAAATTAATTTATAATTATTGTTTTATTTTAGATTTTAATAAAAAAATTTAAAATAATTAAATATTATTAATTTACACTATAATATTAATATTATCATATAATATAATTATTTTATAAAAACTCTCTCGGAGTCCGGAGGGTGGGACCGCACCATTGGTCAGATCGTACGGTCCATGTCGTGTTTTTATTAGGAAAGGGGCCGGTCCACAGGTCTCCTCTGGTCTTGTCTCGTCTTGTCTTGTCTTGTCACGTCACATCACGTCCTGTCGTCAGGCCGGTCCTGAGTGAATCATTAAGCTGTTCATTTTTTGTTTTTTTCATTGAAACTTATTGTCTGCATAATAAAAGAAAATTCTAATATTTAGAAAAAATTGGATGTTATCATTTACCGAATTCTAATATATGAAAAATTTGAATATATAAGTTCAAATATATTTAAATGGGTATTAACAATTTATTATCATTTGAGTTCACACATCTTCAAATTGGGATGTAAAACTCATAACATAGAGACTCGAGACCGGAGAAATGTCCAGCTCATAATCGGTGAATCGATTAGGAAAACAAGTCCAATGTGTACAAGATGTTGGCATAAGTGTGGAAGAACAAGTCCATCCAGTTACAGCTTGTCCTCTCAACCGAGTACAGAAGAAAAACATTTGATGCGAGATCAGTTGCTAAAAATGTATATCCAAGACACGTGGGAAATGTAACTACGTCGTGTAAGGACGGAACTTTCTATCCCTAGATCGACTATAAAGTTACAGCTTTTTATCCAAATTATTTTATTTTATTTTATTCTATTAAACTCGATCTGGTCCTTTTCCATTCAACCAGAATAAACCATTAAATTCGTCTTTAAAGTTTGAAAGTCATCAACTTGATTCTTACTGTTCACTTCTGTCAGTCAATTTATTGCGAGGGTTATAATATCGTTTACAGATGCTGACGTGGACAGTGACGACCACGTTAGTGAGTCCCACATACCAAATTAGATTTGAAATCAGTTGCTAAAAATGTATATCCAAGATACGTGGGAAGTGTAGCTACGTTGTGTAAGGACGGAACTTTCTATCCCTACATCGACTATAAAGTTATAGCTTTTTATCCAAATTATTTTACTTTATTCTATTAAACTCGTTCTAGTCCTTTCCATTCAACTAGAATAAACTAATAAATTGGTCCTTAAAGTTTGAAAGCCATCAACTTAATTCTTGCTGTTCACTTCCGTCAGTCAATTTGTTGCGAGGGTTATAATATCGTTTACAGATGCTAACGTGGAAGGTGACGACTATATCAGCGAGTCCCACATACCACATGACGAGTTATGAATGGTTGAAGTTAAAAAAAAGATACAATTTTATCCACTTATTGATTACCGCGTGACATGCGGAATCCGTTAACATGGCAACCACCGTTCACATCAGTAACAGTAAATGGCACTATAACGCCTTGATCAAATTAATTGATGGAAGTAAACAGTTAGGACCAAATGAATAGCTTTAAAATTTTGAAGATTAAACTGATAGTTTACTATAAATTTGATGACCATTTGATAGTTTACTTATTCAACTATCTCGTACCGAGCATTAACCTTAAAAAGTGGACTTCGACTATGCTCACTTGAGTCGGTTGGAGAAATGAGACAGTGGACGAATTGGATTGGTGGAATGTATGTATACCTTTGACGATTGATCCTTCTCCACCTCCACCACCACCACTAAAGACTGAGGTTTAATCCCTTAAGTTCATGGTTCCTCGACCCTGCAACTCCATAACACATCCCTTTTATTGTGCAGTAGAATCAAATCCCCCATGTACGTCCCCACCATTCACATCGATCGGTAGCGATTCCTTCCCCTGAACATTTCGATTTACTCACACGATCCTATCCGATTCTTCAACCGACCCGCTGTCTCCCCGTCCCCCCATCCTCTTAAGCAGTGGACGCGCCAAAAATGCTCTCCGTAATTCCCTCTATCGACACAAACTCAGCAAGTATATATATATATACATCTCATGATCCGATCCTCGATTAAGTTTGTAATAATGACCATAAAATTTTTCAAACATCATTAAAGACTATGTACAAGATATTTTGTGCTTCCAATCACGATCGTGACCGTCAATAGTTGTTGGTACATATCTCGAATCTTGAATACAATCTTCAACTCATTTTTCAGGTCTTCCGGTCTTCAAGTTTCGGCTTATGACGAGACACGTGCCGACACATGGATATTTTGCTTGGGTGAGTGAAAAAGGATGAAGTGACATGTCAGGAGACAGAGAGGACACCGTGACATCTTGCTAGCCAAACCTATGGAATTCTTACACCCCAACTCCGGGCAACTCAACGTGCATAAAGTTCTCTCACGAGAGCCAATCAACCTTACATTTTTATGGTCAAAACATAGCAGCCATCGATCGATGATCCATTCGGTGTCGCAACGAATCCACTTTTCGGGGTGGAAAATCTCGCTCGCCGCACCACCCGATAAGAGTCCTCGACTGACCGCTCACTGTCTTTAGCTTTTTAACCAAACGAATCGAGATGTTGTTGTTCATCCATGATGATGACGATGATGTCGATCAACACTTCGCGCTCTTCTCTCTCCAGTATCGATAGGAATTCGCTGATCTGGGACATGGGTTGCTCCAACCCGTGCCATTCCTGTGCATTTGATGAGCTTTAGAGTCCCCTGTCATCATCGTTTCAAAGTGAATTTCGCCACTGAAGATCGAAGAGCACGAAAGTCTTTCTTCTCCTGGAAGTCAATTTAGGGTTTTGTCGGGAGAGGGCTGGTGTCTGGGGGATGTGAAAAGACAGGTCGATTGTCAAATCGGAGGGTCGGGAAATCATAAGACACAGCCAGTGATCATCAATGCCCTGTCAATCGATGGGATTTGCTCCTTTTATGCCAAGCTAAGGAGAGGAGACCACTAAATATCTAAGCTATTAAAGATGGATCGTTGAATGAGAGAGTAGATTCGTAATCTTTCAATAAGCACCTTGTCTGTGTCCCACATCACTTTTCATCATCAGAACTATTCGGTCTCGTCTCGCGTGCCCCGTGGTAGGTATATATCGTCGAACTTGCCGAACTGAACAGGTGAGATGATGGGTGTCGCGAACTACAATTTATGTATCACTCGACACGTCTATTAGTGACTGTTTTACTCGTCGACACGAGAAAAAACATGGAAAGACATTCGAAGTATTATGTCAGTATGCACTTTGTCCGACGTCATTAGGAATTAATAAATCGGCTAAATTAATCCCGCTCTTTGTGCACAATCGAGATCTAGTTAGCTCTTTTATTCTATTTTAATCCTTTAGAACAAAAAAAACAAATTATTTATCTTCGACGTTAGCATGTGTTCGGGACTGACATTATGCGAACCAATAATGATCTGCCCTCGAGATTTCCATTGAAAAATTTGGTCGGTTGGAGCTAAACCGACCACATTCAAAATTAATCATCCGCCCCTCTCGTTTATTCATTAAAGTATTGTTTATTTACTACTCATGACAGATTTGATATTTTTCTTAAATAACTGTCATTAATCCGATTTACATATTGGAGCCTATAACATGTAGTTATTGACAGATTCCTTCGGATTAGCCAGAGGTTCGTGCTCATTTCTCATTCACACGGTTGATTTTCATGTCTCTCTTATAAATTTCATATTTGCTACCGCACCGTACTACAGTTAAGTAATTTATCCACGTTTTATGAACACGAGATCCGAAGCTGTAAGATTGCATGATATGACGATGACAATCAAGACGAGATAATTTTGCTTCGAGTGAATTAGCTTACAGTAAGTTGTGAAATAATAATACAGTTATGGGTTTTTTTCGGTATTTCACATTTGGTTTGATTTTTTTTTTCCGTATGGAGTATGATCTGCGTCGAATTATTATAGACGGCTCGGGAAACCGCTAGCGAGTGGTAAATTGATAATCGAAGGAACGCGGTTTAGTCGGACCGATATGGATTGAAATTTCGATACTCTTAATTTGATGAAGAGAATAAATGAGATTAATTAATGTTACTTTGAATGTCTGACCACGACAGCCCATTCATGCGATCAGCTGGGTGCGCCTCCGACCACATAATCCTCTGCTAACTAAATCCCTCATCAGCAAACCCAGGCCAGATAATCATCCACACAAAAAATCATTCTATCTAACTAAATCCAGGGTTAATCGCTTAAGAGAGGTCTCGACTATGAATTTTGTAAATAGAGAAAATTTATATTTGGAGAGTTTCATTCATTACTTAACTCACATGATTTGAACTGAATTAATTATAGTTGTTGTATTTTTGGATACCGGTGGTACAGATCGATAAAATATAACTCTATTGAGATAGTTCGTCCTTAAAATAAAAATATACATGGGCTGAGACACCAAACCATTAAACCCTCACCATATTCTCCCAAATCCCATAAATACCTCACGAGCCATGGATTTAGGTCAGTCCGTATGTGGATGACCTCACCAGATGTTACGGTTCAAGAGAGGATTCGAACATTTGATCTCATGAATTTTTACACAAGTCGCACGTGCGTGCTTTTCGGTTGAGCTGACCCTTTATAGATAATGTATGAATTTGATTGAATGTTGTGCAATTAAAAGTGTATTATCATATTTAAAAAATAAATATTATTAATAGATAGAAGAAATCGATGTCACTTTTCATTAACATGTAAAACAATTATTAGTTGAGAAATGTTCTCACTTAGAGAAGAGTGTCTTGTGTGTAATGGGTATATCACGTGACAGTATTGACGTGGTATCACGAGTCAATACGATTAATTTATTGTTAAGATATTTTTAATAAAATATATATTAATACTGACACGTGATGCATTTGTTACATATAAGATTTTCTCCACCGAGAAGTGCCAGTTCAATTTTCATAAGTGAAACTCCATTTTTCCCATTTATTTTTTCTTTCTCCTATCATTTTGGACATGTCTGCCTTCTTTATATATAGAAGAAAATTACATTTAGTTAAATACATGATATGACGATCTCAGGTGGCAATAACTATACGGTCCACTGCCCTGATCATCATCATTATCGTCGTCGTCTAATTCATCTTCTTCTTCCAAACAGCTCCCCCCATTAAAAAAGAAGAAACCCTCAGAGCACAGCACAGCCCACCCATCCGATGAGTGACAGAGACGGAGAGAGATGAGGAAACGAGCCTCAACTCCTCTCTGAATCTCTCCATCTCTCTCCTTCACCCTTCACCATCGACGAGCAAGCGCACCACACAAGTGGAGAAGACGAAGCAGAAGAGAGGGAATTAATTCACTATGACCCCGGAAGACACCCTGAGATCCCTCTCCCTCGACTACCTCAACCTCCTCATCAACGGCCAGGCCTTCAGCGACGTCACCTTCAGCGTCGACGGCCGCCTCGTCCACGCCCACCGCTGCATCCTCGCCGCCCGCAGCCTCTTCTTCCGCAAGTTCTTCTGCGGGCCCGACTCCGCCGCAGCCTCAGCCGCAGTCCCCGACCCTACTGCTGCAGGCTCATCGTCATCGCCGTCATCACCACCATCATCCTCGAGAGCCTCCGGTCACCACCACCACAGCCCGCCGACGAGGCAGGCCGGGGTCATACCGGTGAACTCGGTCGGGTACGAGGTGTTCCTCCTGGTGCTGCAGTTCCTCTATAGCGGCCACGCATCGATCGTACCCCAGAAGCACGAGCCAAGGCCCAACTGCGGCGAGAGAGGCTGCTGGCACACCCATTGCACCTCGGCCGTCGATCTAGCCCTTGACACCCTAGCCGCCGCCCGTTCTTTCGGCATCGAGCAGCTCGCCTTACTCACCCAGGTCAAACAAAAGTACTAACAACAATTTACCCTCTAATGAGTTTAGTGGGGATCTGGCTAGGTTTTCTTGTAAGCCATACTTGAAAGATTATTGTTCAATTTCTTGGCAATCTCTATTTACACTATGGATGATACAATTGAAAAAGATAAGGGAAAAAATAAGAGTTAGGAAGTAAGATCTCTAAAGACTCTGATTGATCGATCCAAGATCTTTGATTTCATGTTGCCCTAGAAAGCTTTGAATTTTCTCGAAATGGGTTCTTCTGCTCACTTTGGTCTGAGGCTGTCCCAAGGCTTTCCTTTCCATGTTCATCTCTTGATGGTAACTCGTAATAAGATAAGAAATAAAGGGATACAAGAAACTCCGTTATTGTGACTTGACTTTAGGCTTCTTGGTCTTAATTTGAAGGCTACCCACTCCACTAAACCCCATTTGCCTTTGCCTTCCTATACCATACGGCTCTTCCCCAACTTGCACCATTTCTAGTCTTTTCCCCATTTGGGTCACTGTTGGGAAGATGAACGAAATTCCATTTGCAACTTTGACATTTCCACGTTGTGTTTTTTTTTTTTTTTGGGTCCCTCTTCTTCTCAATTGATTTGGTTTATACTTCTCGTGCAGAAACAATTGGAGGACATCGTAGAGAAGGCCTCGATCGAGGATGTGATGAAAGTACTGATAGCTTCAAGAAAGCAAGAGCTCCCTCAACTCTGGAGCACTTGCTCCCACCTCGTCGCGAAGTCGGGTCTCCCACCGGAAATCCTCGCCAAGCACCTCCCCATCGAGGTCGTGTCCAAGATCCAGGAGCTTCGGCTGAAATCATGTGTTTCGGGACGGTCGTTGAGCAGTCCCCACCACCACCACGATCTCACAGCAGCCACCGATCTCGAGGACCAGAAGATCCGGCGGATGAGGCGGGCACTGGATTCGTCGGACGTGGAGCTCGTGAAGCTCATGGTGATGGGAGAGGGGCTCAACCTCGACGAAGCATTGGCCTTGCACTATGCCGTGGAGAATTGCAGCCGGGAAGTCGCGAAGGCCTTGCTCGAGCTGGGGGCGGCCGATGTGAACTTCCCGGCGGGACCGGCGGGGAAGACGCCGCTCCACGTGGCAGCCGAGATGGTCTCTCCTGACATGGTGTCAGTGCTCCTCGATCACCACGCCAACCCGACAGCACGAACCATCGACGGGGTCACGCCACTGGATGTGCTCCGAACCCTAACCTCGGATTTCCTCTTCAAGGGAGCCATCCCTGGGCTAGCCCACATCGAGCCGAACAAGCTCCGGCTGTGCCTCGAGCTCGTCCAATCGGCTGCTATGGTGATGTCCCGCGAGGAGGAGAATGCAAGCGCTTCGTCCAGCGGGGCTGCTGCCATGAACTACCCGACGACGATGACTGACCGGAACATTCAAGTCGACACGAGAATGGTTTATCTGAATCTCGGCGCCACCAGCCCGGCTCAGATGGGATCGCGAGTGGAAATCGACAATGATAGTACCAGCCCCGGTGGCCAGCGTGTGGCAGTCATGAACCGGCAAGGATCGCAGGGCTCCGCGGACTCATCTATGTACCACCATTCTCGAGATTACTAGCCCAAGTATGAATGCTCCATGCACCGAACAATTCAACCGTGATCCGGAAAACGAGCTAGACGAGCCGAGAAATTGTCCGGTGCCGCATCCAATTAACAAGCTGTGTAAGAAGATTACCGATCGATCCGCACGGATTAGATCGATCGCAGAGTCGACTAGGTATGTCACTCGTGAAAAGACGCGCAAAAAGTTTTATTAATAATTCTCCTACTCTCTCCTTATATTTTGAGATTTCTTCTAATTTTAGGCGTGCATGTATCAATCGATGTCATGAGAGGTAATTTCTTTTAGTTCGAAGATATTTTGCTCGATATCGAGATTCCACCAAGTCCCGGAGAACTTGCTCTTTGGTCGATTTCCATGATTCGTATGGATATGGAGGGACCTCGGGGCCGACCCTTTCAACCCCTCCAGTCAAGCTCACAAATAATTTTGATTTATTAATGGATATTATAAATTTATAATTAAAAGTAAAATAATATCAGATGTTAATGATCAACAAAAATAAAATGTATGTATGTATATTGTACCGGTGGCCGACTTATCTTGACCCCGATTTAATTTTTTTCATCTTCTTGTCCCCCGACCAGCCATCCATCCATTATTTTTATGAATGTCTTGAGAATTATATATTATTCATTATTCAATATTTTATTTATTTTATGCATGCAATGATTGCTAATAATAATTTTGAGGAGAAAATGCAAATTGATAGAAAAATCTCATCCTTTATTGTAATGGTGGTGGGACTTCCGGATTCCCTTGTCTCCCAAATATTATATATATATATATATATAAAAGAAAGAAGATTCGATATAGCTCCTTTATTCCGCTCTCTTTTCTATTTCCTTCTAGATGTCTCGTACAACATTAAAAAAAACATAGATAAAAACAAATACATGCATGTATATGTTTTTCTTTCTTTTTTTTTGGGACATGAGCAATTTTTTTTTTGTGCTGATGAGGAGAAATGAGCTGTCTCCTCCTTCCTCTTTAAAATTTTTGGTTTTCGGATTTATTAATTTATTTATTTTTTCCACCATTGATGATCTTCAATGGAAGCTTGATTGGCCATGGGGGAGGGATGCATGTTTGTAATTTACAACTTGGTTCTTAAAAAAGTGAATAAATTTTCCGGTTGTGGACAAGTTGATTGGTTGCATTACATGAATGTGATCGAGAGTGTGATTCCACATAATAATTAATTTATATTATATATAATAATATTTTACATTTTCGGGCGTACGATGAACAAAATATTATATTCTTTTTTTAATTAATATATCACTTAGATGCTCTCCATTAGCCTGATTAGGGTTTTTTTTCTTTTTTGATGAACCCTAGATATGTTTGATAGCATGTTACACATTTACATACATCGTTCCTAATTAGCAATCCATATTTGTTGTCTCTCTTCTTAGACATAAAAGGAGTATGAGGAATTTCGATCGAAATGGATATGAAATCTGTACAGAGATTTCAGTCTCGTTATGTTATTAATAGATGAAAAGCTTAATTTTTACCGGCAGAACTGCTCGTCTGTTCTTTACTTCCTTCTTTCTCTTGTTCTTTTTTTTTTTTTTTAAGTTCCACGGACCTCTCAGTTAGATAACTAAAAAATGGTGAATTTAATCCATGTTTTATTCACACCTATGCATTCTGTGTGTGGTTGACAAGAGAAAAACAAGAGAAAAATTGCAAACATAAAAATCTCTTTTCCTCGAATGCGGTTCTCCTTTTAAGGATGTTCACATACATACATATCTATATATATATATATATATATATATTCATATATCAGTTTATGCGTGCAATGAGTTTATTATGTGGGCCATCGTTTTAATCTTGACCCGTGTAAAGCTGACCTTCGAAACCTGTGAAAACCTTACACGTGTCAGGATCTGAGAAAGTTCTATACAACGAACTTGTTATGAATGACACATTCGTAATTAAGACAATTCCGACAAGTTGGTGGTATACTTCAGATGGTTATAAGTTCGAAAGCTGAATGTAGATCTTGTGAATGGGTCAAAAATAAATGGCCATACGTATGTATACACGTACATCTCTCTCTCTCTCTCTCTCTGCCCACCAACTTGGTTGGTGCTCACTTTGGATGCAGCAGTAATTAACACCACCAAATTCAGTGGATGAACAGGTGACATGAAAAGGCCAACTCGTCCACCGGATTCAAGCGAGGTCATCGAAATGATCTGTGAGCAATACATTGCTCAGGTCCTGTCCTGTCCTGTCTCATCGGCACGCGAAGACCACGATCAGGTCATGCGGACTCCACGTTCGGGCATCGTGCGGAAAGCTCATGAATCTGGGTTCTGTCTAACCAGGCCTGTTGCTTGCTCTGACTATAGGAAGGAGGAACCAACCGTCTGCTCTTACGTGTACAGCATACTAGTACTCCGGCTGGGATCGTGCCTTATAAATGATGGGATCGACCAAATCGGGAAGGGAATACGGGATAGTGTTCGAGATTCGATTGGTTAGTGATGTAGACCATACGTCAATACCTGAGTTGAACCTCTACATGGGACATGACCCGACCACATGCATGTCGCCGCCATGTGTACGTCGGGTACCAAGGTGCATGTCGGGTAACTCCAGTGCGAGTATGTCTGACAACCCCGACCACGTGCACTTCGGGTACCAAGGTGCCGGCAAGTCGGGTACCAATGCACATGTCGGGTAACTCCAGTGCAAGCACATCTAACAGCCCAACCACGTGCATGTCAGGTACCTTATCCACAAAGTACATACCAAGTGTCAGACTCAGCCGGACCAGCTTACTCCTGGGCCAGGCACGTGGGAGACAGGCTGATGTCAATTTCCCGTACTAACGGGATCCATAAACAAGTCCCTTCGAGGCAAGGTAAAGTGGGTTGAATCCAACCATTCACTCTTTCTCTCTACTCTTCCATTATCCTTACTCCGATCCCGTCCTAACTTAAGTATCATAGGGCCTTTCCGGAGAGTCACCCTTAGACTTGGCTTTTTACAGGTCTCAGACAAAGTCCGCCCATCTTCTCCATCTCGTGGCCGGCTCCGATTCCATTGAGAACCTCTCAACCCGATAGGTCACTCGAAGGTACTATCAGTCAGTGTAACAAATTAACGGTGTGAATGAATTTGCTAAAAGCTACACATGAAGTGGTGATCGGAGTCTCTAGCTAGGCCCAGTTCCCTCTCGTCCCAGTGTACAAAGAGAAGATATTGGTAATGCACGGGGTGCATTAGGTCAAAAATCACCAGGCCCAATTTCCACTTGGAGATTATCATTCGGCCCAACGTACAAAGAGTCGGGAAGACCGAACAGCCCTTGATCGTATCTATACGAACTATAATTAAAATTTTCCGTCTACTCATCTGCTACAATCTGATCCGTACATTTTCGGTGGTAAAATACGATCACCTACGATTTAAAATCGAATTTTTCTTCCTCTATCTTCAATGAAGTTTCCGAGAAAAAAAAGAGGGCAATTTCAAGCAATCACGGCTTGCATACTCAATCAACCCGAGTCCCCTTCTTCGTGGTCCCCCCTAGAATTACATAATGCATACGAGGCTATCAACTGCAGACAGACGCAACCAGTAAAGTAAATATTCAATGTTTAATGTACGACGAGCCCGTCGCATAAATCCCTTCCGGATCTCGGCACGTGTAAGAAATCTGTACAATTTCCGAGAGTCGACTTTGAACGTGTCAAGATCTTAACGGTGATTTACGCAATCAACTCGTTAAATATTACACACCGAATATTTGCTCACGAAAGACATTAGTCAGAAGAAGACAGTAAATAATAATAATACTTGATTGCAATTTATTATTATTTTTGACCCAGTCGTCTTAAGATGCAGCATAACCAAAGAACCTGTCCCCACATAGAACGCAAAATCGAAGCTTTCTTTCTCTATGTGAGTTGAAGTTTCCTAGAACATGGGAAATTCCAAGCCACAAAGTCTTGGATGTACCGGATGTAATATACGGTGGTGTTTATACAGTGTCATAAATTAATAAGATCACTTTTTTTGGATTAATTTGTTATTTTTAAGATTTTGTAAAAAAAATGAATAAATCTTACTTGTTAGGGACATTGCGTGAATATCATCACGTGATATTCTGGTTGGACTCTCTCATTGCAAGCAGCCATCATTTGAGTACTTTAAATGGCCAAATCTCCGAGTCCGTCTGCAAGATTTTTCCTGTGAAAAAGAGAGAGATGGCTGAGCTGTTCTTGAAGCAGGCGAAGCAGTACGCTTTGACCAGGCCGAGCTACACGGCGGAGCTCTTCCGATTCATAGCCTCCAAGACGGCCGCCCACGGCCTCGCGTGGGACGTCGGCACCGGCAGCGGCCAAGCCGCCAGCTCCGTACTCCCTCCCTCCCCCCTTTATCTCTGATCTTGTCCGACTCCTTTGAATTTTTATTTCATAGCATGTAGATCTCAGTTGGATCCATGTTCCACCATCGACTTGACTTCCAGCTCGCGGAGATCTACCAGCAAGTCGTGGCAACCGACACGAGCCCGACACAGCTCGAGCACGCTCCGAAGCTCGCAAATGTTCGGTACGAGGTCACCTCTCCGGTCATGTCGTGGGCCGAGCTGGAGCGGAAGGTCGGACCCGAATCGAGCCTGGATCTGGTCACCGTGGCGCAGGCCCTCCACTGGTTTGACCGCCCCACGTTCTACCAGCAGGTCAAGCGGGCGCTCAAGAAACCGGAGGGCGTGATCGCGGCTTGGTGCTACACCGTGCCTGAAGTCGACGGACCGGTGGACTCGGTGTTCCGGCCATTCTACGCCGGTACCGCACCGTTCTGGGACCTGGCAAGGAAGCTGGTGGACAATGAGTACAGGGGCATCGACTTCCCCTTCGACCCCGTGGAAGGAGCCGACGGCACGGGCCCGTTTAGGTTCGAGACCGAGAGGGCCATGAGCCTGGACGACTTCTTCACGTACATCAGGTCGTGGTCGTCGTATCAGACTGCGAAGGGGCAGGGGGTTGAGCTTCTGAGCAGCGAATTGGTCGAGAAATTCGAGCGTGCCTGGAACGAAGAGGGCGAGAGCCAGAAGATCGTTAAGTTTCCAGTTTATTTGAGGATTGGACGGGTCGGGAAGTGAATCCCTCCGATCTGATGAGACCGACTTACTCGATCGTACCATAGAAGGGCCATGAAAATCGTGATAATACAGAATAAAGGGGAACAACTTTCGGATTTTAATGTTAGTCTAATGTCCTAGGATTGGTGAGCTGGCTAGGCAAGAGGGTCGATCATGAGATCTCAACCGGTAGTCGATCATAACGAAAAGTCGAATCGAGTAGCTCTAGATTCGTCAATCAAAATGGAGATCTGGGGTCAAGTGACCTTGTTGGATCTATCCATGGTTGAAACTTTTTATTTTAATTTTATCGTTTTCCGTAGTTTAACGGGACTCGAATCACTCTACCCATAAGAAAAGGATGCAAAAATTTTATAGTTGATAGAAAGAAACAAATCTCATTTCGATTTTCACTAATACGATTTCTTGAGCACTTTTTTCCAATCGGTCAAATTAGAATTGGTTTAGAATATGATTTCCCATTTTGAGTATGGCATCATCTGCAAGAAGAGGAGAAATTGTAACTGGTGCAAGATCTTGGTGCTCAATCCACAAGATTCACATTGTTCTTCTGATAGGTTTGAAGGAAGTGACAACCGGCCGGTTCTTCTACGTACTCCGCCAGCAACTTCTTAATCTCTTCTTTTTTTTTTTTGTCGCCAGCCACGGTATCCAAGCAGGCCCCACCAGCGGTGAGATGGCATCTTTCAGCTAACCATACTTGACTAATCCGTTGGTCGCCCCGGGTCGCACGCCTGGCAATGGCGGGTGAGGCTCCCAAGGGGAGTGTCTGCGTACGTGAAGTCTCGAACTTGAGACCTCCTTAAGCGGCACCGAGCTACTTACCACTCGGCCCAACTCCCCTTGGTTACTTCTTAATCTCTTCGTACCATGGGAACATCAACCCTTCAACTCACTGCCCCAATGATTACTACTTATTTATTCATTATTATAATTCAATTGACATTTTTGTCAGTAAAGGGTACGACCGTCAAGGATGCAAAATCGGAATTTTCTTTCTTTATATTTATTGAAGTTTCGATGGAAAAGCATCTTTTCAAGAGTCGTGCGTTAACGAGTTTATGCTATTTAGACTATACTGATGTAATGTTATGGGTCGATAAAATTTAATTATTTTTAAAATTTTTATATAAAATTTAAAATGAAAAATCTTTAAAATAAGTTAATTTAATTAATTAGTAATATCACAGTAGTATTACCTTTTTTTTTTTTGGTCGCCAGCCACGGTATCCAAGCAGGCCCCACCAGCGGTGAGATGGCATCTTTCAGTCAACCATACTTGACTAATCCGTTGGTCGCCCCGGGTCGCACGCCTGGCAATGGCGGGTGAGGCTCCCAAGGGGGGTGTCTGCGTACGTGAGGTCTCGAACTCGAGACCTCCTTAAGCGGCACCGAGCTGCTTACCACTCGGCCCAACCCCCTTGGTTCACAGTAGTATTACCTATAATATACTCTTTGTATGCAAGAATTTCTCCCTTCCAAGCGTTCGCGTATTTAATTGACCAAATCTCCGGGTCCAATTTTCCTGAGAGAAACAGAGAGAGAGAGAGAGAGATGGCTGAGCTGTTTGTGAAGCAGGCGAAGCAGTACGCTTTGTCCCGGCCGAGCTACCCGCCGGAGCTCTTCCAGTTCATAGCCTCCAAGACGGCTGCTCACGGCCTCGCCTGGGACGTCGGCACCGGCAACGGCCAAGCCGCCCTTTCCGTACTCCCTGCCTCCCTCTCACTGTCAGATCTTGTCATCTGGTCGCATTTGCACCACGTGAAGTCATCGGTTTTTGATCCGTGTTCCATTTTCTTTACTTCTTTAAACCTGTTTTGGCAGCTGGCGGAGATCTACCAGCAAGTCATAGCAACCGACAGCAGCCCGACACAGCTCGAACTCGCACCGGAGCTCCCCAATGTCCGGTACGAGGTCACCTCCCCGGTCATGTCGTGGGCCGAGATCGAGCGGAAGGTCGCACCCGAATCGAGCCTGGATCTAGTCACCGTGGCGCAGGCCCTCCACT
Organism: Lagerstroemia speciosa; assembly: GCA_037672795.1. Classification (NCBI taxonomy): domain Eukaryota; kingdom Viridiplantae; phylum Streptophyta; class Magnoliopsida; order Myrtales; family Lythraceae; genus Lagerstroemia; species Lagerstroemia speciosa. The sequence goes on from CM075288.1 coordinate 5,721,326, forward strand.
GGTTTGACCGCCCCGCGTTCTATCAGCAGGTCAAGCGGGCGCTCAAGAAACCGGACGGCGTGATCGCCGCCTGGTGCTACACCCTGGCCGAGGTCAACGAACCGGTGGACTCGGTGTTCCGGCCATTCTTTGCCAGCACCGAGCCGTTCTGGGACCCGGGAAGAAGGATGGTGGACAATGGGTACAGGATCATCGACTTCCCTTTCGAGCCGGTGGAAGGAGTCGACGGAACGGGCCCGTTCAGGTTCATGACCACGAGGTCCATGAGTCTCGACGACTACTTCACATACATCAGGTCGGGTTCTGCGTACCAGACCGCGAAGGGGAGGGGGATTGAGTTTCTGAACAGCGAATGGGCAGAGAAATTCGAGCGCGCTTGGAACGAAGAGGGCGAGAGCCAGAAGATCGTCAAGTTTTCGGTTTATTTGAGGATCGGAAGGGTCGGGGGAGTGAGTCCGTCCGACGAGACGAGCTAGCTTGCTCCATCGATCATACCATGAAGAAGATGCAATTGTGATCTTATGGAATAAACAGGACACATTCGGATTGTGATGTCGTTTTTACCATGACAACTCTATAAGTAGTATTTCATTATCACTGTGCTCTTTTTTTTTTTTTTTTAAATAACCGAGATATCCGAGTATCGTCGCATTGGACTGGGGGGTTTGCGTCCTATATGCTACGTGTGAATTAAATCTTAGATCTGGTATACGGGTCGACTCTTTCTAGCCAGATCAATTTGATGTTTAAATTATGCAACTTTGATCACGCAAATTAAGTTTCTCGAAGAATTCAGTTCAGTAACATGCTCTTTGATTCAAAGGTAATAGGTCTCGAGGTCCCGAGTCTGATTCTGACCAGTGAACTTCTCTCGTTGGCATGACTTTAGCCGATCCGTTCTAACTCTCCCAAGGTAAATTTTTCTCACTCATAAAATTTAAATCCGAGATTTTATTTAAAGTAAAAGGATATCCGACCGGCACAACCAATTCACTTTCGTTACTTTTTTTTTCCCTTTAATTTTAACATTTCACCATCGAACCAAACAGGGATGGATTTAGGGGGGGCGCGGGGGGCGATCGCCCCCCTGAGCTCGGGAATTTCATGAGATTTTATGCAAATTTTACTTGATTTTGTCCCATTTTTATTGAATAATATATAGTTCGCCCCCCCTGAATTCTTCATCTTAATTCCATATAGAGTTTCGCCCCCCTGTACAAATTTTCTGGATCCGTCCCTGAACCAAAGGCCACGCGAAAAAGAATGCATATATTGTTACCGTTGACCCAAAAAAAAAAACAAAATTTCAGATAATAATATAAAATGTATTTGTTTTATTTTATTTTATTTTTCGTTGCTCGGAGCTTAATCCGCAAGTTGCCTTTCCTGTCTTCGTCTTCCTCTTCGTTTCATCACCTTCCGTGGGAGCTCGCCACAGCTGAAGCTTCAAAGGAGAAATAATAGGTAAGATCGACATTGTTCTTCGTTTGAACATCAAGCGGAGATCCAAACCGCCTTCTCTTTGCGCTTCGAGCGTTCGAATTCATCTGAGAGGTTTGATGGAAGCGAAAATCGGCCAGTTCTTCGACTCCATCGGCAGCTTCTTCAAAGGCGACGATCAGATCCCTTGGTGCGATCGGGACATTATCCTCGTAAGTGCTTCAGGGCGAGTTTAGCTCTTAGTTTGTCAGACTGGCTTCACTTTTCGGGAGAATCGGTATGTATTTGATTTCAGGAACAACAGGTGTACGCTATTAGGCGTGTGTGATTCGGATTTCCATGAATCGTCCAGTCTATGCTTAAGCGCACGCTTTTGTTTGGTTCTTATAATATCTGCCTACTCGGAAGACTTTGGGAAATGAATGCTTGCTCTTTTGTTGATGAAGATTGATGATTGCTCCGTGTTCTCTGTTGCTTCGGTGTCTGATATGCGAGTCTCCTGAGTAAGTTGATTTCATGAGATGAGAGGTGAGTTGCACTTGACATAGGATTGCCTTGGAAGATGCCTTTTCAATTCACCATCAGATAACAAAAGCTCTTGAGCTGTCAAATAGACAATTTTATGCATCATAATTGCTCGTATGTTGCTGGTCACTGATATCCATTTCATATCTATAGAGCCAGTATTTCCTTTCTTATAAAGATGATGCATAGGTAAAAGACACAGTGTTGTTTAGGGACCGAAGATTAATGTCCTAGAGTTGAGAAAATGTCAAAGCTCTGTGAGATCTACTTGGGAATGCAAGGCATAGAATATGTTGTTAATGTTGTGGATTTTCTTTTCTTCTCTTGTTGATCATTGATGTTATCAGCTTTTGATTTGTCAGTTATTGTAGCATTTTCATCCAGACCTTTTGCTGGCAGTTGTGATGCAGATGCTGGAGTATGTCGTATTTAGTTTTGCAGTTTGGCAGCATCCTTTATGTTTTAATGAAAATGATGTACCTTGATAGGGCTGTGAGAGAGATGCTGCTGAAGCTGCAAATGGTGGTTCAGATGAACTCAAGAATGAAAGTATAATGAGATTATCATGGGCCCTCGTTCATTCTAGGAGAGAAGAAGATGTGCATCGTGGAATTGCTATGCTTGAAGGTAGATATATGCATCAGCTCTACTTGCAAGTGCCCTTCTAAGGAGATGCATAATCTGCGTCCTATGTTCTGGGTTTTAGACATAAGATTACTTCATTGAATCTTAAGAAATCTACTGGGATGACTTGAGAATGCACAACAGCGTTCAAGTGGTTAACCTGAACATGATTGATATGAACTATAGCTTGTCAGAGTCCTAATTCAAGCAAGTCCGATCTTTGTCCTGGAGAAAAGATGATAAGTTCATGTTGATGATTTCTTCTACCAACCTGTGTATTCTCTCTCATTTGAACCGAATCATTATCAATTGCAGCTTCTTTAACAAATTCGAGCACCATTTTGCAACAGAGAGAGAAGCTTTATCTTCTGGCAGTTGGATATTACAGGAGTGGTGACTATTCGAAAAGCTGGCAGCTTGTGCAGCGATGTTTAGAGGTTCGCTAAAACATGTTTCAGCGACTTGACTTTCATTATATTAAAACCAATATCTATATACATTATTTTCACATTCTGAACTTTGGATTTCGTAGATTGCCCCTGACTGGAGGCAGGCTCTGACCCTTAAGAAGGCAGTTGAAGGTCGAATAACCAAAGGTAAGACTTAAATCTCCTAATATGAATGACACAACGTCGAGGTATGGCTTGAAGTATTCATAGATGCATTTGTCTGGCAATGCAGATTGTGTAATCGGAATCGGAATTACTGCTACAGCAGTTGGACTTGTGGTTGGTGGTATTGCTGCAGCCTTGGCTCGCAAGAATTGAAAGATCGAGAGGTTTCTATTTATGACAGGAGAAAAGCTTCATTCATGGAATTGTTCTCTGATGTACTTATCTTTTGCCTCTTTATCTTCACATGGAGATCATGGAGTAGAGAATAAATTACCTGTTTGGCAATGAGACTTGTCCCCGACTACAAACACATGAAACTGATTCCCGACTTCGATCCAGCTGCACCCCGGCTGTTTCTTCAGCCCACCATCCTTCATTTTTGATCTCACTGTTGCAGCTTCCCTCCATTTCCCAGTCGAAGCGTATATGTTGGACAGCAGCAGGTAAGTCCCGGCATTCTCAGGCTCCACCTCTAGGAGTCTCTGTGCAGCTACTTTACCTATCTCCGAATTCCCGTGAAGGTTGCATCCTGCAAGTAGTGCCCCCCAAACAGCCCCTGAAGGCTTACCCTGCAGCTGTTCGATCACGTCAAGAGCCCTCTGGAGCTGCCCCGCCCGTCCACAGAGGTCGACCAAACACGCGTAATGGTCTTCTCTGATCTGTATCGACCCATCCCTCATCAGCTCATCGTAGTACTTCAGCCCCTCCTCCACTAAACCTGCGTGACTACAAGCAGAGAGCAACCCCACATAAGTAACGTCGCTGGGCTTGAATCCTAACTCGATCATTTCATTGAACAGGCTTATCGCTTCTTTCCCGCATCCATGGTGAGCATAAGCTGTAATTATACCATTCCAAGACACCAAATCCCTTTTGCTCGCTAGCCCGTCATCGAACATCTCCCTCGCGATTCCCAGCTCCCCGCATTTTGAGTACATGTTTATCAAGGCCGACACTACGAATGCAGTGTCCTGATATGCTGTTTTACTAATAACCTGATGAATCTGCTGTCCTTCACAGAGGCCCGCCGAGTCGCTGCAGGCGCCCAGGACACTCACAAATGTCGACTGATTCGGCTTCACGGTACCTTTCCTTAGCATTGCCGAGAATACCTTCAGGGCTTCCTCGCACTGCCCGTCCTGAACGTATCCTGTGATCACAGAGGTCCAGGAAACAACATTCCTCCGGGGCATCTCATCGAACAATTTCCGTGCCCTCTCCACGTCATGGTTCTGCATAAATCCCGTGATCATGGTATTCCATGAGGGCAGGTCTCGCTTGGGCATCCTTTCGAATAAATCAAAAGCATCGTCTAACCTTCCATTTTGCGCGTACCCGGTGATCATGGCATTCCAAGACACTATATTCCGCTCAGGCATCCTGTGGAAGAGGTTCTGAGCCTCATCGACCATCCCATTTCGTGAAAAGCCTGCGATCATCGCAGTCCAAGAGATCACATCCCTCCTAGGCATTTCATCGAACAGCTTCTTCGCCTCATCAATCCTCCCGCACTGTGCCAAGGCAGCGATGATCGTGTTCCATGAAACCACGTTCTTTTCCGGCATTTTGTGAAACAGCTCCAGTGCTGAATCGATCTGCCCGTGCTGAGCATACCCATCGATCATCGTGTTCCAAGAAACCACATTCTTGTGAGGCATCTTGTCGAACAGCCTCTCCGCTTCACCGATCTCACCCGATTTCACATACCCACCTAGCAAAGCGGTCCAAGTCACAACATTCCTCCTCGCTTCGGCCTTGTCAAACAGTTGTCTTGCCTCAGCAATCATCCCGCACTTGATGTACCCCGATATAATTGTTGTCCAAGTGACCACGTCTCTCTCGGGCATTTCATCGAACACCCTACGTGCTTCACGTATCCTCCCTCCCCTGCTCAGCTCTGTTATCAGCGAATTGCACCGAGCAACGTTTGAATCGACACTGTGGTCCCTATCTGGCATCACAATCCTCACACTTGCAGAGTGATACACATGCCTGAAAGTAAACTGCACCTGGTTAACCATCTTGGTGGCCTGTCTGGCGTTGCTAGGCAACCTAAACAAAGCTGACATTGCAATCCTGATCCTGAAAGTTTCCTCCTCTCGTACAGTAGTAGATCAGCCAGCTCGAAAGGCTTTTACCATGGGCTGGAAATTGTGCGTGCCACTTCGACCACAACGACTGAATCTGTATCACTTGTGCCTAGAGTTTCCGCCTTTTCCGATTGGGCACGTCCAACTGTCACCAACCGCCATGAGAACGACAGTTATATAGAACAGAGCATGTAAGGCAACATAACAACGGCGAGGCAGACTTCGGAAAGCCGTCGCCCGCCCTCCACAGCTTCAAGCGATTAATATTGTATGAAATACATCAGCAAATAGTTCTCGACGACAAAACCGATCCCAGCCGGTTGAAGCCCGACTAGCATTGCCAGGGCTGCCAGGATGTCGCAGCGCATGAATTGCTTTTAAATTGTTTTTTAGACCCAGCACACGAAAGGTTTATCCATGGAGGATGAACTGACCTGCTGCTTCTCGTAGGCCTGACTTATACAAATTGCGGTATATGCTTTGTTCGAAAAGCATGCTGCCCGATTCTGTCTCGGTATCTAAAATCATGCTCCCCAGTGTCGGCATAGTTCAGTAAAAGAATTGCAGTAAAACTTCGGTGGATTTTGGAGAGCAATAATTGGTTAACTGACATATTATCACATTCATAACCCGCACCTCATCATGCAGCCGTTCCCATTTCTCTACATACCTATCTGGTAAAATTAATTAGCAAGAAAAACGAACGGAACCCTTCAGACTAACGATCATGAATGTAACTGTAACGCATTAATTAGCTCACGAAAGTGGCATACGGCAAGTCCCAGAATCACACAGTTTACTTCGAGGAAAATTCTGTCCCATCAATGCATGCCAAAGACATAAACATCAGAACTTTTGAGAAGAAATGAGTAGCTGCTGCACGAACTGCCTTATCATATCTCGTCTTCCTCGAAGATGTCTCGTTCGGGATAGTCCCCGACCTGCAAAATTGTTTAGACGTGCAACAGAATTAATTTAACAAGGGACTCCGAGAACGGGCAAGGTTTGAACAAATCTACTAGAAAATATAAAGTAGATATCATTCCAATACACTCTCCGGTGCTCTCTAACTGATATAAGTATATTTTGAAGTAAAACACCAGATCAAGCCTCAAAGGTACTCATCTCTTTCTATGAATATACGCTAAAGTCAGCATATGATGTTTCCTTTTAAACTACCATTTAATCCAGTTGGTGACATACCTTCACTTTGTCTGGCCTCAACATTGCACCATGAAGCGGAGGGCATTCAAAGTACCGAGTTCCCTTCACCCTGCAGAGTTAAACCGTGACACGGTTATATTAATTTCATTGTATCTTGACAATTTAAGAAAGGAATGGGAAGCGAACTATGCTTCCAAAAGCACCAAAATCAGAATCTAGTAGGCACATTACATTCCATCGTGCTTCCCCAACGGTTCATCATACTGAATTCCGACCCAAAAACCAGGTGCAAGAGATTCTGCTCGTCCCACAAATTTCACAACCCCTCTCTTCGCCCCAGGCTCAACTTCACATCTATCTCCCACCTTTACAATTTAAAGCTTGTCAGATCATGCATAAGCAGACCTACCATGGTTAATGAAATCCATATAGCAATTGAAAATCCGTGGACTTGTAATAGAGCACATCAATGCATCAATTTTATGGAATAACCACCAAATGCTTCAGAAGTTAGCTCCTCATGAAATAGTTGATTATGAAAACTGAAAAAGGAATTACTTGCTCCAACATTTCAACAAGCGACATAGCAAACAGGCAGTTTCAGCCAAATAATTACTTGAATATAGCCGTACAAAGGAAACTGATGAGAGTTCACTAACCTTTATACAGGAACAAAGGTCTTCCATGTAGTTGTCTGATATCTACGAACAAAACAACAATAAGAGGATAAGAATTCTCAAACTACTCCTAGACATAGCTGGACAAAAGTTGAACTAATAACATATGAAAACAAAATGATAGCATTTGTTCTACTAACAGCATAGAAAAAGAGCGTCTTGAGAAGAGCCCTTTAGAATATGAGAGCAAGTCTAGTGTTGTGCTATTCGATACTTTTTCTTACCTTACTTTCAAAAGCTGATGGATTTTGAGACACCATTTTCGCCTTGAATTTTCTGAAAGTTCCTGCAGTGTAACATGGGAAGCTCGTGAATTCACAGACCGCAAAATGCATACCCTGATAAAGGGGCTAAAAGAATGAGCATGGTAGAGAGGAAAGCTCGATTGACAATGTAAAAGCTTCAATCTTCTGAAACGCACCATCGAGCTTATCATAAGCTTCATCAGAAATTTTGTACTTCTCCACCAGTGAAGTGTCTTCGAGCCACCCGCCGGAGGTCACTGATGACGGATCTAGATCTATGATATGCAACCGATACCTTACGAATACACAAGAAAGGATCAATAGGTTGACGAAGGGGAAGATTTTCCAAATGGAACGCAGCGGAGGAGAGCCATCAGCAATCCAATTCATGTCACAGAGTTTGAACTAACCCGTCCAGGGGAGAATAGAAGCCAAGTGGCCTTGAATCTTCTCCCAGATCAGAAACCTTGGAGCCGGAATCGTCGTGCAGCTCGAGCCGCATCGAGTCGACAGAAGTGCCGCATTTTCTCCAAAGCTTATCCTTCACGGATTCCACGCTCAACTGTCATCGATCGCACAAATCACAGCACGGCGAATCATATCCCGGAGCTCCATTCGCAAGCTCATCCGACTAAATCGACTTAATCTCGCGCTCGATGAAACGACAGATACGCCGAAGTCGAAAATCGATCTAGGGAGAGAGCTGGTACCTGGAGTGAGAAGCGGACATCGGCAGAGAAGGTCTTGATGTTGGAGTGCGTAACACGCAGGAGGACGGAATCATCCGTCGGAAGCTGCTGCAAGCTGCTCGCCATTGCTTTTGCCGCCAATTCGCCGGATCCACCGCTGCTAGGCAGTGCAGTGCACGCGCCGGGTCTCGCGCTTTAATACGTCCTTCGACAGAGAGACCCGCCTTCCTGCTCTTGCCTTTTTTTCTCCTCTCAGAATTACCCCTCCCAGTTTTCATTTTTTCAATTGGCCGAAGAGAGGGTGGAAAAAATCAATTTTATTTAACTATTAATTATTACTGAGATAAATAAATAATCTTTTGTCAGCCAAATTGTGAGAATATAGTTACTTTTCTAATTTTTTCCCTTACCCTTTTTTTGAAAAAGTTAATTTTTTTAAATAAGATATAAAATGTGACACACTTATGGTAATTTTTAAAATTTTTTGATAGTTAAGGTATGTATTTTGTTTTCTTTTAATTGTTTCGGATTTTAAAAATTAAAACTTACAAGCATTTAAAAAATTTGAAGAAAAATAAAATAGGAAAATATAAAAAGGAAGAGTAGTGAGCCAGTAGGCGCGCAGACGAGAGATAGCCCTTGAAGGCTTGAAGCGGCTTGTTGGAGTCCGGCAACGGCCACCACCATAGCCGGCGACGTTGCCATCCACTGTCGACTTCCATGGTGAAAATTTAATTATTTGACTGGAAAGTTCCTCTCTCTTCTTGTCTGTGACTCAATCGGCTTCCATGGATTTGGCTTGTGGGGCTCTGCGCGCCTCTTGCTCCTTTCCTCTGCTACCTCCTCGCAGCGAACCAATCGTTGGAATTTCAAGTTCGCGCTTTTCTTCTCCTCTTCTTCAGCTCCCTATCGTCCCAGCTCGGAACCCCTATCTGAGGCTCAAAGGTGAGGCAGCGTCAGCATCCTTGCTCTTAGGGACAGCAATTTGCTTCTCAAACCATCGTCTTTTTCTAATTTTGTTAAATCTCAGACTCCTCTTGAGGCCTCTAGGTTGTTTTGGAGATAGAAAACGATTAGATTGGTCGTTGATTTCATGCTTTCCTGTTCGTTTATCTATTTTATTGTTATGGTCACTTCTGTATAGCATTCCGATGCGCATTATAAGTAAAAACTGCACCTTTGAGAGATATTCTTAATTTTGCTGATTCTGACTTCAATGTTTATTATGATAACTCTGTTAGTTTGTCTCAATTTATGGTTTACCCTGCTACACTGTGATCAATCATGTAATTGAGTAAGTTTATCCTTGTCCTTTACGCTTTTTATATACAGAGAAGGTTTCTTATGCCCATTTATCCAGTGTTCCCATCATTTTGTCTATACATGACTTGTATTTGGAGAACTGAACCTACTGATTTTTTTCCCTGATGATTTCAACCTACTGATATTTCCTAACTCAACTCTGAAATTCTTCAGATGGTCAATTTCTGGTCCATCAATCAAGACTTCAACCCTTTCATCGCACAGCAGCTGGTGATACAACAGCTGTTCCATGTGAAGACTCCCAAGGGCAAATGTCAGCATCAGGTCCAATAGAACCCGTGCATGGGCACAGTGATCTTATGGCTGAAAATGGGAAGGAACGTGAAGGGGATGGTGGTGAAAGCTTTGATGAGAGAAAGATGGTACGAGTATGTGACAAACTTATAGACGTTTTTATGGTGGATAAGCCGACGCCCACTGACTGGAGAAGGCTATTAGCATTCAGCAAGGAATGGCCCAACATCCGGCCCCACTTTTATAAGCGTTGTCAGGACCGAGCAGATACTGTGGATGATCCTGGAATGAAGCATAAGCTTCTCCGGCTTAGTAGAAAACTAAAAGAGGTATCTTTGCAATTAAGAACTTAAACCTTTTTTTTCCCATCACTTGCACCCGTTGCATTAAATCTTTGTTTCGTCTGTTCCTGCATGTTCCACTGAATGACAGTATTATGAGGATACACGTTTAATACATGTACGTTGTGGCCATTTGAAGGTGGGATTTGTAAGACATGAGTATTTTACCATATTTCATTCTTCTGGGATAACAAATGAGGCAATGGTCCTCTTTTGGTTTTACTTGGTCAGGTCATAAACTCATTGCAACTTTTTTACTACAGGTTGACGATGATGTGCAGAGACACAATGAACTTCTTGAAGTGGTTAAGAGTTCCCCATCAGAGATTAGCGAAGTGGTGTCTCGTCGCCGTAAAGATTTTACAAAAGAATTTTTTCTGCATGTGCACGCGGTTGCAGAGTCGTACCACGATAAGCCAGCTGAGCAGAATTGTGAGTTTGAGTACTTTCTCAATTTCTTGTGATGATCCAATGATATGTCGCACTTCTCACTGGTGATAGGGGTGGGGTTTAGTTCAACTGAGGGCAGATTACTTGCACTGTCTCTGGAAAATACCTACATTTTTCATTTTTTCACAAGTGTTTTATTATGTCTTATCATCATTTTGGTAAGTGCTAATATGGTTCTGGTGACTTAAACAGCTCTGGCAAAGCTTGGTAACATGTGCTTGGCTGCAGTTGAAGCTTATGATACTGCAAAAGAAAACAATGAAGCGCTGAATGCAGCAGAGTTGAAGTTCAAGGATATCATCAATTCCCCATCGTTGGATGCTGCGTGTAGGAAGATAGACAATTTGGCTGCAAAAAATCAACTTGATTCTGCTCTGGTGCTTATGATCACAAAGGCTTGGTCAGCAGCAAAGGAATCGAACATGATGAAAGATGAAGTACGCACTCACTTAGACATTATCTGTTGTTTTTTGAATTCCTAGCTCCACCATTGGGGATTTGAAATCTTGCAATTTCTTTGACACAAGCGCACTTATATAACTATCTATAAGGTGGTTTCAATTCCAAGTTGAGCAATTTTAGATTGTTAAGGTAAATGCTAGAGGATATTGTTATTAGATAATAATTTCATGTTATAGATAGAGAGCAATTTTAAGAATTCCAAGTTCGATTCTCTGAGTCCTGGTTAGATTTGGAAATCGAATCAGGAACAAGATGGCAGGGAATGCAGGCGTATTTGTTTCATTTGGCATTGAAAATAAAATAGGACCAAGGGAAAATGATACTTCTTATTTCCTTTAGTTCAAGCAACACTTGGGATTTTATGATTTTGAGGTGCCCCTAGGATCCAAACTGTAAAGTGTCTTTGTGAAGGTAGAGAACCATGTAATGAATGAAGGCAGAGTTTGGCAGCGTCACTTGTATATGAAAATGGAAATGAATAAGATAATACTTTTCCTACTTAATATTCCGTAGCTTGTTGCATAAGATGGTTCTCCACTGGTATTTGTGATTGTCTTGTGTTCCAGGTTAAGGACATACTTTATCATCTCTATATGACGGCAAGGGGCAACCTCCAGAGGCTCATGCCCAAAGAGATTAGGATACTCAAGTATCTCCTCATGATCAATGATCCAGAGGAGCGAGTTTCTGCCCTGAAAGATGCATTCACCCCTGGAGAAGAACTCCAAGGGCAAGATGTAGATTTCCTCTTCACGTACGTAGATGAAACTTCTCGCCTATTCAGTAAACAACTGCGCATTTCACTAAATATGGCTGTTAAGGTGTCGCTTAGGTCGAGGAATATAAATTATCGTATTCCCCTCGTTTTACTGTATGCAGGACGCCGGAGGAGCTCCACACTGCGATTAGGACTGTTATAGATGCATACCATTCTAGCAGGGAAGGCACCCTGGTAAGAGAAGCGAGGGACCTGATGAACCCTAAGATTGTTGAGAAGTTGGAGGAGCTGAAGAAGCTAGTGGAAGACAAGTACATGTGAACAAGAACCTTTGAATCTTTGTCTGTTGGCTGTGAACTCAGGTTTCATGGGGAGTTGCATTTCTTGCAAGTTCTATAGAGACCTGAAAGATGAGAAGAGTTGTGTTATTGAGGACTTCTTCTCTGGAAGAGATTCTTTCTAACTAGTCTATGGAAAAGAGAATGGTCACTGCACTGTATTCGATTCTGGTACGCTGAAATCTCCTCTTAAGTTATCGATAAATTTTCCCATACAAACTAAACCGAAAGACATGCTTTCTCTTCAGTCTTTACTACTTGGAGCAAAGATGCGTGGCGGGAGATACTGCTCTGGAATGCTTGTTGTTGGATTGTCATGCAGGTGCATGAATTAGTGAAGCCAGTCATTAGTAGCCGCATGCATGCATCGGATTTGGACAAGAAAAGAGGCAACCGGCCCCACATAAATCTAGCTACAGTTAAAACAGGGAGAATGACCTCGAATGGGCTGGATTCATCTTTTAATTTGAGATTAAGAGATTTTAAGTTTGATTTTGATCAGATTAGCAATCTCATGGAAAATGTAACTCGGCTTCTGTGCTCTGCCATTCGTGAACTTTAAGGAATGGTGATTGTAGCATCGCCTGTCATGACAGTTAAAAAAAAAAAGGGAAAAAAAGGCACGGGTTGCAACCTGATTGATTGTGACTATCCATAGACCAACAACTCGAACATGTACTCATCTGAAAAAATTTATGCCAAAGCTGTGTATGGAATTGTCTTGTATTTTTACATGAATTTCAAAAAGAGATATGACAAAGAGGACAATAAAGGGATGTTGTTGATAAAAGATTGAAAAGTACTATGAATCTCAAGTTAAAATGCAACATCATTTCACCGCATCTCATTTTCACAAAATCACTGATTTTGAAAATCAGGCACCCTGTAGGATTCGTACAGGGAACGAGAGCCTTTCCACTGTCTAATCTATGTTCCCGACAGACGAGAGGGCTGTCCATGACAAAAAAACAACATCCCACGACATTCTCGATCGAAATTCCATGGGCGATTGCAAGCTATCACCTAGGCCAGTGGCTTTTGGTTTACGACATTCATTGTAGATAGAGATCCATTTCGTGATCCGTCGCTCCGTCGTCGAGTCTTGATCTTTCGTAAGTGAGATCCGCACGTGTGAATAAAAGGGATGTGATGAGAACGAGGAAAATAACGGGGTACAGAAACTTCATTGCATAAAATCGAATTCATCCCTTAATCGTAGGTCGAGAACGACAGCAGCACCGCACCAAGGTTTTCCTCCTCTCTTTTTCTTTTGAATTTACCCTAACTTGTTAGCAGGACATGACATCCGAAAAGGGAAAAGTGGGATGCATGCATTGTACCTTGCAGCATTGAATCTATATTTCAAAGGATCTGACTTATTTTAATGGCCAAAGTCGTGCGTGTAATCCGGAATGTATTCGGGGGAGATGAGATCTGAAATGAGTAGACACGGTGACTCCGAACACAAGCGTTGGCATCTCTTCTTCGTAAGCAAAATTTTCGATTCATTTCTTATAAATGAAGAAAATCCGTACTCGGCAGAGTTTTAACCCTCGACAGCACGACCTGACTCCGTAGTCGGGATTTTCATGTCCGACTACTCTCTCTCTCCACATACACTTGAAGAAGCTAATATTTCGCTACATGTGATAGGCGGCGGACATGACCGGGTTAACGTCACTCTCTGTATTATTTAGGAGTAGGCGAATTAACGTCTACCTGCACCGTCAGGGTTGACAAGTGTAGATACGTTGTCCGAAGTAACAGAAAACTCTAATCATTGCATTATGGTAGGTGTGAAATTTGGAATTGGGAGCTGCTCGGTTCATTTAATCTTACGATCTTGTGGCACTCAAGCAAATAAAAAGATATGAAAATCACCAAAATCGAAAGATAAGGTCGGTTGAGATCATTCGACACTTTTTCTCATGAAATAAGGTACCGGTTCGAGCTTTATAAATAAAAAATTAATACTTAGGAGAATTGTACCTCTTAATAAATCATTCATCGTACACTTCGAACCAAATATGATCCATTAGAGTTTTGAATACCGCGGATAAATACCGAAAAATGGGATCACCTCGATACTTGAAGTGTAATCAAAGGGAAAAAGGGTAAGAAAATTGGAAAGGAGAAGAAAGGAAATGATTGCTGCCCTAGGGCAACCGTAGGTTCTTCGAATCTGACTCTAATGCCAACTTACCCTACTATAAATCACCACCAACACCATCTTGTTTATTTTTTCCGACACATGCGGCCTGATATTAAGGTTCGAACTGAACAAACCGGTAAGGAGATAGAGAGCTCTCTCAGAATGAATTCTTCGCATTCATAAAACACGAACTCGATATCTTACTTTAAGGAAAGAGATGCACTACCACATCGACCAACTTATCCCGGTAATCCATTATCAGGAACCATGATAATGTAAATAATAGTACTGGTACTACTAACGTTGCGTGTTGGCATTTTGCATTAATTTATAATATGGAACGTTAGGTTCTTTTACAGTACATGCTTGCCTGTATCAGATCAAGCAAACACCGATGAATTCAAAATTATCGGTATCCGATTGTTTTCTTTTGAATAGGATCGAGCTTTCTATGGCCGCAATCCATGCCATGCCATCCCCTATGCGACGAGGCACGGGCGTTGCACGCCGTTTTCTGTGGAATATCGATACCGGAAGTAAACGGGGCTCGGTGCAGTAGTATAAGTGGCCGGATTCAGAATTAAAGGGTCACGTATTGGGCTATCAGTACAGTGGCTTTCATCCTTTTAGTCGTGCTCATGAATTTCACAGGTAATGAAAAACAGTTAATTACTATATTCCAATACATGATTTCTGAGAAAAGCAGGAGATCTTGATTCAGTTATCAGTACCTGGATATTGACTTTTCTCTTGTAATTTTCTTACACTGTCAATTTTTAATTCACAAATCTCATGTGTAATATAAAAAAAAATTTCATTCTCATACGATTTGGTGAAATCGATATTTCAAGTTCGAGTCTCGTACTTTTTATACTACTGTTATCCTTCTTTTACCGATGAAAAAAAAGTAGGAGATATGTGCATTTGTTCCTTATGAATAACAATCCTAGCTCCATTCAGAATGTTTTTTTTTTTTGTAACTGAAAAAAAAACATGTCTGCTTCCTCTTCACATAAAATCAATTGGGAAAAGGGAAGTCTCAACCTCAGTGAATGTGAAACAAGGTGGTTGAAACATTCAATAATATTTGATGAATCAATTGGTCAATATTCGAGAAAAGAAGCATGTCCACGTTGTCGGCGATGACCGGTAACGTCTCCGACCGGGGACGTCAGAAATTCTACCTGACCAACTTACCTCCCTTCCTCTCCCTTTCCCTTCTAAAAGAAAATACGTCTCTCTCAGCTCCTTCCTCTCCTGAATCCTGATAATATCTCCTTCCTCTTCGTTCCGGTCATCTGACCCGTGCTCGGTCCGGCGGCCTAGCCACGAGTCCCATCATACATGTAGGGTAACTTTCACATGGTCAATTATTTCAGTCCAAGGTCTGCTGCGGCCCTTGTCGTGCTGACAGTCTGCATCCTGGTGCTGCCGCTCGTACTGCCGCCGCTGCCACCTCCACCACTGATGCTCCTCCTCGTCCCGGTCCTCATCATGTCCCTCCTTGTATCCCTGGCACTGTCTCCAGCCCGGATGCCGAATGCGCCGGCAGTCACATCCTCTATATGATCGATCGGCACGATAAATCTCGGACACCTCCTGCAATCGAATCATCAGGCTCCTGATCGTCGGGAACATCTCCTCGGAAGGTCGCACTCGGCATAGGATTTGACTACTCGGGACTGGGATGAAGTCAAGAGGCCTAGCTAGTTGCTCGTTTTGTCAGTAGGGTCTGAATGACAGCGAACATTTGAATAGGTTTATATAGGGCTCCTTCACTGTGTATGGCAGGTTTATGATCACCGGAACAGCGGTGGGCAAATTCGGAGGAGTCACCGGCAACAGCCGAGGCCCAAGGCCGCAGCCAGCTGATTGGAAAGTGTATAGGCATTGAAACTAATGGATCCGACCATGGAGTTCTCTCTCTCTCTTTCATTACATGTATTCTCCCAGGTTAGGAAAAAGGTAAAACATGTTTATTACTGATACATAGTTAATTATCGATCTGTGGCCTCAAATGTCGTTCAGCTTAGCGAGGAGGAAGACGACGGTGGACGATGCAATGCCCGGGATGCAGATTTCGTTCAGCAGTCGGTAGAACAATCAGCTGTCAGTGGCAACCCAAGTATGTACAACAGTATGTAGTTTGTTGCCCCGATCGACTCTGGCAATCGAATCCCACGTCGACCATCGCATCTTGAAGGGTCTGTTGAAATTCTTCGAGAAAGCAACGAGTGGACCGATGTTCATGTTCATTCGCATCGATATTTAACAAAGTCTGGACTCATCGGTCCGTGAAAACTGGTATCAGCAGATTGATCGAGCCCCTGGAGTTGGGGAGGTGGTCGTGCTGAGCTCATAAGCATGCTTTAGATAACTCGGAATCGATCAGTTTCCAAGCCTTCTCTTGACTAATCAGTTACGTTATACCATACGATTGAGATCATTGGATAGGTTAATCGGTCAGTCCAATTAATTCAAGTTCGGACGGAACTGCTTTATTGAGAGGCAGAATTCTTATCATCTTGAATTTTCTCCATCCGTGAGAGTTGAGCAGGACAAAGGGATACCGGACCCTTTTGAAACAACCTAGTTGGTGGGAAAGAACTTGATCTGATTCCTTAGTGTTCCATGCTCATGTTGTCTGCATCATTTCTATCCGCTGGACTCTCGGTGAAAGAGCTGTGATACGGGTCTACCGCGGGGCTGTTGGGCCGGACTTCTGTCACCGTTGTTTCCAGTGGGCCTACAGCCTCTTTCAACTTCTTTATCTTCATTTTTTTAATAATTTATTTGGTGGCTCCTTCGTACAACGTGATGGAACGCTAATTTTACTTATTTATCACATTTTAATTATTATGTTCTCATATCCTATATTGAGATATGATTACCTAAGAATTTCTCTACTTATCTATTCGGAGTCTTTGACTGCTCACCTAAAGACAATGGAAAAAAATTCAATGTTTTCGTACCCATCGTTGACGAAGTATTCCATTTTGCAATTCCAGTCAAACAATAATAAATTGGAGATTTGGAAGAACCGGAGGGATGGACGTACTCTAATGGTCCCTCGAGCATCGGGTCCCCCAAAATGATGTAGAATTCGGTACTGATCCTACAGAATCGAGCTTGCTCGGGTTCCTTATTAACTACAACAAACAGGTAAACACAATATCAATCGTACTGACCCATTTACAGATTGCTCATGTGGTCCATCTGATCAAGTGCGATCTGAATTCTTGTAAGTTCAATTTTTTTTTTTTTAGGTAGAAGCCACGGTTATGCAACATGGGAAGAAGCCAATTGTCTTGCTCAAGATCAAGACAAAGCATAGAGGACCATTTCTCTTTTTTGTTTTTCAAATTATTAAATTCTTCGGTTGCACATTCCCCATGTCTCGAATTTTATGGTATCGTGACTAATTCAAGATAGAATCGAACTCACACACACTAATTATTAATATAAATCATGGGCTGCGCTGGGGGTCGGTCAGAATCTGGTCGAAGGTTTCCTGGAAATTTCCGCGACCGCCAGGGGAGGAAAGAGCGGGAGTCAGCAAATCGTCATGACATGATGCTCCATGAAATTTCATGACAGCTTCTGGGTCAAAGGCGAAATTGGAATCAGACTTTTACAGTTCAACTCAGGGGGAAGCTGTGAACGGGTGGAATTGGATAAAAAAATGGCGGCTTTGGAGAATGGAAAGAGGGACCCAAAGAAAACCTAAAAAGAGGAATTTTTTTTTTTTTGGTTTGGAGGAAAAAGACGTCTGGAGGAGGTCGGGATGATCCATGCGTGACGCTTCTTCTAGCTCCTTTGCCCTTTTGGAAAACCAGAGCAAAAGGGGTTAGCAATCCGAGGTTGGTCTGCTTAAATTCAGGGAAAAAATTTTAATCTTTTTTTCTTTTCCAAATTTACTAATTCATTAATCATTTCAGTGTAAGTAGTAGATGGATTATAGATGGATAGGCAGATGTTGAGAATATTTTATATTAATACATCTCTGTAAGATATTTGGTGAAATAAAAAGTCAACAAGCTCGAGTATTTATCTTCCAGAGGGTTCTCAGGTTAGGGTTTGTTAGTTCTTTCTGCCAATTTCAGCTCCTGGTTGTTGCTTTGTCTGAACCCTTTCTCTGTTTCTTGCCTTATCTCTTCTGGGTAATGCCCTTCTAGCAGGAGCAGACAAGAAAGCTTCAGCTTTGCGGTGGTTTGTTGTTCGTGCTTCTGGTTTGCTTATTTCAGTGAGTGCAGCTGAACTGGGTATTCTGAAGCAGAGGAGTTCTTGACCTTTGAGTGGTGGGTGATTTGTTTGAGAGTTTCTTCTTCCGATTGTCTCTTTGTTAAGAGGTAGAGATGAAGTTGATTTATGGGTAGCAGAGCACTGAAAGTGGGAACTGAAGATGGTAATAGAGCTGCGTCCGTGATGCCGAGCTTTGTCCCTTCAGTACCCGTATTGAATTCCATGTATTATCCTCCTTCTCCTCACCCTTTCTCTGTAACTAGCTGCTTAGTTTTCTCTATTTGATCGATGCTCAGTATGGTTTAAATTCATTGGTTGCAGTGGCACCGAGGGAACTGGTACCCGTCCTCCTCAAAATTCCGACTTTGGGTTGCTGGAGCAGTCGCTTGGATTTCGCTTAGAGGATGCCATGGACCTTAGTAGACGTATGTTTTCTCTGTAGTTGTTTCTCTTGGTCGCATTTGATATATTAATTTGGTCTCAAATCTTCGAGAACCAAATGCTCAATTTTTGGATGAAATAACTCCTCCAATTTCTCTGAAGTTTGTGCGGGGTGATGATCCTTTCCTTCTCACGGATAAGGAATTCAATTGCATTAAGAGGACCACGAACATCAAACGCCTATATAGATTCAGGATATGCATAAAGCAATTGTTCGTTCATTACTGCTCAGTACCGTTTAAGTGCATAACCGGCCAAATACACTGTATTTGCTCTGTGAACAAATTTGACTTTCTCTGCAGTCAATCTGCACATAATAATTGGTTTCACTTTCCACTCAGTTGTCGGGAGAAGTTCTTTTGAATGCTATTGTGTTATGTAGTGTGGCCACAGAGTCAAGAACTTAGGCTACAGGTTCATGAACTTAATTGTTTTATCTTGTGATTTTTATTTTCTTCAACAGATCCTATATTTAGTCAGATAAAGCCAAATGGCCAGGCTCTTGGAGCTGATGTTCAAGTTGGCCCGTCAAACAAGGTGAATATAACCCCATGTATATCACTGACCTTTTGCTGAATAAATGACAGTTTTCTTATTCCATTTCTTTCAGTCCATTGTGATGTCAGACGTTAATTTCTCTGGCTCTGTGGGATCTCAGAGGCTGCCACACCAAAAGGAATCACAGCCCCCGCATATTGTCTCTGTTTCCATAGGTCACACCGAAAACTGGGGAGAAACAAACATGCCCGATGCTAGTCCAAGGACGGATACCTCGACAGATGATACGGAAGATAAGAATCAGAGGGTCATCTCTCATTAACTCGTCTTTTTGGGATTCTGTGTGATGATCATTTTGATAATTACTGATATTTGTGAGATGGTACTGGAAATAGAGTACTTATCGGATCCTTGAAATGATCTGAAACTTGTGGTTTCTGTTCACAGCATGAAAGGGGTCAATCAACTGCTATTGCAGCTTCCGACTCTAGCGATAGGTCAAAGGAAAAGGTCTTGGATCAGAAGGTATATATCTAACCAAATTTCCTTCGGTGCCATCTTCTCCTGTTGAATATTGCATGTGACTGGTTCTCTTTGTTCTCTAGACATTGCGGCGACTCGCTCAAAACCGTGAAGCAGCAAGAAAAAGCAGATTGAGAAAGAAAGTCAGTATCATGATCGTTCATTGTTTTCCTATTTTCAGTTCAACGTATACCAACAAAAAAAAAAAATTCTTTTCCACTATCTGCTTTCCCTTCAATTTCTCTCTGCAATCTTCTGCAGGCATATGTGCAACAGCTAGAGAGTAGCAGGCTTAAACTTACACAACTTGAGCAAGAGCTCCAGAGAGCTCGCCAGCAGGTAACTTTCTTTTAAAACTTTTTTAATCTGTCTCTGATCTTATAAACCTTATAACCCTAAGTCTGACTTGATTATTTTGTATTTTGTTCACCCTAGGGGATATTTATTTCCAGTGCAGGAGATCAATCCCATTCCAATAGTGGAAATGGTATTCAATATATTCAAGCGATTTGTTATATACTGTATAGTTAACATGTTCATAATATTTCACATCCTCCAGTTCGTAAACAGTGTCAGTAGGAAGATCAGAAATCATAATGCAATTTTGAACTCTGCAGGTGCCCTGGCTTTTGATGCCGAGTATGCCAGGTGGCTAGAAGAGCAGAATAGGCATATAAGTGAACTAAGGAGTGCGGTCAATTCACATGTGGGAGACACGGAACTTCGGACGATAGTCGACAGTGCCATGTCACATTTTGAGGACATATTTAGGCTGAAAGGAAACGCAGCAAAAGCTGATGTTTTCCACATTCTGTCTGGGATGTGGAAGACTCCAGCTGAGCGGTGTTTCATGTGGATTGGCGGGTTCCGATCATCTGAGCTCCTCAAGGTTGGCTCTTTTCCTTCTCAAGCAAGCTTTCTTCTTCCAACTATGTGTTAGATCAGGTCGATATCAGTTGAAGTTTAACCAGGGGACAACATCTTCTGTCAAAATAAAGACACTTTACTAATTGGAACATTGGACTTTCAGACCATCTTCCTGAACTATGCGCATGATGTCCTCATCCTAAAAGGCCAGGAAAGGCCTCAATGATTCTAGCTCAGTCCAGTGGTCCTTTTAGCGTGATAGGCTACTCTGGTCGAGCAAGACTGAGAAGAGGGTGTCAACAGAATGAAATTGGTGATAAAAGTTGTATGATAGTTGAGAATGTACAAGACGCTGGTTTTTAATGTTTATCTTTATTAGTCCTTTTGTGTTGATGCTGAAGTTGATACCTTTTTATTTTCCCATTCCCAAAGTACAGGGGATTGACGGAATATTTGTTCGGAGCCAAATTATTCCCACAAAGTATAATTGGTCTCTGTCAGTTTTCAAAATTTTGCTGATGATATTAAAATCTGTGCAGCTTCTCATGAATCAGTTAGAGCCACTAACTGAGCAACAGTTGGTAAGTATCTGCAACCTGCAGCAGTCGTCACAACAGGCAGAGGATGCTCTGTCACAGGGCATGGAGCAGTTGCAGCAATCTCTGGCTGAGACATTGGCTAATGGTGCACCTTCCTCATCGGGTTCATCTGGTAATGTGGCCAACTATATGGGTCAAATGGCCATGGCGATGGGGAAGCTCGGGACCCTTGAAGGGTTCCTCCGACAGGTACTTATATTGGTGAATTTGAAATGTGGTGGTAATATGGAACTTCCTAACATTTTTTTTTCTATCTTATTTTTACAATAAATCTGGCAGGTATTGTTATTACGATTGTCTCATTGCTAGCATTTTCTTCTTCTTGATTATTTTTGCCAGGCGGATAATCTGCGTCAACAGACACTACAGCAGATGCACCGAATCCTGACAACTCGCCAATCAGCTCGTGCCATCCTTGCCATCCACGACTATTTCTCTAGACTCCGAGCTCTCAGCTCTCTTTGGCTTGCTCGGCCACGTGAGTGACCGCAGCGGGTTCACATGTTGACACTGATAATGACTGGATACGGGCTTGCCAATCATGAACATATCCCAAAGCTTTTCGATCAACAGGTCAAGGCTGAACTTTGGCGCACCATAATTCTTGAACTTTGAAGGACATGCCACATCAACGGTGTCAAAATGTCAATGTAAAATAGTGGATTCTGTTGTAGTCTGTAACATCAGTAAGGCAGTAACAACATTGAAGCTAGAAGTTGCTGTACATCTCTGCTATGTGAGTTTGCTATGGGTAATTACACCTTTTTTAAGTTACAATGGTTCTGTGTTCTGTTGATCTGTGGAGAGAGACATAGAATGTCAAATTGTACACTAGAAGGTTGAAATTAAAGATGTACTTCGATAGTGTTGCTATTGCTACATGTGTTTTTAACGTCTGTCTCTCTCTTTTGCACATGAAATTCGTTCGACAGAATAATTTTTGACATGCTTTTGAGAGGAGGGCTCTGTGCCAGGGAGTCGCGTTCGCCGAACGTTAAGTGCAGATTTTCACCATTAAAAGGGCTTGAGCTCCCGAGAAGATCAGTTACTACCAGTGCTATCAAGACCGTACTTGGCAGAGAAACCAAGTATTCTGATTAAAAGGACGATGTTGCAGAAAGCACTCGAAAGAGAGACAGGGTACAGATTAAGCTTCTAAGCCAGAAAAGGCTTCAATTTCCTCCATGAATATCACAGGACCAACGAATCGAGACACACATGGACAACACAAGATCAACTGTCAAACAGATTTTACGGTTGTACTTACGTCAAACCAAACGAATTGTTTCCACCATGATGAAGTTTTGCTGCTTTCTGACTATGCTCGTCTCTAATGACAATCTAGAAGAATTCGATCCTTGAATGGCACTTTACTTTATGTACATCGAAAAAGAAAAGGTATCCACAAAATTCTATGTCAGCGGACTGTAAACACAGAGAATGAGGGTCTGGTTGGGGAAAATTCCCAACTACAGGGTGTAAATTGGTGACTAGAGAAAATTCTGGGGAACTTGACACGTGGATACAAATTGATAGAATCGAAAACTAGAGGGTGCAAAATGGTCAAAGTAAACAATTAGAGGGCGAGCCCTGTTTTGCCAAGAAACTCAGCTCCAGGCCGATCCCGGCCAAGCTATCCGACAAAGATCGATCCTTTTTAAATTTTCAGCTGGGAGATGCGAAAATATGTGCTGGGTTAGGATTAGATAGACAAATCCAGTCACTTCTCAATCGATTCGCCATCGTAAATCTCCGCGGAAAGGTGCGATCTTTGCCTTCCAGACCTCTCCTCATTTTCTCTGCAGTTCTGGTGATTCTCACTTGCTTGCGGGGTCTTTTGTTTTAGTGATGTTGTCGTTGATTACAGTCTCTAGTCTAGATTTGTCCTGAACTCTGTTTGGTTTGTGAGAAGATTTTGGGGATCTGGGTTCTTCCTGGAATTTGGTTATATGCCTCTCTGATCATCTTCGCGAGTGGAAGCTAGGGTTTCTTTTACCCTCTCCTTCCATGGAGAATTCATTTTGTTGTTCTGTTTATATTCCAATCCATGGGTTCTGTTCTTTTTCTTTTTTCTTATCCTGTTTCATGTTCTTGAGCTCGAGTAAATGGAAAAGAAGCTATTTGTCTCGGCTTATTTAGTATGGAGCTTGGACGAGCTGACAGGGTTATGTCATGGGTTGGAATATATGATCCAGGGAGCTTCTTTTTGATGAATTATTATAGCTCTTTCTTGTGTCATCCTAAGTTTTGCTTCAGTTGTCAGCAGGGGATCCTCTTGTTCAGACCTTAGGAGCCTGAGTACATTACCTAGGCTGATGGGTTTTCTTCTTTTCCTAACTGATAACTATGGTATTGATTAGGTGCTCAGGATCAAGGACAATAGGCATGGAGACCTCACCTACAGAAAGCTCTGTTGTAAAGGCAGCTTTTCGCAAGCCTTCAAATGATGCGGCTAATAGAAATTATCGAAGGCGTTCTCCTGCTGATGGATCATCTTCATCTGATGGTAAGCTATTCTTTTTAATAGCCTTCGGCTTTGATTGTGGTCTACATCTTCACTGTGGCAATCGATCCTTGTCGTCCTAGAAAAGGGATTATAATCAAGAGTAGATCTAATTGTATTGGTGTAAAGAATTGATTTCTTCTGTGTAATAACAATCGATATGGCCTCATCGGTAAGTGCTACAAGATATCAGTGGAACTCTTGGTTATGGACTTCAATTGTATTGGTGTAAAGAATTGATTTCTCCTGTGTAATAACAATCGATATGGCCTAATCGGTAAGTGCTACAACATATCAGTGGAACTCTTGGTTATGGACCTGAATCATCGTTTCTACATTTATGGTATTTGAAATTCTTACATCAACTGTTAAAACTTTATTCCTGCATATATTAGCTTTCCACCCAACTGCTCTATATTGTGAGATTAACATAACTTTGGAGAAGCTCTCTGTCTTTGGCTTTTTACCGAATTTGACATGTCTCCTTTCATATACCTGAAACTGAAGGTGTTAATGCTATTGCTGTTTAATATTTCTGGCTGTAAATGCTGAGGTATCTCTTCTGCTTGATATTGGAATACTAGCACTTTGTATGTTTTGTTTCTTTATGAACATTCCCCTTCATCTTTTACATATTGATTAATGAAGTTATTTTTAATTCTCAGTGGACCATGAGCTTAACTATTCATCTAGCCCAAAATATACCGGGGAAAATCCTGTAAAAGGTCATGGTTATCGAGAGAGAAAGAAAGATGATTTTGAGAAGGATGTGCCAGGAGATTCTAATCGGATTCATCATGGAAAAGGTAGTGACTCATACAAATATTCCGAGCATCAGTCCTCAAGGAGTTCCCATAGTCACTCTAGGCATGACGAACCAAGAAGATGGGATAGTGATCACAGAAAGTCGAGAGATTATATGCGGGATAGGGATAAATATTCTCGAGATAAGTATGAAAGCAACAGTCACAGTCACAAAGACAGGGAGAAGGAAACATCATATCTAGAGCATCGGAAGTACAGAGACAAAGAGACCCACAGATCAGATTCTGGGAGGAGAAAGAGCTACTCTGGAGAGTTGGAAAGGGATCGAAATGATAGGGAAAGGGATGATCGAGGTGAGAAGAGGGAATACCATAGGAGTTCACAAGACTGCCGGAGTGGTTGGAGGAAAGAAGAATCCAAGCGCCACAACAGTGAATCTGCTGCTGTAAAGGACTTGCATGGTCAAAAGCTTGTGAAAGAAAGGAGGGGTTTTGAGGATTCAGACTCTGTAAATGATGGGGATCGATTTGATAGAGGACTTGGGAAGCCTTTAGATGATAAATCAGTCTCTGAGAGCGATCAAAATTCCATGACCAAAAAGGCACGTCTGTTGGGCACTGATGGAAGCCCTGATTTGGGGAAAGATGGTAAATATTTTTTTTTTCCTAAATTGTCTTATTATAAGGGATTTTTTAATCTTCCCTCTGATTAACTTATTTCACTAGAACAATTCCTAATTCAATTATGCTTCTTGCAATAGTAGATGGTGGGAAGCAGCAATCTCAAGATGTCAATGGTAGTGCAAATTCAGCACAGGACAATGTCAATATTAGTGGAGTTGCTAATGATCTGAATGCTGCAAAGTTCGCTGCCATGAGAGCTGCTGAACTTGGTACACTACATCCTTGTTAATCTTCTAATACAAGATAATTCTCTTAATAGTTTATGAATCTAATTTCTTAGTGTACTGTAATTTTCTTAGGATATATGTTTGGTTTGATTGTATGGTTGGTTAACCCCTTTGAGTAAAAAAGGCATGTTATGAAACATGATTATGTAATTGCACGCCGTTGGTTGTGGAAAGATTTTTCCAAGGGAAATGAACTTTGGATAACTAACAATACCCTGCTACATGAGATGGTTTTATATTCAGAGATTTCAGTGACCTCTGTGGCCCCCAGTGTTTCTCATGGCTCAGCTGTTTTATTCAGTAAATAGGAATCTTGCCGGTGGGACGGGCTATATGTCTACAGAACAAAAGAAAAAGTTGCTGTGGGGCAATAAGAAGAGCACCACCACAGAAGAGGTATTACTACCAGGGTCCTAATCTTCAGGACAGATCTTGGATCTTGGAAATCATCTAACCCGTTCATGTTTGTTAATTCCATTTTCTTGATTTCTGCAGTCATCTCGCCAGTGGGATGTCTCCCACGTTGCAGATCCTGAGCGGCAAGAAAAATTTAACAAGCTCATGGTAAGCTCCTTGGAAGCTACCCTTCTCTTCCGCATTCATTGATGAGAAGTTACATGTGAGTCATGGTCTGGCATAGGAGTCTTTTGTACTAGTTGCATCAAAAACCTTGTCATAGTCCAACATTAATAACCAGACCACCCGCAAACAAGGTTGTGGTCGCTTCTTGCATTGACGAAATATTTTTCAACCGAGTTTAAGTCAATGTTTCCTAACTGCCAGAAACCTTGGGGACTCCAAAAGTCCCTTTCTTTAATTAATTGATTCAATTATTATCCCATGGAGTTCATGTACTAACACGCTTTTTAGAGTCTGAGGCTGTGTTGGTACCTATGGCCAATTGTAGGGTGTGAAGGGAGATGTGAGGTCTTCGGAACAAAAGCCTGGGAACGAAGATGGGGACAGCCAGATCAGAGCAGAGAAGCAGAAGGAGCTGCAGTTGAATCTCGAGAAGCAGTACACCGCCGGGCTCCGAAGAAGGGATGGCAGGACTGTCGGTTTGGGCCTGTAGGAATCTGCCTCAAGTCTTCAACTCATGACACTATATTGAGAACTTTTGAGGGAGTTACGTCTCCCCTTGGTTTATGTCTGTTGGATTCCTGTAAGAGTGCAACTCGTGATGGTAAACTTAAAATTTCGGATATCGGTGAAGCGGATTCGGTGGATGAATGCATGAGCTATTTTAGGCTAGGTGTTATTGGTGCCTCTTCTGAAGAACAAACTTTCGCTCGAGTCCTTCGGTTAGCTTGCTGCCTCATCCAAGGTGTGAACGGGTACTTGCCACAACTTTGTGTTGTTCTTCGGATCGCCTGAGTGCAAGATCAGTACCGTCCACCTTGAATGCGTTCATCAGAACGTTTGATCAATGAAACTATAGAATTACCCCTCAAAATAGAAACTATTGCGAGTAAAGTTAATGCAGTGGGGATGATGTCAGATTCTTAATGAGACGGTGGGAAACATATGAAAAAGATTCGAATTTGGGAAAAGCATCATCTGCAGTGGCACAGGTTTCTGATTAAGTATTGTATAAATATTACTCATTTATTGTAAATTGATAATTTTATATTTGAATTGATTAAGATCGAAAACATGATCAATTTTTCGCTTAGATTAATCTGGTGGGATAAAATTCATTTACACTGTCAAATTATTTTCCGTTATACTACGCGGAAGTGTGATCCCTGACTGGGGGGGATTTGAATTCAAATTAGCCCAAATTAAACTCTCAGTTAGTCTCTTTTTACCTTCTTAAATCTCCTTTTTCTGCGGGCAATCATTCATTGTTCACCTAATAATTGCAGTAGGCTCCTTCACAACCACCCTGTACCATGATTATGGTAAAATCGGTCAGCAGTGGAATAAATCAAAGATGATCATCCAAACTCAGCCCAAATCAGTATAATTATATTAACTATTCGGATGGTTAAATGCTCATTTGTTCTAATTTAATTGGTGCTTTCCCATTCTACTTCCAACAATTTCAGGTAGAAACATCATTGAATACATCCACCTTGGTAGCTCAAATGGATGAATCCCTAGACTCTGTACCTCAGCTCTGCGCAGTGACTACTTCTTCGGTCGAGATTTCCTTACCCGGTAAGCTCTTGAAATGGACGAACATATGCACTTACTGCCCAGGATGGTCCCAAGGTTACTTCACTCACGGAAGTACAGTAGAGACAAGGCAACCGCCATGATCCTTTACTGTGGAGAACTTCAGCTTCACCACATGCTGATTCACCCAGCACAGCCTTGGACCATGAAACTCCCACCCCCAACTATCTTACATGTGATGTCCGATGCTTTGACACACCCCGGGACATCTTCGTACCTCACGAATATGAACAGAAACCCAGGCTGGACATAACTTCTTGGTCACTCAATATGTAGTGGCGGAGCAACTCCCGGAAAGTCGCCCCAGACAATGCCATGTTCCGGATAAGTTGAATTCAGTGATGCACGTGTAGGGTTGGAAAGAAGATTTTATTTAGGAATGCAAGTGAGAAACTCTGGGTCCACAAGAACAGGGATAAGAAACCCGAAAAATCTCGAAACTCACTCCAGCACATCCACCAGTTAGATGATGATCCTAATTTTGCATTTTCAAGATCATCCCATCCTCTCATCTGTACAAACCTTTGATCACAAAACAGAGAGAAACCTATATAACTCGGCAACACAGGGAAAGCATCACATGAACGAACAATTGTTCTTATCAGAACCATCTACCACCAAAGCCACAGATCTATTGCGCAAATAATTTTGCGATACAGAATTGTAAGGGACAGCTGTGAAATTTTCCCGTGTCTCCTATCTGCCATTTTTGTAGTCACCTCTGATCAATCACATTTGGTGCAAGAAGAGTATGGGTGACTCATGGTATCAAACCTTCTGAATTGTTCTAGCAGAGACCCCACGAACGAGTCTGATGAATCCCAGGAAGTTCAGCTTCCCATCGGTATGTCTGATCCAGTCCTGGAGGACAACGTGAACTGGCACTGAAGGGCTAAGCCCAAGTTCCTGCAGAAGAAGCAGAATTATGCAGATTGAGTCAGTTCGAGTAAAAAGGACCGTCTTCGTTGCTACTGAATGAATTCGAGTTAATTAGAGAGAGAGAGAGCATACGGAGGCAAGTTCTTCAATCTTAATGACCCTGTTCCCATCTTTCTCGAACAGCTCAAATCCTCTTCTTGCATGTTCTTCCCAGTTTGGTGTGGCCTCGAGCTGGTGCACGCTTATAGAAGCGGCACAAAATTCTTCAAAATCTAACTTCCGATATTGAACTGAACTAAGCTGTATATACATTTAAGAATAACATTGTGGCAGTGTCACAAGTTCAGATCTTGAGGAGGTTTATTAGATAATTAAGGTAGAAAGTAATGAATCTCTCGAAAGATATACCATGCTAACATAGTCAAGGACCCGAGAATGCTTCATTGCATCCGTGCAGTTTCTCATCACTGCCTGCTTAAATAGGCCTCAATGAGAACTAATGACCTCATTAAAAGAATAAGAGAACCAAAGATTTTAAGGATATTAGTAACGAACCATCTTATAATTCTGCATGGAGATGAACCCGCTTTTGTTTGGCCCCAACATGTTGAACTGCTCCTTGAGATAAGCTAGCTGAGGTACGGTAAGAGTCTTTGCAAGAGCCTGTCAAATGGGTAAAGCTCCATATAACTTGAATAATGGGTTCAACTGTCTGACCCAAATTGACAAGACAAATTGCACAAATTGATTAGTCAGGCTGAAGTAGAATTACTCACACGCAATGCCGATTTACGCAGAGAAGATGAGCATATATATATTTTTACAAGTCGATATATAATCATATCCAATGGTATTTTCACGTCCGGATGACTTGCAAGCCACGGGTGACCTATAAAAGAAAAGGAGGTAATAAGTCTAAGCGTAGAAGCTGTTTCCTGGAAAGCATGAAAATAGTTTGCGCCATCGCACTTAAATCTCCACAGTCTATCAGATGGCTAGATTGACTTACTCAAAGCCTGGGCTGCAGTCAGTCTTTTCCGGTAATCCTTGTTCAGCAATCTCTTCACGAAATCTATCGCCTCGGGGGATAATGAAGGCCATGGACTTTCATCAAAACTGGGATCTGCCTTAAGAACGGCTCGGAAGATTCCAGATTCTGTTCGGGCCCAGAAAGGTCGACTGCCACAGAGCAGAATATAGGCAATGACACCGATACTCCACATGTCTCCTTCGGTTCCATATGATCGATGAAGAACCTCGGGTGCTACATAATATGCACTTCCGACAATATCGTTTAACCTTTCGTCTGAAAAGATATCAATTCATCAATCCAAAGGAAACATCATCAATAGATTCAGGCAACACTAAATTCCAATCTGATCAATCTCAAAGACATCAAGTGCTCAAGAGTTAGTCAGCAGGAAGGAAAGAAGGGGGATGATGAAGAGAGTAGAGTGGAGGAAGGAGACATCAAGCACCAATTAAGCGGTAGACAACATATTCCACCGAGTAGATTGAACTCAACAAAATGAACCGAGGCCATTTTTTTGTTCAGATGAATGAAATACACTGAACTGGTTTAGGCTTAACAGATGCACAAATCAAGAATGCTTCCTTCAACCCATGGCTTTTCCACTATTTTCTTTCTTACTCTGTCTCTGCCCCAATATTTTTTCCAATAACTAATTCTTAAAAAACTTTTAAGCACTTGAGTTACCAATTCTTATGAAATGCTGCCTGAATTTTTAGTCAGAAATTTTCACCTGGCTTTACATAGTCCGAAAGTCCAAAGTCAATGGCCTTCAGAGGGGAGTTCTCGCTTTTAGTGGTGTAGAGAAAATTCTGGAGAAGAAGACACCATATAAAGCTACAATTAGATTTCCACAAAATACATTAACTCTATGGTTTATTTTCGTTAACGGAAAAAGGAGGAAACATCATGCATTAATTACCTCGGGCTTTAGGTCACGGTGGACGACGCCTTGAAGATGACAGAATGCCACTGCAGTCAATATTTGAACCATTACAGCTTTTGCATCTTCTTCAGAGTATTTTCCACCCCTATAAGTGAAAGGACGGTCAACTACCGCAACCGAAGATGCTCAAATTCAATCCACTTAACAAATAATAAGAAGAATAAATTTTCTTACCTTGCAAGTATTCTATCTAGTAGTTCTCCTCCTTGGCACCACCTGAAAGTAGTGACATATAGGTAAAATCATTTAAGTTTGAGTTGACGCACATCTTATGATCTCTTACTAAAAGTCATCCTCCAAATCAATTGCTCCAACCAAGTGGATTAATTATTAGTTAATTAATGCAAAAGATGCAGGTACATAGCATCAGTCCCCATCAGTACCCCATAATTTTTCAACATGAAGGGACGCCAGCTGCCAAATCTGACCATAGAGAAATCAAAGCCAGAAAAATAATTAAACTAATGCCTCAGTAACGTGAAATCGCATACACACACATATCCTAACTTGTTGGGGAAAAAAAATTGCAGGTAACCGGGAGGATAAATTGAAATAAAGTTCCTCAACTATGTTGCTGCCCTTTGTGTTTATGATGCTAGCACAAGTACCATCAGATATAACGAAACAAATGCTAAAGGCAGAAGGTGATGTCAAGTCATCTTACTCCATCACAATGTAGACATTGTCTTCATCTTCATAAGCATCGTAGAATTGGACTAAGTTCTTGTGCCCACTTAATGCCTTCAATATCTTCACTTCTCTTCTCACATCCTCAATAGCAATCGCAGTTGTCATCTGTGGAAGAGTAAATGAGGATTCAACCAAATCCATGAATATTGGCCGGAAAGAGGATTTCTGAGAGATATACTTGGCTTTCTCAAAATGGTGACTACAATCGGCCAAAAAAAATGGTGACTACAAATAAACCATTATCCAGCTAATAAGAAGATTAATAAAACTAATAAATTAACACAACCGATCTCCTCAGGCTTCAGACTGATAGCTCTCATCTTATATTCCACAACGTTATGAATCATCGGCAATTTGATGACATAACAAACTCAAATCCAGGAAACCACAGAGATCAGACGCATGAAGAGACAGATCAGAGGTGCAAACAGCAACGTAAGAATTCGAAATAGTTCCTCCCCGCAACTTGTGACCATAAGTATACTGTCTCCAAAAATCCAGATCAAGACTTCCACAAATACAACTAGATAACATGTCTGACATATAGAAAATGAACGGACTGATATAACACATTCAAAGTGATCCTCGAATGAAAGAAACAGAGGGTGGGGGAAGGAAAACGAATCTGAAGCAGACCTTAGACTTAGGGATGACTTTGACAGCAACTTCCTGCCCCTTCAAAGTCCCCTTCT
Organism: Lagerstroemia speciosa; assembly: GCA_037672795.1. Lineage (NCBI taxonomy): Eukaryota > Viridiplantae > Streptophyta > Magnoliopsida > Myrtales > Lythraceae > Lagerstroemia > Lagerstroemia speciosa. Next base: position 5,753,174 of record CM075288.1, read on the forward strand.
TGGCCTTGGCAGAGCAAGTGTACCCGAAATGGCCTCTGCCCACTTCATCCCCCAGCTCATAGTGGGCACTGAACTGCTTCGAGAACCCAAAATTCTTGTCAAGACCGATGTCGCACTCGCTCCCTTCAGGGATCGTTGCCTCATTGGGCTTCACAGTCCCATAACGCTTTGCGATCAGAGCTCGGATATGCTTGGCTGGCGAGGGCGGAGGGAAGGGTCGCTTGAAGATTCGAAGAGGGGTTGACTTCACGCTCGAGGAGTTGGAGTTGCCACCAAGGGCGGGAGAGTTCTTGAAGAGGCTCCGGAGAGGGCTGGGGCTCGGGAACGGGAAGCTTGAGGACTTGTTCTTGGAGTTATGGGGTTGGTTATGCGGAGTTTGAATTATCAGATCGGGAATGGCCTCATTTTGATCAAAAGTTGAGAGACCTTGAGGATGCGCCCGTGGGATCTCGGAGGGTTTTCCATGACAGAGTCCCATGGGATCAGCCGCAAGCGCTTGAAAGCAGAAGATCAACTCTGACAGCAACTGAACACAGCTCCGGCAGGGAAATTTGACCACTGAACCTTAAAATACCGAACTTTTTCCCAGTTTTGGAGCTAGAGGGGGTGGAATAGGAGATGGGTTAGCTCCAATTTTCCAGCTAGATCTCTAGGAAATCTACAAGTTCTCATTTTGATATTCTCAGTAGGTAGAGGAAGAGATTGGGCAAGAACTGGGAAATTTTCCAGGAAAATTCGGCTTCCAGGAAAACCCAGAGAATCACAGCAGGGCAGAAGTTACTAACAAGAAAAGCAGACAAACTTTTCTGATTAAACAAACAGACACAGAGGAGGAGGAGGAGGAGGGAGGAGGAGGAGGAGGAGGAGGAGGAGGAGTGGAGTTCTCAGCAAAGGGGAGAAAGCAGACCTCTGTGATGAAGGAAAAAAATCCAGGCAAGAAGCGAACCGAGAGGAAAACTTCCGGAAGAAGAAGAAAGGAATAACAAGTGGAAGCAAAAGAAGAAGACAGAAAAGGGAAATAAAGGATGGCCGGGGGAGGAGATTGAGAGGATTCTTGGCGGAGGCCACAGGAAAAAGAAAAGGGGCAGTGAGAGGCCCTCTTTTCCTGCTTTATGGAAGCTTTTTTTTGGTCCCAATGGCGTAGAAAAATGTCAACTTTATTTACCACAGACAGACAGAGAGAGAGAGAGAGAGAATTGCCCCGGTTCTACCTCTACAGCAACTGCACTGGTAATCTCCCTGATTTGCAAACATAATGAGTCTATGAATAATAATGGGAGTGGGTCCCGCCATTGCCAGGCGTGCGACCCGGGGCGACCAACGGATTAGTCAAGTATGGTTGGCTGAAAGATGCCATCTCACCGCTGGTGGGGCCTGCTTGGATACCGTGGCTGGCGACCAAAAAAAAAAAAAAAAAAATAATGGGAGTGGGTCTGGTCTTGGATCCCTCCAGCCTGTCCTTATTGATCTCACAAGGACCAAATGCAGTTAACACTGTGATCTACTGTTTCGTATTGCAGCATTACACTGTGATCCATATCGGAGAGAGCTGCCATACATGTCACGATCGGACGTTACATTATAATATCGATGAAGTTTGTGTCTTTTCCAAGAGGACCTTCTCTATAGAGCATTACAGGAGATAAAATTTTGTGATGAATCCAGTCAATGACCGTTGACCCGTCAACACAAAAATATCATATTATCTTTAAAAGTGAATATTATTGACTAAATCAAAAAACGTGTGATAGTTTTTTTATTAACACGTCAAACATATGTTATCAGAGTTCATTAATAAAATCGCAAACTCGATTAATATAAGAATCTCTCGTCGCACAGACACTGCACATCATCTCTTGTCGGAAGTTTATTGTTTTGCCGATGTATTGGGTTACTGACTTAAGTATGTAGTTTTTCCCGAGCCTAACACTATGTATGAATAGAGGGATTTGGAGAAATTTGAATGGATAACTTATTTTTCTAAATTATTCGTTTTAATATTATTATTAAAGGAGGGATTTTAAGGGATAAAAAATTAATTTTATCATTTTATCGTTTTAATTTGGGAGACCGATCAAACAAGAAAAGAGCATAAGAGAGATACCGTGGTTTCATGATGCCCTTGAAACGCAAACAAAGTTGTCATTTCGTGATAGTCTTGGGAGGCTCGTTAATTGTGACCCGGTGGCAGTCGAATAAGGGAAAGCGTGTTTTGGTCGTGGCTTGGTGATGATCGAGTAAGGGAAGACGGGTATGATTGTGCAATTATACGATGCAGAATTACGACGTGCCTGAGATTCTTTTAAGAAGTAACGATTGGCATTTTCGTCTAAAAATTTGCTATCCCTCTAAATTCTCCCAAATCGGATCAATTAAAATAGTGAGGTTTGGACGGACTCCTAATAATTTACCCAAACAAGATGTTATACTATCTCTTCGAATCCCTCAATTCAAATAAAGCGTCAAACATACAAAAATAAAAAGGGTGAAATAAAATATATAATAAATTATAGTAAAAGTCGAATTCAGAATATATCAATACAAGTCGAAAATGATAGCACGGGGACGGAATTCAGATTCCGACCACCGTATGTTTATTTGAAGGATGTAAACCTCCAACCGAGCAAAAGGATGCCTGTGCTGTGGTGAGTGGTGAGGCGGACCTTTGACTTGCTTTTTTGTTATGGTGCTGCCTTTGAAAGGCTTTGTCTTTTCCATTTTCCCCCCCTCTTTATCTCCTTTGTTTTTTCCCCTTCCCTTTTATTCAAACAATAATAAAACCTCCCTTTTATTTTTTTTTAAATTTTATTGGCGAAATTAAGGCCCAGAAGAAGTGGCCAAAAAAATATGGAAATTGGAAACGAGGGTTTTTAATTAAAAATGAAAATATTTTTTTATTTAATTCAAATTTGAAACTTTTTCCATTAAATATATTATATTTCCTTCAATAAATATTTAAATATCATATTATTAGTGAAGAAAATTAGGTATGCTTATGTCAATTTGATCGTTTACAAAAAAAAAAAAAGGCTATCCAATTACTCGGTCATCAGGAGGAAATGGGTTCACCGAAACATCAAATTCTCACCAAACTTTGAGGGATAATTTATATATATATATATATATATATAAAGATAAAATAAGATCGAAAGCATACGCGCATAGAAATATTATAAAAAATAATGACGTTAAATATAATCCTTGCATGTTTTGTCAATGAGAAAACGAGCTAATTACAACGAAAATCTTATATGTTTATCATTTTCGGTAACAGAGTCTTATAAGTCTGAAAATGGCTAATTCAGCCTTGTAAGATCAATTCTGTTACACTTTCAATCCAAGTCGTCATTGTTTTGCTGCTGTGGACTTCACAGCGTTAACGGAACAGTGATATTTCATACTGAAAGTTCTATGAACTTGATCGTATGGGACTAAATCAGTCTTTTTCAAACTTACAGGACTAAATTGTTAAAAATAATAAGTATGTAGGACCTCTTATATCTTTTTCTCATTGAAAAAAAAATTATATTTGAAAAAACGTCAATGGGAAGAAGGAAGGATGGCACACGTATCCATATGCACATACATATATATATGTGTGTATGTATATGTTTGAATAAATACATACACGTGGAGTAAGTATGTGATCATGATCTTGCCAATCATCAATCGTTTCTCAACTCTCATTCAATTATCATTATTAAATTGAGAGCACGCACCTCAATCAAATATTATTATATGTCCGATCGACTTAAATCGGTTTAGATAATTCGATACTTCTGATTTTCAAGTAAGATATTAGGTTATTACGTTCAAATCTCGTAAACAAAGAAAACTCAATCATTTAAGGAATTACACGCGAGACTATTTATTTTTACTGCAAATGGCTCGTTGATGCCGGGGAGATATGAGAGAGCAGATAATAAAAAGGGTGCAAATAATTCTAACGGATGATAATCGAGCTTAAATCACATCGGTATTAGGTCGAGAACAATGTTACTGCGCCGAACTCATTTATCTTTTCAAGTGATTTTAATTAATATATATCTTTTAAAAGATTATCTTAATGTTCCCTAATTTCCTTTATCCCATTTTTCAATTTTTAGCCGAAATTTGTTTTTTTTCTTTTAAGTTAGCTGACATGGCATGCCCGTGTGAAGGATCAGACACGGTTGGTGCGCACAACTAACGGTTTAATTATTGCATTAATACAACAGTAAATACTCATCGACCATATATCAGAGATATTGTCATTGTTATTTACAAAAATTAAATATTTAAATTTTTGTTACCGCAATTATCTATTTTCTAAATTTTTTTGTCATATAAATAGACAAACCGTCTCATATAATTTTTGAATAGATCAGTTATTTAAACAAAGTTACACTCGCGTAATTTTGACATGTGACGGACCGCTTTTTTAATTGTTAATATCTTACTCTTCTCCCCCCACTTATTTTATTTTAATAATTTTCAAGACCGACATTTACAAATACAGTGACATGTGACAATAATTTACAACCACCGTGAAATTGACATCTCCATGTTCCATGATGAAGTTGTCAACCTTTTCACTGCGGCTGCTCTCCTTCTTGTAAGTGTCATCATTTGAAAGTGTTCACGTAATGACATCTATTAATAAAATTAATTAGGGTTATTCGCCCAGAAAAACACATTCAAGAGTTTTTCAATCAACCACAAACTATTTTTTTGCCCAAAAAATTGTGAACTATCCAAGAATTTCTTAATCTATCACGAACTGTTTTTTGGTCAGAAAATCACTAACTGCTCAAGAATTTTCTAATCTACCGCGCGTTAATTTATCTGTTAATTGCTTATATGTATCGTTAATTTTACTGATTCTGTAAACGAGATCTGACGTAGTATCATATGTGGTATCCATCAGATCATAAAAATTATGAACTATTGCCAAATTCTCTATTTTGTCACGAGAGTGGACGTGCAAACATATGTTCTGTATTTTTATGGCAAGATGGATGACACGTGTGATACAATCTCAGATTTTATTTGCACAATCAGTATAAATTAACAATTAACTATCAAAATTAATAACGTGATGGATTAGGAAAAATATAGGATAGTTCGTGATTTTCTTAGCAAAAAAATAGTTCGTGGTAAATTGAAAAATTGTTGGACAGTTCATGATTTTATAGGTAAAAAAATAGTTCGTGGCAAATTGATGAATTCATAGATAGTTCATACTTTTCTAGCAAATAACCCTAAAACTTAATTATTTTTAAGATTTTTTTATAAAGCTCTAATTTTTTTTAAAAAAAACTCAAATAGATTAGTTTTATTGGCCGATGATAACACATATACATTATCATGTGATAGTACTGTTACATACAAATGACTTTGACCCTTTTACCCCTCAACCACAAGACATGGTGAAGTTGTCAGCTGAAGTGTAAAATACCTGGGCAGGCGGTATCTTAAGCTGGAGTTGATCGTTTGGAGTAAGATGATTCGATTACGAATGCATCTCGGCGGGCGCCGACCCGATTCTAGTTCGAGATTTTCAATAAACGCATAAGTGCATATCTACGCATCCATCGGAAAAATTAGGAGTATGGGAAGCACTAGTGAATTATGGGAAGTGATTCGGAAGGTTGGCTGGTGTCCACTTTACTTGAAGGTCGTAGTGAAGGTCGCTTTCCGTGGTAGAGGGCATAAAGGGAAGGGAAAAAATTTATGTTCTTATTCTTTGATACCAATATTCTTTTATTCTCTCCCTTTTTTTTTAATGGAATAAAGCCCCGCAGCAGCTTCCTATCAATTACATTCCTCAAAGAGAATATTTCATAGACAGGGAGTTGGATTTAAGAATGGTCGACCCTGACATGGAAAAACGTGTAAAATTCCATACAAATTTTACTAATTTTATATATATATATATAATCTTATTTCACAACGTGAAATCCGTTATTTAAATCTATATCAAATTTCGCTCCCTGATCGGAACTTTTGGATGTATCTTTTTAATTTTTAATAACTATTAAATTAAAAAATACGGACGCAAAAGTAAAGTCACTGGTAAATAATTATTCATTCTTTCTTCGCTATCATACTCTCCTTTTCTCTCTCTTATTTCACTTGCATTTTTCTCGTATTTTCTTCCTGCAATTTTCATTATCGAATTTTTTTCTAGTTTTGTTTCTTAATTTTCACATTTCATTTACCGAATACTCACATACTCGAAACATTAACCGCAACCGAGACCGTGTTTAATCACTTGCGCGCTCGCTTTCTCTATCAATTTTATTAAATAACAAAATCCGTACGTGACACAGTTCAACCTCCAATGTGTGCGCGCGCGCGTGTGTATATATATATATATGTTAACCATGTACTTGGGAAAAAAAGGACATTTAATTTGCTACCACGAGGTTTCGAGAAACATCATCATCGGACAATTGACACACGAGGTATCTGTCACAATGTCGACCTACAATGTACGATGTTTTATTTAATGAAAGCATGAGGTTCTTTCGAATCATAGTCGTGAAAGTATTGCATCATGTAGAACGAGAGTCGATATCGTAATCCTCCTTTATTCTCATTCATCGTTGATACGGTGATCATGATGTTGGGTAGGTGACCCATCACAGGCCAAAGTTTCTCCTCCTCCCATCTCCTCGATATGATGTGCTCTGACCGAGAAGAGATCCGAGGAATTGGAGGAGGTAGCGGAAGAAGGAAGAAGATGAGAACAGGATATCGACATTTTCGCTGTTATTTATTCTTAATTATTCGTTTACAAACGTTTCTATTAATAATTAAAAAAAAAAAAAAACAATTTGGTCGGGTGAGAAAAGTGGGAATTGAATGATTTGAATCGATCCAATTTTTCATGGCCCTCCTTGCTCAGGTCGCTCATCATTGAAATTATGAGAAGGGGACCTCTTTGCAGCCCTCCGGTAAGAAATGGCTGTTTGCTTCTGTAGTGGGAGCAATCATCTCCAGCTGACACGAGAAAGAATTGCATGTAGACAAGGATCCAATTCAAGCACCGTTTAGAAGCTAGTCATATTACTTAAATTACAAGAGATAATTCATAGGATAAAATATAAATATAAACATTTTTTTAAAAAAAATAAAACCCTTAAAAACCTAAGAAACCCTAGAAATTTTACGAACCCTAAAAAATTCCAATATCGATTAATGAGAGATAGAAAATAATACCAAATGTCATAGAGCTTGAGCTTTTTCTTTAGAGTTTTAGGGTTTCTTATAGTTATCGATTCGATTCAAAAATTGAATTTACACGTCAAGATTCTCTCGTACATTTAACTAATTTCTATTAGCATATGATATCGCTAAATAGTATTGATGTGGTACTCCCGTGACACGCAGAACTATCAATCTAAACAGCACGTGCCCTTCATCAGCGGAGAAAGAAAATTGGCAGCGATTCATTCTACCGATAATCATTCTCGAACTAAAATCAAAATGTCCCCGATCATCGATAGTAAGATTTATTGGCAAGATTTAATGCCTAGTTATTATTCTCGGTGACTTGCCTTGGCCGAGCTGATTAATGTTTTCTAATCCCAACTATATAAAGAATGTTTCTTTTTCTTGTCCTTTTTGTTTGGTTTGGTTGGTTGACACCTCAGTTATGTTGTCTTGTTGGATGTTATGGGATAATAAACAACTAGCAAGACACGACCGTGCAACTGTCCCGTATTTAATTAGCGAGTAAACCATTATCTTGGTCCTCAAAGCTGTAGCGAGCCATCAGTTTGATATTTAAAGTACGAAAGTCATAAATTTGATCATCACTGTTTAATTCTGTCAATCGATTTGGTCTAACTGTTATAACACTGTTTACGGATGCTGACCTGAACGGTAATGTTCGTTTCTTTGGGTCTCCTATAGCATGTGGCAAGTTATGAATGATTGAAATTAAATATTTTTATCCACTTATTGATTGCAGCATGGTATACCACCATCCACGTCAACTTTCATAAAAGACATTATAATGTATGGACCAAATTGATTGACGGAATTAAACAGCGATGACCGAATTAATGGCTCGCTACAACTCCGATGACCAAAATGATGGTTTACTCTTAATTAACCAGTGCCTTTCAAAGTTGCAGAGAGTCTAATATGAGCTTATTATGACACACTTTCTTCAATCGAAAAGAGTCTTGCGTGTAATCGGTTGATCACATGACAAAAGAAAAGATGAAAAAAATCATATTTGGTCCTACCCTCACGAAAATGTGGTAAGAAAAAAACTAATTAAATTTATCTAATTAGTGATAATTATGATAACTGCTCGGGTGATTAACACAAATTTGTAAGTTTTTTACAATCTGATTGACATTTTCTCCCGTCACGTGGTGAGATAGGATCACTTAAGAATTTTTCAGAAAAGACACGTGAAACTTGATTCCACTAATCTAGTTTGAAAAATCGGATCAACCCACTAAATAGTAAAACTCTCATGAGTAACTAATTAATTTTTTTACAGAATTTAAACTCGAGAGCTTTCTTAATATTAAAAAAACGATATTAAATATATCAACCAATAATAAATGTGGGACATTTTTATAAAATTTGTTGCCCCCACACTCTCTCAACCTTTTATTTTGGGCCTCGATACTTTCTCCCCTTCTTTCAGCACTTTGAAGGCCAGGCCCAGCCCATTACCTCCTACTCCTCCTCATCTCCTTCCCTTCCTTCTTCGCCCAAATCTCGAGCCTTCACAGGTCCGGCTCTACGGTTCCGTCGTTCTCCGCGATATCTGCTCAGACAACTTCGCCGTCCACTGATCTACTGCTAGACTGAAGCGTAAAGGTACCGACTTCCCTTGCGGGGCCTCGTGATTTGTATGGTTTCTGTTGGAATTATCGATCGGTATTGTATAATTGCTGCCTGATGTCCTACTGGGAGTCTAATTGCTTCCTACCCTCTCATACCGGTGCACTGCTGGGCAAAAGTTTGGCCATTAGATTGTTAAGGACTGCTGCCTTATTTAAAATGGTGAAATGAACACTCTTGAGCGCAATTCTTGCGAAATGGGTACGGTTAAAATGAGATCCTTGCTCGTTTCACCAAGTCAACAGTTAATATCACAATCTACTCTCGCTAGAATTGAGTGAAAGGTGCTATTTTGCTTAGCCTCTTTAAGATGACTTCCTGTTAATTTTTGTGGGTAGGAAGTTGCACTGTGACGAATATGGATCCGGAGGCTGCAAGGACTGCTCGAGAGTCTCTGGATTTAGCATTCCAGATGTCGAACATTCTCGATACGGGGCTTGACCGTCACACTCTGTCTGTTCTCATCGCTCTCTGTGACCTCGGCCTTAATCCTGAAGCCCTTGCAGCTGTTGTCAAGGAACTCCGAAGAGAAACCTCTGCACCTGTCCAAGTTCCAACTCCGCCTTCGTTCCCTTGACCAGGTACTTGTTTTGACTGTTAGTGACATGTCCTACCGTGTGGCTAAAATCATCAGCCGTTTATCTAAGCGTGTCATAAGGAGCAGAATTTCTTTGGCCTAAGAAGTCGAGTAGGACCAAATGCTTAGGAATAGAAGGATGATTTCTTGTTAGCCAATGTTTGTGGATGACTCTTCACGACTAGAATGTTCATTTCACTCTTGACTTAGTTTAGTTCATTATGAAACTGATTCGATGTTTGTCAATACATTGCCTAGAATTTAATTGCTGACTACAAATTGACTGCTTAGTTTCCAAGACAATTGCAGGATTCTCCCTCAGTGACTTGATTTTAAAGTTTTGTTCGTGGAAGATAATGCAGATTTGGTGATAATTTACCTACAGTCCTCTTTCTTCATGTGATCCTAGAACCCCGAATGAATTGCAACATTTTCTTCCATGTTCTCAGGTCTGATATTGCTGCACGTTGCAAACTACTGTTTCATAGCAAGGATTTGTGAGGTATGTTCTGCAGAGTTGGTAATGTAATCAAGCATTGTATGGTGTCGGGTTTAGATCTTAGTAGTGGCAGATTCTGAATTCCAAATGGAAGCGGAGATCCATCTTCCACCTTTTCCTCTCAAACCGGTTGATGTGAAATGCGAGCATTTTGGTCATTGTAAGTAACGGTGTATCCAATTACGTATGTATTCTACAAAAGGATTGCATGATTGTTGGATTCAAACTTCCTCTTGGCCTTTGTTGAGCTAAATCCTTTCCTACCTGAAGGGAAGAAAGGTAAAAGATCCCCCAATTTCAGTCCCCTGCTCCACTATTGGTTTTGACTGTTACTCTGTGGTAAATTTCCAGCTGTCATGTCCTTCAGTCTGGCCAAAATCATCAGACTTGTAGCCAAGCGTACCTTAAGGAGATTTGAAACTCTTTCTTGTCACAAGTGAATCGATGCCTGCAGGTGCCTCTTCAGACCTAGAATCTTTGTTTTACCCTCGACTTGGCCAAGTTCATTACGAAACCAATTTGCAGTCTGTGGGTATGCCAAAAGTTAGTCGTGTTGAATGGCTCTAACAGCAAACTCCATGGTTTCCACGTCAGATGTCAAAAGTGTCCCTCCATGACATGATGATGAAGTTTCCTTTATGGAAAGTAATGTCACCTCTTCTTCCATGTTCACATGTCCAATGTTTTGCTGCAATGAGCATATTTCAAAAAGATAGTATAGCATTATCGTTCTCAGCCTAGAACTACAAGATTTTGAATCTGATACTCACTAACGAGAGATCCGACTTGAAAATCTAACTTTATGGTGTTATGTATAAATTTTCATGTGATTTTTATAACGTGGAAAAATTAATTAGAGGCTCCAACGAGATTCAAGACTCACCAAAATCATTTAAAAATAGAATATAAATATTTAGTATTTTATCTTTTTATTAAATTTATTGATAAAATGATATTTTTATGGCTTTAAATTTAAATTTTGGTTCATAATTATGTTTTTTGTATATTGATAGTGTCTGACGTCATAACAACCGACTAATCTACTGGACAATGTATTATTATACGGCTTGGAGCCCGCCATTGGATCCCAAATGCCTGCCCTGTGGAAAGTTGAATTCTAAATCTAATCTACTGTATATTATCAACTTACTAACCGGTTGCGCCGTAATTCATAATCATGTTATTCAGCTTTCTAAGACATCATGACCGCCGGACCGGCCGACCGGACTCGCTCTCTTCCGACCCGTAATCTCCATAAAGCCCGCCGCCTCATCAGTCATCATTTCTAACGTCTCGAAATTGGAACTGAAAGCGTAGTGAACAGTTTGTCGTGCCTTTGAAATCGGATTGATAGTCTCTCTGCAGCTGCGCTCTCTACCATGGCGGATTGCGCCGACCGAGACTCGGATTACGCCTTAGCGATGCATTTGCAAGAGCACGAACTCGCCGCCGCCGGTTTCTTTCCGAGCTCACAGGACGACCCCGACGAGTATTTTCCCGATTATGGCACCCAGTCGAGCCAGTCCTCTTCTTCATCGTCGGAACCCTACATGGTGGGATTCGTGTTCGCCAACATAGTCGGACTGCAGTATTACCCCGGCACCATCAGCGGCCGCGAGCTGGTGGGTCTCGTCCGGGAACCCCTCAACCCCTACGACTCCAACGCCATCAAGGTCCTCAACACCCGCGGCGTCCAGGTGGGCCACATCGAGCGCTCTGTCGCTGCCATCCTCGCTCCCTTGATCGACTCCAACGCGATCACCGTCGAAGGCATTGTTCCAAACTCCCGCGGTTCGGGGGACCGCTTCAAAATTCCATGTCAAGTACACATCTTTGCTCTGGATGAGGTGGCCGAGACTGTTAAGATAGCCATTGAAGAGGCCGGGCTGATGCTGATATCGGAGACGAGTGCTTCGTTCACGCTGTCAGAGGCGGCTGTCGTGAAGGACAGGAGAAAGAAGAAGGGTAAAGAAGAAAAGAGGAGTTTGGATGAGATCTTTGACCTGGTGGACAAGAACGTCAGTGAGAAGGCAAAGATGGAGACTTTGGCTCTGGAGCCGCCGAAGGAGGTGATCAGGTCCGAGCTGCTTGAGCACCAGAAGGTGGGGCTTGGATGGCTGGTTCGCCAAGAGAATTCTGAGGATCTGCCTCCATTTTGGGAGGAGAAAGATGGGGAATACGTGAATGTCTTGACGAACTTTGTGACCCAAAAACGACCTGAACCCTTGAGAGGTGGCATTTTTGCAGACGACATGGGATTGGGTAAGACACTCACTTTGCTTTCTCTGATTGCTCTTGATAAGTTTGGGAGTCCTAGTATAAGTAGTGCAGAGAATGATAGACAATTTGCGGAAGAAGGTGAAAACTCCGAGGCCGTCCCACCAGTTCGGGGTAGTAGAAAGAGGGGCAGAGCGCCTAAAGTTTACATTGCAGGGTCTACGAAGGCATGTAAGACCAAGAAGATTAGTCAGTCGACAAGCAATACTCCTCAGTTAAACCGCAAGATGACATTAGTCGTTTGTCCTCCTTCAGTTTTCTCTAGTTGGATTACTCAACTAGGGGACCATACTATCCCTGGTAAGCTTAAGGTGTACATGTATTATGGGCCAGAGAGAACTGGTAGCCTCCAGGAGCTTAGAAAGTATGACATCGTATTAACTACTTACACTACCCTGGCTTCTGAGCAAGCTAATCAAGATAAATCCCCTGTGAGAAGCAACGAATGGTGGAGAATCATACTCGATGAGGCTCATTTGATTAAGAATGCCAAGGCTCAGCAGAGTCTAGCAGTTGCAAATTTGAAGGCGGAGAGAAGGTGGGTCGTTACAGGGACGCCCATACAGAATGGGTCGCACGAGTTGTTCTCTTTGATGGCATTTCTGCATTTTGAGCCATTTTCAATTAAGAGTTACTGGCAGAGCTTAATTCAACGTCCACTTAATCAAGGCAAGCACACAGGTCTCTCACGTCTGCAGGTATTTCTTTGTCTGCTTTCTTTTAACTCATGCACATTGTGCAATACACCATTTATTTTTGTGTAGAATCAGTATGTGCTCGATTGGTTAGTTATATGTTGTTTGCTGCTCATATGTGCGATTCAACAAAATCTTTAGAGGCACTATGTTTTCCTTGATCTGTTTGTTTCTCATGTTCAGGTTTTATCAACTTTTTCCTTTAAACAGATCTGATTTTAACCAGCCAAAGTATATGAGTCTTTTCAGTAAATTATTGCTGTACAAAATTGGGTGATCTATTATAACAATTGCAGCGGTTTAGTTATTTAGGATGAATGATGAATTGCGATAAAATATGACTTTTGAAGAGTATGAGGTAAACATCTTCAAAATGATCGTAATTAACAAAGGAACTGTATTTACATTTGAAAATCGGCGGGGAGCCTTAAGAGTGAACTAACAGACTAATGAACATCAGTATTATCTTCCCCATTTCTACTGTCTCTCAAGCTGCACTTCCTTGAGAAAGTAGTGTTTGTTAGGACTGTGGATAACCTCTTTTATTCATTAAATGTGCATGGCCTTTTCAGATTCTTATGGCAACAATTTCCCTGAGGAGAACAAAGGACAAGGTTTTGACTTTGTTGCCTAAGAAAACAGTGGAGACGTGCTTGATCGATCTTTTCCCCTCGGAGCGCAGATTGTACGATCAAATGGAAACCGAGGCAAAGAACATTGTCAGAAAGTGCATCCATGGAGGTACTTTGATGCAGAACTACACCACCATTCTCAGTGTAATTCTACGGTTACGACAGATTTGCCTAAGCATGGCCCTGTGTCCACCTGATCTTAAATCAATTCTCCCAGCAGAAACCATTGAAGGTTTGGCCATTCCTCTTGAGCTCATCTCAATTTGCTTTGTTCCAGTTCTCTTCGACTGTGGATGAGAAAACCTGTCTGGAATATAACAGTGATTATTTAATTGGTCAGGAACATGCCAAGCTAAGATTAAACTATTCATTATTATTTTTACCTATCAATGGGTGAGGTCGAAGTTAATCAGAAGGCAACTGGATTAAACTAGTGATATTTTGGACTATTGATTAGAAACAGGCTGTAGAGCGCCACTTCTATTGTCGACCAATCGTTGGTGATTGTAAAATCTTCTCCTGTATGCTTAATAAAATTTACATAACGCCTAGGATCTAACCCATGGGACTATTGATATGCAGATGTATCGAAGAACCCCGAGTTGCTGAAGAAGGTGGTTGAAGTACTACAAGATGGGGAAGACTTGGATTGTCCCATTTGCATTTCTCCATTTACAGATATAGTAATAACCTGCTGTGCTCATGTCTTCTGTCGAAGATGCATTCTCAAAGTTATAGATGGCTCGAACAGCCGCTGCCCACTCTGTCGCCGCTCGCTATCTGAAGGTGACCTGTTCTCGGCCCCACTTGAATCTCTCAAGAATGAGGACCAAGAAAATCTCCATTCAAAGCCCACCACCAGCTCTGCTCCGCAGTCGTCCAAGGTTTCTTCTCTCATAGAACTCCTCAAAGACTCGAGAGATCAAAACCCCACCAGGAAGTCAATCGTCTATTCACAGTTTAAGAAGATGTTACTTTTTCTTGAAGAGCCCCTCAAGGAAGCTGGCTTTAAGACACTGCGATTAGACGGGTCAATGAATGCAAAGAAACGGGCACAGGTGATCGAAGAATTTGGATCACCCAAGTCTGACGGGCCCCTGGTTCTTCTGGCAAGCCTCAGGTCCTCGGGAGCAGGGATCAACCTGACAGCAGCCTCAGTTGTGTACCTATTGGAGCCATGGTGGAACCCAGCAGTGGAGGAACAGGCAATGGACCGGGTACACAGGATAGGGCAGAAGGAGGAGGTGAGAATTGTAAGGATGATAGCTCGGGACAGCATTGAGGAGAGGGTGTTGGACTTGCAGGAGAAAAAGAAGAGACTGGCGAGGGAAGCTTTCGTGGGGAAGGCTGGATCCAAGGGCCAGAAGGAAGTCGGGGAGCAGGAGATTCGAACCCTCATGTCCCTGTAAATATCCCAACTTAAACTACTAATCCCGTGTTGTGCATTCTTGACGGGTGTCTGTGAATGTTTTGGAACAATGAGTCTCGACCATCGAGATTGTGGGGATACTATCTGATAGTGGTTTAGATTCCTAGGGGGAACGAAGCAGAGCTTTTGATATGGCCAGTGATTTTGCTGAACTTTGGCTCTTGTTCTTTCCTGTCAAATCTTTTTGATAGCATCAACTGCCAGATTCTGCTTGAAAAATGTATAATGCTGATCTTATTGCCGTGGTCATGCCTATCAACACGAGTCAGGGAGTGCTCGGACGGGCACTGATCTATCAGTGTGATTGTCAGAATTTCGTAAATCAGCCTGCTCGAGCCTCTTTGAGGTCATCATTGTTTCTCCGATGACTTGAAGGTCAAAAGGGAAGGGATTGCCGAGAGGCTCTCCTCGTTCAAACATTTACCTTCCTTCCAAAAACAGGATGATCAATTGGTGGCTGCTGAGACAGTGGCGAACATGAGCGTTGAGTGATTGGACTTGTCATGGTGTTTAGGATATCTTGTTGGTGATGAGGGTGATATTGGTGTAGTCTGGCTTGCGAACGAGAAGTTTAAAGTTGGTAAAGATGTTATGCTGACATCTACCGATGAGAACGACGGTAAGACACATAACGATCTAAGGAGGAGAATATTCATTGATCGGGAGAAGATGTGGCGGAGAGATCTACTGATGAGAATGATGGTATGACTCGTGACAATCTGAGAAGGAGAGCGTTGATTGTTTGAGAGAACGAGAAAAGATGGACGAAAGATTAGGATGAGATCACTCGACAGACCTCAAGGATCAAAGAAGTTCTTAGTAGCTATTTTCTCCCCGAAGCCTACAAGAATCCATAACAATCATCTGCTCCAACTGATCGAGATTTGACCCGCTGAGGATGAAGACCTTTTTCGAGATCTTATTAATTCAAGCATTTTCTTGGAGATGGAATCGTACAATAGATCTGAGATGGTGAAGGAGCTACTCTCAGGGTGAAAATTCAACCATACTGGAAACCATCGTTCAGAGATCGACCGGGAAATAGCTGACTTTCCACATGATCTGAAGGTGATCATAACAGGGCGGCATTTGTACAGAAGCTCTATTTGTACAAACACTGGCTTCGGAATGAACTCGCCATGTCAATGAAACTAGAACGTTAGACAAAAATTAAATTGTCATGATAGTAACAGAAAGGATTCTGGGGACATGAAAGTAGTGAACATCAAGATTGGTCAGCCGTAGCAGCTTTGATGGTAGAATACTGTTCATTAACTAATAAAAATACGTATTCTGGGTTAATATTAAGATTCACATTACATATACTTTCATTAGTGTCAGTTAAAGGATAATATCAATCAGATGCATGCAGTTGATGTAACGGGAGGCAATACTCGAATATCATATTCATATGACAAACTCAGTACCGTGTGGTGCATACCAAATGGACCACTCAAAGGCACAAACGATTCTCAAATCTTGCCAGCATACTGTATCCTCGCACAAGGATCCGTGCACCCGGCAATTCATAGACGCAGATAACATAACAATAGCAAGGCATCCGCAGACATTAGTAGTCACCAATACAGGAGGAGGCAGGTTTTTGACTTACATGTGCTCCTGCATCTCCTCTTCCTCTTCCTCTTCCTCGTACTCCTCTTCATCATCTGCAGTAGCATCCTGGTACTGCTGGTACTCGGACACGAGGTCATTCATGTTACTCTCAGCCTCAGTGAACTCCATCTCATCCATTCCTTCCCCGGTGTACCAGTGCAAGAAAGCCTTCCTCCTGAACATGGCTGTGAACTGCTCGCTCACCCTCCTGAACATCTCCTGAATGGAGGTCGAGTTCCCAATGAAGGTTGAGGCCATGGTGAGCCCCCTCGGGGGAATATCACAGACACTGGACTTCACATTGTTAGGAATCCATTCCACAAAGTAGGAAGAGTTTTTGTTCTGGACATTGATCATCTGCTCATCCACTTCCTTGGTGCTCATCTTCCCCCTGAACATAGCCGAGGCCGTGAGGTAGCGGCCGTGCCTAGGGTCGGCAGCACACATCATGTTCTTGGCATCCCACATCTGCTGTGTGAGCTCAGGGACTGTGAGGGCACGGTACTGCTGGGACCCACGAGATGTTAGAGGAGCAAAACCAACCATAAAGAAGTGGAGGCGGGGGAAGGGAATCAGGTTCACTGCAAGCTTCCTGAGATCGGAGTTCAATTGGCCAGGGAAGCGGAGGCAGCAGGTGACTCCACTCATAGTTGCAGAGATCAAATGGTTCAAATCACCAACTGCAACAATGTCATTAAAGCAACTTAGGATGAAATAATGGAATAATAAACTGGAAAACATGTCTCATCCAAGATAACATAAAGATCAAACATTATGAACCTAGTCAACTGTTCATCCTTGACCAACAAGAATGCTTATGTTGCAATCATATATTGGCCAACGAAACCAGTACCATAAGTCTATGCTAAGAATCCCGGCTTTCTTTCCGACATCCCAAATAATTCCAGATACCAATCTTAGACAGCTAAAAGTACTTTTAGATATTCAAGAAGAATATAGTTTGAGGCCTAAGAAATCACACAAAATATTAATAGGTACAGACAACAGTTTGGTCAACACATAAAATCAAATTATTGCCAACTTACAGCTAGGAGTAGTCAGCTTGAGTGTCCGGAAACAGATATCATACAAAGCCTCGTTGTCCAGCACCATGCACTCATCTGCATTCTCTACCAGCTGATGAACAGATAGGGTGGCATTATATGGCTCAACTACGGTATCTGAAACCTTCGGAGAAGGGAACACAGAAAATGTGAGCATCATCCTGTCAGGGTATTCCTCCCTAATTTTGGAGATGAGCAATGTCCCCATGCCAGAGCCCGTTCCCCCACCAAGCGAGTGGCAGACCTGGAAACCTGTGACAGATCAGTAAATCCATTAGGGACCAATTAAATTAGAGAAGTCTCACAAGGATTTACAACTCCAGCTGAACAATGGCAGATCAATTGAACTTAGGACTCAAGTCTGATGTACCTTGGAGACAGTCACAGTTCTCAGCCTCCTTCCTCACAACATCGAGAACAGCGTCAATAAGCTCAGCACCCTCCGTGTAGTGCCCCTTGGCCCAATTATTGCCAGCACCAGATTGTCCAAACACGAAGTTGTCAGGCCTGAAGACCTGACCATATGGACCAGTTCGAACACTATCCATAGTGCCAGGCTCAAGATCCATCAGCACAGCCCGGGGAACAAACCTACCACAGGATGCTTCGTTGTAGTATACATTTACACGTTCAAGCTGCAACGGGGAGGTCCCGACATACTTCCCAGTGGGGTCTATTCCATGCTCATCACACAAAACCTCCCAGAACTTGGATCCAATCTGGTTACCACACTGTCCACCTTGCACGTGAAGAATTTCCCTCATCTTCCCCTGAACAGAAGAGTGAAGGACAAATCAGCATCTAGGAAATCTGACACAGTGAAAACAACCAGAGAAGACAAAAAAACTGCCATTTGGAATAAACCAGAAATGCCGGAAAGATAATGAAGTGTAATGGAGTGCAAACAGCTAACTCCATTATCTGAATGAAATCAAGCTGACTTGTTAAAAGAGGAATGATGAGAGAGAAGATCCAACGTGGGGAAATGACATAAGGTAAACCTGAACTTATCAGGTTCAGATTAATGTTTTGGGGAAATGCCCGTGAAAACAGAATCTCTTTGATTGCTCAAGATAATGATCTCAAAGAGCAAATATGGAGTGATCAAGTCCGTCAAGCAAAAAAATTAACAATCAGCTGATTGAAACAAGTTGAGCTTTTGTGTAGTATCCTGGAATTCAATAGGATAGCTGTAAATGCCATCTTCGACCAGATCTAGCATTCAAGATAGTTCGTTGAGGAAGATCAGACTAAAAAGGGGAAAAAAACAAGGATTTCCGTGGTCGTGCTAAGTCTCATTTGCAAAGACATAGTGACTGCAACTCTTCATGTCGTCACCGGATCAACAACTACAACCAACCAATGAAATAGATATACAGAAGATTTCACTCAACGCCAAAGGATAAAACATGTACTCATTGGATCAGAACATAAAAACCTGTGCAAGGTGATGAAGTACAAAAAGATTGCACGGAAACAAGCCATAGAATCCACTCTCACGACGTAGCAACACGCATCAGTTAAAGGAAATGTCAGAATTATGCATGAACTTCCGCAGATCTGATCAATGCCGAACAGATGAATACTCAATTGAGCTACACTGAAAGTGGAGTATGCACAGAGGGTGAGAGACGAAGGATCACCTTGGATCGCGGAAGCTTCACAGAGTAAGCGAGTGAGCCGAAGCGGGAGAGAGAAGAAAATATCTTGGAGAGAGGAAGTCGTGACGCACGGTACTTATATACGTAGATGGGTAGAGCTCGGAGTGAGATCGGACGGTCCTCGTTTTTCCTGTTCTTTCAAATGAGAGCCGTTGGATTCCACGCCTGGGAAATTTTCCGTACAATTGTTACCCTTGTCCGCATTGACCTTAATGCCCCTTGACTTGGGTACTGAAAAAGGACGAGCGAGCCCTACTTACCAGTTCCCCCTAACCGGCGTCATTAACGTTTGATCCTGTGGACCCTGCATTGTCAAGGGAATAACCCGCTCTTGAGTCTGTATTAAGTGCATCATCGTACATGTAAAATTTTTACAAATTGTAAGAACCCACTTTATATAATTCAAGTCTTGAGTCTAGCGATCCCGATTAATAAAATTCAACATCGATGAATTTATTATTATAAATGACTAATATCTGATATAGTTAATTTAAATGAAAATCAATCCAGCTACAATAATTCATATTTCCATTTAAATAGTTTTTATTTGGATGCTGTTAACTAGAAATGAATAAGCGCCTGTTATTCTATCCTAAACACAGTATAATCAGAAGGGCGTTAATGTCATTTGAATATCAAATGCCGAACTGCCGGGAAGTATGCGGGTCAGTAAGCGAGGGGGGCGGAGTTGTAAATTCAGGCCCCCAGGGAGTTGAGAGATATTCCATGTTACTCGCAGTTTACGTCAGTCAAACAGGAGCAACCTATTTACATCGTACATGCTCAGGAGGCGCGTGGAGTGAGCCGCCCTGTTACCAGCACGATAGATTGCCACATGATGTCGTATCGACGAAACTAAGATTACACCGAACTTCAGATAATTCAAGAACCGTATGGGAGTGCGGCCTACGCTCCGACGGACGCGAGTGGGGTGAGGGGGACAGAGGTTGTCGCGGCAGAGCACATGTGAGGGGGTGAGGTGACATGTGACCTGCCAGCACATCCCATCCATTTGCCGGGAAGATCCCACCCCGGTCTAAATAAATCTTGATCTGACCGTCCTAGCCATATTTAAGTATTCGTCACTCAGAGTGTAATGTACAGTCGGGTCATAATTTTAAAAAAAATTCTCGACCCGATTCGAGTATCGATCATAGGATCATTCGCCTGAAGATTTAGTGAAAGATCCATTAGACTAATCTCGAATTAGTTATATTCAATTTTTTCTTTACTTACCATCTAATATTTAGAAAATTAATAGTTTGCCCTAATTTACTCAATTTCAAATTGGGCCGGTTTTAGCTTCGGGTGCAGTGAAATTTTAAATTGGTATCAAAGACGGTTATTATCTGAGCTCGTATCCCGTCATACCCAATTACGAAAATCATTATATCATTTAAAAGCATTGTATTAGAAGGAAAATGTTTGGCTCATGGCTAGTGAACCGAACACGGAGTAGAGTCCAGCTCGGATTAAGTTGTTAGCCCGAAGACGAAAGGGAAAACGTATCTTGCAATCAATCGTCCCCTCTCGGCCGATTACAAAAAAGAAATCAGACTTGAGGTCAGTAGTCGAGTGCCGATGTAATCCTCACGTCACATTATTATAAAATTAAACACCGGAGGGCAGTTTGAACGTTCAACTGCCAACTTATTGAGTTAATGATTTTTTTCCAAAAGAAAAAAAAAAGTGAGCAGTCCTCTTTCGCATTGATGCTTTCTTGGTTTATGGTTTAAGCATCCGGGGAGGAAGACGATATATGGTGATGACGGTCCAACCGCAGTGATTGGTCGCGTCCATCTTCATCAATCCGCTTCATCAAACATCAAACCTAAGCCACCCCTTACGATTGCGAGATGAGCAACACGTCAACCAGACACGTGTTTTGATCGTACCGCCGGTTGGGAGATTCGGTTAGCCGAGTCAGCCAGTAGAATGTGGGCTGCGCCCGATCCACCCGTCTCGGGCTCATGGGCCGCTGCATTCCAGTTCGGCCCTTTTTGCTCTTCCTCTCCTCCGGCCGGCTTTTCCGTTGTTTTCAATTCATTCACTCTTTTTTTTTTTGGATAATTTTCATTCATTCACAGATTTTAACAAACGAGAATCGGAACCGCTTTTGCCAGAGGCTGAACTCTTCGGTCAGAATCGGGGACGAGACAATTATCCACCAAGAAGGGGATCGGGATCAGCCCGGATTTGCTCGACGGGAGCAGACTCGTAATCGTGTGGATCGTCAACAGCTGACACGGAAATATAGTTACTCTAGACAAAGAGACCTGCTTGATGCAGTTCCATCATTTTCTTCATATGAGATCAAGAATTCTGAAGTTATTATTGGTATTATGACTCATCATACCTTTCAGTCTAACCTTCCTTTTACTTTTTTTTTTTTAACTGAGTGAATTTTATTCCAATTGAAAAAATGAATTAACTCGTGGATTTTTTTTTCATTTTTGGGTATGGAAATATGTTGTATGCTACTGTAAAAAAAAGAGTGGAATAAGAAATGCGAGAAATTTTACCGATGAGATTAAATTTAAAATTTCTAGATAAAAAAAGAGGACGGTGCCAACTCCGCTTAATCTTCTTTCTGAAAATTGCATTGTCGATAACGTCTTTCAGTTTTCATCTTTCTTCCCGTGGGTCCCACACGTCACAGACTTGACCTGATATGATGCTCGAGGCTTGTAATATAAATTATCATCCATACCGTTGTTGTTGGAACGTTGATCAGATAATAAAAATAATTATAAATTATTTAAAAAATTTAAATTATATTATTTAACACGAGCTATATGTACGATCGCTAAATTTATAATGCAGCTTCTAGATGAAGAATTATGAACCCGAGTTGGCCATGGTTACAAATATATTTATATGCCGTGGACACGTACATCTATCAATATTATATATATATATATATATGCGCGCGGGGGCATGTATGCATGTACAAGTTGGAAAGATGGACCTACCCTACCCATGTGAATGTCCTGTACACATTTCATCGAACCATCTCACGACTCTCTCCCCCCTCTCAACTTTAGTCTTTATCATATTCATGTTGCACGTAAGGGATTCTCCCCGGAAGGAACATGCTCGGAGGACATTCCAAATGTGTCTGAAAAACTCTTGTACAAAGCAGGTGCATCACGTGAGAGCGCTTATCAAGTGAGCACTGCAACGATAATAATTATAAGTTCGATGCATCTTCGCTCGGTGTCCCGAGAAGCTACGAGCTTAAGATCGGAAACGGAGCTGTAAGCAACAGCTAGTCGTCGATCGGAACACGCGAATCGTGCAGACCCGATCGCTTCGAGCACCGAGTCCTGAGATTCCATTGCCAACCGGACGACTTTTTGACGAGCGCTTTATGAATCAACATATGACAGTGTCTTCGACTGTTGAATACAATCATTAGGGACGGACAGGCGAGCGAATTACGCAATGTCAGCCACCGATTGCTCCCCACCCACAACAAATTATTACAAAAATTAAATATAAATTCGATTAATTAAATAATTTAGCTTTCTCCTACCTTATCTTAGAAGTCCAAAAGTGCCTATTTTAATTCAAAGGCGTGTGCATATAGCCGTTTTCATCTCTAATACGACAATAGACCCCGTCGCTTCAACCAAAAGGTTGCTGTGCCCACACACGGTCTCATCTTGCAATGACAGGTAATTACGAAGACGACCTTCGAGTTCAGGATTCTTAATTTTGGGTCGACATTGATGTTATTGAACTAAAATGTTCTTTATTTATGTACAGTTTATTTAGTTGCATGGAAATTAACAAAAATTATATAAGCAAAATCGTCGGGAAAACATTTGTCGTATGTTAAGCCAAAGTATATCATTAAGGGATTGGACGTAACATCAATTTGATGATTCGTGCAGAGAGTAAAAGGACGCGGAGATTCCAGCGATAAAAATCGAATTTGATGAGATGTGATTCTATTTCAAACAAGGGTGGATACTTTGACCTTATCTCATTCTCTTTTAAGAACTTTCAGTTCGTAAATGCAAAAATTGTCAATTTTTTTTCTTTTTCTAGGGGGAGACGGGCCCACTTGATTGGAGCTTGGCCCACGTGTCCTCCTTCTGATGGACAGCATGAGTCCCATCCCAACTGGCAGGGGATCTTCTCCATTTCGCCAATGATATTTCAGCTCATCGGCAGGAGCAAGTCTCATTGTTTGATAAATTTAAGGACTGTGGAATCTTCTAGATTGTTTCTTTTGAAAAAAATATGAACACTTTTAATTTTTAATTTTTCACGTTTTCATTAATTTTATTTTAAATCTTTATTTTATGTGATTTATGTTTTCAATTTTTTAAATTTTTTTCACTTTGTCCTTACAGTTACTTTTTCCATATGAAAAAGAATATTTCATTAAAAAATTATTTTTTAACAAAAACATTTTTTAAAAAAGTATATTTCGTCCATGATTAAGAGAATATTCCTTACTATATGTCTATTCTAAAATTAGAACACGTTTTTTCAGAATGTGTCACGATTTTATAATGATGTTAATTATCAATCGATTTTTAATCGAGAATGTATCTTAATTTTAAAGAAAATATGACTATTAGTAAACTCTATAAATTCTTTTCATTTTCATTTATTTTTTACCTTTTTCTTTATTTTTTGAAAAATATTTTTATTAAAAATAATTCTTGAATGAAAAAAGTAACGTTAAAATCAGCATGACAAAAATTTAAAAAATTAGTGATGTAAAAAAAAGGTATAGAATAAAAATAATAAAAGTATAAAAAAATTAAGAATTAAAAGTATCTTTTCAAGACTTCTTCATTTACCTTGTCCTTGATTTCTCACACAAAAGGTTTACTAATTAAATCGGGTTAAGGTCCACATAATTCATACATACATAGATTTTTTATTCCAATTATGCGATATCTAAAAAATAAATATAATGCATCTTAATTAATTAAAATTTGAGCTGGATCGATCGATTAAGAGATAAAAACCTCAGGTTCGATATGTTATTATACAAAATGAAAAAACAAATCACTTCAATTAATTTATCTATCTATACATATATATATAATATTATTATAGGCAAATGTTTACGAAATTTAGTGTCTTCTTTATTTTTCATTTTTGTTCATAACGTAACTTATATTTTAAATTTTTAACATGCATATAATTTATAGATTAATAATAAAATAATAATTTCAGTCTATACCAATGATTTTTAATAGTAAGAATCTTTCGTTAACTGCTTAGATTCTCTCATATCACTCTGTATTTATAATTATAGCTGTAAAAATAAGCCACATTTTCTGAACAAATAATTTGAAATTATAAAATTAAAATAATATATTACTGACAATGCTTTGCTCACCACTGTAAGTTAATGAATTTTAAATAAATCAAATTACAATAAGTTATAAATAAATGATCCGATAATATAAATTCATCCCGATATATTTTTTTATTTTTTTTATTTTTTTCAGTGCGTAGTACATGTTTGTACCTAGTATTAATATAATATAGGAGAAAATAAATATTTTTAATAATTTTTTTCAGCTAAAATGACATCTGGGGAGAGAAATAAATTCCCCACAGGCTAACTGGAATAAGTTAGATAGTGATAGCTAGGAGAACTCATGCACGCGAATGCTGCTGCTGTTGCTGTTTTTATGTGTGCATGCACTGTCCCTAACGTGGACCCATCCTTCTCCAGTGTCACAATCGTAATTCACATGGCACCGTCCGAGGTTTCCTCTGTATCCCCTGTGCATGCAACCAAACCCACCCTGCCAACAATATATCCACTTATCCGGGGACCCCAGTGTAATTTCATATTTCCGTGATATTTTTAATATATCATTCACGAATTCTTTTTTATAATATTAATATATAATTAATTATTCTTTGTAATTTTTTGGCCAAATTTTTTTCTTTTTGTAATTTAAGAAGTCGTTTTCCATTTCCATCCAGCCAACCATCGTTAGTCCTAACCGACGACCCCGCGAACGGTAGTCTTTCAGATGACCAACGAGCCAATGCTCCCACGCGCCTCCTCCACGCGCGGGCAGACCAGGCACCGCGCGCATGTGGAGCAGGACAGTCCTTCGCGTCCCGGGGAGCGAGTAAGCGGGGCCCACGTGCTCTCGTGGGACCCACGGCGTGGAGGCTAGCAATCTCCTTCTCCCCTTCATCCCGTTTTCTTCCGCCATTTCAGCCCCCTTTGAAGAAAGGCTTGCCAGCAGAGCAGAGGTCATTATGACGCAGACAGGGGAAATTCAGATAAAGAAAAAGACCTACTAGGAAAAAAAAGAAAAAAAAAGGCCAGAGAGTGAGGAAAAAAGTTATCATATCTTACTAATTATTTTAATTAATATTAATTATAATAAATATTTAAATAATTAATACTTATTTTTATTTCGTAATAAGATATAATCATTTAAAAATTTCTCTAGAGTGATAGAGGGTAGGAAAAAGAAGAGAGAAAAATGAGAGCTTTCGAGTCGTTGAGAGGGGAGACAGGAGGTCAGAGCGGGGCTGGGGGCTGAGCTTTCTTCACCACCCCCTCCTTTTTGCCCTTTTAAAAAAGGAAAGCTGAAGCTATGCCTTAGACTCTCCTCCAGTTATTTCTTAACCCCCTTCTCTCTCACTCTCTCTAGCGTGGCAGAGGAGAGGAATGTTTTAGCACTGTTTACGGGGCTTGCCGGGTCAGCTCAGAGATTGCTTCTTGGTGGTGTTATGTAAGTTGGGATTTTTTTCTTCTTTTGGTATAAATTACCGGCTACGTTGATTGTTTTTATTTTCCCTTTTCTGGGTTTTTGTGTTCTCAACTGCCGGATCTTTGCTGCATTTTGGGGGCTTTCTTGTTCTTATTCTTCTTCCATTTGATTGATGTCCCGTGTTTTTTTTTGCTTAGCTAGTACTTATTGAAATTTTCTGACAAAGCAGATAATATACATGACAACGTTAGGCACAGATAGCGGAAGAAACATTTTAGGGTCAGTAGAAGAAAGTGAAAAGAGCCTTAAATGTTGTTGTGTGTAGAAGTCTCTGTAACTGGTGGTGGTTCTAAAGTCCTTACTTACTTTGAGTTGTTCTCTGGCTGAAGTACTCATTCGAGTCTCGTCCAATCTCACGAGTAAAGTAATTAT
This sequence comes from Lagerstroemia speciosa, assembly GCA_037672795.1. Classification (NCBI taxonomy): domain Eukaryota; kingdom Viridiplantae; phylum Streptophyta; class Magnoliopsida; order Myrtales; family Lythraceae; genus Lagerstroemia; species Lagerstroemia speciosa. The sequence goes on from CM075288.1 coordinate 5,779,614, forward strand.
AGCTGTTTTAAGCTTCATCATGTTGATGGAGTGATTGGGTAACGCCGTTAGCTCTTTTCTTGGCATCATAATTGTTGCATGCTTCTGGTGTCACCCACCACCAAAGCTGGACATTGACCACTCTCCAGTCTTTTCTGGGTGAGTTTTAGATGTCTTTCTGACTTCCCCATTTGGATGGGTTTGTTTTCCTGTAACATTCAGATTTAGGAGAGCCCTTCTTCTCTGTTAAGCCTAGATTGCTTTCTACTTGTTCCTATGAGGTGATCTGGCATCATTTGTAGAATCTGTCTGTTCATGTTAGTTGTTCCAAACGGCATTGCTTTACTACTTACTGATGTCATCTACTGCAAATGCTATCTATCTCTCTTTCCCTCTCTGGGTTTTCCCCTTTCCTTTGTATAAACCTACTATTCAATCCAGAAGGAAGTGTAAAGTACAAACAAGTGAGGTAACTTGCATTTAGTTAATGGAGGATCTCAGGTTCTTGATGTACATAAGTAAATGAAGAATTCTGATGCTTATCTTACTTTGTATCCTTTTTTTTCTCTTGTTGCTTTCATGGGTTCCTGTCCAATATTTGACGAGTCCTGATTATTCATCTGTCTGGTCAGATGCTTATCTAAATAATGACAAAAGTAAGCCCCGAACTGGGAGAGGCTATGCAGACTGAAGCAGTGCTGCCAGTTTCAGCTGATGTGAGCTTTGCCTCCAATTGCTTTCCAAAGTATAAGCTGGGGCCAGATAATCAGATTCTTGAAGAGCTGAAGGAGGAGGACAAGGGCCCCTCCTTGAAGGAAGTGGTTGAGCGGGAAACAGCCAATCTCTCAGAGCAGCACCAGCGTCTTTCTGTTCGTGATCTTGCCAGTAAATTTGACAAGAACCTGGCTGCAGCTGCAAAACTCTCTGATGAGGTTTCCGAATCTGCAGCCCAATTCTTTCTTTTTAAGACTATCTTGAAATGCAAATAGCATAACAGCTGTCTAATATATTATGTATGATCTTTAATATCTGGTTACCTTCATGCTGGCCGGAGCTTTTAGGAAAGTAGTTCGTTCGGTTTTGAGTTCAAGTAACATCCTTCAGGCGTACAATCGATGTCTTTTCCTATAACTGTCACTTCTATTTACACTTGTCAAGCAGCTTGGCTTGCACAAGAGAGTGAAGGGTATCCATGCTTGATATAGATTGCTGTGCACCTCTCTACTAGCTTAGGCTATTAGGAGGATCAGTTATCTAACAGTTTATTTTCCTAAGAATTCACCTTTATGAAGGTCATACACTCATTGAATGTTTGGTACATTGGCTGTATTCCTATCTCAGGCGAAGCTGAGGGAAGTGGCCTCCTTGGAAGGGCATGTGCTTCTAAAGAAGCTTAGAGATGCATTGGAAGCATTGAGAGGTCGATTGGCAGGGCGGAACAAGGAGGATGTGGAGAAAGCTATTTCCATGGTTTGTACTGGACACTTACGCTCTTCTGTGACTAATAATCAGTTCAACTTTGACTTTTACTATTTTGAATTGAATAGCCTAATAACCGAGGGCATTTTCCTGGGCTTTGTGTCTTTTAATCAATGATCGTATATAGTCTAACTATGGTTATGCTGCAGGTGGAGGCCTTGGCAGTTAAACTGACACAGAAAGAAGGAGAATTGATTCAAGAGAAGTTTGAAGTTAAAAAGTTGGTGACCTTCCTTAAACAGGTAAGCAAATGGATGTCAAATTATCGCCCCACATTTCATTGTGTACATTATCCATGAACTCTTGAATTATTAACTTGTTGCGCAGGAACTTTCCTGTCGTTCGTATTTGTACTCCTGTCCTTTCTCTTCGAGTGTTAACTCTTCCTCCTGTTCACTATTCCTTCTTCATTTAGAGATTTCAAATTTTACAGGCTTCAGAAGATGCCAAGAAGCTGGTGAGCCAAGAGAAATCTTTTGCCTGTGCTGAAATCGAGAGTGCTAGGGCCGTGGTCCAACGTTTTGGGGAGGCCCTTGAGGAGGAAGAAAGAAATTCTGAAACATCAAAGACACAGGTCTGTTCATGCATTATTCTAATGCATTTGCGTAAGAAGAAACTAGTAATTGCTATCATCTTAATGTAAATACTTGAGCATAGTTTTGCCAAATAATGAGATTGTGTGCAACACTCAGGGTTCTTTTGATCAATGGTGTTTAGGATGTAGAGGGACTGATAGAAGAGGTTCAAGAGGCTCGAAGAATCAAATTACTTCATCAGCCGAGCAAGGTGCATGTTCAATGAAGTGCAATTGACTTTTTTTTTTTTTTCTTTTTGATAGTGCTGAGATTTCTGCTTAATTTTTAACGGTATTAACCATTTTAATAAGGTTCTCTGATAATCCAATTCCTTTTTTTGGGCCACCCGACAATTATATTTCAGTGAAATAACTTCCTACTATTGGAATCGCACATATGTTACTGGTCTGGGATCTTTATAGAACTTGATGCAAGCAATGTCAAAAGTAATTTTTAACCATTTATATAAATGAATTTTATTACTGGCGTAGATGGTTCTTACCAAGGCTGAATCCTGCATTATGAGCATTATATTGTGGAACAGGTGATGGATATGGAGCACGAGCTTCGTGCATTGAGAATTCAAATCCGAGAGAAATCCATATTTTCTTTCAAGCTTCAGAAAGAGGTTCTTCTTCAAATGTTTTCTTCTGCAGATTTCAATTTATAAGCATGCACTTATAATAGTTTAACAAAAGGTTAGTCGTTTGTTAAACTTATGTTCAATTCCTTCTTCATTATTTACAGCTGACACTGAGCAAAAGGGCGGAGGAGAACAGATCCCGGTTTTATGTTCTAGATGGTTCCGAGAGGCTGGGTTCCGTTTTGCATATTCGCCCTTGCTCGGACGATGCTCCTCCACTTTCCAAGTGCTCATTCCAATGGTATCGGAACTCATCTGAAGGGAGCCATCGGGATGTCATCTCAGGTGCCTGATATGATATCTTATTCATCTGGACTATTATTTGACTTATCTAAACTGCTTGATATAGCGCCCTTTTGGTTCAATTTTAGATAAAGCAAGAAATATTCAAAGAAAAATATAAAATCCAGTTAGTGAAGTGAAAAGCTCCTCATGGGATGCATTCTCTTTATCAGGTGCCGATAGACCTAGTTATGCACCCGAGCCCTTAGATGTGGGACGGATCTTGCAAGCTGAAATCACCGTAAACGGTCAAAAGGATACCGTGACAACTGTCGGTCCTGTTGATTCTGGTACCTGATCATATATCACGCACTCTCTTTCTTTCTTGATTTTTTGTAAAATGAGACTGGTGGAATTTTCCAACAGTTGCAGAACTGGAGAGCCATGTAGAATCACTGACGCGAAAATCAAATTCCGAATTTAGTGTACGTCCTTTCCACTCCTTTGAAGAAGTTTCTCTTTGCAGACTCTGTTCTGACATGGCAGACATCAATAATTAACCATCGGTATGTTGTTTACATCTCATAGGTAACTATCTCCCAGATGAATGGTCAAGATCATTCATCGAATTCCACTCACGTATTTCATGTGGGTAAGATGAGGGTGAAGCTTAGCAGAGGATGGATCACCAAAGCTCGAGAAATTTACTCGAATTCGATGCAGGTAACACCACAGCAAATTTCTTGATCTGTGTTAAATATTAAATATGCTGCCCTGTTTAAATATTAGCATCAGTTTGCAAATGATATCAGAAACTTGGCTCAAATGTGTACATGCACCTTATCTGCCTCCATTTAATTAGTCTTTTGAGCCGGATCTTCATTGTCCCTGCATCCCATGACAGAGGCACTGCAAACAATGAATTAATATATTTTCCTGCCCTCATCTCCAAGCTGCTGTGTGTTAGATCGGATGTATATTATCATACCGTCAGTCCAAGTTGCTACTTTTTTTAGAACAGTTGGCAAGTGACCTCATAAAATTCACATTTTTTGCTAGTTTTTAATGTAAACCTTCCTATCCTTTCGAGTTGGGTGAGGACTTGGAGGGATTGCTTTTAGCCTTTTCTTGACACGTATTCGCTGAATTCTAGTTATGTGGAGTTCGAAGCGATATCACTGTTGCAGCAAAAGGACTGTTCTGGCAAGCAAGGAAAGGGCTATCATTCATATTGACTTTCGAATCAGAGCGTGACCGGAATGCTGCCATAATGCTGGCCCGGAGATATGCTCTTGATTGCAACGTAAGTATCAAAAACCCAACATGGATAAGCACTTCCTCTAGAAGTCTGGAGATTCTTGCAAGTGCCCTTCTAACTAAACAGGCTACGTTGTCCTCCAATGGCAGGTCGTGCTCGCAGGACCCGACGATATAATCTGAAACCCGGCCCTAGCTGACTGGTTTTCATACTGAATAGTGTCTGGCGATTGATTTGTTTGGTTAGTTTGTGAGTTAGTGTGTGAGTTAGTGTGTGAACTTGGTGTGACGACAACACAGAAGGCGGTCGAATGCATCGCTGTTTCGTATCGAGGGATTGTGCCATTGATTCCACTGATTTCCTTGGGGGAGTGTTGCTTTAGGCATCAGTTTTTTGGTCTTGCCTAATCATCATCTGCTGTCAACAAAGCTTGGATATATATGATTTGATTAAATCTGATGTGGTTCTTTGAAGAAGATGAGTTTTCCCTTTTCCTGTCTTCATTATACATCGTTTCCTTGCTGCAAATACGACAAGCCGTGGAGACCATGCATCGAATACTTGGAACATGGATATGTTATTAGCACGAGCCATTTAGTTAAAATGATTTGACGTCTCTTTTTTTTAGACAAAAGCTAGAATTTAACAGAGAAAATTTACGATTGGAAGAAGATAAAGGGATAAAAAAGGAAGAATAAATGCAGAGTGAATGTAAGAAGATAAGAACCTTTTGAGGTCAAGAGTCAACCCCACTAACTTACCACACACTCTTATGGCCACAAAATCTAATCAAAGGGCAATGAGGCAAGTTGGGGCCCCCCCTAAAGAATTATTGTCCGTTTCTTTTTTATTATTCTTAAAGATAAGAATGATCTGTTAAATCAACCCCTTTTTTTTGTTTTTTTAAACTATAAAATACATAACAAATAATTAATAACTCTTATTTCAAGAAATGGACAAAAAAGAAAGTTGTCGCCTTCTCACTTGGGGGTGCTTAGTCTTCAATTAATCTTGCACTATTCCATATCACCGTAACGGGACTATGATTATTCCTATTTGAGACGGTTCAGTTTCTCCATTGCATTTTGTCTGCGACGATTTTTTTCTAGCAATTTATGGCACGGGAGTAGCCCACAGCAAATGTGTCCGGCGGATCAGTGCGAAACCGAACAAAACGCCCCCGACAAGTTGGGTTGATCTTTTACTTAGTTGAGCATGATGTAGTGATGTTATGTCTTGTTTGGCCAAAAGGAGAATAATTGCTTCTCAGATAGGAAAAGGAACATCCCAGTTTAGGGACCTGACTGGTTCCTTAATTAGAATATATATTTCTTAAACATCCCATGATCCGTTTATTTGACCTAAGACTTCGTGTTTTTTTCCTCCTTCGAAAGCGTGCGCGTTACCCTCGACGTGCGATCGATAGATAGGTCTTAGTTCGGTCTCGTTAACAGACCCACCCACCAAAAAGGGCCGCTGATGAGAATCGGAATTGGGAGGAGTCGGACGATGTCACTGCATCAGTTGCATTCTCGAGAAGGTTAGGCTTCTGATTGGTCAGCGGTGGACCGATAAAGCCTTTTAAATATGCGGGGATTCACGACTTTCGGTGCTTCATCCGATTAAGACTGTAATTAACAGATAAACCAATGAGTTTAATGGGCTGTTTGTTTAAATTGATCTCTTTTGATACTGATTCTCATATGAGCTCATACCCCTGCTGGCCCTGGGCCCCACGCGCGCTTCTGATTCCGGGAATTGGTTAGTGACACGAAATCTAATCAATCGACCACACAATTTCATCGGAGAAAAAATCTCTTCTTTTTATTGGTGCACGCATTCCAATGAACAGGAGATTGGCTCAGGTGATTGGAGATTTTTTTAAAAAAAAAATTGTTAATGAAATAATTTACAATAAGTAAGAGAAATTTTACTTCTCAGTGCACCCAAAGGGATGCATGCAGAGAAGAAGACATCGGGATGATATTTTTTTTTTCAGATTAGATCAGACCCAAATATCCCGGGGGGAAAATCCATTCCCAGATCAGTTTATTTAATTAATGTAATAAATTAAAAGAGAGAGAGAGAGAGACGGAGAAATTCAGGATAGCCATGAGGTATGAGCTGAGAGGCATAGCAAAAGCTGAAAAGAAGAAAACAAGATCCGCCTCGATCCTCCCCCCACCTTCACTCTGACAGCTCCGACGGCTCCCCGCCTCCGCCGTCTCCGCCGCCCGGTCGTCGTCCTTCCGGGAGAGGGACGGAGGAGGAGGAGGGGTCATGCCAAAGGTTGAATCTTTAGTCATTCTCTTGGGCTGAGCTCGACTGCCCAGTTCTTTCTTCTGTTAAAGGTTTCCCCTTTTCTCCTCTCTGTTGTCGATATCACACCCCCGCCCACACACACACACCTTTCCCGTTTGTCTGTCCGAAATCAGCCTCTCCCACACTGTCCCAAAAGGCAAGGCAGAACAGTGGAAACTGGGCACTGTCTGAACATTTTGACAATGAGGGAATCCGATGATTCTAGCAATAATTGGTTCTCCAAGTGGGAGGACGAGCTCCCTCCCCCTGACGAGCTCATCCCCCTCTCTCAATCCCTCATCACTCCCGACCTCGCCCTCGCCTTCGATATCTCCACCAACCTCTCCCTCCAGCCCTCCCCCACTCCTCCTCCCCCCAGGCCGTCAAATCACCTGCCGCCGCCTCCTCCGCCGGCTGCCCAGCCCGACTTCGCTGACAGCAGCGCCGAGCTGGGCTCCAGCGGGGACGAGCCCGCCCGCACCCTCAAGCGGCCCCGGCTCGTCTGGACCCCGCAGCTCCACAAGCGGTTCGTTGACGCGGTGGCTCAGCTCGGCATAAAGAATGCCGTCCCCAAGACCATAATGCAGCTGATGAGCGTGGACGGGTTGACCCGGGAGAATGTGGCCAGCCACCTGCAGAAGTACCGCCTCTATCTAAAGAGGATGCAGGGGCTCTCTGCAGGCTGTGGCAGCGGCAACGGCGGCGGCGGAGGAGGTGGGCTGGCTGCTCCTGGTGGCGATCCCGCCACAGACCACCTGTTTGCTAGCTCCCCGGTGCCGCCCCATTTCTTGCATCCGGTCCGGCCAAACTCGGACCACTACCTGCCGTTTGTGCCAGTCCCCGCCTTGCAGCACCACCAGATGGCCGCTGTGTCGGCCCATCCCGTGCTGCAGCCACCATACCATCGGCCAGTCGGGCAATTCGGGTCACCGCCGAACGGGCAGTTTGACCATCCTTTCCTGTCCAGGCCTGGGCAGCCGGTACATAGGATCGGAGCTCCGATTCAAGGTCAACCGCAGTCTTATGGAGAAGACTTGGATTCCGCTGGTGCAAATGGAGGCAGGAGGGTCCTCACTCTCTTCCCCACAGGGGATGATTAAATTCCGGTAAAAAGCTGCCGCCTTCTTTAATCTTTCTAAAATTAAAATCGTCTCCATTAGGTTCCGGGTCATTGTTCGTGATGATCATCCTAGAGCTGATGATTTAGCGTAGCCTCTTCAGTTTCCTTTTTTCCTCAATTACTTAGATTTTATTGGATCATCTGTTAAGTGGTCTTATTCTGAAACCATCATGAGCCTTCATCCGACAAGCTTGTCCTGATGATGATGCATGCTTCGCTTCCTTAGTTGGGTCTCTTAGATCCTTCCTATTGCACCATGGAACTAGTGGGCAACCAATCCTGTGTTCACAAGTAATTACCGAATCAGAGAATGTAAGTTAATAGTACCGAATCTCTATACCTTGTAGGCTTTACTCCGACCGGCAGTGTGTATCTTCACAACAGAGCTTTCTACTGGGAAGCTGGAGTCCCCACCATTTCTAATGCCAGAGCCATTGAGGGTTCCCCTGAAGACAGTGACAACAGTAACAGGTAAGCGGACTGCTATTGTTTGTACTCTCTGAAAAATTCACGTCCGATGTTCGTAGTAATTATCGATGCCCTGCTTGCAATGACAAGCAGCTTCCTTTGTTCATGTTTTCTCTACTTGTTAGCGGTCGTGTAGTTGGTCAGGTGCCTGTACTTGTACATCGTGCAATGCCGTAGCAACTCTAAGCCCCATTTTTTAGGGGGAATAGCAAAGGATTCTGTTCCGGTTAGGACACTGAGGATTGCTGCAGCACTCCATCTAAGTGTTTCTCGAAATCATAAGTTGACCTGGTCGCGTTATGCGGATCGAGTTCTCTTCTTCGATGCCAGATCCTGTTCTTGAACTGCTATTACTCTGTTTACATATTTAATGACTGAAAACAAGATTCGTCCGAATAATGTGTAGCTATGCTCTGTTCGAATCTTATCTCATCCTTCGTCTTACAACTCTCCCGGAATCTCATCACTCCAATTGCCCCGTTCTTTATCCCCCTATCACTCATTCATTTGCTTCGGTAGTATCGATTTCGCATACCTCTTGTGAGTTCCATGTCATTTTTTCTCTTATAGGCTTTTCTTCCAGGTAGTTAATGTTCTTGTGCTCTTGAGTAGAGACATCTGCACTGCCAGTGAGTTTGGCATGTGAATTTTCAAGCACCACCTCTTCCTCTCGTGTTTATTCGGCACGAATAGTTACTCGCCGTTTGAGTCTACGAACCCCGGAATCTCGGATTAACTATTTTGATAGCAGTTTCCGACCTTCCTGTTGACCTACTCCCCCCGTTCACCCGACATGGATTTTCGGTTGTTGGGTCATTGTTTTGCAAGCAAGGTAACTTCCACATCATGACTTGCCCAAACTTTTTCGGTTTCAGATGAAGGATCTTGATCTCATGATGTACTAGGAAAGGCAGTTGAGGGGTCGATGTCAGATCATAGGTGGGCATCTAAGGATGTTTCAGAAATGGATGTTATCAATAACAATAGTATATGTACAATACCATGGTCGGTCACTCAAAAACACTACCTTATATACTCTTAAAATCACTGGACCTCACATACGTACACTCAAGATCTCATCTTTGTATATCCAATGTGAGGTCACGGGACGTGAGAAGTACAGTCTCTGCAATACTATTAGGAATCAAATCAAGTAACTCTTAATCCCGATTTGAAAGAGATATCAAATACATTGAACTTATTTCTTTCCTGTCACGTTTCATAATAAATCGTAGATATCCCCATTCCAAGATATTGGAAGACACCCTGGATCTCACCCAATCATCACATTTCACAACTATAATCATCCCATTATTTTATCGGTCTGCCATCTGTCAGTCCGTTATGAACAATATAAGATTGATAAAGAAAGAAGCAATGGGCAAAATTCTCTTTATCCCCAGGGTCACTCATTAGGGACAGACATGGATGGATCCAGTTTGGGTCGATTCTTTTTAGTTCTTGTACTTGGGTTATGCTCAAAAAATTGAACCTGAAAGAATCTTGTCCAATAAATACTTTTATTTTCAGTAATGCACGTCCCTCTTCTATAACATCTCGATGAGGGTACATACATGCACCAACCTCCCTCGATCAGCAACATCTCCGAGGGAGGTTTTGAATCCCATTGTGCCATGTGATCAAATGTTTCAGATCAGGCCACTATCCAGCACATGTGCATGAATGGCGTTGTTAGAATATGCCCTTGAATCTTGCATCGCGGATTTGAAGCACGTGCTCACTGCGCGACTGCCACCCATGGAAAAAAAACATGTTTTTAAATCCCTTTAAAGGACTTCTAAGAGAGAAATTGAAGCAAGCAGCCGGAAAATCTCTCTTGTACTTGCCGAAGCAATGAATCAGAAGACACTGTCCCCTTGTCCCTTCACATTAGAGCAATTTGATTACTTCCTTCTTCTTTTTTTCTACTCACTATATGGGGGAAAAAAAAAACACACCTTTGAAATTACCCTATTTCTTCCCATATGAATTGTAAACTTTCCAAACTTAGTGGATGAAGCAAGTCAGCACTGTGAGAGGCAAATTGCTAGATTAATTCACCAGAACTGAATTTTGTGATACCTACTTCCAGCATCGGGGCGATTGGATTCCCATCCATGTCACAGATTGCTGGGAGCTCGTTGCGGTGCTTCACCCTCTGTTCATAACTTCATATAATACGATTCGGACAAGGAAACCTTACTGCAATTACGAGATCTTGTTAGGAGACGAGTGGCAATATCCAGAATCATGACATCAAATAGATCAAGTGGTTGGTACGGAGGTAGACTTCTAAAAGCAAGATGTTCTTCCAAAGGGAAGCATGATATATAGCTCACCATCTTACATAGTAATAAATCTCCTTTTATCATGCCTTCTCATCTCCCTCTGGAGAAATGGTCTAACAAGTTAATTCCCCCGCTCTTCAAAGTACAATAAGATAGTAAGATTGCAACAGCAGCAACCGTGTCATCAGAGATTTTCACTGATAGTATCATAATGTGCGAAGAAATTCAGCAGTTTTCTTCTCTTTGAAAAGTCTGGCCTAAGAGCTCACACCTGGAAGGATTCGAGCATTGCTTTTAGGGTCTTTTCATACGCTTGCCACTGTTTATCATTTGCACTTGCAACAAATAAGACCACGGTGCTACCCTTTGCCGTAGCCTTCGCAAGATTGTGAGTACCTGTCAGAGCATATGGAGTCTCCAACACGTACTTGTAATACTGCAGACACCAATGGAGAACATTCTTTAATTACTGGGCTGCTGTAAAAGAAACCAAGAAAGCCAGCATTTTCCTAAAGCTACCAGTTACGTGTATATTCTGTCAAGGGTTGGTTATCCTTATTCTCTTACCGGCCATGCATGGCCCACTAGGCAAGTTAACTGAGAAAGTTCGTCCTAGGTTGTAATCCTAGGGATGGATTAAGTTTTGATGAAAATGATTAGTGACAAAAAGAATCAGCGAGTGCCACGATACCGTTTGATCACCAAGCTTCTCAACTGATGCTTCAATGAGCTCATCTGGGTCGAACGTATTTCCTGTTACGAAAGGGCCGAGAGAGGCAATCAGCTTCTCCGGGCTGCCGATTTCCTCGATGGTTGCATTTGGTTTGTTTGTGAGTCGGATGAGCGGGGAAGCCACTACCTGTACTTTCCCTTGCTTCTCGTCCTCAAACTTCACTTCCACCCAAGGTTCCGCGCACTTTGGTTGGCAGTAATTTCCAGATAAGATGTTTGCCACTCTTGCCTGTTTCCAAGTCGGCGGGAGGATGAACTGGTACGGCTCAACATTCCCTGCAACCCCACTAAATTTCAAGTATCATTAGCGTATACAATTTTATAGAACTGTCAAAGGGACACAGTTATCCTGGTCTCACAATCTTAATGGCCACTTCAATGAAACGGATAATCTCCAAAACCCATGTTTAGGAAGAAGAAACAGTGACATAATGGCCACTTCATGCAGACTGACCAAGGGCTATAGCCGCTTAGTTCCAACGAAAGGCCATAATCTCATCAATTTCGCAGCTTAGAATCCAAGCAATGAACTATTACGAAAGTCGCTCAAAAGATAAATACATAGGCACGAGAAGAAGCAAATTACCAGCGCGAAGGGCCGGTGTGTCCCTCGGAGAGGCCTTGAAGAAGACGAAGGAAGGGTCGGAGGGAGAGGGCGGGAGATAAGATCCCACCTCCACCTCTTTAGCTTCGGATGTCGGCGGAGCGAGAGCTGCTCCCCATACCAGAGGAGCCAGAACGACTCCCTTCAGGAGCTGCCGTCGCCCGGGGCCGGGGATGGCAACGGGAACAGGCTCAGATCGGTTGCTGTCCTCACCGAATACGGCTCCGGTGACGGAGATTCTCAGCAGGGGACTCGAGAGTTTCGAGACCGACGGCAGTGGCGGAGGAAGGGGAGCTCGAGCCGTTGCCATTGCTGCAATCGCCATGTCATACGAAAATGACGGGGAGGATGAGGAAGGAAGGAAGGAAGAAGAAACTGACGGCGGGCGGTTGTTGGGCTCCCGCCCTTATCCCCTTCAGGATCGCATGGGGCCCACATCAATTATGGGCTCCTATTAGGTGAGGCCCATGGTCCTGTGCCCATTTAGAAGTAGTTGTTGCATCAAATCGGTCCATGAGCCTTGGAGGAGTTATGGGTCTGAAATTGGGCCGCGGGTGGTTAACCTTTGGGCCCTCATTAGGTAGGAGTTAAGTCCAGTTAATGGGCCGAGGCCCAAAAGCCCATCAAACCTAAATTCATAATATTAAAAAGTTTGATATTTTATTAAAAAAAATTCTACCATTTCGGGTAAAGACAAATTGCTCCCTTTCCATTTATGTGGAAAAACGACGCCGCACCACTAAACTGCAGTCAGCAGTGGGAGTCGCTTTTTTCTCTAATTAATTAATATTAATCTCACTAATTATTAAGAATTGATCGAATTCCTGAGATATTGTAAGAAAAAGCCACTATTGTACGATCAAATAGATACGTGGCAAGTGATCAAGCTATATGCAATATCATATAGAAATCAGTCCATGGGCCGGTTAGCGATGAGATTGATCAATGCTCACGTCCCTTGAGATCGAAATGCGTGGAATTGGAAAAGGATTTAGATTTAGCCAAATGTGAAAGCGGTGAAATATGAACTCATAAAATCTGTCATATCTTATCTTTGCTGTCTAGTACTACTGCCTACTGCTATATATGACTGACAAACAGGGATAGGATGTTTGTACTCTCAGTTAATGAATTATAGGAGTCTTTACGGCTCAATCTTTGAATCATTTAATAGCTTAATTGAAAAGTTCATAATCAACGTGCATACTAAAGAAGAGAAACCAACCACTTATAGTCATTTTCTTTCATGTCTGAACGGTTTAATGATTGGATCGTAGAATCTTTATTGATCGTATCATTGGAAATGGGCTACAGAGGGGAGGGAAGCTTGTACTATAATAGTGCAGTTGATGGGAGGCACTGTTTCGCATGCGCTCCGATGTCGTATGTGTCACTGTCTATAATCGGGTGTGACGTGTCACTAAAAAGCGGGCAGCTAACCGTTAGGAGTTCTAAACGGGTCTAAAATATCATGCAATGTGTATAAGGAAAGGAAAACTACATTGCAATCTTGCTCTGCAAATTATTCTGCCCTCATGGAAGTCTGTCACCCTATTCAGGGTGTTTGGCTTCTCCTTTCGCATTCGCCCGCCTCTGTCTTCTCCCTTCACTTGGATAAACTGCGAAGCAATCCCATGTTCTGTTAACTCAATCGAGCTCAAAATGAAAACCCATCTGAGAATCAAGGAATGAGGATGACCATAATAAGATCTACAGCGTGGTTGAGCAAGAACTGATTGCGGTTCGAGTGCTTAGATAGATGAAGTGGATGATCACATCCTGCAAACATACAGCTAGCACCTGTGTACTGGACGGTGCTGCGCTTCATCCACCAAGATCCACGAGACCAGACTTGAAGCAGAAGGAAAAGCTCACAAGACACGGCCTCTTCGCTCGGCTCATCCATATCCTTTCCCCTCCAAGTGAAACCATTATGCTTCCACTCTGCAGCAGAAACTTACCATGGCTTCCCAACAAGGACCTGCAATAACTCACTGGAACATATGCCGGAGCAAGAAATCACACACGGAAGACTTCATTTGAGCTACGAGAAACATACCGGTACACATAAGCATCATATGCCAGTGAACGCAAAGGCAAAGGCAGGGAACCTAATCCATGAATATGCCAATGGTGTGAGAGCAGAGCACTTCGAACGAATTCCATCTTCGCTTCTGAACCAAATGAGGGAATAGGGATAGTTACATTTTCCATCCAATTCCCTCAGCCACCCCAAAAGCATTCCCTTTACCGCCACTAAGATTTACCACAGCCCATCGTTGTTATTCAGCTCCCTGCAGTTGCTCTCCACTATCTACAATACCTGAAACAAAATGGGGAACCCACCCCACCAACTGCCTACCCATTTGCTGCCCTGTCCCATTGTATTCTCATTTACACGTCTGAAATGCAACATCCTATCTGGATATAGCTCAGCATCGGGGCCTATATATACGTGGCCTAGTCTCTACCTTTCTCACTCAGGAGTCACAAAACACAGCAGACAATTTTGAAGTGTTGTGTCCTTCCTCTATTTCCCTCCCAGCACTTCTCCTGTCCGTAAGAACCTCTATTGAGCTAGGAAGCAACATGAAGGCAACCCGGTGTTTAAGCAGTTTCCTGCAGAGGTCGAAGCCTTACATAGCTATGGTGTCTCTCCAGTTTGGTTATGCAGGGATGAACATCATCACCAAGGTTTCCCTCAACCAAGGAATGAGCCATTACGTGCTCGTCGTCTACCGGCATGCCTTTGCAACTGTTGTTATTGCTCCATTTGCCCTCGTTCTTGAAAGGTACCAGAACATCTGGCATTATTCTATGTGAGCGGGAACGCAGATTCTGACTGAAAAGACTGCATTTCTATAAATATACAGTGTTGTCTGCAGACTAATCTGACTGAAAACTCCTGCTTTCTTTCACAGAAAAGTGAGACCGAAGATGACATTTCTCGTATTCGTTCAGATCTTCATCCTGGGTCTTCTAGGGTATCCATCTCATATCTAGCTCCCAGAGAGTGCATAGTGTATACCCAACACATCATCAAACAGTTTCATGATCCATTTCTTAAACCTGTTTGCAGGCCAGTCATCGATCAGAACTTATATTATGCAGGGTTGAAGTTTACTTCACCAACCTTCTCCTGTGCCATGAGTAACATGCTCCCAGCGATGACATTTGTTATGGCAGTCCTTTGCCGGTACTTACATGAATCTTTTACAGTCCTCCCACGGATTGTGTTTGGCCTAGTATATACCGACTTAGCACATTTACGATCATGATCTGCTTAAAAACTAGGATGGAGAAATTGAACATGAAGAGAGTGAGATGCCAAGCAAAGGCGGCGGGAACTGCAGTGACGGTGGGAGGAGCTATGTTGATGACACTATACAAGGGCAATGTGATAAACTTCATGTGGTCGGGGCATGTCCAAGCTCACTATGGTCCCGAGGTCCCTGCTAATGCCACAGACAGGGACTGGGTTAAGGGCTCCATCCTCCTTATAATTGCCACCTTTGCATGGGCTTCTTTCTTCATCCTTCAGGTAACTAAGTGGGACTTGCAGTCTGTATTCAAAATTATCAACTGTGTCAGATATGTGTTTTGAAAAGACTAAGTTTGCAGGTGGTGACATTGAAGAGGTATTCGGCTCAGTTATCACTGACAACACTGGTGGTCTTCATGGGCACCTTACAGTCCATCGCAGTCACCTTTGTTATGGAACATAAAGCATCTGTCTGGTCCGTTGGCTGGGACATGAATCTTCTTGCTGCTGCCTATGCTGTAAGATTCTCTTACCAATCAACCATCTGATATTTTAAGAGTCCAGACTGAAACTGATGTTAGTTTCGGATCTTTTTTCGTGCAGGGAATAGTGTCCTCAAGCATAGCATACTACGTCCAGGGGCTTGTCATGCAGAAGAGGGGCCCGGTCTTTGTGACAGCTTTCAGCCCTCTGATGATGATCATAGTTGCAATCATGGGTTCCTCCATACTAGCAGAGAAGATCTATGTTGGAGGGTATGATTTCCACCCTGTCTCGCTCAGCATTCACCTAAGCAAAATAAATAGGTGCAATCTCCTATTGTTTTGGTTAAGGCTAACATGCTTGTTCCCATTCACAGTGTTCTTGGAGCTGTCTTAATAGTGGTGGGACTGTACGCTGTCCTGTGGGGAAAATATAAGGAATTCAAAGAGAAGGAAGCTGTGCAGATCATTCCTGAGGCAATCAAGGGAACTAACACAGATAAAGATACCGACATCGAGATGCAAAAAGACCTAACTGCCCCTTCATCGATGGTGGCAGTGGCTCTTACCCTTCCAGTTGAACAGCTTCAAGTCATAGCCATGGAAGCTCCAAAACCAAATTGATCTACATGAAGTTCGTGTTCGAATAAGGAAGCAACTAATCCTAGAGGAAGAGAAATCAAAGAGCCTCTGTATTTTCTTTTTTATTTTATAATTTTTGGTGAGAGGAAGCGTTTGCTTTTTTACTTTCTGTTCTTCACGTTTAACTTTTTGTTTCACAAACTCTCTCCCTCTCTAGGACCATATTGGCGGTCTTGTTATATATTGCACTGTTAAGATGAGGGGGAACTGGGGATAATGCAAGCAAAACTTCATTTCCCTTTCTTATGTTTTCTGAGTTCTGTTCTAGTTAATGCATGAATTCTTGGAATTCGTCCCTTCCTGACAGCAACATGTTAGAACATCTAAGTAACATATGATTCAAATGTCCTCGAGAGCCAAGGAAATATTCCAACTGGCTTTTCAGTTCCACTGTAGTAACTTTGTGCTAATATGGACAGTGGAGCTCAGATTTTCACGAACATTTCAAGCTTCACATTTTCCGGGGTGGAGATTAAATGAAAAAAGAACATAGCAACTGCAATATTTGATTCTAGATTTAGATTGGACTTATATCGCCTGCAGGATCAGAAGAGATACTTGATGACGGGGCAGGTATCTCACATGACAGGGTCCTCCTATCCCACCATAGGATCCACATATTTTATGGATGTGATTGTTCAAGTCCACTGAACTGACCATTTGATGTTATCTCCATGTCTCAACAGAAATTTACTGGGGTTTGTGGGAAATGAAGAGGAGATGCAAGTTCCCATGCGATGTCAATGAAATGTTCCTTTCTTAACCACTTGCTCCTCATCAAATCATACTCCTCAAGTCTACATGCCCATATGCCACAATTTTTCAGCTTCTCTCTCATCTACTAGTTTAGGAATTTAAGCTAATGGGCTTTTAAGGGCAACACGGTGCTACCGATATGTTTAAACCACCGTGTTGTGAATGATTTACCCATTTGAACTCTAGATTACAAAAAATTTATATAAAGGATCTTCTTTGCTGTTGTCCTAATCATAACAAAGAAATCAAATGCATGCACGGTATTCAACGAATCTGGCTTTTCTACTGTTTTGTAGTGACTAAAGCTTGGGTGCAACTTGAAAAATAAAAGTACACCATTTAAGTAGATCACTAGCAAGAAGTGGCATGATTCATAATGCAACCTCGATCCTCCGCATAACCTTATACTGGTCACCATGTTCTATATCCTGTCTGTATCAACAAAACTCTTTAAAGTTAAAGACCCTTTTGTGTTATTGATAGTAAATTTGGCAAATATACATTTGTTGCAAGGCCGGGATTTGTTGATGATCTGTGATCTCGCTTAAATTGTTGTCAAATCGCTCTTTTCCCTCTCTCTGTTCTAACCCAAAAGGGAGTCTACTGTCTTCAACATTTGATTGCTCAATTTGCAGTTTATTCATACAAAAGCAGGCTGCATCTTATCATTTACTTTCATTCACCATTTGTCAAAACAGAATCGCAATATATCAAGAAATGATGTTAGAAAATAAGCAAAAGCTGGATAGCCAATAATTTACCACTGAAACAAGTGGTCATGAAGATTTCTGCAAATTCTCATGAACCACTTATTACTACACAACTTGCCATGTACCTGACAATAGTTGAGCATTGGCCACTCTCGATCCTGAAATTAGAGGTGGCAAAGTCCCATTAACTATTCCCTTTTCCTCTCTGAAAAGGAAGGCTCTTCCAGATTCAGCACAGATGAATTTGGTTTCTGACTCATCCACTGAAAAGACATAAAAAGGAAAGATGACTCAGAGCCTGAAAGTGCTGCATAACTACTCAAAATGAACTAAATGATGAAAGTCAAAATTGATCAGCCTTAGACCTGTTTGTGATGGCAAAGACTGTAAGAGCTCCTTAAAGTACAAAAAAGGGTCCTTTGTATTCTATCCCTAAGTGGGTCAACTCAGTTCGAATCTACATTAGTCATGGCCCATCAGTTTCTAAATACTAGGTGATGTCCTTTTCAGTGTAGGGTTACTTATAGAAGAGGAATTCCTGAATAGTATGTGATGGTTTACTTTGGCCTGCAAAGAAGTTACAAGACAGAACGAGAAGCTCTGCATATACCTTTAAGCCTTGTGATTGGTAATGTATGCATACAGACTGACGGTTTCGCCATGCAATTCTCAAGTGATCTCTTCTTAACTGTTTAGAAAGGGGAGGCATGAAAATGTAAAACCATCCCTTTTCCTTTGCTTGCCCTTGTAAAATGAAGGAAAATAACGAACCTACAGAGAAAACTCGCATGAAAAGGATAAAAAGGATGTGTGATAATTGTTTCTTCATGAAATCAGGAAACTGAAAAATAAAAAGGCTAGCACATATCATCTTGATGATATACGCCACAGCTGTGCTTTGAATTGCTTCAAATGAGAAAACATTTGATGGTGTTGGGTGAAGATGAAGGGAAGCAGATGATGCTACTGTTGTATCCATAAGGAAAATTTTTGCACTGGGATTGAGATGGAAACTCTTCAATGTGGTAGACATGAAGGTCTCATCATGTATAAGAAAAGGCAGGCGAGGATAACTTTCGACCAATAGCAGGCCACTTCATCGGTCATGTTTGGGATTAAAGTGCTTGTTTTTCTCATGCAGTCAAAGCAGAAAAAGGGATCACGGCAAGCTGCTGTCGGTGATAAGATAAAATTACCAGCGCCACAGATTCCAAGACAGGACTGTAACAAGAGTTTTTCCGAATCAAATACAATGAGGATCCTCGAAATCTAGGCGGCAATATACGTATACTCCTCCATCTACTCGGCACATCAAGTCACAAGAACTTAAGTCCACATATAAAATGATAATCGTACCAGCATACAAGTATATTTTGACCCAAATGCAAATTCTAATGGAAGAAACATCTTCACAGTTGCAAAATAAAATGTTAAGATTACAGTAGTCATCCTAGACAAAGTGGTACAAGAGCTCTGAGCTCGATTTCAAGGAATTCCATATCCCTTCCTTTTGTCCCCTCATGCTCTACCTTCCAGGCCACGGCCGCTTTCTAACTCAAAAAAATATATACGTATATGCCGTTTTATTAATCAATCACCTAAATCAGCACGTTCAACCATGGAGTCAGAAACTACACAGAGCAAAAAAGGTTGGAACAGAGGGCTAGCCAGTAAGCTTATCAGATCGTGGAAGTAGAAATCATACCTGGAGAAGGCTAAAGGTGGGATCTTTTTCCCTTTGATCATTAGTCTGCTGGATTTGTCAGCATTTCTTTCGGCCTTTTTCCTCTTTTTTCCCCTGGACAACATTTTGATGCAGGAACGGCTCAATGGTCTGCACAACTTAGGCCCAATGTGAATTATGCAGGCCCACGGGCCCATTAAGGACCCAATCAGTGTCTGCTAACAGAAAAATCTCAACTGAAATCATCCAAGGAGGGAAACCAACGACAGCTTATCTTCAACTGAAAATCTCTCTCATCTCTCTCTCTACTTCCTCTGTATCCCTACAGAAGGCTTCCATGGCAGTCTCCAGCTTAAAACCAGAAGCCCGACTAGAAGATTACGGGTTTTGCGAGCGGAGAATCGGCAAGGAGGGCCTGAGGAAACAGATTATCCGAAAAGGGGATTCTTGGCAGGCTCCCTTCCACGGGGACGAAGTCAAAGGTACCAAAAAGACGGACGCTTTTCGATGTGCTTCAGGCTGTCATTTGGGCCATTCCATTTCGTATAGATATGGTTTATCGGAAGTTGATTGACGTCTGTTAATCAAAGCCACTAACTCCCATTGTAATGGCATTTTTCGTTTGTTTGTGCTCTGCAGTTCATTTCAGCGGGAAAATTGAAGGTGGAGCTTTTCTTGACTCGTCTCTGGATGGAAGTTCATTTAAGTTCAAATTAGGGCAATGTGAGAAGAAAAGCTCATGCTTCTTAATGGAATTCTGCAAGGTCGTTAGCTTTTGAAAAGTTTGAGTTTTTACTAAGTTCTGAGCTGAATTTCAGGTGAAGTCATCAAAGGATGGGATGAGGGCGTGGCCACAATGAAAAAGGGAGAGCGAGCAATCTTTACCATTCCTCCGAACCTTGCATATGGCAAACTTGGCTTCCCTCCTCTTATACCTCCCGATTCAACCCTTGTTTACGACATTGAGATGATAGGATGGAGCAGCATCAGAGACTTGACTGGCGATGGAGGAGTCCTGAAGAAGATTGTAAAGGAAGGAATGGGATGGGCAACTCCTCGGGATGGCGATGAAGTAATCGGTAATAGTTACTACAACTATGCCAAAATATCTTTTATCGAAGTATTCATGAGAGTGCAACCATGAACTATTTACATCTGTTTTGCAGTCAAGTATGAGGCAAGGCTAGAAGATGGAACGGTCGTGTCCAAATCTGAGGAAGGTGTTGAGTTTCAACTAGGAGATGGTTAGTCGGGATTCGGGCTTTTATACAGCTTAAGTTTCCTCAAGTCTAAGCAGTTTTTGTTTCCCCATATTGATCAGGTTATCTATGTCCTGCAATGAGCATAGCAGTTAAAACAATGAGGAGGAATGAGAAGGCTGAGCTCACTGTCAAATTCTCATGTAAGTGTCTTCTTCGGTTTGGAACATCTCACGTATCAAACCCTTTTGGCTTACTTTGATAACCAAATCTTTGTTGATGTCAGATGGCTTCAGACAGGGTGAGAATGGAACAAGTGCAGAAGGAAGTGCCTCAGCCAATTCAAATTTGTCTATCGGAATTGAGTTACTGTCATGGAAAAGTGTGATCGATGTGACAGGCAATAATAAGGTTCTTAAGCGGATCGTGAAACCTGGAGAAGGTTTTGAACGTCCTAATGAGGGATCTGTTGTCAAAGGTAACTTCAGTCGTTACAAAATTCGTGTGCCGGACCTGTGTTTGCTTATTCGTACATGTTTCTTTCTTCTGTTCAGTGGCATTCATTAGCAAGAACGAAGATGGAACGGTTAATGAAAGGAGGGGAACAATGGAGGAACCCTTTGAGTTTGTCAGCCTTGAGGGTACTGTTACAGGGATTCCTTTTTGCCCTCTTGAAATGTTAATTTAGAAAATTTGAGGATTGTCTGATGACCCTTTTTAACTTCTCAGATCAAATTGATGAGAGCCTAGACAGGGCAATCATGACCATGAAGAAAGGTGAACAAAGCATCGTGACTGTCTGTACAAGCTCGGCTGTTTATTACGAAGTCGACCTGATTGATTTCACCAGGTCTGTTTTCCATGTCCATTGTTACAGCTCAACCCTGTCTATCATGGGAGAGTGGGATGATAATGTTTCGGTTAATTCGTTCAGGAGAAACCCTTCTGGAAGATGGACCCTGCAGAGAAAATAGAAGCCTGCGAGAGGAAGAAGAGCCACGGGAATTCACTGTTCAAGGCAGGGAATTTCTGGGGCGCTTCCATGAAGTACCAGAAGGTACCTTGACTATTATGGTAACATAAAACCATATGACAGCTTGCTAATGAATCATCAAATTTGCAGGCTGCTAAGTACTTAGATTTTGACCACTCGTTCACCGACGAAGAGAAGGGCTTAGCAAATGCCCTGCGATCATCATGTTATTTGAACGACGCCGCTTGTAAACTTCGGCTTGGAGAGTATTCTGAGGCTTCAAAACTCTGCACCAAGGTAGGTTTCTGTCTTATCTTCTGATATGTAAGTCATCCCACTGAATAAAAGTTGGGGGGATTCAAGTTTATTTGACTATTTCACCTTTTCTTCAGGTCTTGGATATGGATCCCTCCAATGCCAAAGCCCTGTACAGAAGATCACAAGCATACCTTAAAGTTTCCGATTTAGAGAAGGCCGAGGTCGATATCTGCAGAGCGTTATCCATCCACCCAAATGACAGGTACTTTACCCTTTTCATTGGAGAAAAGATTGTCCAAGTCAACGTAGTACCATGTTCCTAGCTACCTTCAGTTTGTGGACTCTTCAGCTTCATGCAAGTTTCTCTGTTTTGCATGATCCGGATCAACAGAGAATTGAAACTCGTGTACAAGGAGCTGAAAGAAAAGCAGAGGGAATATAAAGTTTATCAAGCGGAGATGTCACGAACAATTCTCTCAAGAATGGTTTAAACACCATTGCAGGACTGAACCAAGACATCTCAAAACTCCTGCAGATTCTGCAATAATGCATACCAGTCTTCAGCGAAATGATCCGATATTATTCTTTCTTCTTTTCTGCAGTAGAAGTCCGCTGTCTGTTGTAGATGGAAAGATATTTGTTTGCCTCCTCGTGTTATTATCAGAAAACAAGTGGGGAATGTAGAACGCAGATCTAATACATGAAACATCATTCTTACCTCAATCTCTTCATGATATGTACTCTGAAGTCTGAACAAGTCTTTGAGAAATTTTTTTGACCATCGACTGGTAATAACCACGCCCCGAACTAGTAACTTCAACTGGACCAGGCAAGGCGCTGACTTATCGAGGAAAGCTTCCCCTGCTGGTATTGCCAGTAATCTCGGCATGAGATTCTCACCAGATCCCGATCATCAACTGGCACTATCTTGGGGATCATTTGCAACCTGTGGGAGAAGGGAGTCAATGAGTATGCGCACTTCCTTTTGCCTCGCATGTGCAGTAAAAAAGGTTGCTGGGGTACTAATCAACTGCAAATTTCTGGCCATTCAGATTCCTAAGATACTAATTTGCAAGTCAACCCATTTAAGTGTATGATTCTTCCATATGGTCAGCAGAACGATGTGACCGGGATGAATATCAGTGTATGTGAAGCTGTCTAATATTTTGGTAACATTGTCCAATGTTTCGTACTCACCTAAATGGAAGTTAAAAATGTTGTTTTGTTCCCATTTCTGTCAAAGACAATTGACTCTTCACTCAGCACCCAAAAATGGGTCAAACCCATGAATCAATCTTTCCCCATGAAACTTTGGCAACTGTTTTATGCAGATGGAAACTAGAATGATGCATGACCGACAGATGAGGACCTTTAGTCGATGATCTGAGTACTGAGTGCCTTTTCCACAAGGATAAGCCAAATATCTCATTAGTCGAGCTTTGCACTACAGAAACATGCAGGCTAAGAAATCAGTGTCCTGACCGGAAACAGATGATGAGAAGTCAGAAGGAAATAACAGATGAAAGGACCTGTGAAATTTTTTGATAAGTATGAACTCTTGCATATCACAATTGTCTACAGCATGTAATGAAAGGTAAGTTCAACTTTCACTCAGATGGCAAGTGTATAGATGGGCTTCCCACAGAGTGATACTATGGTATATGTTCTCTGTATTTCAACAATCCTTGAAATATTGGAAGAAAATTGTTGGCAAATTAAATTAAGCTTGCAATTACCGACTTACCATTTTCTTCAATATACACTCCAAGGTGGAGGAAGATATCTTTCTATTCTTGGAGCACTCGTCCTCCTATAAGTACTTGCATGAACCTTCCTGCAGATTCATAACCACACTTCTGTCTGCAACAAGAACAAGCAATCAATGACTAAAGACAAGGAGATCCTCGACAGTGCTGGGGCCGAGATGAACTTGCTGGGCCATCACGTGGGTGGCTCCCCGAGAATACGGGAACCTTCCCTAAGGATGGAATCTGTGAAGATGAAGCCCTTGGGGCAGGAACTTCGCTGCAAGTTCTGTGCCCAGAAGTTCAGCAGCCTGCAAGCGTTGGGTGGCCACCAAAATGCACATAAAAGGGAGAGGGCTGCTCAGAAGCTACAGAAAGTCGCACCGGTCATTGATATCCTTCCACAGATCCAGTCAGGCAGACTAGGCCTGTACTTCCCCAAACTGTCACCAAATGACTCATTCGTTGTCAATGGGCTATTACAGGTACAGGGTCACCGGGCCTCAGACTCCCCGTCTACAGATCAGTACCACCACTGTTGCCACTGCCTTGGCCTCCATGTCGGCCTGGAGGAGAACCATTGGGCTTCAGCAGCTACCAGAGACAGCGGTGGCCACCAACACCAACACAACTGTCTTATGCAATCCTCAGGCCGTGCGGCCTCAGCCTCCATGCTCCCCTGGTGGAGAAGCATTGTGCCTCAGCAGCTACCAAAGACACTGGAGACCGCCGCCGCCGCGACCTGTCTTACACAACCCTTATCCTGTACGGGCTCAGCCTCCATGTTGGCCTGGGGAAGAAGCATCGGGACTCATTAGCTACCAGGGACAGTGGCGGCCGCCACCACCAACACGACCCGTCTTATGCAACCCTCAAGGTATACAAGGAAGGTTTCCGATGCAAAGAGAGGGTCATTGGACTGGGTCCAATGTGTTCCAGCAGCAAGTGGGGATAACACCTGGTGATTTCAGAGGTCCTGCTCGGACCGCAGAGGCACCAAAAGATGATGGAGAGATTGATTTGTCCCTGAAGCTCTGATTTTTCATTACCTTGTATGAGACATGCTTTTAGTTGATAGGTAGAATTTCATTCATGTCAGCATCAGTGAAAGTTAAAACTCCAGCAACACCAAGTCATCAAATTGATCAGTTTCCAGGATACAAAAAGATAACATGTGGAATCATATTCCCATTTCCAGACAGGCCCTAATGGAATGAGATGAAATTACCATATTCTAAAAGTCTAAAACGACGTTTTATTCATGGCACGGTGATTTGCTACGGTTGACTAATCGAGCAGCTAACACTTTCTCCAACGAGATAACAGAGATTCAAGCCACCGCCATTGATCATAACTGGTGTAATCTAGAAAACTAAATCATGATAAGTTACATAGTGCTCAAGCAACCGGGAACTCGACTCTTTCTTCTTTTTAATTTTCTTGGTCTGATTCCAGTTGTTCAAAGTTCAAACCTTTTTCTCCATTATAATTCGTAGAGATCGATGAGTCTAAATAGTAATTGGTACCGCACTTCCTCCTCCTGCCACTGATGACGAAGCGGCTGCAAGGATCGGCGGGTTTCGGAGGAAAGAAAGGCATCGAGACTAGCGTACTGTACCTGAGAGGGGTTGAGCCAAGGTCTGACTCAGCGGCTCCTCGGCACCTTCTTCGGTCTCTCAACTACCTTGCCGAACACCTCCCCCGTCAGCATCTTCAGGCCCTCATTCTTCAGCTCCTTTCCCGCCAGTCCCCTCCATATTCACCGCATTCCCCGCCCCGCACAGAGTCCCTACATCTACCAGCAGCTTCCCCGTGTCCTTGGCAATCCCCAGGCCGACGAATGTGTTCAACGGATCCGCCTGGAAGTCGGCCAGCTTCGGGGGGACGCGCGGGGCGGGGAGGATCTGGAGGATGATTTAGGCAGCTGACTGAGGAGTCGGGGGAGGCAGTTCAGAGCAGGATGGCGGGGATGGGTGGCCTAAGCCGGTGGGAAAAGTTTGGGCGCCACTCCACGTCGAGGCCGACGAGGAGCGGGACAGGTGGCAATCAGAGAGAACCAGAAAGGAGCTTCTTAATTCCCTCTTATTCTCTTTTTTGCCCTTTCGCTTTTTTAATTTATTTATTTACAACATTTAGGGAGGAGAATATGGGCCTACAAATGGGCCTGGGCCAAGGCCCAATAAATTGGAAGACAAAAGAAAAATGTCTCCGCGGCTTCATAGAGAAGACTTCCCCACTCATCTCTCCACTGGTCTCGCTGACCCATCTCTGACATGTCCGAGAGCTCCCCGCCTCAGGGGGAACCCCCACCCGCCGTCTCTGCGCCCGAATCGGACATCCTCGACACCTCACCGGTGCCAGCCACAGGAAAGCCGGCCGAGGACGACTGCCGGGCCTCCAAGAGGCGGAGGAACTGCCCCGAGTCGCTTGACAAACTCCAGGAACCATCGGAACCGGATAGGAGCCGCCACCAGTCCTTCACCTTCCACACCAGCGCCGCCCCTGCACCAGAATTCACCCCGAAGTTCGGATCTTTCAAGCTCCCGGAAGCAGAACCAGAGCCGGCCGCGGTGGAGAAACAGAGAGCTGCGGCGCCGGACGGTGGAGTGGCGACAGCTGGAGCCGAGGAAGAAGAAGAGGGCGGGGAAGCCGCCAATGGAATTACGGGAAATTGGGCGGATCATCGTCCTGGGATGTAGTTTTTCCTTCGTTCTCATTATCGAATGTTAGATCGATGTTGAGGGTTTGTACTGTGGCTGTCCTCAGAAGATAACGTCATTGTTGTATTGTATCGGAATCGGAAGGAACAATAATTCCAAAGGAGGACCAGGGATCGCAGAAAGGACGAAGCTCTGGCCTTCTACTTCATTGCTTGTATCATATGATAGGGCTGTATATGACTCAGTCACACGTGCGGATTCTCTCTCTTCTTTACTCTCTCTCTAACTACCTGACTAATTAACTAAACAAGATTTTCTTCTTCTTTTTTTTTTTAATTATACCCATTAAGATGAAGGAAAGGATGGCTCTTTTTTTTTTTTAATCTTAAAAGGATCATTATATTAACTAGCAGCTATTAAACGTTTGGCCTAGTGTCAGTACAAACAAGTTGAGGGTGCACTACCCCAATCATATCAGCAAGCATCAAAGGCATAATAGTAGCCAGTGGATTATGAAGTATTACAACCGAGTCCACTGCAGCAAAAAGTGGCAAGCTCCTTGCATCCTTAGCTAGTAGATCCGCGACTCCATTGGCTTGCCTCCATATATGTCTCGCTTGAAAGCCTCGGAATGACTCCACGAGTATCTTGCAATCGTCGACAAACGGTATTAGTGTTTTGTGTGCCGGGGACGAGCCCCAAATCATATCAAAAATTACCTTTGCATCCAACTCTGAACATAGGAATTGAATGCTAAGGTTTCTTGCTAGAGTTAGACCATCCCTGGCAGCCCAAAGTTCCGCTATCAAGCTGTTAGTAGCACCCAAAAATCTTTCAAAACCTGTCACCCATCTCCCGGTGGAATCTCAGATTAGCCCTCCAACTCCTACCCTTCTCAGTTTGTCTAAGGCCGATCCATCTGTATTGAGTTTAAACCAGCCATCCCTTGTGGCAACCATCCAACATTGATGATGGTCTTTGCTAGTTTGGAGGGGTTTGTCAAGGCCGAATAAAATGCAGCTGTCTTTCAAACTTATCCATAGTTTTCCCAATTCATGTACCCTAAACTCTACCACCAATATCTGCAATCAGCCTGCATCATCATTAACAATAAGGTTACCTGGAATATTTGCATTTGCTCCACGATAATAAGAATGAGCAATCCGCGCTAAATCGCTTGTCTTCGTTAACATCTTTCCTTTACTTCGAATGCAAGGTCGCAGCCTCTGCATCAACCCCGTCCAGTCGAGTCCCCGATGACTTCTGGTTAAATCTCTCCAAGGAAAGATCCCATTCGTCCTCACTTGCTTTGAATGTTACCTCAAAACCTGTAGGAGGTTCCCAACCTCTGCTTCAACCCCTTGCAAGTCGAGTTCTCAATGACTTCGGCTAGAAAAGATCCCATTGGTCATTGCTCCAGTCCACAAAGAAGATGATCCTACTATCATCGACCTGCTCATGTGCATAGAAGCTAGTGCTCCTAGTGATACCTCCTTCAACATATTGGAAGAGTTGATATCACTGCTACTGACAGTTTCTCAATGGTTTGGCATCACATTCTGCACCAATCGGTCGCTTTCCTCACCCACTGCAGAGAGACATAAATCAAGGAGAGCGGTCATGGACTTCATCGGAGAAAACCTGGGGATTTCAGGAGAATTTTGGTCAGAATCTGCTTCCTCATCTAGATCATCTTCAATTTCAATTCTAAACTGAATCATTTCAGTGTCAACATTTTCTTTCGCACTTTGATGATTCTCCTCATTGGAGACAAAAACAATTATACAAGCTTGCCCTCCCTTGCAGGTAGAAGTTCCCCTAGAAGCTCAATTTTTCTTCTTTGTCTAAGAAGTTGCAAGTCATCGTCCCACCAATACCAATAAGGCAAAGCCCAGCAGCTGTAGGCTGCTAGAGGAAAATGGTACAAACATAAGGACCCTTAGAGAAGACTCCGTTAGATGTGGAATCTCAGATCTCAATAACTCTGCATCATTAAAAGGCAGGACTAGATATATACTGAGAATGAAAAATCTGAGAATGGAAGAGAAGCTTGCGGTAAATGAAGCCACTCGGAGTAAGGAGTCTTTTGCCATTTGGAGAGGAAGAGGCCATCATCGATCATGATGAGCTCAAGGGACCCTGTGGTCTTCATGAGTATATTTCCTGGTTTAGAATCCTCGTGTCGAAAATCCCAATCCGATGGTCCAAGGCAACAGAGTAGCTAGATGAGCTCAGCTCCCGTACAGATCATGATCCAAGCACTGGACTGAGGCAATCTTGAGGGGCATTGGGAATATCTCTGATGCATCACTCACATGAAATTGTAGAAGGGATATCTCGACAGTAGCAGTCACAGGGACCCTGGCAAGGCAATCCTGTCATCGTCGAGGTAGGCGGCCAGTTCCTTGAGGCCCGTTTCACCAACCCAAACAGCTGAGGCCCCAGCTGGCCCGATATCAGGCCCCAAAAGCCTTTCCAATCATTGAATGCTAAGGGATCCTCGTCAAAGGCTTCACAGGGGCAGTATTTCTCTACATGCCGGCCTTCCCAATGAGCAAGACTCTTCAATGGCTTCACTTTAACTCCTCTGTCTACCACACTTCAGTTTTATAAATTAGTAACTTATCAAAGCGCCTGCATCAAATGCACCGTAGAGCCAGAAATTTGATAAATTAAGGAATATATCATTTTCTTCCAAAGAGGATCTCCGAATCATGCTTTCCAATTGTCCTGGGCACCGTATAAAATGCATTGTTCCCAAAGCATATCTGAAGCTCCAAATAACTAATTCCTTTTCGTAATTCAAATTGATCTTAAAAAATCTTCAACCTTAATCAGAAGCTCATCACTTCAAACAGTGTCCAAGAGCATACCTCACAAGTCCCAGTATCCCAGCAAAAACCAGGGAAAAAGCCTCAATGGTGACAGAGGATAAAGGAATACCAAACGGGCAAGGATTTGACACAGAAGGGAATAACTGCTGGCTCTCACATAATGTCGGCAAAAAAGTCTCAAATAACCAGTACATCATCCCATCGATCATCTCAATGTAACCAAGTATGTCGGCAAAACAGACTCAAAGAACCAGTACATCATCCCATCGATCATCTCAATGTAACCAAGTGTTAAAAAAAAAATGCTTTGAGTCAAAGAATTTCACCGACCAAACAAGGACATCTTTCTCACCAGAAATCCCTTAACAAACCCCCAGAACTTTAAGGTTCAAAGAAAGCTGTTTTTGATGCATTGCAATTGAATTACACGAGATAAAATGAAGAAAAGTCCACTAGCTCCTACCTACCTGTGCAAAAAGGTAATTGCAGTCGTATGATGATCAGGTGGAAATTGAAATGATAACTGCAACCGCATAATAGCAAGATTGAGATTGAACTCATCCCTAAGCGCTTCACTTTGGAGTGCTAGGTAGGTAGAATCTATTAGACTTTCCACCATTTTATGGGGATGATACATTTCCGTCAAGCTAGCTTAACAGGGTCCTGTCAAACCAGGAGCACTAAACATTTTCCTTTGTTAAGGAAAAAGGAAATTCTAATACAGTGCATGACAGGGCATCACAAAGAGCAGATTACTAATAGCAACCATCGTGCATCAAACCGACCTTTCAAGGCTGTGAAACTTGCTTCTCAAGGTACAACCCTCCGAGAAGATGACGAAAATTTTTATCCTTGCTCGTGAGTCCAACTCGGTTTTCTAGTAAAAGGGCAGATAAGAACATAATGAATTGGGGCCTGCTTCATCCAGCTTCCATAGAGTCCCCAGCAAACTGATTCTCTTGACATATTATGGGGATAAAGAAAGGAAGTTAAATTCTCTATTGTTACATTCACAGTCCTCGCTCAGCAGCAACCCTCTCACTGAAAGTGGCAGGAACTACGATGTCTTCATTCACCCAGAGCACTCTCTTTTAGTCAGGCAGTGTCATATTGCAAGAACAACTTGTCTTGTCGATTTCTTCATCACTGATTACCATTAACGTTCCAGCAAAACGTTGAGTCAGAGAAAGAAACATTCCCATTAAAAGCATGAACCGTCGAATAGAAAACCCACCACCGGAAAACACAAGGTCAAGCATATCAGAGACTGAAGAGAGAGACACGCCGCGGCGGAGTACCTTGACAAATCGCGTAGACTGAGGTTCCGTCAATAGAGGAAGAGGATACTGGGGCCGCGCAAGCGCGGCGGTGCGACGGCAGCATCGGCAGGCCGACCTTGAAAGAAACGCCTTTTAATGTGAGAATTTATCGGTGCGGGTTCATGATCTTCACCGGGAACCTCAACACCCAAGTAAATGATATTGGGCCTTTGTGTCCCGGCCATCCAAGATTGGAAGGCCCATGGCAACCCAAATTTGTTCAAGGCCCACGACCACTCTTGCGTAATAGGCCTTCTTTTTGCCCTTTATCCTACGTGGTCTTGTACGATCCACAGTGCTCCCAAGAAGCATTTCCAGAACTCGACTCGGGACCAAAAGATCTTGTATTTAATTCTCACTGATGGGACTGGTGTATTCTGTTGTCTACACTTCCCTTGTCCCATGTTTACGGTAGATATTCGTCACCCAGCATTCTTCCTATGTTTAATTTTCTTGGGAGATAGGGGTTACTTGAGAAAATTTTTTAGATGATTTTACTTTATCACGTGAATTTTCTTTATTCACTCACTGAACGGGAAAGGGACACCTTACCATTTCAACTAATTGATATGAGTGACTCGAACTTATAGTTGCCCGTGAGCGTGTCGCTTTCGATCTGATCTCTCTCCTTTAATCTCCCATTCTTTTCGAATAATCGTCGAATGGGCTCTCAGTCTTTTCGCCATGGAAAGGGTCGACGGATGGTTTCCGATTCTCTGACATTTCAGGCAAGGAAGCCAATGAGATGAGATGGAGACAGGGCCTGGCCCTTTTTTCCCCTTTTTTTGGGTGACTTATTTTTCTCTGATTTCCTTTTGTTTTTTCCGATGATCGACTCTTTCCCTTTATTCTTTTCTTCGGTGAAACGCATGGAACAATCCTCGCCACTATATGTACACCTTCCATGTCGTGTCCCATTTAAATTTATACACAAATAATAAAAAAATCTTAAATTTTTCTACCTCGTGATAATATATTAAGAAATAATCAATCAAATTACTTTAATTAGTATTAGTTATGACAACTACTCGGATGATTAATATTAATTTACTTGATTATCACATTTTGATTGATACTCGTCACGTGACGATGTGAGATCACCTAAGAATTCCTCATAAATAATGGAAAGTAAAGCAACTCAAGGTCGATTCTTATTGCCCACTTTTACCTTTTTATCGCCTCGCCTCTCTGTGCTTTTAATTTTTATAATATCTGTGACAATGACGGTGACAGTGACGATAACTATGATAATGATAATGATAATGATAATGACGTGTTAATTTAATTCCAGTAACCACGTGAAATTAGAAAGAACATTCAGTAGTCTAACAATTTCATTTCATGCCCAACACAATGGTACACGCATCAAAATGTCCAATTCTTCAATTTATTTTTCCTCGTACAATTTTACGATGAGTCCAAATTTCTTCTTTTTAACACTCAGCGGGGTAGTTAGTCCCATGTTAGCACGTCCTAGTATTTCTCCACCCGACCTGTCTTCCTGGGCAAGGCTGAAGAGGGGACACGTGGCTGACTATGCGGTTGGCTCCGTAGCCCGTGGGGCCGGTGCCGCGGTGGGTGGTCAGGTTCCATATATTATTTTTTATTTCCAAAGCTACCCTCAAATCCTCAAAGTCAGTTATATTATAGTCCTAGATCCCTTATTGTCATTTTAATTATTTTAAAATTTCGTTTCACTCACTATCCTTTTTCCTTCATAATAATTTTTATTTTGAATTTGTGTGTGGAGAGATTCACAACCGGGATTATGTGAAATTGTTTGTTGAATAACATCACCAACCGTAACTGTTTTATCATTCAAAGAGTTTCGATTCGTGAGAGTGGGGCAATTGGTTGATCCGTTTAACTCGCTCCTAACAAAATTTTGTTTAATCTTTTTCAATTGTTTTTAACAAATTCTAACGCGCGGAGAATGGGTCATTTGCTAATCCATTTTTATTTAATCTCACCAAATTTTATCGAATGATCATATCTTATTTCACATATTTCTTATATTACCGTTTCGTAAACTTTTATCTCTTAAATAAATTTTCTAAATTAGTTCGGTTCGGGCGATGGGTCTTATGGTGTGACTTTCGAGCTCGTGTTTTTCAATTCCTGCCCCCGGGGCATTGCTTTCGGGTTTTACTTTCCCCTTTGAAATAAGGTCATGTAGAGTACTACGACGACTAAATCAGTAATTTCAAACATGTGGGATGTGATTATTTCATTTTATTCATGACCCATTTGAAATACAATTATCAGCTGATACAGACTGAGGGTGAAGATTTTTGTAATTGAGAAGTAATTAAAAATAATTTGTGGATTTTATAAAACAATTAAAAGAGACCACCGCCCCTGTCTCCTCATTTATGAATTTGGAAAACCGTGGGTGCCTGTGGGCTCTCGAGATTAAGGAAGTCCTATATATAAGGGAAATATTATGAAATAGAATTATTATAAATTAATAAAATTCAGTTATTTTTAAAATTAATTTTTTGTACGCATAATTCTGTAAAAAAATTTAAAATAATTGAATCGTATTAATTTATAATATCATATAAATACGTGCACGCGACATTAGTGCGTACATCCGCAGTGCAGGAGACTCCCTTGTCCATCCTCGACAAATTTTTAGGTGATCATATATCACTAAGTGATATGAAAAATACGAATTAAAATGTAACAAATGAATACAAATAAAATATATCTCTTTCTAAATAAATGACATTGTTTTGCGAAAATGAGATTCGATTGTGAGTTGAACACAATAATATTTTAAAATATTTTTATACTTTAATATGAGTAATTCATTTTTTATAAAGAATATTACCATATTTATTACGTTAATCCGCAGCGTAGTGCGGGACTCATAAACTAGTATTATTTGTAAAGTAGGTTTATTTAAGATTTTGTCTGCCTCCTCACACCGGCCAGCGGTCCAGCCAGGTGGAGGATTATTCCGGTGGGGGCAAGCCTACGTATTAGAAACTATGGCTCTAAGTATAGTGCGTAGGTTAGGCAACCCTAGGTAGATCATTAACAAATCAAGCTGACCTGTCGCCGTTATTAATGCTCCCTCCCTCTCTCTCTCTATGTCTTCCTCAAAAGGTTGCATGCGTCAGCCCAGCGTCACGCCACGTCATGATGTGTCGTCACCGCCTGCGCATTTTATCACCCCTCCTTAAAAAATTAAAAAAAATCTCATGGATCGCTTCTAGATACTATAAACGACGAGGCACTGCCGGGCCCACTCGAGTCTGAGCCAGCGGTTTTTATTCCCAAATATTTCCATTTATTTTTATTTATTTATTTATTTATTTATTCTATCTGGCTATTTTACAATGTAATAGCCTATTTGATCTACCTTATTCATCTATAAAATACATGTTTTTAAAAAAAGAGCTAGTTGGGTGGCATTCCTCTTACTTAAGAGTGAATAATCTGAGAATTATATAACGAATTTGTTATTTAAATCACTATTTAAATATTAATACACGTCAAAATATGAGAGAGATTTATATAATGAATTTGTTGTATATTACACGTAGAATATTTATTCCATGCTAAAGGTATTGAGTCTAAATATTGTAAATTCGGAAAATTCTTGCATGTAAGTACTTAATTTGTTCGTGGGCTAGTCTGACTTGAAATTTGAATTTGTTAGTTTATTAGTTTTCTATGTTCTATACAATATTTTATATATATATATATATACACTATTATCTGCAAATATGTCAGAAGTTTGGTGCCTTTTTCATTTTCAATATTCACCTTTAATATAATTTATATATTAAAATTTGTTATATATATCTAATTTCCAGATTGATGGTAAAACAATAATTTTACTTATTTCCTCTCACCCCATATCAACGATCCTAACTGTAGAGATCTTTTATTAACTGTTCAGATTCTCATATCTCACTCTGTATCTATAATTTTAATAGCATAAATTTATCACATTTTTTGAATAAATAATTTGAAATTGTAAAAATAAAAAAGTTAAATTGACATATTATACTGATAAAAATTGAGAAAGTTTTATTTATCACTATAAGTTAACGAATTTTAAATAAATTAAATTGTAATATGATATAAATAAGTGATATAATTATACGAATTCATCACAGTATTTAATATTTATTTATTTTTATTTTTTTTTGTGCATAACACATGTCCATGTCTAATATATATATATATATGTTCGTGTAAAATTTTCTATAAATATTTAATAATTTGAGATTATATTTACTTAAAAGCCTGAGATTATAAGAGACGATGCTCAATTTTTCTTATATTCCAAGATTCTTTCTATAGTCATTGATTTAATGAGCTGCATGAGTTTTATTACCTCGTTCGATGTCCAAGCGGATCGAATCCCCGACTTAATCCACCGCTGTGTGTTGCGCTCTTCGTGCCTCGGATACAATCCAAACACCTGGGACGGCGCCCTCGTGCCAATCTCATAATAGAAAATCGCCCGTGAAACAGCTGCATCGCGGTCTCTCGAATCATCGGATACCATATCGACTCCCGACACTCGATCGTACGTGCCTACGACGAGACATTGCACAATTCAAATAGGCTGCCAATATTTCAACAAAGTCTATATATATATATATATATAAACTACTCACAATAAATTTATGACTATTCTTCGTCCAAGTCAATCCTCAGTGACCAGAGCCCACATGACATATGCTCCGATGCATTGCACAGACAGCGGTCCGCGTTGACTTGGGACATTTATAATTTCCACTTGGTACGTGATATTATAAATAATTGCAATTTTCTTTGAATTTATTGGTTTTTAAATGGGGATAAATCGAAGCAGTCACTAATCCGAGGTCATAAAATATGTTTATTTAATTTTTTTAAATATTACTAAAAGATATCGAGCATTGACAATGTCAAAGATGCCCCGGATCAAACCTCCGGTCACTCATTCTTCCACGACGCTCGTTATTTAAAAAAGAAAATGGAGTCAACAAAGTCAACGATGAAAGAAGCTCTCCATCGAACAGCTACTCAACATCACCCATTCACTTTTGTTTTTTTTTTTATGTACATAATCTGATATTCAGAAATTTAATGAGTCATGACTAATTCAGATTGGAGACAGGTTGGTCCACCAAGTAAAGGATTCATCTTGATGAGGCCGCTTACGCATGTGCTTTCAGTTCATGTCCGATCGTTGAACTGCCCGCGATGCAAACTGCAAGGTTTAATTAAATAGCATGAGGAGAGATCCGGTGGTCCAAATGGTGAGATCAAAATCTCGTATTTGAATTTTATTTTAAATAAAATTGTTAGAAGAGACTTTTAAAATACAGGCTTGACATGCATTGATTTCTTGAAATATATTTGAAGTTCGGTAACATTGCATTAATGTGTTAGTATTGATTATTTAATTTATCTGATATATTCATAATTAAATATAAAACAGTGAAATATTGCATACAAGAGGAGCCCTGAAATTTTTGAGTTAGATCTTATCAATAAAACTTCTCATCGACTTTATCTCTTCTTACTTTCTCTTCTAAATTGATAGTTCAGAGAAAAATACTTTTTAATAAATAATTAAAAGATTCTCTAGAGATAATGAAAACAGTGGAGCCCACGCGCTAAGCCTCTGGGCCCACAACGCCCACAGGGCTCGCGTCGATGTGACGTGGAATATCTCTCCTTTTCCCGCTCATTACCAGTACCCCACCGCATGAATCTCACTAATCAATTATATATATATATATAAGAAATAATCAAATTAATCCTTAAATTTATAATAAACAATTAGTTTAATTTTCAAAATTTTAAAACCATCCATTTGATTCTTACTGTTTAATTCTGTCAGTCAATTTAGTCAAAACGTTATAATGCTATTTATGGATGCTCATGTAGATGATGTCTACCACGCCAGCTGGTCCACAAGCCATGTGATGAGTTGTAAATATTTGAAATTAAAAAATAAAATATAATGCTATCCGTTTATTGATTGCCACGTGATATGTGAACCTGCTGATGTGGCAGACATCGTCCACGTAAGCATCCTTAAATAGTATTATGACGTGTAGACCAAATTAACTAACGAAAGTTAACAGTGATGATCAAATTGATAATTTAAAAATTTTGAGAAATAAACGAATACTTCGTTGAAATTTTAAGTATTCGAGATGGTTTACTACACACACATATATATATATAAAAGAAACGAAGTCACATTTAATCGAATTATAGACAACCTAATTTCATAAGGTAGTAATTCTTGTTGTTTTATTTATAAATAAAATAAACTTTACGATAAAATCGTCTGGGGCAGGCTTATTATATACGAGAAGAGTACCTGTGGGCGCTCATTTAAATATAAAATTAAAAGAATTAATTACAAAAGTAATTATAGTTAATTAATATGAAAAAGAGAAAAGATTCGTAATCATTTATTTTATTTTTCTCCATCAATCTCCGGACCTTATAAGTACCATAACCTTTTTTTTTGGCTTGAACCAAAATCTAGGTCAAGTCAGCCGGTCCAGTAAGAGTAAAATTTTTTTAATATAAATTTTATTTATTCATGGAAATTCAAACTCAATGTTTTATTTAAGGAGAATAATTATCGAATCATTTGAACTAATTCACCATGATCAGTAATCTAATATTGTACCGGAGAAATAAAGTTAGTTAGTCTCACTTTTAAATTATCCAAAATACGCTTCATAATTATATTTTTAATTAATAAAAAAATAAAGATAGAGTGGTAAAATAACTAATATAATCACAACTATCAAATAACTATTATATATTTTTTCATTTTTAATTATATATATGTTATCTATTATTATATACTATTTAAAAATTAATTATTTATGAAAAATAATACATAACCATTAAAAATAAGAATTTATAATTAAGGTGTATACTCTTTTTTTTTTTTTTGCCAGCCACCACGGTATCCAAGCAGGCCCCACCAGCGGTGAGACGACATCTTTCAACCAACCATACTTGACTAATCCGTTAGTCGCCCTGGGTCGCACGCCTGGTAATGGCGGGTGATGCTCCCAAAGGGGGTGTCTGCGCACGTGAGATCTCGAACCTGAAACCTCCTATTAAGGCGTATACTTTTATTCAGTAGAATTCGAAATCCAGGATATTTTGGTCATTTTCTTTCGGATAAGCTGACGCGTGTCCCCCTGCCACAACGCGTTTTCTTTCCCCCGCTCTCCGCCCTATTTAATCTAAAACCCCAACGTACTCTGTTTCCTCCACGCTTCACCTCTCACTTACGCCTTCCCACAGACTAAGCAGACAGCGGTTTCCTCTGACCGTTTACCTCTCGGGCGACTCTACCAGACCCTCCCCGACGCCCCTACCGGGCAGAAGACTACCGCAAGTACTTAGCAGTCAGCACTGTTGGGATCTCCCCACTTACGGATCGGACACGCCGAAGCTGAAGAGGCAGAGTCGCAGGTTGGCAGAGAAGCTGTCTTGCTCCGTTAATGGCGTCCTATGACATGGCGAGCATCGAGCCGTGGAGCTTCAGGCCTTCCTTCGTCGATCCCTGGTTCTCCGAAGCCCTCTCTCGGGACACCCAGAGCCTCACTAGAGCCCTCACCAAGTCTCTCTCAGACAGCACCTCCGATTTCTTCTCCGGCGTCGACGGCCTCGCATCCGACCCCTACTCTCCCCTGTTTACTACCTCCCTCGCGAAGCTGGAACAGGCTCCCACTCCCGCCGTGTCGAACGTCTCCGGCGGCTCCGACCAGGAGCCTGCCTCTAACAAACGGCAGAGGAGCGCGATCCCCGTCTCTGCCTCCTCCGCCAAGGTCTCGAAGCGGAAGCCCCGGCCGTCGAAGCGGTCCCAGACGACCTTCATCACGGCCGACCCGGCCAACTTCCGGCAGATGGTGCAGCAAGTCACCGGCGTGAGGTTCAGCGGCTGCTCAGATTTCAAGGCTGCCGCCGGCAGCATCCTGAAGCCAGAGCCACAGAGGGCCGGCGGCCGGTTCTCCGGAGGTGTCATTCCCAGAGGTTGCCTCCCAACCCTCGACACGTCAGCGTTCCTTCTCGACAACGACCAGAACAGCCACCGCCAGCAGCTCGAGGTCGGTGCGGGGCCAGCCGGTGCGCCGTCAGGAGCAGGAGCGGCGCTCTCATATGCGTCGGCCGGCGACGGTGGCCTGAATTTCGACTCGTTCTCGAGCTTTCCCACTCTGGAGTCGTGGAATAATGCCATGTGATGAATGGGGATCAATGTTGTATTTCTAATTTTACATCATGTGAAATTCGCCGGTCACGGGGCGGTGAAATGTGTTGATATTTTTGGAAGGCCGCGTTTGGATACTTCATATTTCATTCCCTATACTTCCTTCTCTTAACTTTTGTACTTTCCATAATTTCTTTTTTATGACCCCTTCAGGGGTGAAAGATAAATCTAAAATAAAGATAAATGGTCAACATTAATTGATGGAGATAATTTAATATATTTTTTAATTTAAAATTAGTCCTCTTAATTTAAAAATAAATAGTGAAATATGATGAAATCAGTTATCACTGCACTACTAACGGATTTTACATAGTATTGAGAGTGTGTGTTGAGAACTTGAGAGTATTCGAGCATCGGCCCCATATCTCACGGCGAAAAAAATAGGGTGGATGCTCCAAATTAAGCATCACATCATAAAAGTAATAAAAAAATTAAAAAAAAAAAGCATTAATTTTGAACTTTATGAATTATAAGATTCATAATTCATTAATCTAAATTCGAATTAATTACACTCTATTAAATTTTGACATATCAAGTAAACAGGAGTTTAACTAGTGACTAGGAGGATTACAGTTAACTCTCCCTCCTTTAAGAAAGCTTTCGATTTTCGAATCTTATAAGTGAAGAAAATTCATATTGATGGAGCTCTTACTCTGTCAGCTAGCCGACCGGATTCGAACTTGAATCAGTCATGGCTCGCGAGGCTTCCGGACCCGAGGTGCTACAATTAGCTTCTGACCGCCGAAGTTAGCAAACATGTAAGGGCCCCTTCGAACCATCTATCTGACGTTATCTCAAAGAAAGAACCGTAGGACCATTCACAGTTGACAACTGCGAGAGGATTAAGACAGTCGAGATCATATTCGACCGATAGACCTGAAGCCAGTTGAGATATCGTCGTTGAAGATTGTGCGGTTCGGAATAGTTTACTCGAGTCAATGAGTCAGTCGGGCTGATCGGATCGGATCGAATAATTAATGATCGGATGAGATCTTGAGCAAATGGGTCAGGTGTGGAAGCCTCGGCCACCACATTGCTAGGTTGACTCGAGTCTCTCCACATCTACTGTGTATCTAAGATTTAATGCCCCAGAGAATATAAATATTATATTATAGCCTGAATAAATATAATTTATTAATTCAAATTTGACTTATTTTATTCTCAAGCAGCAAAAATTCTATTAATTGTGAATTTTCTGAAATTTCAAATTTAAAAAGTGAAAGTTAAATTATTTAAATTTTAGAAGTGAGGAAATAATTAAAGAAAAATTATTTTTAAGAGAGACAATTAAAAATAGAAAAGGGTTTGATGTTATTACCAATTGACGTCCGAAACGTGGGCCCCAGGCAGAGGTCCCTGCTGAGGGATGGACGGTCGAAATAATAGATGTCACCCTCAATGCGGACCGATTTATTTGTTACATTATTTTTGAATAATTCCTAATCTTATTATTAATTTCATTGATTAAAATTTTGATTAATTACTTGACATGATAAGTTCGTAAGTAACAGAAATGAATTAATTTTTTTAAATATTATTTAACTAAAATTTAAAATATATCCATTTTCTACCGAAATGTCATTTTATCAAAATAATTAGCCCCTTTTTTTAAGAAAAAAATATTCAAGATAAGGGGTGTCAATGTCAAGGCGTCGTTCAAGACAAATATTTTCCAAATAAACCTTTTTTATACTGACGAGAGGTGACAGATGCTCTGACGTCAGCAAACGGAGACCTATCCCCTCCTCCCCCAAAGCATGCCTTAGAAATATAATAAATTTATTATTTAATAATTTCCTAAAATCAAAGTTTCCGTTTTCTCACCTGAACAATCAACCATTATTTTAAAGTAAAAAAAATAATAAATTGCATTTTTTAAGTGAAAAATTTCAGACTCCTCCGTCCACCGCCACCGTTCGATGAGAGCGGGTATTTCAGTAGATGATCCGCTTCCCTTCCATTTGATACCCTAACACTTCTCTCTGTAAAATAACAGGGTAATTCTCATTATACCACTCCAACTAGGAATGAATTTAATGGGTGTGTACAACAACTACTGAGAAGGACCCGAGAAAATTGATGAATTATCGTATAAATTTCACCCTTTGAATTGATCATCTTATTGCAGCATTGAGTTTCGCTCTCCTGAGTGAGTTTTCTATAACTGTCCCTGATTCCGATCCTAGTAGATACCTTATTAAATAACAATGTGTATGAGGAGAATGGCATGATCTTTGCACGGGTCAAGTCTTTCAAAAGATAACAACGCCCACTGTGACTGGGTTTGTTTAGTTTGGTCCCACTTTTCAATTGCATAGATCATCGACTTGTGGAATCAGTTCAACTGTAAATTATTAAGAAAAAAATATCGGTACTGTATTTTTTGAATACAAAATTAATAAAATATTATATTTTCTCTTAATAATTCAGAGCTGAACCGGGTTCACCTAAGAGTAGTAAGCGAAGATAAGCCGTACTTGATTGTACAGTCCTTGACCCGGCTGGGACCAGACCCTCCCAGCCCCATCCCCAGCCCCGCCACATGATGTAAGAGCACTTTGACTTTTCTCGCTGGCCCCTCTACAACTCCCAACCATCCACCGCCGTCCCCTCCCCGCCATCCCCCACGACCCCACAATCCATATCTCACCCCGATAAGACAGACTAAACATTCCCGATAACGATCATGGAACAATAATCAGAGTTTTCCAAGCATCATTGTTTACGACTTAGGATTCTGACCACGAGTATTGAAGGAACTACTGACCTGTGGTGCCAAGCCTATCCAAGCCAAGACTGCCATGTCGGGCCTTGGTCGGACGGACCTAATTGGGCAAGGAGGAGCGGAGTGCATTATTATCCAATTGGAAGAGCAACGTCTACAAGATTTTGAAGCTGCAAACTCAATCAAGTGAACAATCTAGGAATTCTGTACGTCTAAGAAAAGCAACTCTTCATCAAGGACAAAATGCAACATAACAATCGACCGTGCATTTCGCAATTCCACATGCTAAGAACCTTAACAGAACAGTTCGACTGCTGAGTAGTGGAATTTTCAGGCTTTCGGGTGTCAAAGATTTTGTTGCCGAACATGTGAGGATGTTG
This sequence comes from Lagerstroemia speciosa, assembly GCA_037672795.1. Taxonomy (NCBI): domain Eukaryota; kingdom Viridiplantae; phylum Streptophyta; class Magnoliopsida; order Myrtales; family Lythraceae; genus Lagerstroemia; species Lagerstroemia speciosa. The sequence continues at coordinate 5,821,169 of CM075288.1, forward strand.
GGAAGATGAAAATGACATCCCCGAGAGTGGGGGAAATGCAAAAAGCAAGGCAAGATACATTAATTAGTCGGTGAGGGTTTGGTTTCGGGGAGTGATGACGTGTACTCTTGCCATGTGGCTCCGCTGTAATATTGGAAATTTGCGGGGAGCTTTTCGGGCTTTTAAAGTTTATCAATTTTTTTTTGGGATAAATTGGAATGCTTCAACTAGGTCACATATTAGTGACCTAAGGCTCGCGACATATTATCGTCATAAACTAGAGCATAAGATGTGTGGCACCCCATGACTTAAAAAGCTTAACGAGTAAATGAGTGGTCGGGGAATTTTTTTAAATAAAAAAAAGTGGTTCGGAATTTTTTTTATAAAAAAAAGTGTTGTTGTAGTAGTGAAGATCCAAATACCTCACTAAATAATATTCAGATTTCATGTCAAGTATGAATATATCAAACAAATCAGCGAGTAAAAAATTTATTTTTTTAAGATAACGGAGCTGTTTTGAATTAGTGAGTGCAAGAAGCTGTCCATTTTGGAACCCATGAATTCACCTAAATTAGCATCACCAAGCACGTCAGAGACTGAGCTTGAAATTAGAAGATGAACAAGAACCAGGGCTCTTCATTAAATGCATAAAGCAGGACATCTATCTACCAATTAATGCTTCTGAAGAAAGATATCCGTTCATACCTATTTCGGGAGAACCTCTTTATAAGCGTTGAAAGAAAGGATCACATTCCATACCAGAGCAAGGACATTAGCTGCGAGGACCTGGGGATGTTTCAAGGAGGTCAGGGATGGGATGCAATACCAAAGGATAGGACTGCTGTTCCTACTAAGAAGTCTTAAGAAATGTTTATTCTAGGCAAAGTGGCACCTGGAATTGCTGGGGGACGATCGGAAATTAAGAAACTGGAAAGAAATGAAAAGTTGCCAATTCGCAAGGATAGCAGAAAACAACTCCTGCAAGAGGGAAAATGGATTGATTGACAATCGATAAACAAACAACTTTTTATAATAAACAATTAATGAGGAAACTTGTATTCTAATTTGCAAGAAAGTGAATTTCAAGATCAGTCGAGATGATAGGTTTGAAGTTATAGAGGCTGAACTACCTGCTGAAGCTTGGGCACAACTTGGGAAGGCCTTCCCTCTGGTGTGACCAATGCAGACACGGAGACAAAGATGAATATAGGAGAGAAAATTAACTGTAGAGAATTCGTGCAACATTCAGATAAAGAAACAGTAAAGATTATGATAAATTACAAGTATAGGATTCCAGAAGGTAATATTGCTTACCTGGTCAATTAGGAGACACATAAAAGCACCCAGTGCGCCGGTAACTGTTCAAAGCTTACTCAAGTACAGGTACCTATCATACATCGATCAATGCAGAAAACTCAAGAAAAGCATGTCCACTTGAAATGGCACGGAGGGTTAAGTTATTCCCAACTTTTCTTTTATGTATATTCACAGTGAAAACACGAGGGGAGGAATGAAGTGTAGAAAAAGACTAGAAGTAGATTACTGAAAGGTCCAGCTAACATGGAATATGGGCAGATCCATAGTTCAGACTATAACAATGAGAGCAATGCATGGCATTCTTAGTTTGCTCTCAATCGATATGTATAAACAGAAGCACAAGACTTGTCCCACATTAGCTAACTGCATAATATAAAAGAAATCATGAATCCAAAGCATTACCAGAAATGCAGTGTTGGAACCACTTAAAACCATCCCCACAAAAGTAAATGAGAAAATCCTCTTGAGGTGTAGGGATGGCATTTGATCAAACACCAGCCGATGCACAAAGTAATAAGATTGAGAAACAAACTTGAAATGCGTATATACGACAGACACAAGCATTGTCAACAGATACTAAGCGTAAGTTTGCATGTACAGGAAGTACACCCTTTTTTGGATGTGCGAGATTTGCTCACATTACCTGGCAGATCAAATCTCCCATGAATGTTAAAAATGCAGATGTGATAGCTTTTGTCCTGACAGGATACTTGGCAAGAAGAAGAAGCCCCAGATACCTGTAGTCAAAGGAAAACGTCAGGATGGATATCAAAGTGGGAGATTTAAACTGATTGAGAGCTGAAGCGCCGCTATTTAAAATTATCAAACTGAAACTGGTAATGCGGAAGCAAAATCTATAGCAGCCAGATTTTCTCAAAAATAGGAGGAAGAAAGAAATTCAATTAAGGGAATAGCGGTAATTTATATTTACCATGAGATCAACCAAGGACCGGCTACTCTCGTCACCACCCTCCCCGCCAGCACAACCATCACCTAAACCACCTCTTCCCCCGGAATCCCCATCACCAGAACCGCCATTGCCACCAGCCCCACCCGAACCGACATCTGAGGCTGACGAGAAGCAGAGGAAATGATCCAACCACCAGTGCTCGACTACCGCCTCAGGGCCGGGCGGCCGAAATGATTCAGCGCCAGTGATCTGGCACAATTCGCCGGGAAGGGGTCGGCGTGAGAAGAGGAGGAGGAGCTCCTCAAGCCGCTCAGCTGAACGGGATCTCGGGTCGAGTGAGCAAGATGGGGACATGATTTTCCGGGAAGAGCCATGACCCGGGACGTGGAGAGGTGGTGGCGGGAGAGGCTGGCTGTGTAAGGAGACATTTTTCTACCGGTTGAGTGACGCGACATTGATGGGTTTTGTGAAGGTTTTGGGTTCGGCCGCCCGCTTGACGGTGAATCGGTGTGACCGGAAAGAACAATGTGCGGCTGTTCTCTGCTGAGCTTTGCTGGCTTAACGGCATCGGCAAGGATAATGGCTTCTTCTAATGCTTTAAATTAATTAAATGCTTAATTGATTACCCCTGTCTGTCTTACCATTCTAGCTCATTTCCAATCTCCATTGTTGCCATTATGCATTGATAGTCAACAATTGCCCGTTATGATTCAAATTTATTCCAATCACGAATTTTTTTTTTTCATATACAAAAATTAAAATTTAAGAAGTAATCAAAGAATCTTAATTGTAACACAACTTTCTTTTTCTTTGTATAGAAGAGAATAGAAATAATAGTATAGGGAATAAATAGATACAAAGAGTTTCAATGATGAGAAATAAACTCAATACCTCTTCACCTTAAATCAAGAGCAGTATCAAAAGATCTCAATTGTATCACTATTTTGTTTTTAAATTAACAAATGGAGAATCTTTACCAAACAGGTCAGGATTTAATTCTTATATATATGATTGACATTGTCAATTAATTTACAAAATAATAAAATTAGTGCATTATACGAGTCAAAAATAGTTAGAGATTATGTATGAGTTGAACTCGTCATGTTACTCGTGAACTTGACCAATAATTATTTAGCCTATTAATAAAAAATTGTCACATAAATTTTCTACTATATTAATAATATTCAATTTCTTAAAATGATGTGTTGCCTTTTTTCATAGACTTATTCGTACACTAGACTCGCCTAAAAATGAATGTCATTCTTATTCCTGTAGCATGAACTGGAACTTGAGATCCTCCTGGTGGTCAAATTTCTGGGGAGAAGGGACTGATCTACTCGATCCAGAGGTAAACTGCAAAATCTCATCATTGCAGTCCATCACAATCCTAGATGACGACGTTCTCATAGATCTACTCAATCAATCCAAAACGGAATAGTTAACCGATTGAGACAATGAGCATTACCGGATCACACGAGGAATAGCCACTTCATCGGGAACTTTCTACGAACAGGTGCCGAGCATATGCAAGAAATCGCAAACAGAGAAGCATATTGGTGTGGATTGTGGATTAGAATGTGGGGCAGATATGAGAGGGTGGTAATGAATCAACAGAGGGTGCATCAACAATCAGTTAAGAAGCAGTACCAGTGCCGGCGTCCTGGTGATTAGACGAGCTAAGAACAGATGCTGAAAGGCCGATGAAGATTGGCGGGAGAGTGAGGGTGGAGGAAGAAGAGCAATGTTGCATCCATCCGGAGCTTGAAACAACCGGGTTTATATACAGGAGGAGCGGAGGACGGGAGGAAATTCTCCCGGGAGCGGGAACCCTCATTTCCGTACAACATTTTGAAATGAACTGTCGCTGAACCGGGAGTATGCTCCCCCTCGATCGCAAAAGGCATGCTCAACAAAGAAACGTTTCGACTAAGGTGTTGAACCTGGGGATGACTAAAGTGTCCCGACCCGACCTGCAATGAGGCTGGTGAGAACCTGACTTGTGCTCAGGTCGAGGTGGGTTTGGGCCTATCATTGGACTCGGCCCAACCCGTCCTGACCCCTGTCTATATAATATAATTCAATAATATGTTTTTAAATTAAGTTTTCTTTAATTTATGAATATTTGATCTTAATAAATTGAATAACAATCACTTCGTTTAACTAAAATTATGTAAATTCTAATTATTTGATATTTGTTTAACCATATTATTATTATAAATATATAAATTTATACTACATTTTAGATTATATTTTATGTACTATTAAAATATTTTTAATTAATCAGGCCGACCATTGCCCCGTCCCGCACGAGTCACGGGTCGGGTTGACCCGTTTTGGATGTGGGGCGGGCCTGAGTTTTCAAAAATCCTCCTCGCCCCACCTTATGGCCGTCTCTAGTTGAACTATGAAGAGCGTCAATTAAGTTTTAATTTTCTAAGGTTGTACGTGGAAGATTACTGGAGTTGGTGAAAATATTGAATTTAAATCATAAAATAATTATAAAATTATCTATAATATCTGAGTTTTATGTATTTTGCATGTAAAAAAAATTTATATCAATCTGATCATAAAAATTTCACTTAAATAAACAAGCTTTTTGTAACTCAACCGGATCAAATGTCGTCACCTCACATGTCCGATCTAGTTGAACTAACGCGTGTCAGTTTAAGTAGTGTCTGCTGAGCAAGAAAAATTCTGGTACTGAGAATACATATTTTTTTTTTTTTGGTGAAAAGGGTGAATATATTATATTAGTCAGCCATTATCAGTCATGGCTATAGCTACAGGATTAACAAGTCTGGGATATTGAATCCCCAACATGTCTGCAAGCATTACATCTGCTAGCCCAGTGGGTGGTTTGTCAAAATAATTACAATGAAAGATATCAAAATGCTCTTCTGTGCTTCCTTTCGCTGCAAACTTGGCCATCGCGTCCGCCACTGCATTAACTTCGCGATAGATATGGACCGCCCGAAATCCTCGGAACCGCTGGGGTACTGAGAATACATATTATTATTACAATGGCGGAGGTTTCTATTTTGGCTCAGGATTACTGTCTGGTTTGCCCGCGAAATTCCCGCTTGAATCGGGAGATCTTCACTGGAACCGGACAGGAAGTTGTTGGCGGGGGAGAGAGAGAGGAGAATATTGAGGAGAGGAGGGATGTTCTGGTGAGAGAATTGTGAGCAGGGCGCTGTTTCTGTTCCCAAAAAAAAATGTGAAAGGAAAAAAACCAGAAAGCACCACAGGGAGGAATTCGATCCGATCTGATCAGTCCCCGCCACAATCGATCGAAGGAGCAAGCGGAGGGAGAGAAACCAGCGTGGGTGTTTTCTGGGATAATTCCGAGGTTGCCCGTCTTCTTTTCTTGTGCAGATGAGGTAATAAGAGGAAGGAAGGAAGGAAGGAAGACAGGTGGAAGAAGTACAAGAGGGGAACAGAAACAGGGAAATCTGAGCTATGAACAAGGTTCACAGCTGGGCGTCTTCCTCCATGGAGACGGCCGCCTCCACCAGACCCGCACCCAGGAGGATCTACCAGGCTTGGAAGGGTAACAATGTAAAAACTCCTCTCTTTCTCTCCCCGTCTGCTTCCCCTTCGAATTTTGTTGGGTTATCTGCTGCCTGCGCCGAGTTGCTGCAACGTTGGATAGGATTCGCTGAAATGGGCTGCTTCGGACATCCGGAGTTGTTGGTGCTTTGATTTGCATTTGTATATTTCATGGACTGCAATTGTTTTAGGGCATTTTGTAGATGTGAATCATTGATTCTATAAACTGAAAAATATGGAGCCAATTGTTCGTATAAATGATTGGCTCTATACAATTTTGCTTTCTTCATCGCAATTGGAAGAATTGAGAAGCTCACTCAGAAAGAATGCACTGCAGATTGCGAAGATAAGTGTTCAAACTTACCAGGTCGATTTTGATGTTCTATGGTTCAGAAATTCCTCTGTGGCGGGAGATTGGTCTTTGGTCCCGATGCAGCATCATTGTTGTTGACCTCGGTCCTCATCGGGAGTCCTGCAATCGCATTCTGCATAAAAACACTTCTGCTAATCGGAGTTGTCGAGCCCTCCTTCGGTTACCCCGTGTTGATTGTGGGGTTCACTCTCACTCTCATGGTTGGTCCATGTAATCGATTTCGTCCTGAAATTAATGAATCCTCAGCAGGACCAACTGAACTTCTGAAAAGTTGACACTTTCTGGGTTTTGATTTATGCAGGACTTCACCTTCCTCTTCCTGACATCCGGAAGGGATCCTGGGATAATCCCGCGGAACACACAGCCTCCCGAATCAGATGAAATGTTGGACATGACCACCCCATCCATGGAATGGGTCAATAGTAAATCACCAAGCCTGAAGATACCTCGGACTAAGGACGTGCTGGTCAATAATGTCACTGTAAAGGTGAAGTTCTGTGATACTTGTTTGCTGTATCGTCCACCCCGGGCTTCCCACTGCTCCATCTGCAACAACTGTGTGCAGAGATTTGATCACCATTGCCCCTGGGTCGGCCAATGTATCGCATTAGTGAGTCATCTCACCTGCATCACTCTTTAAAAAGATTACTTGGGTTTCGAGCTATGGAAAACCATTGACTTATCTTACTTCCCTTTCCTTGAAAAATATCAAAATAGGGATGAGTGTTGAAAAGTTGTGGATTGACCTGTTGACATCATCTGGGAAGCTGACTGCCAGTTCTCTTCTCATGTTTGTTGTGGCCATGCAGCGTAACTACCCGTTCTTCATCTGTTTCATCACTTCTTCAACCATCTTGTGCATCTACGTGTTCTCATTCTCGTGGATAAACCTACTTCATCAAGGAGCCAACTTGTGGAATGCCATGTCGCATGATGTTCTGTCAGTGATTCTCATCTTGTATTGCTTCATAGCTGTTTGGTTCGTTGGTGGTCTTACAGTCTTCCATTTCTATCTTATATGCACCAATCAGGTGATACTCTCAGTTCCTCTAATCTCGATAGAAGCTGATAATTGCGTTTATTGCTTTTCATATCTAACATTTTTTCTGATGTAACTTCTCCCCCAGACAACTTATGAGAATTTCCGGTATCGATATGACAAGAAGGAGAATCCGTACAGCAGGGGAATGTTTCGGAACATAAAGGAACTCTTCTTCTCCAAGATCCCACGGCCGCTGGTTGACTTCCGAGCATGGGCAACAGAAGAAGACGAGACAATACATGGGTCCGTTGTATCGGACGTCGATAAAGGATTTGCCCTCTCAAAGGCTAAGTTCGACCTTGAAATGGGAGGTAGCCTTGGGAAGGACAGAATGATGCATATTCCAAACATCCTGCAGGATTTGGATTATGTTGGCATCGATGAGAAACTGAAGAAGAAGGAGGGAGGGGGAGATAACAAGTTTGATTCGATCTTCTTCCCACGTGAACAAGAGCCGAGGTTCTCAAAGAAAATGCCCGATGCTCGGTAGCACCTGGTCTACCAAAATGCCTACTTCACAGAGATAGAGGTACCGAAATCTCTTATACAAAACAGTTGACATTGTTCAATTGGAACTATGATTTTCTCATTAGAGGATCCATTGACTATCGGTTTTCTACATTCGGATTTTGATCGAATAGCTCAAGACAGGTTCTTCCATGGCTTGCCTTAACTGAACTGCGATTATCTTTTAACCCCGTACAGGTCGAAAAACATGGTCCAATGGAATGAGCCTGCTTGAGCTGATCTGAAAACAAAGAGGTAAAAATCAAATTGTCAGCAATTTCATTTGTACTTGGTGAAGCAGTTTATTCAAGTTAACGCATTCATTCCTTCTTCTTGTCCCGATTGAGCTATATCCTCCGGCCAGAGAATAGCAGTGCTTTTTCCTCTGAAATTATTCAGGAACCAAGGCTTGCGAATGTATATCTCTGCTAGCAACCTGCACCGCCTTTTACTATTCTTTCTCAGTTTTGGATGCTGGGCTCGGTTTTCTTAACTTGACCTGCCAAATTCTGTGGTACTGGACATATCAATAATATGTTAACCTTTTAAGTAACTCATAGTGATAATGTGTTAACCTTTTACCTGAGACAAATTCCTAGTCCCATGCTGGACTTTTGGGTTATGTTTTTGTTGGGTAAGTGCAAGAGGAGCTTTTGGGTTGGGGTTAAATCCAATTTCACATTGCGATTATCTCGATCTTGTCAGCAGCAAAGTTGCAGATGTTGCCAAATGCCAGCGCTTTCTTGATTGTCTTCATTATCAAGAGAAGCCTTGATTCGTAACGTGGTGAGAGTTTTCTTGTATGAATAGATGAATTAATATCTGAAGATTCTTTTCCTGTGTCGGGATTTTCTCAGACGGCAGCTTAGGTGCCATGTCGCCTTAAAAACAGAGATTATGTGCAGAAAGTACCTGTCTGTCTGATTGATTTTAATTGAATTGCTTTTCTGCTGAGATCAACCTTGGAGTCTCAACTAATCCTGAAATGAAACTTCTATCTGGAATCAATTGTCGTGTTCACCAGAACATGATCTGTCAGAAACAGAGTATGTTTTCTGCCGCTTTCATCCAAAGAGGACCACTGTATACTCCGCAGGATCACTGATAGCCATGAACCTTCTTCCTTTGTTCTGTATTCTCCTCTCTCTGCTTCTGATGCGTTCTCCAGTTATACAGCCGCAGAGCAGTTGATCATCTTCCATGGAACTCGAAGAGGACGAGTCTGGTTGAGGGAAAGAGAGAAAACATCAAACGATCACGGTAATTTAATCAAACGGTTCATCGTAATCAACGGGGTAAATAAAAAAGCAATCTAACGGTTATAATCATCTCCTCCACGCCGGCGAGTGCATGCAACGCGCGTGAGAACGCGTGGGGTCGCCGACCTCTGAGTTAAGATAACGAAGAGGATCCAACGTCTCTGAATCCTGATTGGCCGACAGCACCGACACGTTATTAAAAATATTGTTATAATAATTATTATTTTGGCCAATGAAAATATCTGCCAATAAATTAAATCGAAATTAGATGAATAATTGCGCGCGCTCCTCTCTCTTTGAGATTGACCCTTCAATCATTGGAACAGGAGCCGCTTTCTCAGCATCCTCCTTGCTTCTTCATTGGCTCTATCTCTCTCTCCGTCACTCCGTGTACCGCTCTCTGACTCTGGGCCTAGATTTGGTGGAGATTAAGGTAAATGCAGGTCCTTGATCGGGCGCGCCAATTCATAACCTGATGCTGTTCGCACTGTTTTCTTGTCGACATTGGAACCGCACTGGAATTTGCTCTCAGTTACTTCACATTGATGATCGTGTCCTTTTCCATTCTTTTCTGTTATCTTCCCCAGCAGCTGATCAGTGGCATTCTCGATTCTTCCCCTGCTGCTGGTACCTGTACGCGTGAAAGTGACAATCTTCGTTTTGTTTTCCCGCTGTCAGGGTGGAAACGGAGGTGTGGGATTTGATTTGAAGGGTTTCTGATAGAGCACTGTCTCTGGGGACTCCCTTGTCATCTTCGTTCTTTCTTGTGCCTGAAAATGCGGAAACTTGATCTAATTGATTGTGTATCGGATAAGAATTATTGCCTGTGATGACTGGAAAGCAATGGTTTGTGGATGTATCTTGGTCTTTCTGAGCTGTATGGGATGTCAAAATGAGAAAATTTTGTTGATTATTGGTATGATTTCACTTTGTCCTTCTGGGGTCCAAATGATTGATTTGCCCAACCTGTTACTCGCAGTCTTGGGAAAGCTTGGATTTGGTTGGTAGATTATAGATTAGCCTCAGGTTTTATACAATTTCTTCAACAGGGTAGACAGAATATCTCTCTGCCTCTCACTCTCACTCAATGAGAGCTATTCGGTCCATCTCCTCTGTTATATTTTTCAAGAGGCCTTTTGAAGATGATTTGATTAATGCCTGAGCTTATGTTTCACAAGGTGCTTATTGCTCTACTTCTCTGACACGGTGATGGAAATTTAGGATTAGATTTAAGACTGATTTAGCCTAAAGATGTGCTCAAGCTATGTCGTCAATATGTCCAATTTTGCAGGCCTTCCCAACAGTTAGCAGCAGTTGGGTAATTCAGAGAGCAAGTTTGGAAAATCAATCAGTTTATCAATTGCCGAAGCTCTTATTTTGGGCTGTAAAGAGAAGCTCCTAGTGCTAATTCTTTCTGCGCTATGGTAAGTTCTTGGCAGATCCTGTCATTTCTGGTATGGCAGTTGCTACCTCCATATCCACTCCACAACTCAAAGCCTGTTGTGGACTAGATTTTTATTCATCCACTCTCAGTAATCTGTGTTGGTTTTAGGCTACAAATGAAAATCTTCCTCCATATACAATAAAACAACTTGCCAAGGGACTGAAGAACCTTGACGAATTTCCCCCAGAAGGCATAAAAGTGGGAGTGAATGATGATGACTTGTCAACCATCTATGCTGATATTGAAGGCCCAGGCAAGTGACTTTATCTTCTATGGTGGATGCCATTCCAACATTTTCGAGACTTTATGCGGTCACTTATTTCAATTTTTACACTGCTGAGTAATCTGCCTTGCAGCTGGTACTCCATATGAGTATGGTGTTTTCCGTATGAAGTTGCTATTGTCCCATGACTTCCCTCACCCCCCTCCCAAAGGTTTGTGCGTTTTTAGGCTGCATCTGTGCATTTTTTACTGACCTGTCGTGCATCAAATACATGATGATCCCTTGGACATGAACCGAAGTTCTCTCCGTTTCAAAAAGTAATCTCTCCTTTTCTTTGCCTGTAATCTAATCTGTCATAGTTCTGATATTGTTCTGGTTTTCTTAATCTTGAAATTCTCCATTATATGCCAATATAGACACCCTGAATATGGAACTTTCAGGCTACTTCCTGACCAAGATTTTCCATCCAAATATCGCAACAAATGGTGAGATTTGTGTCAACACACTGAAAAAGGACTGGAATCCTAGTCTCGGGCTTCGGCATGTTCTGATCGTTAGTCTTCTTGCCACTCTTTGCAGATGTTTCAGCAATTAGAGATTTTCTCGAGCTCTTCTCATCATTTGGTGCTGATTTCAGGTGGTCAGATGCTTGTTGATCGAACCATTTCCCGAGTCGGCTTTGAATGAACAAGCTGGCAAGATGCTGCTAGAGAACTATGAGGAATATGCTAGGCATGCCAGGTAATGATGGATCAAGTTGAGCTGTTATCTACTTCTTCTCGTTATGTTTGGCAAAAGGAAGTGTTGATCCTCATTTCTCCAAAGAAACTAGCTGTGGATGATACGGTTATCCTCTCTCTGTTATTGTTCGATGATTTCAAAAATTCACTGTGCTGCTTGCTGGTTGTATGGTGGAGACTTTACACAGGAATTCACGCACTGAAGCCGAGACCCAGGTTCAAGTCAGGAGTCATTTGTGAATCGACCACAGCCCTTAATATTGACCAGAACGATGCCTCAGATTTCAATGCTGACCAGAAGAACCCAGCAGCAACCACATTGCCGTTGCCACTGGGCATAGCTCCATGTCTGACAACCAACGGTGGAAACTGCCAGGAACAACAGCAAACCGCTTTAGCCTCGCCAATTGAGATTGGAGTTAGTGGTTCCTCAGCAGCTCAGAAGAAGGAACCCGGACTTGCAAAAGCTCAGGCTGATAAGAAAAAGATGGATGCTAGGAAGAAGAGCCTGAAGAGATTGTAGAGCTTGGATGCAAGCTTCCAGTAAACGGGAGACCAGAAACAAAAGTAAGAAATCATCGAACTCCGAAGGGTTGGTTGTGGCGCGTTCTTAAATGTACGATGTAGTCACTTTCTTTGGGAAAATCAAATCAAGAACTTGTGCTGGCTCAGATTACTTTGGTTACAAATAGGCACAGCATAATTATAACTGAAACTTTGAACACAGATGATTAGCATATTGAAACCTGTAGCCCGTAAGATGACATGCAATTTACAAGTCGTCCATCGGGTTATGCAAGAAATGTATGAAAAAGAGGAGAAGAAGAAGCAAGAAATACTTGAAAAAGGAAAGAGTCACATGACACAGATAGCAGGATGGTTCAGTCCATCACAAACCAGAACACAACTGCGCCCCCAAGGCTCAGGTTTTGATGAGAATATAGTATACGAATTGTCAAAAGGAAGAGGAGAAGCTAAATGACATGCCCTTCTGTTGTTTTTCCTTTCCATTTGTTTCTACTTTGTTTTCGAAGGTGAGGTGGCTGTTTTCTGTAGGCTGATGTTTACTTGGCCATCATAACCTTCACGAACTCATCATAGTTTATTTGGCCATCGCCATCAACATCGGCTTCTCGGATCATCTCCTCGACCTCCTCATCCGTCAGCTTCTCCCCAAGGTTGGTCATCACATGGCGGAGCTCTGCCGCAGAGATGAACCCATTCTGGTCTTTATCGAAGACCCTGAAGGCTTCCTTGAGCTCCTCCTCAGAGTCGGTGTCCTTCATCTTCCTGGCCATCAGGTTTAGGAACTCGGGAAAGTCAATTGTTCCATTCCCATCAGCATCGACTTCATTGATCATGTCTTGAAGCTCTGCCTCGGTCGGATTCTGCCCCAGTGATCTCATCACAGTTCCAAGCTCCTTTGTGGTAATGCAGCCTGCAGCACCGTAAAGGCCAGTAAGTTGCTTTTCTTTTCCCTAGAAGTGGTAGTTGCTGCACAGGAGAAGCTTAACGAGACAAAGTTTTCTGAAAGACTGCAGCATTTGCACAAGTGGAGATGACCAAACTAATTTTCAAAAGGGACAGCTGTACAATGAACAGCTAGCTATGGTGTCTGGAAGTTCCCCCAAATTGATATTTTTTAGTGGAAAGAATAATACCAACACAGCAAAGCAATTCAACAGTGCCATGAGGGTGACAGCTCGAATATCATGATTAGAAAATGCAAAGATAATTGGAATTAGTCAATGAAGAGCCGTGCCCAAAGAAGATTTGACTTTTATACAGATACATGCTACTTACCAATAGAAAGAGATTATTTTAATGATGTCAGTTTTCGCAAGGAGATCGCTCAAATCAAATACCAGCGGCTACAAACTACAATACAATATCAAGAAAGCCCAGGTTGAAGCAAAGACACTAAAACTCAAAGTAGAAACGCATGAGCCCTTTCTGATTTTATCATAAGATTTATCATGGAACAAAATATTAAGTTTAGTAAGCTGTAATTTTCCACCACCAGAGAAGTTTGATTGCTTATTCAACCCTTATCATTCAAAAGATGAATCTATTATCTGCATCTCTGTCTATCAGTAGCCACGAGAAACAATAATAAAAAAAAAAGGTGCTTTTTAAATTAGATTCTCAATACTCACTTCCAATTAAATTATTGTTCACCTCAGCTAACATCAATTTTGCCATGACTACGAAGAAGAAACACAGAAGTCACTGTTGACATATACTACAACTGGAAGACGTGCGCATCAATATGATTAGCTCATCGTCTTAGCTAGCACCTTGCCTTTAACAATACTATATGACTCAAAACTAGAAGATAGACCACAACTATAAAGACAAACTCAAGATCATACGGATCGACTAATCTCTACAATTATATGGTGAGTATCAGGGGAAAAAAATACAATCGTGCATGGAATCGAACATGGAGCTCTAATAATAGCCTGCAACAGCAAAATCTTCGAAACATAATCATTTCCGAGACCGGAGTTATGAGAAAAGACGCGTTTGCTAAATTAAAAGCTCCATGTTTTGAGGAGGCAAGCATGGAAACAGAACGAGATGTCCCGGACATAGCTCTCAGATGGAAGCAAACTACAGACAGATTCATGTACGGAGCTGAAACGCAGAAAAAGGATGACGCTTAGAAGGGTGAGACGATCTGATTACCATCCCCATCCTTGTCGAACAGGCTGAAGGCCTCCTTGAACTCGGAGATCTGGTCGTCGGTGAGCTGATCCGCCATTTCTCAGCAAATTCCTCTCCCGAGAAGCCTCAAGAGTTCCTCTCTTCTCCGATCTCCGCTCGAGAGAAAAAGACCCGCACAGAGAGAGACTGATTTAGAGAGAGAGAGAGAGAGAGAGAGAGAGGGACAGGTTTTTCTATTTCCTCGGACAGAACGGACGATTTATACGGGTCTGAAGAATCGATCAACGCTCCGAATCGGCTACTCAGTTCGCCGTATCCGTTTCATTTGCGAATTTACTGTTATGCCCTTCTCGCCCATTTTCCATTTTCCCTGCTTCTTCAGTTCTTTTCCACGAAACATTCCGGGCCGTTGAGTGAGTTTGACTGTTTTAACCATCTTTGGGGTTTTATTTCCAAATCAGACAGATTATTCTGTTTCGGGGATTGTAATTTTTAGGTTCATCAAACGAGGATAGTAATAATAATGATCCAGTTATCTTGTTATACAGTGATCGATTTAGGGGATGTGCGTAGTGCGATCATCTCGTTGAACTTCATAAAACTTGTAGAAATCTTTATAATTTTTATCAACTTTATCTATAATTCAATTAAGTTACATTAATTTACCCCTTGAAATTTAATATTTTCCTTGCCCTCTTTAAGTTAATTTTCTAGATCCGTCTATTATATAATATTCAAGCTTCCGTATTCAATCTCTAATATATTAGATGGACTAAATAATCAGTACTAATACTGTCTCCGTCAACGCAATACCACTAAAGACCTATTACTGTTGAAGAAACTAGACTCAAGAGTTTCTTCTGACTATATTGCTCGGAGCGAGATTCGGACTAGTAATCTCGGCCCTCATTAAATCGTATGGGAGCGAGTTTTAAATTATTAGATTACTGATTTTTCTTTATCTATTATTTCATCATGATTCCTCGTACGGTTACGACAAGCCAGTGCAACACAACAGTGACTCGTCATGATCAACACACACGAAACAACCTTAGATATTGTTTGATTTTGTCTCTAAGCTATGGTGTTAATTCATTTATAATATTCTAAGCATATGATTTTGTTGAGAAGATCCTGTTCCTGAAGAAAGTCGTCTATGTAACGATATCATCACATACCAATAAATTAAATTAAGTTTTTTTAGATTTTTTATTTTAGATTTTATTTAAAAAATCTAAGAAATAATTAAATTTTATTGAATTATAATATAATATCAGTACTGTCACGTGATACATTCATTATGTAGGACGCCCTCTCCTCCTTCCTTTGTCAATTTAAACAGCGACCGCGACAACTGTGTATCTACTCTGAGCTGGGAACCTGAAGGGCATTTCAGGTAATTCGAGTTTGTCATTCCCCGGCTCCTCGAAAGATCTCATTAAAAAAAAAGTCATATATTGCGAAAGGCCCAAAACGGTAAATTCAGCCCAAATGGCGAGGGGAGTGAAAATCGAGATCCAAGTAATTACTCAGCAGTGTCCTCGAAAAAATCTTCCATTATTCTACTTTATAATCAGAGTGAACGACTTATGAAATTATACTAATCAATAGTAATTATTAATAATTATTCAAATGATGGATAATTACTTACTCATTTCCCATAACTTGACCAACGTTTTTTCATGTAGCACTGTGCGTGAGATTACTGAAGAATTTCTCCACGCGTCCATATTTCAGGTGTCACATTCAACACTGCATCTCAATTGAACTTTTTTGGTAGTCCTATCTTACCGAGTACCACATCAAAACATTGATCAACTTGTAGCAGTTCAGTAAATAGGTATTAACAACTCAAAATAATAATTATTATTAATTAAAATAATTTTATTAATATTCTCATATTTACATGAAATGGCCATTTAGAGAATCTGTTAATGCGGAGAGATCTTGGCGATGGTGGCGAGCAATTCTAATTTCTAGCGAGCGATTTAAATTTTTCCCTCATTATTTTTTATTAATTCAGAATTTTTCTATTTTCCTGTCTCACCATCAACAAATGCACGCCTGCAGTGCGCGGTGCCTTCCAGCAGCTGTGGGCCCCGCGTTGACTGCCACGTCAGGTCATCGCCGCACTCGCACATCTCCCATGGCGGCTTCGTCGTGTCGAATATCTCCTTGTTTTCTGTCCCGGCTTCATAAATTAGATTGAACTAATAGTTCCTTCTTTAGATCATTAAATGAGTGATTTAAAAATTGATCTTTTAGTTAGAAGGGTTGGTAGGAATCTCAACGGAATCATATATTAGTCTAGAGGTATACTTTGGTTGGTTCAAGATAGGGTGTGGTACCAAAAAAAAAAAGTCATTCGAGCCTTTGTCTGGGCCTCTACGTGGGCTTCAGCCCAAATTACAGCCTATGAATGACGAGTTGATGTGAGCCTCCTGCCAAGGAATTGCTATTGACCTTCCCCGAAAGAGTTGGGTCCTTTGAAGTTCTAAATGGACCGGTCAAAGCCACCTCGGACTTTGTCCATTCTGGGGTTGACTCTTCGGCTCGTTGACCCGAAAGCAAATAGCCAGTAGGCAAAAGACAGTGGACCTCAAAATAACAGGCCGAAACAAAACCAAACCAAACAATCTATCTCGGTCCAAAAATCTCATTGATATGAATCAAATTCAATGCAAATTGAGGACGATGATTCGGGCTGTTGGTTATGGAAAGTTATGGACTCGGAAGTAGTCGCCCCCTCAACTTTTCGACCTCTTACGATGTTTTTCATCTGAGCTTGACTAAGGGGGATTGCTTGGAGAATTTAACATAGTTTCATCATCAACAAACAACAAGCAAAAGCTTGGAAAAAATCAGATGGGGCAGCAAGCGATCAAAACCAGAGCCTCCTTTTACAAGCCTCGAACGTGGGGGCGACAGGACTCGGGTAATTGCAGAAAAGCCCCAGTTCTTTAACAGTCTCCTCGATCAGGTCTCTGCAGATGTGATCCTGCAGGGCCAGGCCAATCCTTCCGGCTTCTCTCCTCTCTCCCCACTCCACGTCCCTGCAGACCTGCTCCACGCTCTCCCTCATACCACTCCCGATCATCATCTTCAACCGGGCGATATCCTCGTAAAATGCCTCGCTGTGGCTTCCGTGGCATTGATCGATGCGACGATCCGGTGACAGTGGTGACGATATCGACAATCTCCTCGCTGAGGGTGGGAGAGATTCCGTGATGTTGAGCTTGATCCTTTCGGAGAGGCTTATGACCGGGGAGTAGTCGGTGCCATCGAGCTCTACCGGTTTTAGGGTCTTAACCTGCTGATGATGCTGCAGTCTTCCTGCACCATTTATGACCAGAAATGTAACGGTAACTTAGGTTGATATATAGAGCTCATATTTGTAGCAGCGATAACGACAGATGCATGAAAGACGTAACCAAACTACAAGGACAACTGCAGATTCTGTTCTGTCAGATGCTCAAAGCAGCACCGGATAAGTGCGTGCATGCATCCAAAGTGATATAGACAAAGGTTATCAGACCCAATTTTTGAGACTACTCATTTGAATCGATCTATATCAACCGACTCCAAGATCGACGACCGACTGCCCGGATCGACTATCTAAGTCTAGATTTGTCCAGTCGTGTCAAGCGTCTAGGATCGATGTTTGAATTATTCATTCAATACATGTGCATCTTGTTTGCATCATAGGTATATCAGAATGAGGGAAACAAGCAGGAGTCCGGACCCTCGACTAGAGGGTATTTTTCAAGTTTTGGAACAAATGATCGATATTATGAGGGGTCAAATAGCTCAACATGACAAGGATAATGCTAGTCGAAGTGAATATGTAGAGGGTATCAGGAGATGTGCTATACTAGATTGTCAACTCGATAGCCCCTTGCTATTCACATGAAGTACATAATTTAAGTATCAGAGGGTCGAATTGGAATTTAAATCACCGGTCCAACCTAATCTTTACGGGCATTTAAAGACTATAATTCAAAATCTAATAGATTCCGACTAATCTAATTCGAATTGGGTGGGTTCCTAAACTCTTCCAAAATAAAACTCTCTATTTACAATATTCGAACATCATAATTGAAAGGAAAAAATGGTCATACAATATCAACTAATATTGGTCTATAGCCAGGAAACCCCGAAGATACTTACAAGGCTGGGGATGTGGTGTTTCTCGGGCATGTGTTGGGTTATATATCTCTGTCAGGAACAAAGGTTAATCATTCAACTGCTTTCACCAAGGGGGGTTGGGCCGAGTGGTAAGCAGCTCGGTGCCGCTTAAAGAGGTCTCAGGTTCGAGACCTCACGTACGCAGACACCCCCCTTGGGAGCCTCACCCGCCATTGCCAGGCGTGCGACCCGGGGCGACCAACGGATTAGTCAAGTATGGTTGGCTGAAAGATGCCGTCTCACCGCTGGTGGGGCCTGCTTGGATACCGTGGCTGGCGACCAAAAAAAAAAAAAAAATCATTCAACTGCTTTCATGATTCTTCTGCCAGCATAATTAACGTTGAACAGCTGTCGCTGCACTTGCTTTTTACCTTTGGCTGGAAAGGAAGGGTTTCACTATAATGGCCAACAGTGCCTCGAGAAGCCTGTGCGCTGTCTCCCACTTTGAGAGGGAGGATTGATCGTGGTATAAAAATGGCTGGAGGGAGGTGTGAATAATGACGTATGTTAAGTTTCACTGATAAAAATTGATCGTAAACCTCTGAGAAATAAGTTGAGAAAGAGATGAGATTTAGTATAGTCGGTGTCGTCCTCGACTTGGGATCAGTAACTCTCGGGTTCAATCTATTTATTCCCCCTTCCCTTTACCGGTCCTCCATGTGGGACCAATCGGTCCCGGGTTCCCCATAACAATAGAACCCCATGGATTTTTGGAAGACACTAGGGAATTGATCACGAGTCGGAGAGATTCTTACATGAGTTCGGCCCATCACGTTACCACTAAACTCTATCGATAAATGCATAAAATATTATCATTAAATATCGTATCTTCTTTTTTATTTCTTAATAATAATTACTTTTTAGAGATAATTTAATATATTTACTTACGTATTAAATATTCATTAATTAAATTTATTAAATTTTTATGAACTTAACTCACATAAAAATTTCATCACACGTTTATTTAAGACGATACCACCTCTAGCAATTTAGTTAATATTAAAATGGATTTTATACTTTGTCTTGGCATGCGTTTGTCTTCGAAAGTGCTAGCATTAATCATTGGATAACATCCATTGAGACCGGAGCACCTAAATTAAGAAACATGCCTATGACACCAAGGGGGTTGGGCCGAGTGGTAAGCAGCTCGGTGCCGCTTAAGGAGGTCTCGAGTTCGAGACCTCACGTACGCAGACACCCCCTTGGGAGCCTCACCCGTCATTGCCCGGGTCGCACCCGGGGCGACCAACAGATTAGTCAAGTATGGTTGGCTGAAAGATGTCATCTCACCGCTGGTGGGACCTGCTTGGATACCGTGGCTGGCGACCAAAAAAAAAAAAAGAAACATGCCTATGACAACCGTGGTACTTCCGACCTAGACGGGATACTAAAAGATTTAGCCTTTACAGATGAATCTTTGTTCTAATGTTTTGTTCTATTTTTCCCCTAATTATAGGTCCTTAAGTCTTCCTCGTACCCGGCAGAAAAATACTTGAATTTTTAATGTAAAAGACAAGATATTTATGGATAAATTTCTGGCAATTTAATAAGAACGGCCTAGAATGACCATGAGACGAAAAGACATACCGTCGGGCTGTCGTTTCATGCATCGAGTCAAAGAAGGGGACCGGGTCAGCCCATCGAGTACCGAAACCGGACTCGGCTGCTCCTGATCGCTCCCCGCGCTGTTCTTCCCCTCAGCTCCGGCCGTCGGATCGGGTCCCTGGCGCGCCAGCTCGGCGGAACGTACGGCGTCGATGAACTTCTTCAGCGCTTTGAGGTCCCGGTCGCAGTTCTCCAGCGCCCCCAGCAGCTTCCGCCTCTTCTCCGCCGCGGATTCCGAGGAGACCACTGCCGTTTCGCCGCTGAGCCCCATCAGCCGTGCCACGAGAGACGGCGTCGGGTTGGCGGCGGCGGACCGGAAGGACTCTGTAGATTTGTCGGAGCGCCGGATCTCCGGCGGGATGGTCGGGCTCCGTGCTGGCGCCTCACATGAGAGCCTAGGTCGAGGCTGCTCGTCTGGAGTCCGCGGAACAACGTCGTTTTGCTGATCCCTTTGCTCCGGCGACTTCGTCGGTGACGACTCCGTTGATTCTCTAGCAGACACGATGTTCTTTTCCGGCTTCTTCCCTGAGAAGAATATCGTAATATCATATATATATCAAGTGCGCATTTATGTAAGCTGCGCAAGCGCTCTCGAAATGCTTCGATAACTCGGTTTGTCGGATCTCGAGTACCGTGAACGTGATAAAAGATCGAAAATACACACTGACCGGAAGTGATGAGGAATTTCCGGCGATTCTGGTGCTTGCAGACAAGCTGGACGATGCCGGACAGGCATCCGATGCTCCTGGCATGAGGATCGGTTTCCCAGGAGGATGAGTTGGTGTTCTCTCGGCAGGAAGATGAAGAAAGCTTCGCACTGTTCTGCCTCTTCATCTCTGTACTTCTTCCTCTCCTCCTCCTCCTGCTAAAGCAGCTAAGGCGAGCGATGATTGTGCGTCCATTTAGATGAGTGATGTGATGAGATAACGGTAATAACTCGAAAGCGAAACATAAAATAAAAAAGTGTTAAATGTAAAGGGTACGCGAGAAAGAGGACACGGTCCAGTAAAACCGTTCTCAATATGAAATCAAGAAATTTTGAGTTCAATTCTCATAAATTTCTTTCTATGGGACCCGACTCCCTACATCGAAATCGAAAACGAAGTTCATCCACTGACCACACATGTACCGTTGTTTCCTTAAAGATCGAGGGGACAGTAGTTAAAGAAAAAGAGTAATTTTACGTGCAGGTCGTACGTATAAAAATTAAGCAGAGATTGAATGTATTGGTGGTTGCCAGCTTCTTCGTTATTTCAACAACAATTCACCAACCCGATTGATAGCCAACTTGAACCGCACCTTCTTCTTCACCTAAACGATGAGACCACCCTTTTAGCATTGACCCCATGAGGAGCAGTCGCAAGTATAGTCTCAGTAAAGAAGACCAAAAAAAAAAAAAAGCTTGCATTTTTTTAACCAAATTTTCGATGGATTCATCGGAGGTTGGATGTATATTCGACCCCAAAACTTGTCGAATACGCGATCTAATTTCTTGTAAGTTGAGCGGTAATTTCGAATGGATTCCACATACTCCATGTATTGAAGCTGATCCTTTCAATTTCTTAATGTCTTACTCGATATCAATATGAATTTCATCAGAATTTATCCAAAATCCATCCATCGAGTATATTCTTATTATCAGCTTTCGATGTGCGCTACACCTGTCCAAACCCGAAGAAGATATCGATCCTTAGAAGATGAGCAGATGACAATAATGTACATGTGGGGTAGGAACTTTAAGACCATAAATAATTACGGGATTAACGTGAGTTGATTCATGTGATTCAATGCCTCTTTTTCTTTAAAAAAATCTCGAATTTAATTCATGTGAATTGAAAAAATTTATGAATTAGTGAATTTTTATTCCTTACCCGATCGATCCGAATTAAATTTGAATTTTTCGTAACTTTGAACTACTTCTGAGTACTGCACGGGTTAGGTGAAAGAGAGCAATCATAAGGTGGAAAACAAAGCAAGCTACGGTACTAAGAATCCAACATTCCATTTCTGGAGAAATTGTTTCGTGAGAACAGCTCACTACGTTATCCGTAAATTTTACTAATTTATATTTAATGCGTCATCATTAATTACGATATCAAAATTTTCTATTCATTTAAAATATTTATTTTTTATTATATTTACTTATATATCGAATATTTATTAACTAAGTTTATCATATTATTCATGATTTCGGCACAGCTAAAGATTTTTCCCATTTCCATGTGCTTGTCCTTATGCATGATTAAGTTTGACAGTTGCGGCGTAAATTGAAAGTAAAATTCAGATCGTCTAAATTATCGAATCATTAGTAATAGCAAACCTGCGAATAAGATCGGCTTTTACGGCGAAAGGTCAGCGTTACAGCAAATTGAGCAGATTCATTTAACGGATCAAACATGCCAACCACGTACTGCGAAAATAAGGCACGTACCGAGGTCGCTTACTCGGTGCACGTTGCGTGCATCCGTCAGCCTAGTTATCGTTAATCGTCGGGGAGAGTGAGGAAAGGTCGGAACGTGAGCAGCAACCCGAGCGCCTCGATCAGGTTCAGCACGAAGAAGACCATGTGATCACCTGTTTCACCATAGTGAATCAAAAGTAAATGACAGAATGAAGACAGCAAACAGATGAAACAGGAAGGGATGTGACGAATGGAAGACCGTATTACCCGGCAAGAATGAGGCGTGCTGGCGCTTCTCCGACCAAGAGAACCTGCAGAAATAAATCGATCGATGACAGTGTAACTATCGGTCATGTATCGTCGTAGTTACTCTTTGCATGGCTAAGGATGGAAATGTTTTCTTACAGAGAACCGCCCATAGCTGGACCGATGGCTTTGAACACGGACATGGCGGACAAGGAAATGCCGTTTGCAGCTCCTCTCTGCTCTTGGGCCTGGTCAAGTGCGTGCAACAGTTAGCCCGGGAAGCGCGGGTTTGAGAAGATATACAGACACACACACGTGCTCGAGTGTATGGAAAGTTACCACGGCTTGGTTTTGGAGAAGGAACAGCCCAGTGGTAATGGAGACCTGATTGTTCACCGAGTCAGCGCTGTTCATATGAGACATTAAAAGCTTACGATTTCGGTATGGCGGTATACTTACAGAGAGCACATTCTTTGAGATTGATGCGGACGAAACCAGTAGCATGAGGCTGATACCGCTCAGCTTAGCTATGAAATGATAGCTTGTAAGCAGCAAAATGGTCAGTACCTTAAGACATGGAAGGAAATGAATAATCAAAGACCGCTCATTCATTTCATAAGTGAAATAAGAAATGGGAATCGGGTTTGCATCTGGGAAGAGGTCTTACTGCTCCGATTCGGGAAATCATGATCGATCCAATAGCCCTTTCCACTGATGGGTATAGAAGTAGCTGGAATAATAGCAGGCCAAGACCTGGAATTTGAACCAGAGGTGCCAAATGTGAACTGAACCAGCCATTGGAAGTATAGCAACAGAGAAACTAGTTTTTTCATAGGAAGAATCGACACGGTGCAAGGCCCCGGAAGACTCCGCAAAACCTTGACAGTACAGTACCGGTCAGTTGTTACCTTGGTTCAACTAATCATTCACAAGTCTTTGAACTAAGGTTACATGCTATCAAGGTTTTATAAAGTCTCAGAAGACTCCGCAAGTCTCTAACCGAGAGAAAAGGATGATTCCACTTACCGGATACTGCAAGAACCACACCGACATCTGCAGTAGTATAGCTCAATCCCCCAAGCTTTCGGGGACTTACAGCCCACAATGAGAATATCTGCAAGAGGTGGTTCAGAGAGAATGGACTCCGATAAGCAGTGGAACAGCAACAAGGCTGAGCTGCCATGTCATGGAAGTCCTAGGAATTGATTCGTACCTCTGTATATGCCATGTCATGAAGCTGGAAAATGCAGTAGACAATGATGGAAGACATCAATGGCCAATTCCTGAGAAGACTTGGTTTTGCGGGTTTTTCTGATTCTTTGGTCGGGTTACATCCGTTTCCACTTTCCTCCAGAGCCTCGTATGATTTGTAAACTTCTTTGGTGCCTTCGCCATGCCTGTGAAGGGTTTCCTGGAAGGTAAACGGAAGCACCATCTCAAAAGACAGCTCAAATGTATTAAGTCATACAATGAGGAAAAACTGGCATTTTCAAACTGTTTATCGGCTGCAATATACAAACCGAGTCTCATTTCATGCCAAGAGTCAATAAACTCTACGGTGTAACATACCGGTAGGTAACAAGCTACAGGTAGTACACACAGCGCAAAGATTGATATCGAAAGACATGGTAGAAAGAAAGGAAA
The DNA here is from genome assembly GCA_037672795.1 of Lagerstroemia speciosa. Taxonomy (NCBI): domain Eukaryota; kingdom Viridiplantae; phylum Streptophyta; class Magnoliopsida; order Myrtales; family Lythraceae; genus Lagerstroemia; species Lagerstroemia speciosa. The sequence continues at coordinate 5,845,260 of CM075288.1, forward strand.
CCTACATCAGAAAGAAAACACATCCATAAGATAAATGAAGAAATCCCATTGTCACAGGAAAGCAAATTAAAGAGAAATGTATACCTCCCGAAGATCGATCCTTTTGAAAAGATATGCGGGAACTTATCAGCAGGCTGATGTTAATGTCACCAAAGCCGACACAAAGATCGATTAATGTTAGGGCCAGATTTTATCCTATTAAGTTGAGGGGAAGAAAGCAGGAAGAAGGAGAAGGAGAAGAGAAGCAGCTTCCAGCACCTGTGCAAGGAAACCTCCAAGAGCAGGACCGATGACCAGCCCGATGCCCCACGATGTGCTGATCTGGAAAATGTCGATATGTATATGCATTTTGTAACTTCTTGTACTTAAAGATGGATCGGAAGAAGAAGAGGATAATGAGATTCAATCTTACAATCGACATGGCCAAAGCTTGGTGTTCCTTCCGGCTGACTTCCAAAGCATATGCCTGGAAACATTGAAACGTCAACAGATGATCTTTGTAGTTTACATATCGAGCACAGAAGTTCATGGCTTCCCATGAATAGACAGGATCGGGATTGTCAAACATCAGGTGTTCCAGTTGATCAGTACAACATTGGAAAGACATACCCTCATTGGTCCGAGGATGCCGCACAAACTCCCCAAGAGAAATCTTGTGGTGACACCCATCCAGAAACGTGTGCTTAAGCCGAAAAGTGTGTTGAAGATGATACTGGATTAAGAACAAGAAAAGACAGAAGAAGGAACCTATGGGACATGCTAAATTATTTCAATGCTTAACCCCAAAGAACAGGAGGATTAGGACAGGTGTTTATGATTAGGAATACTAACACAGTGACTAATCCAATCACTATGACAAGCTTCCGACCGTATTTGTCAGCGATCATCCCCCATATGACAGAAGTCAAAGCTCTCCCGAACATGAAAGCAGACCCTTCACATAAATGAGAAGGTATCAAGTGTTGAAACAGAAGAAAATCAAAGGTTCTGTTTCAATGTGGGCAGAAATAGTAGAAGGCTTGCTCACCGACGAAACCAGCATAAAAACCGATGTCTTCTTCTCTCTTGGCAACTTGGAAGTCCTTAATCTGCAGGAAGTGAAAATGCAAAAGGAAAGAAACATTGACAGACAGATCAAGATTGCCTGTGCCAGCACGAAGTGGACAGCTGAGAATGATGCACGTACCATGAAATACAGGAACGGGAACAGGGATGATATGGGAAGAGCTGTAAAGAGTGAAGACGAGAAAAGATACGAATAAGCATAAACAAACAAAATTAGGCAGCTGCTGACCAGAAGTCATCATGAAGGGAGAACAAGCAAAATTGAGAGATGGCACAATTTTGTTTCCTGGCTTGCTGTCAAGAACAAGCTCAACACTCTTGATAGAGTTGTCAAGTGGAACCCGAGTATCAATCCTAGTTGCATATACTGCCAGCAGGAGCAAGAATCCCGAAGTCGCTTATTCTTCGGTTGCACTCACACTGGCCCCATTTGGGAGCAGTTACTCAATCTCAATGGGGAAGTCAGACATTGTCTTTAGTGGGACGAAGAGCTCGACACAGCAGCCAAAGGATTATAAAGGAAAACAGCTCGCCTCCATTACATACAGTCTCTCATGACATGCCTATACCTACTTCATTTGGAAGACTCGAAATATGAATATTTATTGATACTTTCTCTCGGGAAAGAATTTTGTGTCATATCAAGTTTACTGTCAGATATCGTCTATTAGGTTTGACAAACTTATATAAAAAAGTCAAGACAGATGATTATAGAAAATTACTTCAAAACTGAGAATTGTCCTAGTGAGTCTCTTGTTCTTTGATAATCTATTTTCAATATGTAGATAGTGTCCTGAGCTCGATCTAGGGGCTCCAACTTTTTGTACATTCATATGACAAGTAATCCAAAGAGCAATACTACATTTAATCCAAAAAAAAAGAGAGAGACAGAGAGAGAGAAAGGATCGCTCATTGTCACCGGTGGGATTGGGTGTTCTTGTCTTCCTCTATCTTCTTCTAAACTCACGCAGTCTCATTTTTAACCGAAAACAAACAAGCAAAACTGACCCCATGCCATTGGAGCAGTCATCTGTTCAAGCTCATCAAACCACAAATCTGCCTTGTCCCGATGCGGTGTACATACCCGTTAGCAGTAATAGTACAGAACACACAGGGAAGAGCATCATGGCTTCCTCAACTAAAGTTTCGAGCCGCTCGTAAGTTAAAAGAAGACCAAGAAAACGACAGGAGACAGGGACGGCGAGCACCTGCGCAGAGGACGACGATCCAGACGTAGAAGAAGAGCTTGTATGGGACACCTCGGTGGGCATGCTTAACCATATCGATCCTGCAACCCGGGCAGCTCTCATGGCACTCGGACTTCTCCTCCCCACTCAACAAGCTCTCTCTAGTGCTATCGTCCGCCATGGGAGACAGTTCCACTCCTTCCTCCTCCTCAGCCTACTTCAGAATGGAGTCTAGTCAGTAGCCTTCGATGCACCGACTATTAGTCAGAATTCTAGCCGCCTTCGGTGCACCCACCACCTGGAGATGAACAGAGAGCCGCCATGAATTATCAGACAAAAGGGTTATGCAGAGATGGCGTCGACACCAACGTTGAAATCCCTCCAACGACCTACCCTGAAAACAAAGAAAAAAGCATCACTATTCAACTGTCATTCCCCCGTCGCCTTCCTTTTCTCGTCAGGGTAAAGATCAAAAGTCCTTTTCTTTACCCTGCTTTATTCTTTGGTTCCTGGCGGGAATCGGATGCCGTCTTCCCCTTTAATGGCTGCCGTCTTCGGCTGTTCTAACTTCTAACGGTCATCTCACGTCTTTGACCGGAGGCATCGCGTCCCCACAACAGCTAGTTAGGGAGAAATTCTGAGGTGAACTGATTTCACATAGATTTTTAAGACAAAATAACGAATTTCACATCTTCCTCAAGGGAATGTCCACCGCCAACTGTACCCACGAATAAAATTCACATGTTAAATTTCAAACCAGGTGGGACGTGCTTGTTCAACCTGTTTTAATAGAAACCATCCTTCTCCGACTCAAAAATTTAAACTCATAAACAATTTGTCCCTAACTTTATGGTAAACCTTTTGGCATGAATAGTATCTCCTCAGCATCAAATCCAAACTTTGCTTCCATCGGACGCAACTCCTTTACGCCCGATGAAAGGTTATATGACAATTGTATTCTAATTCTTGTCGGAGCCCCCAAAAAAAAAAAATTGTGGGGAGGTGTCTAGACCCGCACGAGCGGTAGAGAGTTATTTGAACCCGACCCGAGATCGTTGGAGCTTCAAGGGGGGAGTTTGCACCTATTCAGTTGCGAACAAACGAGACGAGTTGAATAGCCAATTCTAGCACAAGTCCTGTCAACATAATACTATCAAATACCCTGTATGACTTAAGGTCCTTTTTCTCGGTTCATGTGTATTATTTTATGAGTTTTTCACGTTCGGTCCGAACCACTATTATCCAGAAGTCTAACGAGTCCCGAATAATTCAGTTCGAACAGAGAAGACCCACCAGAGACAAAATTCTCTCAAAATAAATTTTCTCAACTCATAAAACTCGAATTTAAGATCTTAGTTAAGAGAAAAATGTCCACTACTATCTTAACCAATTAACTTTGAAGCCATCGTATCTTCGAGGCAGCGCACGTCACTATCCATCAATCTTGGGCCCATTCTGGATTTCCGGTTGGGCCGGACGGAAGATCTTTGAAAAAAAAAAAAATATATTATATATATATTATTTATTTGCGATATTTCTTCCAACCTCGTCAACGATCAGAAAGGTATAATTATGATTTTCCATTGCTTCCGGCTCGATTCAACCTTACCTGATCGGAGAACGTATGAATTCACAACTCCATCGCCGTTGCCGAGCTTCATCATCAATGCTCCTATGCAGGGCTCTACTCTCCGTCGTATCACTCTATACTCCGCGTCCCGCTCCTTTGTATTTTGAAACAGCTGATGAGGTGCATCGCTTCGTCTATGATTGCTTTTTAGATTGAGTTACAGTTCTGCTTCGAGAATTTTGATAACTTCGCTCGATTTGCTTCCTGTGTCTCACCGTTTTGAGCGCTATTTTTGACCGCTTTGTGGACGTGATTACACAGCTCGGTGGACCTCACTGTGAGCTGTTGCATCATGATTCTATGGTTTCTCTTTACGAAACATTGACAGTCAGTCAATCATGCAAAATTTTATGCGGTGTCATATGCGCTGGTTCTGATGTGTCACATATGGCCTCGAATAATGTTTAAGATTGGGTCTTGATGTTTCTCTTCCTTGTTAAGAATGTAACGTGCAGTTTGACTCAAAGCACAGCAGCATTATGTTAGTTGTTTGAGCCCATCATTATGGAGCAACCTTTTAGGTCAGCACCATTTAAAATTAACAATAATGCATAAGCAGCAGTTCTGTCAGCATCAATATATGTTTGACAGCAAATCGTAAGTATGTGATATTTGGTCTATAATTCTCATTTTGCTAATTAGTTGTTTTTTGTTCAGTATTGTACTCAAATATGAATTTTAACTGGTACGGATGTAAAGGAATGCGAAAATCAGTTCTCTGGAAAAAGTAAATTTAATGAATTGATCGTAAAGTAAAGCGCTCTTAGCTGCTGTAAAATAGTATAACCATTTGATATTCCCATCCTTGTATAATGTTGATATACCAGCTGATTCTTGAGCATGTAGTGATTAATCTGACTCTTAGAGTCTACCTATGTCTTAAAGGTGGTTGTTGGAACTTCATGTACTGAGTTCAGTCATGATCAACTAACTCTAGCACACTAAAGCCGTCAATGGGTCAGTGTGGCTTCAAAATCATCAACACAATCTTTGCTAAGTCAGCGAGTCAGGAGAAAAAGTGTAGATGTTTTATGCTATCTAGAAGAAAATTCCTGCGTATTATATTTCAGATATAGTTTATAATCATGCACGAGCATGTCTGGCACTGCAAGAGCAGTGCTTCAAGATTTGCTATAACTTATCAACTACTGAGATAATTGACATAACTTCTCCCCAGACCTCAATCCAGGACAGTGAAAGAATAGTGCTGAGATGGGACCATCACTCTGTCTCGAAGCACTATTATACTCTTTCTTTAGCACTTTAAAAAGGTGAGTAGAAAAATGTTAAAGAAACAGCTTGCTGGCTTATTGATGTCTTAGATATAGACTTCTTCACTGGTTTTTGATGGGTCCTATGCTTGACATTATAAAACTGTATGATTGCCCCTTTGTCAAAGGGTATGCTGTCCCACGGGAAGCACTCTTCCTTGAGAAACTGCCTTATATTTTAAAAGATACTTTAAGCACTCCGAGATTTGATCTCCCATGCATATATGTCATGAAGTTACACATTCTGTATAGCTTTCTTGTAGTACATAAATTGCGCAACATTTAAGTATAACTTGACGATTTTGCGTCAGAGGCGGTGCGCAGGGGGGGTTCTTAGAGTGATAAATGTGCCTGGTCTTATGATATATCACGTGAAAAGCCACTTACAGGTTTCTACAAATTCTAATCAGGCGGTAGAATCGATACTTCTTTCCATGTACACGAGATGTTAGCTTTTTAAACTGAATCCAATTTTCTCCTGAAATTTATACTAGTGATGCCTTGCAAAGTATCTACATGGCTTTGTAGAAGTCAGCAAAGTTGCATATTCCTCTCAGGGTCTATGGGAGCTGTACCATTAGTTTGATCAACTTTATGATGTTGTTGGGTTTACTCTTTGAAAAACTCATCTCAGTTTCTTGCTTACATGTTAGGCAGCAGAAATGTGGATATAGAACTCTATTTTAGCTTTACTGAAAGTTTAATCCTAATTCTTCAGGGGATTACAGATTAATGAGGCATTACAGTAGCAGATGGAGGTTCAAAAGCATCTTCATGAACAGCTCTAGTTTGGCTTCTGTGTTGTTTGTTTTGTATTTCTACATGCTTCCAGATAAATGAATTCTTTATGATTTCCTTAGAGGCTGTCAAGAAAAAAATCTTCATTCTATCCTAGCTCAATGAGTTAGTATTTTGCCTTCCTATTTTCACCTTCTTTGGAATAAAATGCCCTTATCTTGCTTAAAGGAGGGAGGAAAGCTATACTTTCAATTAGTTGAATGAATTCATGCTTTTAGGCTCAACTGCAGTTACAAACGAGGATAAAAGCGCAGGGCAAGTACTTGCAGAAGATCATTGAGGAATAGCAGAAACTTGGTGGGGTCCTTCAAATATCGGAAAGATTACTAACAGCTCAGGTGGAGTGGAAACATAACTCAGAGTCAAATGAAGCTTCCGTTTGCCCTTCAACTCCTCAGAAGAAGCAGAGGCTGAATGATGGGCCAACAGTAACAGATTGCTGCTCTACCTATCTCTCTGCTTTAGCCAAAAACTAATTAGGGAGAATTCTTTTGTTAATTGTAAGATCCGGTGGTGGTCTCAAAGGCCTTCTCGGAGTTTAGCAAGTCCTGTGTATACATTATACGTAGTCTGTGAATCCACAACTACTCTAATCATGCCTTATTCATATGGTGGACATGTTATTCGTTTGTATATACAGTGAAGCATCTATACCTATCCTCTCAGCCGTCTTTTATGTACATTTTCACTAAACAGATGAGTGGTGAATTCTAACAATCTCATGCATGAAATAGAAGTTACTATCATCATGACTATTCTTAGTCTTTGCAGGAGGCCTCGAAGGAGTTGCCAAGTAAATGGGTCATGTTGCCTGGTTACTTCTTCTGGTTCCTCTAAGTATATGATCCTAGTTCTCTCCAGCATCGGTTATTTATCGGAGTCTCATCCTTAATGGAAGCTTGCAAATGTCTGTAGCACTATTTGTTATTGTCCTCTATGCTTTGTTTACTCCTAGAGCACCCAATTCTATGCTAATGTTCCGAAATATCTGTTGAGCTCTTTCTTTCCTGTGTAGCTGTTGATTATCAAGTAAAACTGCATTGCTGTGGTCCATCGCGTTTATTTTTCAGGTTAGATCAGTCTCCCTGCTCCCTTATTCATTGCACCTCTTTAGAGTCTATGGAGCATATACTGAAATACACCTGGTGAAGAGTATGAATAAAAAGACTTAGAATTGCTGCAACTTGCAAGCATTAGGGCATCCCTTCTGAGAACTTAGTACAAGAAAAAAACTAAGAAGGGTGAAAGGAGGAGAGCACAGAGCTTAGGAGACTGTGAAGCAAATAAAGCAGGCAAAGAATACTGGCATGGCAACACTTCAAGTTCCAATGCAGTTCTTGCATCCACGGAAGGTAGAAACAATTTAGGTTTTTTAGGCTGGGCTTATACACAACATATTCTTGGAGCAGTCTAACTTTAATGAGTTGAATTTAATACTAAACGTCAGAGTATTATACCCTAATTTTTAGTTCTTGTTTTTTCCCCTTGACAGGGGAAATGAGCGTGGGAACACTTGCACGTGCAAGTTACCTCGGAGGAATGCGCATGCCGATTCTCATGCATCCACTGCACATGCTTTTAAGGCATTTTGTCCGTTCCTTTCTTATGTAAGCTTTTTAAACCTAACCTTCCGTTCCCTTTCCCTTACTAGATCAATTATTTAACGTGCTACATACAGAGGCTAGATTCCCGGGTCCAGAAAAGTCTGGTCCAGGTGAGATTCCGGCCATTAGATTGGTATGCATTAAACATGGGTCGGTATTAATCAGCATTTACAGCAAATGCGGTCACAAAAGACCCAATTCATCTCTCTTGGCTGGGAGTGGGAAATTGTTTCTCCATTTTTGTTTCCCATCCTTATGGATAAAACTCCATGTGGCAGGGTCAAAAGTCAAGTTGATGGGATAGCTACCACCAAACAGACTAATTTCTCCGCATATAGTATTCTTGTCATTCTTTCTGTAAGTATCCAAATGCTCTAGCAATTAATAAGTGCTCAAGTAGATGGTTTTTTTTATCGGTCAAAATAAACTTAAAAGGGGGCAAAGAAGAAAATATTTGCGGTCTCTTTTAGAGTTTGAGGTTTTGATCACGAGTGAAATTTTAAAATAGTAGGTGAATCTCAAAACGGTAGAATTCATGTAAGACTTAATCAGTATTATTGCACTTTCATTCGCTCGACATTTCCATGTTCAGTAGTGCCTGGCAAAAAAGCAATGAATGTGAAGAATTGCAAGAAATGAGAAGGGCAAATGACAAAAAGGGATGGGAATGTAATTACTCTCGTGTTTGGCTGGGGGTGTTTCCTTTTCTTTGTCGGGTTTCGGGGTATTTTTTAATAGGAAAAAGGACAGGACTTGTTGTCTCTCGCTGCCTTAAATAGAAAAAGGTCACCTTCAGATTCAGATCGAATCCTGTGGCTGGTGAGTTAGCGATAACAAGCCGAGTGAGTCCTACTCTTTTCCCTCAGTTTTTGTTCTTTCTGTTAACTTCAAAGTCAGAAGAGTCGACGCTTCTTCTATTGGCTTAACGTTTAAATCTATTTCCGGTTCTCCCCAGAAATCATTTCTTTCTTTCGACACTTTTAAGGTTTCCTCCCTGCCACTTGAAGCTAGTGGGTCCGTCCCTTTCGTACTCCAAGCAAACGAGCTCTTGGCCGTGCTCTTGCTTCTATTTTTGAGAAATTCGCAGGACCCCTGCATGAACGATGATCTCAAAACATTAGCTCTCTTTTTCCCTTCCCCATTTTTCTGATCAGCTTCCGCATGCAACTTCCCTGTTTGAGCTGTCTCTGTATACGGACCGTTTTGGTCTTCCGCATCTTGGAACTGTTCAAATTGTCTAATTGGTCTGATAAGAGATTTGCTTCACGTAACTTGTATTTGTAAAAGTCCTACTTGTACAGTTGGAATTGTGGGAAACCGGTTTGGGTTTTGTTATTTGATGCTTATTGGTTGATTTGATTCTTGATGCAATCTGTGAACTTTTGAATTCTTTCAGGGTCAGTGCGATGTTATGGTGACCTTTGCTACCTTTCCAGGGCGAAAAGATTAAGAATTTGGGATTGTCAAGAGCAAGCCAGCTCCCCGATAGGGTTCTGAGGCTCTTGGTCTCTGTTTTGTGACTGAAAAGCTAACTCTTGCTATGCACACAAACAATGGTGAATAGTAGACTCTCAAACTGCTACTGAAGGAGAAACTCTGTGAAAGAGTTCGAATGGGATCCCAAGGTGACAGTGGAGGTGGTGGCAGCAGCAGCGGTCAGGTCCTTGAGAAGCAGCAGAAGTTGCAGTCCTTGTGTCGGCAAGGCTCTCTCTATAGCCTCACACTCGATGAAGTCCAAAGCCAGTTGTGGGGCTTGGCCAAGCCGCTTGGTAGCATGAGTCTTGATGAGCTTCTCAGGAGCGTGTCAAGCGCAGAGGCCAATATGGACCACCTGGGCATTGACCCAGATTCTTCGGGGAGCCCAAGTCGCGGTTCTATCCAGAGTCAGGGGAGCTTCACACTCTCCCAAGGTCTCGGCAAGAAGACGGTGGATGAGGCGTGGAGAGATATTCAACGGGGAAAGAAGAAGGGTAGTGACAGTGGTGGCAATGAGTTTGAGAGCGATAATCACCACAAGCATTATCAAGAGAGAGAATCTACTCTTGGTGAGATGACCCTTGAGGATTTTCTAGTAAAGGCTGGGGTTGTGGCACAATCCACAAATGTTGCTGATACAAGGGATCCAATTTCAGTGACTAACCCCATTTTGGCTTCTCAACAAGTCCACCAGTGGATGCATTACCAGCTCCAGCAGCCACATCAGAAACCGCAAAAGATTATGGCTGTTTCTATGCCAGGCCATCCCACAGTCCAACAGGTTGTTCAGATCGTGCCCAACTCGATCTTGGACATGGTCTACACTGATGCTCAGATGACCATGTCACCTTCTTCACTGATGGGAACACTCTCCGATACCCAGACATGTGGGAGAAAGGGAGTTGTCTTAGGGGATGCAGGGGAGAAGACCGTCGAGCGGAAGCAGAAGAGGATGATTAAGAATAGAGAGTCTGCAGCTCGGTCACGGGCTAGAAAGCAGGTCAGTCCACGATCACTTCTGTTGTCTTGGCTGTTTTCTTCTTTTCTATGACACTCTCGGCTTTTTATCAGCCTTAATATTAAACAATTGGCCGTAGTGATCTGCAGGCGTACACTCACGAACTGGAAAATAAGGTGTCACGCTTGGAGAAGGAGAATGAGAGACTCAGAAGGCAGAGGGTAGGCATCCCGTATCTTTATAGATATAATAATCCTTTGGCTTGAGCTGTCTTATTTTGTGCTTGCCAGTTTTGACTCTCTAGAGCAGTGCTTATGAGCTTAGAAGTAATACGGGCATGTGATGGAATGCAAATAGACGAAGTGGTGATGGAACTTGAGTTGATGCAATATCTTGAAAATCTTTGCTTCTGCCTTTCTGTCTTCAGTCAAAAGTATCTTTCCTTTGTGGGATGCATTCTTTTCTAACCAGTGTATTTGTAATGGAATGTCTTGAGTTTGTTCTAGTGGGCGAACATCTTTGCACCATTTGATCTTCCATCCAATGGTTTGTTATCTTGCTAGACAGACCATTTTGAGATGTTCTGCCTGCTTCCTCGTGCCCCAAGTTTTGAATTTTGAGGTCAAAGTAGTATTGAGTCAAGCTGTGAGCACTGGCGCTGGTATCTATATCTCGGGAGATCTTTTGAATTCACCTGCATGTTGGGCTAGTATAAGTTATGCCTCGGTAGACTCTGCCCAGAGAATGTGAATCCACATGCATTAGGAATGTGTGTATGCAAATCCATAACACATTAAAATGTGATCTCCATGGTTTGAGAGTGTGCTCGCTCTGATCCATGTCCTGGCGGCTGATGCTATGGTTTTTGCAATTTCTGAAGTCTGTTCTGTGCGTCCTCGGTTATGAGTGAGTGGAGCAGCCACTGATGCTTTATGATCTTGTGAAAATTGTTCTCTCAATGAATGCAATTGCTAATACTATCTACGTGAATTCTCTTTGCAGGAGCCGGAGAAGACAGTGTCTTGTGCACCACCCCCAGAGCCGAAGGGCCAGCTTAGAAGAACGAGCTCGGCACCCTTCTAGCTTCCTGCAACTACCTCCAATGTCCATAACAGCTAAGTGAATGAAATGAAATGCTGCTTTCGTTTTTGAGACTGGTGAGGGGAGTCTGAAGATTTCCTTCAGTTTTGACTGCAGCTCTGTAGCCTGCGGGGCTTCCCTTGGGCCTTTTTTCGAGTTTCATTCGATCGGTGAGAGGTTTCTTGTACGTACATTCACTGATGAGAAGTTCGAACTTTGCATCGGCGAGGAAAGAGTTTCTTCGGGTTCTGATTTCGAAAAGAGTATCAGTGAAAAAGTGCCAACTCTCTTCTTGTTCTTACTGATTAGGTAAATCCTATTTAGCTTTCACAATCATCTCACATTGGCTCCTGCGTTCGCTCATAGAACAACTAGACAATTGCCTGCATTATGCACGGAAAGAAAATAAAAATAAATAAATGTGAAATATTGGGATGGTGTGGTATAATTAGATCATTTATTTATAGTATATTAGAATTTAATTTATTTAAAATTTACTAACTTATAGTAGAAAATAGAATATTTCTAGTTTTTAGCTTTTCAACGGCATATTATATCAATTTTATCTTTTTAGTTTGACAATTACATAATAGATTTTTCTGTTAAAATTGTAGATATTAAGTGATGTAAAACGAGATATGGAAATCTGAGTAGTTAATGAAACATTTTTATCGTTAAGATAGCAGACGTGGAGTGAGAGGAAAATAATTGAAATTATTATTTTACTCTTAATATATAAATTAAATGAACGTTATAAATTTTATGTGTAAATTAGATTATGAGTAAATATGAAAAATAAAAAAGATACTAAATTTCTTCAACGTTTACGTATAATAGTATATATCATTGTAGACTTGGCCATTTTGTTGCTGAATTGCTGTGGCAAGGTTCCTTCCACTGGATCGGTCTGCAACAAACGTCGATTGGAAGATCGGCTTTTCACCTAGAATTCAAAATTTCACCGAAACCGGGACATGATTTAAGAGACTTTATCAGGATTTGATAAAATCTTTTACATTCAAATTGTGGGAGTGTAAAGGTCTAATGCGAACCTGAGAAAATGCCCCGTCAAACGTGCCGAGTGCCGAGCCATTGCATGTTGGGTATGTGGGCCTCCTCGGCCCATTTAAAGGTCATGGGCTTCAAGGCCCATATAAATTTCACGGGCCACTCCATTTCCGACATAGCAATTGCAAATGAAGATAATATGATGAACGGTAAAAATATATATTCTGTATATACCACGAGAAAGTCTTCAACAAAGCGCTGATGTGATATATCTATCTAATCACGATTTAATATATAATTAATAATTATATAATTATAGTTATTAGATCCTGAAAAATTTTTTAAAAATATAAAATAAATGGTGAACCATAATTAGAAATAATATATAAATAGTAAAAAATATTAAAAAATCAAATAAATGGTAAAACATAATTGAAAATAATATATAAACAGTGAATTCTTATTATATAAATATATTACATAAGTGATGCTGATGTGATATAATCGCTTCACTGGAAACTTTCTCGTATACTAGAGGAGAGTAACAATGGTGCAAGTCTGTGGCGGGTAGGGACTCCATTTTCTACTCTCGGGGCACAAGAGGAAAGGAGAGTTTTGAACGAAGCATTGGGTGACGTGGCAGAAAGACAGCCAGAGCCTGGGCATGTGTCAGGTTGTTGAACACGGCGCCCGTCACTAACGTTGGACGCTGCCTTTAAATCTTTTTTCTCTCTCTCTTTTTTTTAATTCAATTAGTTAATTAATCCTCTTAACAACTCTCCCTACTATCTCACCGCTGGTGGGGCCTGCTTGGATACCGTGGCTGGCGACCAAAAAAAAACTCTCCCTACTATCATTAACCAATTTTTGCCCAACAAATCACGAATGTCTTTCTCCATCTGTTACATCGTCTCCCCATATCTACATGGTTTAATTATATGTACTAAATAAATAATGTGTGGAATTTTCATTCGATAAAATCATTTACCGTCAACGTGTGTTAATATTTTGTATTATTTCATGACATCTCAAACCGCAGCAAAGCGCGAGCATATAATCTAGAGAGAGTGGAGACGGAAGGGACCGGGGAGGAATCAAGCAGATGAGCTTGCGGGCTGGAGGGAGGGTCGCCGTTCTGAGCTCACACCTCTCGCTCAGTCCTCTCATGGCTTCCGAGAAGGAAGCCGCTCTTGCGGCTACTCCCTCCGATGCTCCCACCGTGTGAGCCTCTTCTCCTACTCCTCCTTGTATTCGCCTGCGACTCTTTGTGTATTTATGGAACGTTGTAAATGGTTATCGAGTTGAGGTTTTGCGCTTTCTTGGTTGCGCGTTGGTTCAGCTTCAACTCATTGCATGACTGTTTACAACCATCGGTATTTTTGTTTCCATGTTTAACCTATTTAGGCTGTGGATTATTGATCCCTCAAGCATGGCATCTAACTTGTTAACTGTAGATTGAGCTAAAATGGGAAGTAGGGGCTTCTGAGTGTGGTTGAATTGAGCTGAGGTTTAGTTGATTGTTGGAGGAAATGTTTTAGGTGTTGAGATTGAGACGCCGGACCTGGTACAAGTCTTACTGGCCGTGGGTTCGGCCATGAACTTCGGGCCAGCCTCATTGGCTGTTCATGTAAATGATTTTGATCTGTGAACGCTACACTGATTGTGAATGATAGCATTTTATTTATGCGGGGTTTTTTGGGGATGAAGCTTTTCTCCCGAGTTAGGCTCTTTGACAGAGTCTTGTCATTGATAGGCTGTTTCGAGAGGGTAGAAATCGAATCAAATGGTTCTACCTCATCCAATCTCTCTTTGCTCCAGTTTTTATCTCTTTTTATTATTATGTCTGCGATTTCCTCTAAATGAAGGTATGCATTGAGTCATTGACTTTTATACCTGATTTTCTGCCAGAACTATGATTGGAATTGGATCTCTGTTCCTCTTACACTGCAGAAGTATTTGACTTGATTAACATTATGATGCAGATTCGACAAAATCATCAGAAAGGAAATTCCCGCCAACATTGTTTATGAGGATGAGCAGGTATTGACATTTACATGCTCTTAATTTCTCATGGTTTTTGATGCCATTCTTCCTTACGATCTATATTTATGTATCACTATCCTCTGTGGGAGGTGCTAGGATTGTGAGCTAATTGTCAACTTTCTTCCTTTTAGTTTCTTATTTCCCTTTGTGCTTGTTAAATTTTTTTTTGTTTTTTTATTTTTCAGATCGATATTTGCTAAAGAACTTGGTCAGTTAGGATAGACTTTGTGTATAATCTGCAACTTTAAATTTGATAGACTCAGTGAAATTAATGGCTGGAAATTATATTCTTTTGGAGCATATTTATGTAATTTCGTTTGTTTCTGTTTATGTTCCTTTCTGCAACAGGTGCTTGCCTTCAGGGACATAGCTCCTCAGGCTCCCACGCATATTCTGATAATTCCCAAAGTCAGGGATGGATTGACTGGGCTGTCTAAGGTAGATTACTGGCAGCCTTCCTGAAGTTGGGTGTAATTAAAATATCACTATGTTTTTTTTTTTCTTTCAGTATCTCCAAAGTTATAAGCTCCAAATCATGCATAATATGATTCAACTTGTTGGCCACTGGTTCTTCCTGTAGCTACTCAACTATTCTATTATAATACCTCAGGAGCTAATGAAACTATTTTAGTGAAAATTAACTGTGTGAACTCTTAGGCAATCGAAATAAACTTTGAGTTCCTTTTGGATTTCCTTCTTGATCAATAACAACCGCAACTTCGTCATTGTAGTGCTGCATAAGTTCTTCTTCTGACTCATTATGACACGAGACACTTTTCATAGGCTGAGGAGAGGCACTGTGAGATACTTGGTCGCCTTCTGTACACAGCAAAGCTCGTGGCCAAACAGGAAGGCCTCGAAGATGGCTTTAGGATTGTGATCAATGATGGGCCCAGTGGATGTGAGCATTATCTGACCATTTTTCTTTTGGCAATGGAACTTCTAACTAAAATACCTCTCATTTCCTTATTTGAGGTGGCAATGAATTAACTGCAGGCCAATCAGTTTACCACCTTCACATCCACCTCCTCGGGGGTCGACAAATGAACTGGCCTCCTGGTTAAGAAGACAGCATCTCATTGAGTTGGCTTCCATTAGCGAAGTGTTGATTGTTGCAAACTATGAACTATGCAATTTGAATAAATCAGTTCACTCCGACGTTCTATTTTGACATGATGTTATTGGCAATTTGACAGTCGTGTGACGAGAAAACCTCTATCTTTTAAGGATGCACAAACTATGAACATTATCACCCAAGTCTTATCCAAATACTCAACAATGGAATTCGACTAGCTCGGTTGCCTGATTGCATTTACTATGTGTGATCTTATGGATCATGCCTTGACTTATTGTATATGCGGCTGTTATGATGACAGCCTGTGAGCTGATACATACTGTTTAATGTCCATTATCTCAGAGTTACGTATAGCTAGTAGATCTATGCCTGTAGAACATTGTGAAGTCAAGTAAGGTTGGTGGTAAGTTTTATAGATGTCTGCATGTTAACTTCAGCTAGGATCATCTTTCTTGTCAAAACCACTTCATAGACTTGAGTAAATTGTGTTTCACTGAACATATGAGTTTCTACTCTCTCCCTCTCTGTGTACCAAACAGCTGCCCACGTGCTATTATGTCTTTGACTAAGCAATGATAATAGAGCAACATGAGCAAGAAGATAGAGCTTGGCCGTGGAGACTTGTAGATAAAGCATGAAAATTGAAAAGAAAAGGCAGCAGGCAAGATTTATGATTCAGAAAAGTTATTATTGCGGCTCTGGACATCCCCACACCACAGCTCGCTAACCTTGCCTGACGATAATAGGTAAAGAAGCCAAATGAGAGCTTGCAAGAGTTGCTTTTTTCCACATTGGGCCGGGTGTCCCCACATCTCACATGCATGAAATAAGAGATTGCAGGCGCAAAGAGGAAGGAGAGAGAAGGGTGGGTCCTTCTTCATGTCCCTGTCCATGTTCTTTGCTTGATCAGTCAAGCACCCTGTCAGGGCTCCACCACAAGTTCACTTTCACATCCTCCGTGTAGGATAGCTCAAGTCTTCGGGCTCCTTTCAGACTCAGGTAAGCTCGTAGAGTTATCCTTGGCTGTTTCTTGGCTGAAAACTTTACCTAGTTTCTCATCCAAATGAAAATTTCTGTTCAAAGGTGTTTGTGGCCTAGCTTCATCTGGAGAGTCTCTCTGCCTCTGGTGAGTTATTGGGTAAGTGGCCTGAGTTGAAATGCTCTCAATTTCAAACAAGTCGGAGCTTGTGTCACTTCCTAGCTCATCACCATCGTCTGCAGCCATACTCATTTGGGACTTGGAACTGGCTGGAAACTTCAACTGTTGATGGTTGGCCCTCTTCTCTTGAGATTTCCTGGAATCATCTGATGATGGCTTGAAAACTCCTAGTTTTTCCCGTGGTGGATTATCGGGGAGAGGACGAATTGAGAGGTGATTAGGGCTTGCAGGAGATTGTGAACTGTTCCATGGCATTCTCATGGAAGGTGGAGGTGAGGATGATGATATAGGTGGAGGAGCAAGTATAGGAAATGTGAATCCAGTGCTCGAATTTATACCTGTGTCTTTAAGTGGCTTTGGTGGGACCGAGACCAGTAAATGAGTTCCTCCGATTTCTGAAGGAAAATGATTATCTGTAGTCTGTCTTAATCCCCTCACTGCATTCAGGAATCCTTCTTGAGAATCTGGAATTACATTAACCTTTGAGCTTCTTGCTTCTGCCGGCATTTTCTGGTTCATGCTTTCTTTTGCTGCTGAGACCCTGTGGTTATCTGCTCTTCTTTCCTTGACTCGGACCGACCTCTTTCCTGAGCATGGGCATTTGGATCGAAAAAGCAGCCACCGAGGAATAAAACTTGTCCCTCCTTTTCCATCTGTCTGAGCAGTCGAATTTGCCCCTCGAGTACTGCTTGATAAGAGCCCAGTGTGGCTGTTCCAGCTAGCTTCTGAGGAAGCTGCCAATGAACGCGTCTGATAGCCTCGAGCATATCCGTCAATGGATGAAGCCGAGGAAAATCTGGGGAAACTCAAGGAATCACAGAGAGTAGGATTGTTGAACTCCTTGAGAGGGGAGACCCTTTTGCTGCTGCTGCCAGGGGCCTGATCGTGCTGACTGCCTTCACTGAAGTACTTCTGGGCATCAAAGATGCTCAGCTCGGAGTCATCAGCTGTAGAGCCAAGATGTTCTTGGGGTGATGAGGAGCGCTTGCCAGGTTTGTTCGGTGCGAGATAGGAGGAGAAGGAAACATCTGTCGCTGTCAGGTGGGTTTTAAACTGAGGTTCTAAGGAAGGAACAGAGACAGACTGATGGTGTCGCTGGTGTTGAGTAGAAGTGGTGTGGGTGTTGGTGGGTTTCATGATTGGGAGATTAATGACAGAAAGGAAGAAAGAAGGGCACAGCACACAGATGGAAAAAACGAACTGAGAGAATGTGTGGATGAACGATTTTTAGGCTCTGTGCAGGGGAGAAATTCTTGGCTGCTGGAATGTTATGTATAGAGCTTGGGGACAGAATAGTCCAAAAAACATCAGTGGTCGGTCGATTGATGCTTGTCTTCTATCCATGGAGAGGGGCAAGTCGCTTTCCTTTCACCCCTGAGCAGGGTGAGAGTACGAGTAGAGAATGCAGCGGAAATATTTATTTCATAGTGGTATGGTGAGAAAATGTCCGATATCAACGATTATAATAATTACTAAGATGATTAATGATAATCTACTTATTTGTTGTAATTTGATCATTATTTTCTCTCGTCATGTGTTTAGGTGGATTCATCAAAGGATTTCTCGTTTGAGCAGCTGTGACAAGTAATGCACGGGGATCTCAAGAAAGACATTTGCAAAGGGATCTCAGGAGAGACATTGAACATCGAATCCGGTAAGCAAAATGCTGTTTGAAGGACTACTGTCTGTTCTCAGGAAACTTCTAGCACAGAAAGATCCCTTTCTGACACCCTTGTTGGTGACCCATAATGCTCTCCTTGTTAGATCAAAATCTAGAACAGTCTACATTTTTCCGTTGGACCTATACGGAGGTCTTTCGAAGCCCTTTGTGTGGCTTGGATTGCTGGATATGGGATCCTCGTAGTCGGCTGGGTGAACATCAAGCCTAGAGTGGGCAGCCTTTAGAAGCAACAGGCTGGGAAACCAGATCACGAGATCTGGACATTTCCCTCTCATCAAGGAAGCTTATCACCCACCATATCGCTGTCTGACCTAGGATGATTTTGGCCAGCAAGCGATGCTCTACTCGGTTGAAGCAGGTCTGAAAGTCAAATCCAGAGGAAAATCGAGTAGAATGGATTTGCCTGAAGCTGATTGGCTAACCCATTTCCACTTTTCCTGATACCAGGCGTGATCTGCCGTCACATCTAACCGGTAGCAAGGCCTTTAGTGGGGCATTGGCTCTCAAATCTCAGGGCCCTTTTCCAACTACGACTGATCATGGCCATGATACGATCGGTCCAATCACCGAATAAATTGCGAAAGGAGGCAGGTGGATTTCCTCGGATACTCAAGTTTCCTGACGGGTTCGCTCTGTTGCATGTACAAATACCCTTGTCCACTGTATTTTGCGGTGGGGGAGTTTGAGATGAATTTGTACAAGGAAGGTCAGCTCTCAGCATGTGGGAGTTTGAGACAGAGGGGCCGCTTTGGAATCTCTGGATAAAAGTAAGGGCCAATTATTAATTTGTCGGAAATGGTGGGGAAGATGGGGGAAAAAGGAGGCATGGCGAATGGGAGTCCCCATGTCCGTGTTGTCCTCGGAGTCGCATCCGCTGGGTGCATTATTGGTCGGTTGGTGTGAGGTCGATAGTGCATGCCTTTTTTTTTTCTCTCAAAAAAAATATTAAGAAAAAATTAATTAAATTATTTTGATTAATGTTAATTATGGTAAATGTTCGGATGATTAATACTAATTTATTCATGTGATTAGTACTTACTTCACGTCATGTGGTAAGATAGGATCACCGAAAGATTTCTCTCTCTACCTCCATCAACCCCAGCTTGAATAAGGGGGAAAAAAGAACAAGACCTTTTTCTATTTTTCCTGTCAAACACGGACACTTCTTGTCCTTGGATCAAAAAGCATAGCTCAAATAATATCATGTGCTAATGTTACTAGAAAAATCGAAGGATAAAAAAAAAAAGAGAAACTCGTAATCGAAAATCTAGAAAGCTCATCTGTGGTGCTAACGAGATGATGTAAAACAAAACAAGGCGCACCGGGATGCCGAGCCGGGAGAGGCGAAGTCTTTTACCTGTGTGTCTGCGACTGTCCCGGTAATCGAGGAAAGAAATCGAAGGAGCTACGAGCTAGTGTAACCTTCAGATCAGAGCAGCCACAAGATTTATACAGAATAGCGAATGGAGATTGCAGCTGAATCATCCTTTCCTGATTGACGCTGGAGATTTGGGCTGTCTGGGGCCTGTCGAGTGGCTCATTAGGTAATGGGGCATGTCTTGTTTTTTTGGGCTATTTGGCCTTTTTGTTTTTTAAATGTAATATTTAAAAATTTAATGGACTCCGATTAATCTGGATTCGAGTCGGATGGTAAATTTGGACGGCCACAACATTCTCTTTCTTGTATAATCATCATCAACATTCAATTTTTTTTTCGTGCTCTCGTAGGAGAAAATCTTCAGTGGAGCGGTCGTACCGTGTAGGCAATGATGACGTGGCATATCCATTCAATCAGAATTCATCTTTTATATATTTTTTCATTTAGGGTTCACCATTAATTTTTTTATTTTTTTACATTTATATATTATTTCTAATTAGGGTTCACCATTTATTTAATTTTTTTTATATTTTTTAAAGATTTTTCAGGACTTAATATTATAATTGTATAATTATTGATGGCATGTCAAGTCCCAATTGGACGGATATATACCACGTAAGCAATGCTGACATGGTATAACCGCTCCACTAAAAATTTTCTCCTCTCGTAGGTGGCATTCGAAGCTAACGAGATGTAAGCTTACACGATACTTGCTCTAATACCATCACAAATTGTCGGGCCACTTCCAATCACAAAGATCGACCCAACTCTTGGTGAATCCCTAGAATCATCCATGCAATTGCAAATGCAATCGTTCATCGGAGAAAGAACCCGAGAGTGATAATGACACAACTGACCTTTCAGACAGCCCAAATTACCCAGCAACGACTTGCAGGGATGGATAACTCCAGGGTGAAATTTAAGAGAAGCTAAAAGAAGAATGAAAGGATCTAATTAGGTACGTATAACTTAATAAAAACGGACAGATTTGGTCAAATTTATTTGATATTTTAAGGACATTTTTCGAGTAGAAGAACGACGACCTCCCCGTTTCCACCCAAATCCATTCCTTCCTCGGCGGTCGGAGCATTCGTACCCATTGCTTGACATAAGGGAAACAGTACAGCCGTAATCTTACAAGCATCTGTGCGGAATCTGACTCGAGGTTCCTTCGACTTTCAAGAACAGCAATGAGAGAAGTGAAATGTTTTGTTTTGCTTTGTTTCATCGGGAAACGCAGCGTTTTGCTTAGGTCCAGGGTCACCGCGTCCCTGAGATCAGACAGATCACGTACTCTTGCAATCTGTGATTTCGTGTGCAAGAACACAATACGCAATAAAACATATGCATATACATACACACGCGACCATACATTATATCGATTATTATCGGTTAGAACCATATCATCACAGACCATATATTTAAGTTCAAGACCGAGGATTCGATGAGTCTACGTGGAATACGGAATCCCTTCTCGTTGAGGATTCTGGACTTTTTATCTTATTTCACCTCTTGACAAATTTTCTAAATTTATTTCCAAATACGGAAGCTGAGTACTCAAACGAAAAGTTTGTCTTTACCCGAAATAGCACATTGAAGATATGACGATTTCTTCATTATTAAAAAAAAAAAGAAGAAATTGCACTCTTCACAGATTTTTTTTTTAAATGGTGTTTTGGTAAAAATTTTGAAAGGTGCAATTTTTAAAAATATTTAAATTAATAAAACAGTGTTAGTATCCGTTTCTCCTAAACAAGCCATGGAGTGCTACGTAAGGAATGTAATGGAACAGAAGGAAAGACAGTGGGATTATATAGATATCAAAACGAGGAGCAGGAGGAGATGAAGAATTCGCCGTCGGCCTCCTTCCTGTTCATCATGTTCGGTTCATGCTCCTGCAGTAAATCTGACATTCCCACTGCGCTGTCTGTGAGTTGATCCCCGCTGCACTGCTCTTCGCTAATGGAACCTTAAAAAACATGTCTCCTTCTTGTGTTCTGCCCAGTCTGTCTGATGGAGATGATGAATGTGTGTACAGATCGTGGAGCTCCTGGTGCAGATGGATTGTAGAGGCTGCGAGAAGCGGGTCCGAAGAGCAATCTATAAAATAGATGGCAAGTTCAAATCATAACACTCTTGCATATCTTCTCCCTCGCAATCCATCCCGATCGTCTGCTCACTCGAAACCGAGACTTCGAGCTGCAGTTTTCCAGGAACTTCTTCGTGTCGATCAGCTTCCTTGTCAATTTTCACCAGCTTCCGCGCCATATATGTTCTCCATCGCGAATCCTGCAGCATATTCCTCGTTTTCTACGAAATTTTCAAGCATCACAACTTTAAAATATCCACAAAATTTATAAGAAATTTAGCCCATGTCCACGTAAAAACATAATCTTCTGACAAACTGCTCCACATTTTATCTTCCAACGTTCGGTCATCCGGCGGATGGAGATCGCTCGAACGTATCTTCGTGTAAGTACTTCATATGTTACAGGTGTGGATAGCGTGGAGGTGGACATGGATCAACAGAAGGTGACGGTGACAGGGTACGTGGATCGGTGGCAGGTGCTGAAGGCTGCGACGAGGGCCGTGAGGAAGGCGGCTGAGTTCTGGCCATACCCTTACGACGGCGATTGCTATCCCTACACAGCACGGCGCCTGGATGATTCCACGTTCGAGCCCACCTACAACTGCTGCCACAACGGCTCCGGCGAGAACATCCACAGCTATTTTCCCCACTGTGCTTATCCCACCGTCACTGACGAGGCGTTGTACCTCTTCAACGATGATAATGTCCATGCTTGTAGTATTATGTGACACTGGTTGAATAAATGAACCTTCAGGGCTCGATTTGGACCTGACTGGAAACTTCAGGGCGTGCATTGGATCATTAATAATACTAGGGATTAAATTGGTAAATATACGAAAATTTGGGTGCAAAATGTAATTTACTGCTAGCAGTGGTAGGTGAAGCGGGTGCTGATGCCTGATGATCGATCGGACATTATATTAGCCGACGCCCTCTCTGTCCGTCAGCAGCCATCCCCCGTCGACGTGGCCGGAGAAGATGGGATTGTACTCGACGGCGATGGAGGCGGTGGTGGCGTACACGGGGCTGTCCCCTGCTGCGTTCTTCACTATCCTCGCTATGATGGTCGTCACGTACAAGATTGTCTGCGGCATGTTCGTTGACCCCGAGGATCATCAGAGCACTGCTGCCTCCAAGGCGGTGGGCGTGCCTGCCAGCTTCCGACAGCCCGCGGAGCCCGTTCAGCTCGGAGACGTGACGGAGGAGCAGCTGCGAGCGTACGACGGCTCTGACCCGAACAAGCCCCTTCTCATGGCCATCAAGGGCCAGATTTACGACGTCTCCCTCGGAAGGTATTCAAAGCACTCTCTTCCGCAGTTTCACCGTCTAGAAGAGAAAATTGCTTCCGTTCTCAGCCTCTGCGTTGATTCTGTTGGCTTTTTGCTTGTGGATGATTATTAGAATGCTTAGGTGATGGCGGCAAAGGCAAATAGATTTTGGGTTGAGGTTGATCACTTGATATGCGTTAGCAGATGCCTGATTGAGTGGTTCATTCCGGTTAAATCTCTTCGAATGCTGGTAGATCTATTCCAAAAGTTTGCTGATTGCATCATGCAACCTGATCAAATTGGGTACAGTTATCAAGTCATCTCGAACTTATTCATGTAGATTATGGTCGCTGTGTTTTTGGTTGGATCGTGTTGGTGAGTCTCAATCACAAAACCTCTGATTAGGAGTTTATGTTTAAGGTTCGCCACTTGAAGTTGTTATGTGGCCCTGGCGAGGGTTACAATTTGATTTCTTGCTTTCTGTGAAGCTCAGGGTTTAACCGTCTATCGCGACTGTAGCTCGATAAGATCAGACATTGCTCCCCCAATACTGAAACGCTATGGCAAATTCGAAATGACTTACTTTAACTGCTGCAAATTGAAATAGAACAGATGAGCCATCTGAGAAATGAAAATATGTGAATTCAACTGCACCTTTTAATAAAGAATGCCTGTGATTCAAGTTCATGTCCAGACCTGTTGATCAAACAGCTGAGCTTGCTAGGAGCATGAAAAGAGGATGGTTTTTATACATCAGACATGGTGACCTGGCAATGTTTCGTGGTGCAGGATGTTCTATGGTCCCGGTGGACCATATGCAATGTTTGCTGGGAGGGATGCGAGCAGGGCCTTAGCTCTTATGTCTTTCGATCCTGAGGACCTTACTGGGAACATTGAAGGCCTTAGCGAGTCTGAGCTGGAAGTCTTGCAAGACTGGGAGTACAAGTTCATGGAGAAATACGTGAAGGTCGGCCAACTTGTTCCCGAAGGAACTAGGACTCACACCGAGGAACAAGTTCAAAAGAATGACAACCGAGAGGAAAGTGAGGAACCGAAGTGAAATCAAAACAACCTGCGTTGTAGTTACTCCACTTGTGCAGGTTGCTCATTGGCACGAGTTATAGCCTACTTTCTGAAACATGTAACCCTCTTTGCTCGGAGATGTAAGTTGGCTGCGTACTGCTGCCTACGAAGAAGTTGCTGCCGATGAATCAGGAAGGCAATTCCAACCTTGTCAAATGCCAGGTGCGTCATCAATTCCGACTGATCAGCACACTGGGGTTTGCATGAATTCAATGTCTGAGTTTCTTCAGCAGTATTCCTCTCGATTGAATGTAGATCGTGCAGACCTTATCTGTTAGGCAAAAGTTACTCCTGTCCCACAATCCACATGCAACCACAGGTTGATTTTAATGTCCATTACTGTTTGTGTGCGATGGATGACCGAGCGACCGTGATTGATCTGATCCGTGCAATGTCCGATCTGTTGGGAAAAGGCGAATCGAATATCCCAGAAATCACAATCTTTTCCCGAATACGTGAATTAATAGGCAACCACGAAATAAAGTGAAGAGAAAATCAAACGAAGGACACCAAGATTTTTAACGTGGAAAACCCCTCAGTGTAAGGGGAAAAACCACGGGACCGAGCCAGTAAAACTTCCACTATTAACAAATAGCAGGATACACAGTTTCTTCACCGATCTTATCGGAGGATATAACACCAATAATCATCAAGGACTACACCCTTGGATAACACAGATTCTTCACCCGAAGTAAAAAGGATGGATAACAGGAACGATCTCACCAAAAAAGGTTTAATATGAGATATGTCGACGGGCAGCCAAACGAGCGAATCTTGAAGCAAGAAGCCTGTCAAAACGAAGCTTGTTCCACCAGGAATCACCCTCTGAAATTTCACGGAAAACATATAACGTTTTGCCTTCCGTCCGGATCCCGAAGCACCTGTGGAATATCCGAAAAACTGCTCCAATTTTCTGCTGAGAGTACGGCTGCTGTGCTGCACGAATTTTTTACCCTTTCGTGCTGCAATATAACCCTAAAACATAATCTTCCTTCTGGTGGGTCCATGGGCCACAGAGCCCATTCAATTTCCTCGCTATTCTTTTAATTTGTCGGGCCCAATGAGCAAGGATAGCCCAACAAACTCCCCCTCCTTGTTCATGGGGACGACTCCACTAAACCTCCATGCTTCCTGCAAAATTCGAGTTTCTCCCGAGGTAGAGATTTAGTCATCATGTCTGATAAATTCTCATCAGTATGGATCTTCTCAAGGCAGAAATTTTTCATCTCAAGGGCATCACGAATCCAGTTATATCTAACATCAATATGCTTGGATTTAGAATGGAAACTAGAGTGCTTACTGAGATGGATGGCACTCTGACTGTCGCAGTGAATCACATATTTTTCTTGTTCCAAGCCTAACTCCTGCAGAAATTGTTTCATCCACAAAACTTCTTTGCAGGCTTCAGTTACTGCGATGTACTCAGCTTCTGTTGTTGACAGTGCAACACATTTTTGTAGCTTTGATTGCCACGAGACTGCTGCACCTGAAAACGTAACCAAGTATCCCGAAGTGGACTTTCTGGAATCCACATCACCTGCCATATCTGCGTCAGTGTATCCCTCTAACACTGGTTCAGCACCACCAAAGCATAAGCATAAGCATACTTTCGAAGTGCCTCTAAGATACCTTAGAGTCCATTTAACCGCAGCCCAATGCTCTTTTCCAGGATTGGAAAGAAATCGACTTACCACACCAACTGCATGAGCTATATCTGGTCTCGTGCAAACCATGGCGTACATCAGACTGCCAACAGCAGAGGCATATGGCACATGCTTCATCTCTGCTTTCTCAGCTTCAGTCGAGGGACACTGTTGGACACTTAGCTTGAAGTGACTGGCAAGTGGAGAAGAGACCGGTTTTGCCTTGCTCATGTTGAATCTCTCCAAGATCTTCTCAATGTATCTCTCTTGGGATAGCCATAACTTTCTTCGATTCCGGTCCCGGGTGATCCTCATGCCCAAAATTTGTTTTGCTGGCCCTAAGTCCTTCATGGCAAAAGATTTGCTCAATTCTTTCTTCAACCTGTCTATCCTGCTTTTGTCACGACCAACTATCAGCATGTCATCCACATAGAGTAAGAGAATAACAAAATCATCATGTGAAAAATATTTCACGAAAACACAATGATCACACGTGGTCTTGCTGTACCCATTCTCCATCATAAAAGACTCAAACTTCTTGTACCATTGTCGTGGAGCCTGCTTGAGCCCATATAAACTTTTCTGCAATTTACATACCAGATGTTCCTTTCCTTTCACCTGGAATCCCTCTGGCTGCTCCATGTAAATTTCTTCCTCTAAATCACCGTGGAGAAAGGCTGTCTTCACATCTAGCTGCTCAATCTCAAGATTTCTGCTAGCAGCTAGGCCAAGAACCACACGAATAGATGACATTTTAACTACAGGTGAGAAAATCTCTTCAAAATCAACCCCTTTCTTTTGCCCGAAACCTTTGACAACTAACCTTGCCTTGTATCTCGGCTGTGGATTGTTTTCTTGACTTTTCAAACGAAACACCCATTTATTCTTGAGTGCTTTCTTGCCATTAGGAAGCTCCACCAGCTTATATGTCTTGTTCTCATGCAAGGATTGCATCTCATCTTGCATAGCTTTCAACCACTCCTTCTTATAATCATGTGACAAGACTTCTTCATAACATTCTGGTTCTCCCCCTTCAGTTAATAACACATATTCAGTTGGAGGGTACCGCTTGGAGACTTGTCTCTCCCTGCTCGATCTTCTTAATTGAGACTCTGCTTGCGGTTCAGATACACTGTGCTCCTCAGATTGCTCAGTGTAGTCATTGTTCAAATCGGTGTCGACTGCTGCAGGCATATTAGTTGAATTGCTATCACTGTCTACTCTGTTCTCTGCAAGTGGATCGACTGAGTCTGAATCATCTAGAACATCCCTGTAAAGAGCTGGCTTCGACTCCATAGAGATATCTTTGATCGTATGATGCTCTAGGAACACTACATCCCTACTTCTGACAACTTTCCTGTTGATCGGATCCCATAATCTGTATCCATATTCTTCATTGCCATATCCAAGGAAGATGCACTCTTTTGTTTTACTGTCAAGCTTGGATCTCTCATCTTTGGGAATATGAACAAATGCTCTGCATCCAAAGACTCTCAAGTGCTTATAGGAAATATCCTTGCCTGACCAGACTCTGAGAGGTACATCACCCTCCAAGGCAGCTGTAGGAGAACGATTAATTATCTCGACTGCAGTCATCAGTGCTTCACCCCAGAAGCTTTTCTGTAATTTGGCATGTGATAGCATACACCGGATACGCTCCTCGATAGTCCGGTTCATTCTCTCAGCGACTCCGTTGTGTTGAGGAGTTTTGGGAACTGTCTTCTGAAGCTTGATGCCTTGGGTGTTACAGTAGTCTTCAAATGGTCCCCTGTATTCACCGCCATTATCTGCACGGACGCATTTGAGTTTTCTGCCAGTTTCTCGCTCTACTTTGGCATGAAATTTCTTGAACTCTGTCAACACCTGATCTTTGTGCACCAAAGGAAAAGCCCAAACTTTTCTAGAGTGGTCATCAATAAAAGTAACGAAATAGACAGAACCACCAAAAGATTTATCCTTCATAAAGCAGACATCAGTATGCACCAGATCAAGGATATTAGGACTTCTGGACGGAGGAGCAGTATTGAATCTTACTCTACTCTGCTTACCAGCAAGGCAATGAGTGCATATGTCCAGAGAAGTACCTTTTATGCCGGGAAGTGCTTGCTGTTTGGCTAATATTTGAAGTCCTTTCTCACTCATATGACACAGCCGCTTGTGCCACAACTCCGAGGAAGATGTTGCTTCAGCCATATTAATCTCCCCCGTAATATGTTGAGCTTCAGTTCTGTAGAGAGTACAATCTTTCTTCCCTCTTGCTACAAGTAGCGAACCTCTCTTGAGTTTCCACTCTCCTGCTTTGAAGTTGCTTTCATAACCATCATCATCTAATTTTCCAGCTGAAATTAGGTTCAAGCGGATATCAGGCACATGTCTGACGTCTTTTAGCAAAATCTTGCACCCGGTATTAGTCTGCAGCTGAACATCTCCCATGCCAATGATTTGGGACTCTGACTTGTTTCCCATCTTTACTGATCCGAAATCAGCCATGGTATATGTAGAAAATATGTCTCTACGAGGTGTAACATGAAAGGATGCTGCAGTATCTAAAACCCATGTAGACTCTTGGCTGACAACATTAATATAGTCTTCTTGAGTTAGAAGGTATACCTCATCATCAGATGCAACAACTGCAATATTGTTCCCGTCATTGCTCTTACTTTCTTTGCCTGTGTCCTCAGTCCTTTCTTGTGACTTGTCACGTTTCAGTTTCCTGCACTCTTTTTTGAAGTGCCCTGGCTTGCCACAGTAATTGCAAGTAAAATTTTTTCGATAATTTGATTTACCTCGGGACTTGGATCGACCATGATTGGAAGAATTTCTATGCTTACTTCTCCCACGATCTTCAACAATCAGTGCCTCTGACTGAGCACCGAAATTATGTTCTTGTCTCCTCGTCTCCTCATTGAACAAGCTATCTTTGATAACCTCTAAGGATAGCTTTCCCCCTGGAGCTGAATTATTGAGGGACACAACAAGAGTTTCCCAACTATCAGGCAACGAACTCAATAAAAGTAGTGCTTGGATCTCATCATCAAACACAATCTTCACGGTCGACAATTTATTGATCAGTTCCTGAAAGCTGCCAAGATGCTCTGCGACAGACTGGCCGTCCCGGTACTTTAGATTGACCAGTTTCTTCATTAGTAATACTTTATTCTGTGGCGATTTCCGTTCATACATCTCCTGCAACTTATTCCAGATAGCATCAGGCTCATCAATATTAGCAATATGATGGAAAACTTTATCATCCACCCATTGTCGAATCTGTGCAACTGTTTTCGTCTTCATTCTCTCCCACTTCTTTTCATCAATATCATCGGGCTTTGCAGAATCACCTTCAATAGGGTCATAGAGATCTCTGCAATTCAAATAATCCTTCATCCGAGGCTTCCAGATAGAATAATTTGGACCTGTCAACACAGGCATCCGACTTGGAGCATTATTCTCTTCCATTAATTCACGTAAAATAAAACCAAGCTCTGATACCACTGTTGGGAAAAGGCGAATCGAATATCCCAGAAATCACAATCTTTTCCCGAATACGTGAATTAATAGGCAACCACGAAATAAAGTGAAGAGAAAATCAAACGAAGGACACCAAGATTTTTAACGTGGAAAACCCCTCAGTGTAAGGGGAAAAACCACAGGACCGAGCCAGTAAAACTTCCACTATCAACAAATAGCAGGATACACAGTTTCTTCACCGATCTTATCGGAGGATATAACACCAATAATCATCAAGGACTACACCCTTGGATAACACAGATTCTTCACCCGAAGTAAAAAGGATGGATAACAGGAACGATCTCACCAAAAAGGTTTAATATGAGATATGTCGACGGGCAGCCAAACGAGCGAATCTTGAAGCAAGAAGCCTGTCAAAACGAAGCTTGTTCCACCAGGAATCACCCTCTGAAATTTCACGGAAAACAGATAACGTTTTGCCTTCCGTCCGGATCCCGAAGCACCTGTGGAATATCCGAAAAACTGCTCCAATTTTCTGCTGAGAGTACGGCTGCTGTGCTGCACGAATTTTTTACCCTTTCGTGCTGCAATATAACCCTAAAACATAATCTTCCTTCTAGTGGGTCCATGGGCCACAGAGCCCATTCAATTTCCTCGCTATTCTTTTAATTTGTCGGGCCCAATGAGCAAGGATAGCCCAACACGATCAACCCGAGTGGTGGGCATGGAGTGGTGTTCAACATGAGCCATCCGGAGTTGAACGCTGGACCTCGAGTTTCAAGAGAAGCCACAACCACTACCACTACCGCTGTCGTCCACCTTTTTCATGTGAAGGAAAAGGTCTGGTCCCGCGGTATGAGTTCAAATTTGGGTTCAAAGCTGCTTCCCTCTCTCCCCGATCGACCAACCGACAGGATTTTTGCTTTCTCCTTTTATCTATTCCTCTCTCCCAACACTGAAACAAGACAGAGAAAATCCCATTGTTCATTACGCAAAGACAGCTCATCAATAAGTTCGTAAAATTCATATGCGTCCCGATAAAAACAAAATAAAAAAAAATAGACACAAATATTAACTTCAATTTTTTAATTTGTGTGTGTGATATTCTGAAAATTCAATAGACACTTACTAATCTATTGGTACAATTGTACTTGAATAAGCATACTTTTAAATACTCGGGTTTGAGATATTTTTATTTTTGCATGTAGCATTCGGTACATTGAAGCGCGAATGGTATGACTAATCCAAGACGGATTGGTCCGCTTAAGGTCGAGTTCTTCCTATCATTATTGAACTATCTCGATTTCATCTCGAATTTAAAATGTCACTTGAGGAGAAGTCCAGGGAGAAGAAGCCCCGGACGAATTTTCTAATTTCCGGATCTTAGGTAGATGAAAATTTTAATTAATTTTTTTTAAAAAAAAAGATGAGAATTTGTTTTTGTTTTTTTATTTACATTACGCAGCATTTCTGAACTAATCGAAGTGTATCTCGAAACTAATCTGTGGTCGAATAAGAGTTTTTGAAAAAATTACACTGATTGATCTGGGGATCACCAATTTGAAGATTTAGTAAGGGAATCACACCATGCCAACTCAGGTTGGTTTGATTTTATTTTTGTTATTTTAACTGAAAACATGCATGAAATTATCGAGGGTGCCATCATAATCGTCACCGTCAATCATCGACATCATGATCCGTTAAAAGGCTCGAGCAGCAGTTTTCTTTCAGCTCGGAAGCAAGCTGATTCGAGTTGTCTTCCTCCCCGATTCCTCACCCGCCTAGTCGCCATAAAACCCTACACCTTCGCTCCCTTCGGAGTCATCCTCCCTCTCCGGTCGACCGCGCCTCGGTTCCATCGCTGCTGTCGGGGGACTGGCTGCTGCTGGGGGTCTAGGAGTTGGGGTCTAGGGTTTGAGCTGCAGGAGCTGTCGTGAAATGGGGAGCAGAAGGGAAGAAGAGCGTAATGAGAAGATTATCAGAGGTCTCATGAAGCTCCCTCCCAATCGCAGATGCATCAATTGCAACAGCTTGGTGAGCTTGCTTACCTCTATGAACTATAGCTCGTATGAGCACCTGCTCCTTGTAATTGTTGGGTGAAGCACTTCAACAACCTTCAACGATCGCGTAGTTCAAGGATTTTTGCTGATTTCTGTGAGTTTCTGTGAGCAGGGTCCACAGTATGTTTGTACGAACTTCTGGACCTTTGTATGCATGACCTGCAGTGGAATACAGTAAGCATTGTCTCCCACCTTCGTACTTTCTAAATGTGCACCTTCTTGATAGTTTAATGCAATTGTGCTGTTCTACATATGATTTCTCAATTCGTGATGTTCCGAGTTGTATTCCTCGCCTCGCCCCTCGTTGCTCAAAGCAGTGAGATATCTATGGCTTCAAACTTAATTTTCTACCTGCTACATAAGTACTGGAGATCTTAAACGATCTCAGAAATTTGTTTCATTTGCTTCATTGCATCCTCAGGACGAGATAAATGTGTTATCTTACTAGGCTGGTACCTTGTCTGGTGTTGCATAACTTCCATCTGTTTCTTTTGATTGTAATCCCTCTTTCTTTTTCTGCACGAGCAATTGTATGCCATGTGCAAGAGCAGAGACCTTCAGGCCTTAGCACGAGTACAGTATGCTTTTGATTATGAGGCTTTTAGTAGTAGATGGATATTGACACCACTTAGCTAATTTAGGCCAGACTTAATTGAAGGGAGATATTCTCTATTCCTTTTTCACTTAATTTTTACATGGTCTTTTATGTTGACAGTCGTGAATTCACTCATCGTGTTAAGTCAGTATCCATGGCAAAATTTACTTCTCAAGAAGTTGAAGCCCTTCAAAATGGTGGTAATCAGGTATTTCTACGCTGTATATAGTATATAATCCTTTCTAGCAAGAGGCAATCACCCACTTATCTCATTATAATAAGAATTTCTCTGATTTCAGCGTGCTAGGGAAACATACATGAAGGACTGGGACCCACAAAGGCAAAGACTGCCTGATAACAGGTGAAAAGATGTTTTCTAGTTGTTAGTAATTTAATATTTAGATTAGTGTAATTTTGTACTATCTAGCTCACATTTTTCCTTTTCAGTAATGTTGATAAGGTCCGGGAGTTCATTAAGAATGTATATGTAGATAGAAGATATGTTGGAGGGAAGAACTCTGAGAAGCCTCCAAGGGATGTACAGGTAGAGCCAGCAAAGTATATATGTTGTTAGTCGTCTATCTTGAATATTGTATCCTAGGAATATTATTTTTGTATTAAGAGAAACTAATCTTTGTTATCTGAAAATAAACAAAAAATTTAGAATATGGGTTGGCTTGTTTTGCATTGTTGCCTTAAAACACTAGGAGAAAATCAATTTGAAGTTTTGTTAATCTCCCTGTCTGATAGAACCAGAATTTACAGTTATCACTTAGTCAGATGTCATTATTCTATAAATTTCACATCCTGTTATATTCAAGTTCTATATTTCTAAATCAGCCTGTAATTGACAGAGCGTCAGAAGTCAAGAAGAAGAGACACGGCGTGCTAGTTCTTATCATTCATATTCCCAAAGTCCGCCTTACGACTATCAATATGAGGAGCGTCGATATGGCAAACAAGGAGCTGTTCTCACCAGGAAACCTGGTTCTGATCGAGGACTCTATGACGGGAAGATATCTAGTTTTATGCATAGTCCAGGGCATCGGAGTGAAAATACGTATGAAGATAGGTTTGCAAATGAGGGATCTGGTGCCAGAGTTTCAGATTACTCTGTTTCTAGTGGAGGCGACCCCTATAGATCCGGTGCTCTCTCTCCAACTTTTCAGAGAGATGCTGGATTTGGTAGCCCACCTTTGCAGTCTTCAAGGGGTAATTCGAGTGATAATTTGAATCGTCAAACATCAAACAAGTCTTTGGAGTCAAACTTCAGGAGGGACGCTGATGGAATGCCCCGCTCTCAGGTAATCCTCCATTTATGCATTTTTTTCATCACACAATTGATTCTTTCATTGCTTGAACTTCTTTCCATTAGCCATTTAACTTGGTTTTTTGCAGCTGATACTGTAACTTGAAATTGTTTTGCACCGCAGAACAGAAAGCTATTGGGCGAAACACACTGTCTGGCATCTGCCTTTGCTTCGATGTATTGAATATGTATAGCAAGCAAATGCATGGAAAGGCAATCTTATAATGAACATATTTCATTCAGTATATGTACTATTGTGTAGTTAGCTTAATTCTCTATGCAAAATGAATATTAAATTTAAGTCAAGCTGGAATTGATTTTATTAACTCATCTAGGGGTTTTCAGTCATCTGATGCCAAATTGATCCTTTATGCAGAGAACTGCATCTTCAGGAAGTTTTGGCTCATTTGACAGCAACTCAATCTCTCTCAATTCTTTTAATTCGGGCATTTTGGTTGATGTTCCAGAATCTGAGGTGGTTCCTGGCAATCATCAAAATAAGATATCTACCTTTACCCAGTCAATTGTCCTTTAAATTCTGGTATTTACCTATTTCAGGCACCATCTGGACCAGAACCTGCAGCGTCATCAATCAACTTGTTTCAGGCACCTTTTGGACCAGAACCTGCGGCAACAGCCTCATCAGTTGACTTGTTTCAAGCACCTGCAACAGGCTCATCTCCCTCTATTGATCTTTTCCAATCCTCAGCACATTCAGCTCCATCTCCAATCCAACATCAAATTCCCCAAACTGCTACCACTACACCTTTGGATTTCTTTGCTGATTTTCCCCAGCACTCACATGCTACC
Source organism: Lagerstroemia speciosa (assembly GCA_037672795.1). Lineage (NCBI taxonomy): Eukaryota > Viridiplantae > Streptophyta > Magnoliopsida > Myrtales > Lythraceae > Lagerstroemia > Lagerstroemia speciosa. The sequence continues at coordinate 5,878,998 of CM075288.1, forward strand.
ATCGAAAACACATTGCCAGAGCCGTCCATGCCTAAAAATGAAGGATGGGCGACATTTGATTCACCTCAACCCACTGCACCTACTTCAGCTGCTGAAAGTATGGCTGTTGTGAACATACCTTTTGGTGATGCATTTACTACAGAAAGCTTCGATCCTTTTTCAACCTTGGATTCAAGCATAAATTGGCCTGCATCTCAGAAACCTGGTTCTCAAGATGCGCGATCAGATACTCATGCATGGGATGGAAGTCTCAACAATGCTCAGGCACCTACTGTTATGTCAAGTGCTCAGGTTTAGCCTTCTCATATGTAACTTGATGCCTTGTTAACCTACCGTAGCAGGCTTTGGTTTTGAGTTTACATTGTCTATTGGTCACAATCTTCAACATCATAATCTAAGGTGCATGTGATTATTTGATGAAAAAATACCTAGATCTTTTCTTTTTCCCTAAAACAGCCATGGAATGCTTTTGGAGAACCTAGTGTAGACATTGCTTCTACGGCTGTAAAGCAAAGTGATGAGCCTCTAGCTGCAGCTCTTGGTCATCCATCAAACTCTGAGCAGTATTTGGCATTTGAAGCTCCATCGGTACTCCATCTGCTTTGGAATTTCGTGTTACTATTCTTTTTTTTTTTTTATTTTTAAAATAACATTACTTTTCAGGAATTCTATGGGCTCCCAAGACCAACAGCCTCCTCTGGATCTTCATCGCAGAGTATCCCAGCCGATGGCATCATGAACGATACATCACATACTGCAACTCTACTTCCTCTTATGGTATGAATTTTTATTGCTTTACATCCATATCACCTCTTAGTTTTAGTTAAGGGCACAGTAATTCATAAGAAAATAATGTTATGTTTGTCAGGGGGGCACATCATCACATGGTAGTGCAGCTGTTTATAGATCAACCAATCCATTTGATTTTCCTTTGGATGCTGGTATTGAAGAGGGCAACACGGTGAGTTTATCTCTTTAATTCTTCAGCATGCTGTTGCACATAATTGGATTTGTTTTTGCCTTATCAGTATACTGCCAATAAATGATGCTGTATAACTAGACCAAATGTACATTAACCATGACTTGTCCAACATTCTATTTCTTTTTATTGATGTGGCAGTTCTTGGACATGAGCTCACTTCAGGCTGCGCTTCCTGTTCCTGATCCTCAGCTGCCCTCTACCTTACTTGGAGGTGCAACTCAACCATGGTTTCCTCAAAATCCAGTGACACCTTATGTTGCAGCTGCTCCCCAAGGTACCCTCTTAAACTGCGTATTTTAAATTTACTCTTAACGCTCCAGCTGATCTTTTATGATGGTCCTATATCGTGGTAGTCTGAGCAGGGCGGGGTGTACCATGTATGGACTGTATAAAATCCATTACATCAAATACTGATGCTTTGCTTCTAATTTTGTATTGTAAAATTGGTTGATGGATATTATTGTGCCCTGGAGTGTGGTTGAAGAATGCTGATTATCGTTAGTTTCTGTTTCCCAAACCTGATTTTGCTCTGGTTCACGGTGTAGGTGGCTTGGCATTTATGGCAGGTCAAACAGCAAGTTCTCAAATTGCGTAAGTTGTTTTCAGTACTTTTAAGACACTGCTAATCAATATCAACAAATGCCAACTCCACGTCACAGGATTATTCACATTGTTATACCAATTAGAATGTGGCAATCTGCAAAGTAGCATGAACCTGGTGTGATATCATGAACACGGGCAAGTGCCAAGACTGGAATGGGGCATATGATTCCAGTCTTCGTAACTACATGATCGGCAATAACTGTGAAATAGAACGTTTTTGGAGCTTGTTGACATTTTTTTTTAACCCAAACTAGGACAAGTAGGTCTGTTATGGTTCCTGGCCTAAATTATCCTTTTTTGTAACTCTTCTCTTGACAAGGGCGGTATATCTCCAATGAGGTGGAAAGAAACTAAATGGGCTTGGGATGTTTTGTATGTATAAATATAATTTCACGACTGGAGATACATCGCTGCTGAATCTCTTGTCATGCTATGACCACAAGCCAACCCGCTCATTTGGTCAGTAATTCCTTTATTTTTGTTTTTCTCCAGGAATATGCCAGCACAAGGTCCAGTGGCTTCAATCGGAGGAAATCCCTTTGCATGAGTATTGTAAGTGGTGATTAAGTAGCTGTACTGCCTATTAGTTTTTGGCTGTGTCTGCTGTCCTACGAGTAGTTAGGCAGGTCATATTTATTTGTGGGTGAGGGGATAACTGAGTATGTATGATTTGTTTTATAGCTTGTTGGTTGAGAAATAAACTTCTCTCGTACAACTGTTGCCAGCTTTGGGAGGCTTGGTGGCTATTTGATATGAACCTTCACGAGATTGAAATATGTGTCGGTAAACAGCTGGCTCTCTGGTGATCTATTACAAGCTTTCGGTGATGCGTGCGATTTTATTTTTAATACCGCATGCCCGTGCTTCCTCTGCGAGGTACACCCGTGGCAGCAGGCCTAGACATATTTGTCTTTGGAGGGACGCCCTGGACTTGTCAATTGGATGAGGCCCATGAGCTAGTGACTGCATACGCGATAATGGGCCAGCTGGCCTAGTCCGAGGCCCATTTCAAAGTTATGTGTCAAACGTGGCCTAATTCATCATCTATAAGGGGCCTAACTACGTCATAGGCCCATTTCATAATTATGGGCCTAATGTGACCCAATTCATTCAAGACAATGGGCCTCACTTCGTGTCATATTTATGGGCCAAGCTCGGCCCAATTCATTCTAGATAAATGGGCCTCTGTTCAAGGCCCGCTTCAAAAGAATGGACTGAACGTGGGTTAATTCATCCACGATAATGGGCCTAACTTAGTCGCTGGCCCATTTCAAAATCATGGGCCCAACCTTACCCAAATGTAAGAGATTGCCGTGGGCATGAGATTACCCATGTGGGCCAACACATGGACTGCTCAGACCAATATCTGATCTGCGATTCTGTTTCACCTGCCAGTGCACTGAGGCTCGTGAGCTCACGTAGTGAGCCTGGGCCCCACATCCCTGTTGATGGGCCTTAACTTTCACAAATAGGCCCATTGCCTAATGACTGGGCCTAGGCCAATCCTAAAAGGCTGGCCCAGGTCCTTTAAGCCAGCACATTAACTCTTGATCACGGTCCGGTTTGCCAGATACTTGGGCCCTGCAACTATCTTATCCTGAACAGTGGCCCACAAACAAAATAAATCAAGGCATGCACCATGAATGCCAGTGGTCATGCGCCGGCTTTGCTCCACGAATTAAAACTGGCACGACCCATATAAATGGACTGAGCGATCACATTTCTCAAGCATGTCTCAAGCATGGACACAACAGTAGATGTAATGAGCCGCGCCTTGCACACAGACCTAGCCTCCTAGCTCACTGGAGCCCGGTGTAAGTCAAGTGAAAATGCATACGACACAGATCCATGTAATACATAATTGTGACATAGATGTATGCATTTACGAAACAAAACAACCCCTCCATCCATCCAACCAAGCTATGGTGAACCAACGCGAACACCGAATTGATGAAATGCCAGCCGACACATCAAGAACATCAGCAATGTACCAATTCGCATCGTAGAAGCAGCAGCAGTCATCCAGTATACCCATCTTTGTAAGCTAAGATGAATTGGATGTATGGATCCATTCTTACCTGACACCACGTGTCCAACATGGGGTTGGGGAATGTAGTTTCTTCAGGATTGATTCGCGCGGCCCTCCAGCTCAGGATGTTTTACCTAGTTTTCCATGAAAATGGAACAACCAAGAAAACTTACCTACCGAGCTGCAAGATGTAATGAATATAGAAACAGATAAGGTGAATTCACAGACACAGATAGCAGGTGAATTGAAGAAAGCATTGCTGCACCAACCATCTTAGTGACTAATAAAAGCACTTTAATGACCACCAATGACAATTACTTTCCAGTCTTAGAAATAGGAAAGAAATAATTTCTTGCCACGTTTCCAGCACCGCTGTGAAGCATATACATATTGCCAATCACCTGACTGCCCCCTGGATTACTAATCCATACTATCTTCCATTTTCACAATAAAATTAAACAATCAATCATCGCTATCCAATAAAGGTAAACAAAGTCCCATAGAAACAACTGATGGAAGAACATCAGGCATGCAATGCAATTTCAAAATTAGCTTAATCTAGAGGAGTATCAGATATCAGACATCACAGAGACCTTTGCACACTGCTAAAATTAGGCAGGACGAAACTCAGCCATAAACTTCAATACTAAATCACAATAAATTTGACAAAAATCTTACACAAACAACAATTATTTCAAAATATGTAGATATTATCAAACTATAGTAGGTGACTAGAAGTTAGAACCTTCAGTTCCATGCATCTTTTTGACCTCTTCTTTTTCGCTGTAGATTCACGAACTTCATGATTATGCAAAGGAGGATAATTGAGCTCTTGATACATCTAGCATTTGCCTCTCTTCTTCCTTCAACATAGGAGAGTGAACAATAAAAAAATCAATTAAACTTATTCAACAACAGACCGCTTAAAAACAATACAATGGCCCCTGCGGTCTTAGTATACAGTGTGGTGCTTAGGCTAGTACCACCTAGCACTCACACTACCAGTCCCTGAATCAGTAACTGAGTATGTGTGTGTTTGAGCGCACCTGCTTGCATGCATCCATGTAGGTAGCTGCAGGACTATATATGACTTGCCAAATGAGTGTCTATGTCGCTATGGAACTTACATATGAATTCCACAACATAGAAATCTCCACTTACAAGCCCTGTGGTCTATCTCCAGCACTCTAATTCAAGACTGAACAGGCACAGTACATTGCTCAACCTTACTGTACTCCACTGCCTTCCCCTAACAATGTGGGGCTGGCATATATTCAGTGCCACTGATTCTTGCCTAAATAATTGATTACAAGCATGAAAAGACATGGTTGAGATTGAATAGGAGAAATGTAACAAGGAGAATCAACTCATCGATTATCGATGCACTTACATGACCTCGTGTAGATTGTGGTGACCATCAACTTATCAGTTCTCCAGGACTAAAGAGGCCTTGATGTTGCTGAACACCATCAAATGCTCAGTTATCTGACTCTCCTATAACAGTACAGCCCTCAGATGTGTTGCATGCTTCCTATCAAGGTCCTCTTGAGTGTTCATATCAAATGAGATGGATCTGATTCATAAATATTTACCCCAGAGGATCAAGGTGTCTGTCACGGAACTCGTTCTGTGGAAAGATCTCTAGGATTGACAATATCCAAAAAGTGCTGAAACTTTGGAGTGCCTATTCATTTAGGCATCATCCTAGGTCATTTGGTTCTTCCTCTAGCATGTTCTGCAACTTCTACAATCTACACAGGACTGAAGCATGGATAAACGCACAGAGGAGGCATATACAAACCCACAATCTTTGCAAGTCGTCAATGCAGCCAAATCTAATTTTTGTGTCATTGCTTGGTAATAAAATAATCTTCATTACTTCATAAGCGATATGAAATAAAGGAAATCCTTGATGAGAAATTTCCTTCTAGACCTACTAAAGATTATTATATTAAATCTACACAAACTGATGGATATCTAAAGGACAGCCAACATTTCTGCTAGAAGGTGGCAGTCAATTTAAGAATGTTCACGTGGTCAGTTATTTCTAGCCAAAAGAATGTGCCATAATTCACATCATATGTTCTCACCTACAAAGGTAAGGTCGATAAAATTTGGCTCTTAATACTGTGTGTCTTTGTGTAGTCATATTGCTGAGATAGAAATGGGAAGGACAGGCAACACATGGTGGCACAAAGACAACAGAACAAGGGTGCATCCAAGTCCCAAAATAATTGTTACGTAACAAGCGTAAACAGTCAACAAATCATACATTGCTGCTCTGCCCACGAGAACACTGTAGAAGATGAAATCTCCAGGACCGAGCCTAATACCTCTGTTCATGCCCTGATTATTGTCAGCATTATCATCCCTCCTTGTTTGTTCCCTCTGATTCCCTAGATCTAGCACCTCAGCCAATGGGAACATCTCCTCATCTATGCTACTCCTACCCCACCATTCCTCAGATTCCCTCTACTGCCATTGTTACCATTTCTCTACCACCATTTCCACATATAGCTTGCAGCTCAACCGATCCAGATTCAGAAAATCCTGCAACTAAAAGCCCATGTTGGTAAGGCGATTTCCTCCACTCCGTGAAGCCACAGGATGGGCCTCGTAGACAAGGGAGGGGAGCAGCTCCTCATCCTGGCTAGAGGCCAACTCAACGAATTTCTTAAGGGGACCACTGGAGCTTAAACTGTGAATAAATCGTAGAGGCAGAGCCACAAGCAAAACCCAGGTGATCCCTCAGGCAATTTCGTAAACCAAGCAGCAACGATTATCCAAAGACACACCATATAACATTGCCTCAGGGCAGGAGAATGGCAATCCCTCCAGAAAAGACGGGACAGTACCCCCGACAACAGTCAAATTAAGCAAGAGTAGGAAACATTTGATCGAGTGACGGGACTGTAGAAATGCTGAATGATGGACAGGCAAATCGAACCTCCCATGGTGGCGAGAAGAGGAAGGCGGAGTTTGTGAACTTGAAGAAGTAGAGGGCGACGGGGACGGAGGTAACGAGGCGATGAGGATGACGAAGACGAAGGCATTGAGGAAGGCGCCCTCGAGCTTCTGTTCTCGAGGTAGACGAGGTTGGCGGCGGTGCGGATGGGAGCGGAAGTGGAAGAGACGCAGAAACGGTTTGGTGGAGAGAAGGCGTAGGCTGGGAGGACGACGGGCAACATGTAGATTGAGACCGCCGACATCACGCCGACGATCTCAACGCCGATCGGTTCCAGACTACTGGACTCCATCTCTGGATGGCGGGAAATCAGTCAAAAGAATATATATATATATATATATATATATATATGATAATTAAAAAAAGAGAATATTTCGGTTCTCTGAATTCAATAACCAAAAAAATCATAAATCATCAAAATAAGAGATCGAACGAAGCCCATCATCTGCATGATTAGGTGTCCACTGCTCTATGGGCCGCCATGGCTCGACCTTTCTCCGTTGCACGAGACTGGAATTCCTCGGCCCGTCCTCTCTCATCACAGTCCATCGTCTCTCCTCAACCCTTCAAAAACCAAAAACACGTCCACCTTTACATGAAAGCCATGCCGGAGCTCTCCTCGTCGGCATCATCGTCCCATTTGCTATCAACTCAATCCCGACCACGGCTCCTCCCCTTCCATTCCAATATCCAACAGCCAAAAGTTAAGTGCGGCATCCGCAGATTCGATTTTCTCGTAGCACACTCGAGAAAGTCTCTCTTCTTTTCCTTTCCTAATCAGTAGAGGCTCACGATCACATGCTTTAAAAAATAAAAAAAGAAGACTCCGACGGCAGTGGCGATCCAGTTATTTCGTTACTTATTATTCAAATACGAATTTATCAGATAAATTGAACAAGTAGACCAATTCTAACAACAAAAACACTAATCCTGTAGTAGACAATGATGCTAATTTCTCACTTAAATCAATGCCGATTGAGTATTACTAATTCACTGTAGATAAAGTGATGCTCATTCAATATATACCAAGCCAATCGGCACGTGTAGTAAATAAATAAATAATTTTGTTCCATGAAATAGAAATGAATATTAAAGCTCAAAAGTAGGGGACCTTTCTGATAATAATCTCAGAGCATGTCGCTAACCGCATTAGTGGTTGTGCTCTCGTGTCGGTCGCCTCCGCATTATTGTTACAGGAGTCAATCCCATCCTCTGTTTTTCGGAGATTGCCTATTTTTCCAAGAATCACATGTTGTGGTACTACCAGAGATGGATCCGGAAATTAAACCATGAAGTAAATCGGTTAAGTTAGGATGCGTAAATTTCATAAATCTGTCAGCCAATGTGTGCGAAGTGTTGTGGGAGGTCGATACAATTTAGTTATTTATTTCGGTCTAATCCATACTTATTTTTTAATTATCGAATTCCAGTAATTTTATAATAATTTAGTCAAATAGTTATTTTACGATGAAATTTTTTATTTTTCAGCAATTTTATCTATCTCAGAATTTCCTGTATTTTGAATATCACAAGCATTAATCACGGGAGGCAACCCATATCGACGAGACTGCTTTACGCGTATTTGGTATATCGCATAACAGTACCTGCACGTAGTGCTACAGACTTAGTCGTTTTAACATTTCTTTAATAAAATCCTTTAAAAAAAATAACCGTGTAAATAATTGAATCTTATCCGTTTATAACATCTATCACATAATTACAGTCACGTGATCTAATCGTTACGGCAGCTTATTTTTTATTTATTTTTTATGTTTAATCTTTTGGTTCGTTCAACCTAACAAACTAAGAGTGAAACTTTGCATGTCCTTCTGGGTGAACATATTATTCAAATTTACAAAAGGAGGAAACCTACTGAGAAAGAAATCTGAGTAGACAGCATTACCAATAACAACAAAAGCTGTGTAGAAAATCTTACGTTATCGCACCCCAGAAAGATATTCTGAGAGAGAGTCAATAGTATTGATGCAGTTAATAAAATTTATAGTAATTATCCGAGTTACCGTAATTTTTTATATATTTACTATAATTTGATCGATACTTGTTTACGTTAAGTATAGTGAGATAAGATGACCTAAAGATGCTAGTCTTCTAAATTCAATTTGAAAACTACCTAAGCACTTTTGTCCAAAAGGGGATCGATTCATGAGAAAGAAAATGCCCACAAGAAAATTTTATGTTCTTTCATGTGAACCGAGTTGTGTATAGTGTAGCGAGATATGCACGTTATGTATAGTATAGCGAGCGATGCATCTGACACGACGTGATAACGTGCGTTCGAGTTGATGGAGTATTTGGAAGCAGGGTTACGACTCTGCTTTACACGAAAGCGTCCGGCTTTCGTGTTGGGTGATTATTCGAGTTAATGAAAAGGGAGGGTAAGTCAGCAAGGTAGATCAATGGTAAGGGGTTAAAGAGAAAGGTGCTTGCCCTGGTATTAATTTCACCAGGTATATAAATAGCGGTGGCACTATTGACAAAGTCATAATGTCTGTGCAAGAACAGACAGCAAGGGAAGGCAGAGTTGGACTTTGGCACAGAGAAGCCATGGGAAGGCCTCCATGCTGTGATCAGGTGGGCATCAAGAAAGGTCCCTGGACTCCTGAAGAAGACATCATTCTGGTCTCCTACATCCAAGAACACGGCCCCGGTAACTGGAGATCGGTCCCCACCAACACCGGTAACTCACTCGGCCTTGTCGCCCTTCCCCGGAACTCTAGTCGTCGGCCAGCCGTTCCCGGTTTCTTAGGTCCTTGTCTTTGTCTTTTTCTGTTTTAAAGGGCTGCTGAGGTGCAGCAAAAGCTGCAGGCTGAGATGGACCAACTACCTCAGACCAGGGATCAAGAGGGGCAACTTCACTCCCCATGAAGAAGGGATGATCATTCACCTCCAAGCTTTACTGGGTAACAAGTAATCTTCATCCCTGTTCAGAAATAAATCTCACATCGAACAGTTGATATCCAAGTAGAAATTTTTTACAATATCCCCGATTCCCGCTTCCCGATCGAATTCTTTGTGTGCACAAGTAAGTTCGTTTTTCCTTTCCCTTTTTGTCGGGCTAGATGGGCAGCCATAGCTTCGTACCTCCCTCAGAGGACAGATAACGATATAAAGAACTACTGGAACACCCACCTGAAGAAGAAGCTGAAGAAGTTCCAGCAGCCGCTGGATCAGTCGAACACGACTGCACCTAGTGACCGGAGGAGAGGCTTCGCCGGAGATGCCACGAGCAGCGGCTCTTCTTCGATGTATGCCTCGAGCGCAGAGAACATCTCGAGGCTACTCGAAGGCTGGATGAGATCCTCGCCGAAGGGCAGTGCCAACACCGCCGCCACGACCGCGACAAACAACACCGAGGTAGAAAAGGACTCGTCCAACGAAACGGCAGCAGCCTCGCTCGGCTGCTACTGTCCCAAGGTCGAGCAGGAGGAGGTCGTGCGCGGGGACATGATATCCCACGAGGAGTTCGAGTCGATCCTGTTGTTCGACAATCTGAACAGCAGTGCCCCGTGGGATAAGACATTGACTTGCGACCAGAAGGTTGCCGGAAAGCACAGATCCGATCAGCCTCAGCAGCAGCAGCAGCACCAAGAGGAGGCGGCCCCTCTTCCTCCTCCTCCATTAACGTTTCTGGAGAAGTGGCTGCTGGATGAGACAACAAACGGGGGTCAAGTGGAAGAGATACTGGGACTACCTTCGATCCTCTGATGAATTTAACATGCTATGATAATATTTTCAGTTATTTCTTCATCTTTTCTCCCTTTTTTTTAGTTAGTTCTAAATTGAAGGAATAAGAAACAAAAATGTTTGATCTTCTGATGTTGTTTTTTTTGTCCTTTACCTGTTCCTTTTCTTTTCTTTGTCCAAGGGGTTCTAAGAAGTTGGGACTCTGTTCGAATTTCTGTAACATTGTAACTTGACTGGTTTTAAGGAGACTTAATTTATTCTCAGTCTTTGCAGGAAAAAAAAATCAATATTCTCTATCTTCCAATCCATTTGAGCAGTCTGCTTATTTACCTATTTACTGTAACTAACAACCAATCAGAATTGATTTAAATGAAAATATATAGTGTGTTATTTATTCACAGTAAATGAGTAACATTTATCCATTATAAACTGTCCGTGATGTGATGAACCAATTTCAATATAATTATCATTTTTAGGAGTCCCATGTTGCTTTCTTTTTTTTTTTTCCATATTAGTGGATTTATTTTCACAACCATGATCATCAATATTCTGCCTGAATTCAACACAAACATTCCAAAGTGATGCTTTTGTGTAGAGATGAAGTAAAGATTAGAATTATCTGAATTTTCGAAATCGCTAGTTCTACCTTAACGAACCGAGCCGTGCCCAAATGTCCGATTACATGCTAACGGCGATCTCGTTCAACGAACCCATCATCCAACTAATCCCCGGCCCTGCGACGCAACTTGCACTCAATACAGGAGCCAATATTCTTCGAACCGAGAAAATCGACACCTATTTACCATAGAGGGCAATGCCCATTTGCCAATTATTCGACGGCTCTGATGCAAGAGGGGTGAAGAATATGGTAGGAAGAGATGGAAGGCAAACCGAGATGGAAGGAAGAGACGCACATAGTAAAGAATATGGGAAAAGCTTCACGAAAGTCTTGCACCAAATGAGGCAAGCGAAAAGGAACGATGGGACGGGAAACCTGTGATCTCGTTTTGACCTTTCGGTTGTGTGAAGAACGATAGCAATAATAAACCCTCTGTAATCAGAGAGAGTCTTCCTCGGCATGAATATGCCAGGTCACATGCGAAAAAGCCGATCGATATTTAACACATCAGTTTATTATTTATAATCAGTCGGACATTTTAATTGTTTTTACCGACGTGCCAAAACAACTATTGATCTCTAACACAAGTCACATGATATGCGATTCCTATGCTTAGATCAAGTAGAGAAAAAGATGCATGTGTTCCGTGGGTAACTCGGAAGATTTTATGTTCAATTTCCCCTTTTGCGTGTCGGTTTTGAGAGTGGATTTAGTTGACTTTATCGATTTAGGACATGTTAATAGATTTTAAGTGAACAGACTCCAAATTTTAAATAATAATAATAGTAGTAATAGGCTGGAAAATATTTTCTTTTTTTTTTTTGCCGTGCAGTCTGTCACATTCAAGAGGTTTAACATACATTAATTAATTTAAATTTAAATAAAATTGGATCATTAAAAATAAAACTCTCTATTTATAATTTTTTAATTCATGTAATTCGAATTCTGAAGGAAAAAAAAACTAGATTTCGAACTTTCCCCTTTTGTTTTTACAGAGTCACAGGATGCAGGAAGTTGTGGGTCCGTACTCCTTTTATTTTTTCCCACCTGGATGTACTATGGGAAAGGGGCGAGATTACTGTTAAATTTTTAAAAAAAAATTCTTAAAAAATAGTAATTTTTAAATTATTTTTGAGATTACGGTTATTAAAATGCTGAACGAAATAGCGTTTTAAACCAAAGTGAAAATGCCACAAGCAATAGCTTTTTGAAAAAGTAAAAACGCCATCACTAATGGCATTTTACTACAGTAAAAATGCCATATACAATGGCGTTTTCACTGAGCTAGAAACTACGCTGTTTTTGGTCTGCCTTAGCACCAACGCTTCGTCACTTTTCCTCTCGGTTGCAGCCTCTTCCAACCCCAGCTTCCCGCTTTTCTCATGTAGTATGCAGTATACAAAGATCTCATTTTACAAATCTCTGTCAAGTTTTTATACATATAAAATTTTTACAAAATTTTAAAAGTAAAATTTATAAATTTTAACATCCGAATAATAATTTATATATCGAATTATAATGTGTCATACAAAATACTTTTCCGGAGAGTTATCCATTTTCCCGGAGAAACGAAAAAAAAAAAAGCAGATGCTCGATGTATGACATATTATGATTCGATGTATAAATCACCATTTATACGTTAAAACTTATAAAATTTACTCTTAAAATTTTGTAAAAATTTTATATGTATAAAGATTAGAGAGAAACTTATAAAATGAGACTATTGTTTACACAATAAATATCTACTATGTAATATTAGCAAAAAAAACACTTATCTCTTTCCGTGATTATACTGCCTTAAAATAAAACGGTAGCTCGGTTGACGTTTTTACTGTTGTGAGGAAAACACTAGAGCAATTAGCGTTTTTTGTTAAAGGAAAAACACTACTTCAAGTGGCGTTTTTGGTAGAGGTAAAACGCCACCAGGTTTGGCGTTTTTACCATCATAAAACGTCACTTCTACTGGCGTTTTCACAAAAATAAAAACGCTACTGTCTGTGGAGTTTTAGTAACTGTATTTCTGTAAATTTTTTAGAAATTACTATATTTTAAGAATTTTTTTCCCAGCGAGCTGTACTTTTGCCCATTGCTCGATGTACTATTCTGCGACTTTTATCATTAACTTGCTCATCGCTTAATGTTCATCATATATGTTTTGATTACTCCGCGTGGTCCCGAAATTTCTCGTAAACAATTATGAAATTAATAAATACCAGACATTTTTATTGGAGGAAAATTTGGTAGGGCCAATCTTCCCATCTCCGAACCTCATGGTAAGATAAGACGACGATAATAAGCAGCCCCGACTCGTCACGGTCGAGGCTTCCACCGTCTGTAGCAGTTACCGCTTCCGCTAATCCAACCGAAGCTCGTAGTTCGGAATTCGAACGGTTGCTCGAGATTCACATTGGACTCTGATGGAGTTGGGACCGTGTGGAAAATCTAATCTAATATCTGTGAACTAACGTTTTTTTTTTACACTGGTATCTAGAAACCTATTGGGCTATTGACTAATCCAGTTCGACTCGGGTCGACCCATTTAAGGAATAAAACTATTCCAGCATGGATTTTCTCCATTCATAAAAATTCGAACCCGTGACCTTTACCTAAGAGGAACAAGTATCTTACCATTTGAATCAATCCATGTTGATTGTGAACTAGCGTTGTTCTGCATTCTACTCTGGACCCATCGCATGTTTTTAATTATCAAAAAACAACGAACTTGGGACCATAATAAAATATACATACATACACACATACATATATATTCTTTGGTGATGGTAGGTTTTTGGCAATATTAGTTTGACGGCCAATATTTATATTATTTGTTCAGTTGATATAATATATCGGTAACTGAATACGAAATTTTGAACATATGTAGTGGAGATGGTTAGGTCGTCACTGTTATTACTCTTTTATTAGCTACGAAGTAGACACGTAAGCCTAGAAGTGAAGGGAAGGAATTGACAAAAATGGTGCGCTGTGTGTCCCACTATTTAAAATTGATATATTAGTTTCAAATCGAGAACGGTATAACTTACCAATGGGATATTTGGGGTGGTCGGGGAGAGGCGTCAGTGACACGTGGCAAATCTAAAAGGGACCGTACGGATCTTGATAGTCAACTCAAAAAATAAAACCTCCGAGAAATTAGATACGAGGCTGTTAAATGCCCAAAGAAACATTATTTGGAGTCACCTTAAAATTTTTAATTATCAATACGAGCCAGTAAGAATAGTGCGACATTTCTTTTTTTAAAAAAATAAAATTTCGATTATAATTTTACAAATAAAAAAATTTATAGGGCACGACTCGAATTTGAATTAGTTATGACTTATAACCTTTTACATTTCAAACAGTATGTGCAGAAAAAATTTAGTTAAATTTATTAACGATTGGACCGGAGTCTAATTTTAACGCTATGTTTGGATTGGGGGATTTGGAGGAGAGGGACTTGGAAAAATAACTTATTCTTCCAAATCACTCGTTTGGATATTATTACTATATAAGGGATTTTGAGGGATAAAAAAGTTAATTTGACAATTTTACCATTTTAACTTGGAAAACCGATCGAACGAGAGAAAATGTGTAAAAGTGACACAGTAATTTCATGATGATCTTGAAACTCAAACAAAGTTGTGGTTTCGTGGTAATCTTAGGAGGCTCGGTGTTGTGACCCGGCGGTGGTCAGGTAAAGGAAAGCGTGTTGTAGTCGTGACTTGGTGATGATCGAGAAAGGGAAGACGAGTGTGATTGTGTAATTATACGATGAGAAATTATGGCGTGTCAAAGAGTTTTTTTTAAAAAGTTACGACATGTATATTTGTCTAAAAATTTATTATCCCTCCAAATTCCCCAAAATCGAAGAAATTTAAAAGTTTAAATCATAAAAAGATATTATCTAACCCTCTCATATTTTCCGAATTTTCTTTCCATGCTTGCTGCGAAATTACACTATCAGCAGCGAAATTCCACTGTGCTGCAACATAATCATCCAGGACCTGGACCTAGGACTAGATTTCCTCAACATTTTAATGGATATTTAAACGGACCTCCCACGTGTCGCCGAGCGAAAGGGTCATTAAACGCGATGACTTGAGAGTCGAACTCGCCGATCGATGATGATCACGATCATCGATCCCCACGGCATTGAATGCCGAGACGAAAGCCGTGCCCTGTACTAAAGAGCACAATTAGTGAGGACTCAACTCGAGTGTCAACATCTGAGCCGAATGCGTATGTGAAAGAGGGAGGGAGGGAGGGATGCTTGGCAAGAAGAGTAGTACAGCTGCAATAAGTGAGATGCTGCCCGCTGGCCTTCAAAATTAGGCTCTGATGAGTCTTAATATGGGCCATTCGATGGTAGTAAATAGGATTAATGGCCACCCAACCCCCCATGATTTTGCTCTAGAGTTTTTGTTTTTTGTTTTTTGTTTTTTTGTTTTTTCTTTTTTTCTATGCATGCTATTTGATATTCAGAATCTCAATTAAGTCCTGGTTAAATCAATCCGAATCGAGTCGGCCCACGAAAGAATAAAACTCTCACAACATGAATTTTCTCTACTTATAAGACTCGAGTCTTAGACATTATTTAAGGGAGAAAAAAATACTAAACTATCTCAATTAATTCATATCGTTAGTACAAGAGTGCCTCTTGTCCCTTGAATGAACAAATTTCATTTTCAGAGCAATAATTCACCATTAGCTCCTTCCTCAGACTTAGCTGATTGCGGATTTAAGATCTGGGTTCAAGGACGAGTAATAGAATGCGACACAAGATAATTCAGTGAAAAAAAAAAGGTGTTATTTATGTTATTCTTCAGAATTCTTTACGTTCTTTTTAATCTGTGAAATTTTCGTCTGATATTTCAGATTTTGATTCATGAACTGTTCGATATGAGATTGATCCCTCGATAGAATTCACGGGGTGTGAGTGCACCTCTCATTCCCCTTGAATCCATTCCTGAGGTGTAAGCAAGGATCAAATAAAAGCTCACTCGAAGCTCGATACAGTAGGAATTTTCGATCCGAGTTTGATTTCCATCGTGGAATTTTCTTAGACCCCTTAACAAAAAGCCCGTGAGAGATTTGATACGGTACGTGCTGTTTTTGATCCGATATCAAGATATCTGAACTTGATTCTCATTCATGGAATTTTCTATATCTGTTTATTCCCATCTTCGAACCGAAGAATCCCGACCAAGTGTGAACTCAATTCATTTCACTGCTTGCCCTAATTCACTCATTGGTAGGTTAATCATGTAAAAATCTCACTCCTAAGTAAGTTGACTTATCTTTACATTGGGCAGTTTAATGTCGGGTGTAATATATGTAACATCCAGTCGAGAAATTTACGAACTACTACTCTCTTTTTTTTGGAATTTAATCTCTTATGGTCACGGGCTTCGGAGAAAGGACAGTTTGGGATAGAGATCGATTATCAAATTTACAGGCGATTGATTGTCGAATAAGTCTGATATCGCTAGAAGCAGTCCATAGATCCCGTTCTGGTGCAGTGATTTAACGGGACATAATTTAAATACGAATGGGCTCGCTCGACCACGATGGATCCGTAGCTTTCCAGGTTGACTCTTCCGGATCTCAATCCGATCAGTTTTCCACACGATCATAGAACCGATGCAACCCACTGCAACCGAGTCCCTCGGTCCATCCTAGAGAAGGATTTCATCCCAAGAATCGACTCCTGCACCGGCTAAACCACGGTTGTGTGATATCCACTGCATCGATCGGATCTGAACCGACCGGACTCCGGGTCCTGGGGGTTCAGTAATTGAGTCTCCATGGCTAGATGATATATATGGAGCTCCTATCACGGGTAGGCTTCAAATGTCACATTCGCCGGCGTCTAATAAATGCATTGGAGAAAAAGGCGAAAGGGGCAGCAGCATCAGCGTCATGTGACGGTGAGTTGTAAAGGCCCAATTGGGCCTCCGTTGGGCCCAGCTGAAAGCCCAATATCGAAGAGGCCCGGCTTGGAATAGGCAGCAATCACGTGAATGTGATGGGGCATGTGAGAGTGATCTTGCCAGCTAATCCGCCCACCAGCGCACGGCATGTCCTCCTGCGGATGGCATCCTTGCCACGTCCTGTGGAAATCCAGCGGGGCTGAGAACCAATCCAGATTCGAACAAAGTCTCACAGAATTTGACTGAAGTGATGACTTGTTTAATCATATTTTTTTCATTCATAAGACTCAACATAAAATCTTATTTGAAGATAAAAGTTGTTCAATCAACCACACCGGTTCCGAGTCCGAGTCCGAGCCCGAGCCTATGACACAGGTTCCATTGGACGTGCACTTGCAATGTGTATACCAACCAGAATTTTGAGCAGAAAGGAGATGGCCAAAAGCCTCTCCATCTCTAGCAAAGAATACCTTGACAAAGCAGCAAAACCTTCAGCTCCCGGACAAGCACTTGCCCACGACCCTGCCTCCTCGAGTCTTAAGCACAACCTTAACACTTTCGAACGGAACACGAGCTATATGAGAGTCGCTGGTCCGCATATCGAATGGGAGACAGAGGTTTGTATGAGTCAGTTGTCAAATAGTCTCATCTCTCCAAGATCTTTCCTTTAAATCCTCAACAGAACTGCATCCTGGAAGTTCAAAATCCAGTCCACTGCACTGCAGGCCCTTAAAAGGTGCAATAGATTTCGGAAGAGGTAGAGATTTACGTACCTATCTGACAAATGGGCCGAGGTTGCTAGCTTCCTATTCAGAGGATGAAGTGCAAGTCCTCAACACCACACGCATAAACTCCTCATTCACATCTTCTGGACTTCCTCGTGGATCGAATTGAACAGATCACTGGATATTAATGTACTTTCACCAGAGCTTGGAAATATAACCTATACAAGAAAAAAGTGATAAGAAGAATTCGAACATCGATTCTAGAGCGAAGCAATCTCTCTCTTCACGTAAATAAGCTTCCCGGAGTTCTCGGGTCTTCTTGCCAAACTTGCAGCAGCACAAAGAAAAGACCGCCTACACCACTGGGCAGATATTAGGTTCGAGCAGTTTGACGGTATGTACACTTTCCATATGCACTGTCAGCTTTCTAGTTCGGCGAAGGGATCAAACTTCATATTAGCAGCAAACCTTCCTCCAGCATTAGCCTTCTTGCCATGCCAATAGCCTCATCATTTGTGACATTTCATATAAGAATAAGAATCAGACAATTAGTGTAGAATTTAAACGGCACAGGCATGGTTGACACTGCAAGTACCTCCAAAAACAGCTAGGCATTTGATTGACTACTCTGAGCTGACAACAGAATGCACTAAATTTGAATAAATTCTGGAAATGCTCACTAACACCTTCTCATACTCTGTAATGATATTTCAAGCCACCGAAAGAGAAAAGGCGAGGAGAATGTTCACACCTCAAAGACATCAAGCAAATTAATGTCCCAGATGCTAGGAGCATAACCTGCCCAGAGAATTTGAGGCACGAACAGTAGTAGTTGGCACCAAGATGAGAAGATATTATGTCATGTCATCCATTTTCACCTGAATTATATCCAGATATTACACTCCTCTCTGCAGGCTCCAGGCCAATTACCTATATAGTTTGTTATAATCAATCAGGAAGCAATGCCACTTAAGCATGAAGCAGCAACTACTTCTTCTTCTTCCTTCACTAGAACCAGTAACTTTGCATCTACTAAAAACATTCTCCAAACATTGTGTGTTGTAAATGGGTACGGTCAAAGAAAGATCAATGTCATGTCAATTACAGGGTAAACCTATAATGTTTTTCCCACTACAAAGAAGATGAAGAGACACTAAGAGCTCTTCAATCCATCATCTAGGATACTGAGACAAGTGATGACAAGAAAATGGTCGGAGAATTATCTCTTTCTTTTCGCTGTACAGAGTAACTTCCCAAGTTTCTGCCTCAAAGTCTGCAGCAAGGAGAGACTGCAGCAGCTTGCCAGCTTTGCAAGCATAGCATTATAATTCAATGCAGCTGGGTCCAGTATCACCAAATTCTGTGACAGAAAAGAGCAAAGCTCTGGAGAGATTCCACTTCAACAATTCACCAAAAGTTGTTCGGGATGCTCATTTTTGGTATTACCCGTCTCTTAGAATTCTCATGAATGTACCGATCAAACCGTCTTGATCGATGAATCTTCATCCTAACACCAGGGACCTTCCTTGAGATTGCCTGCCAAATCATTTGCACAGCGTCTCCTTCCCTTGATGGGTACTGAAACTCGTAGAACCTCTCAACCTTCTTCAACCTCCTCCACATTCTGGTCCACTCCTCTTTCCCAATCCCCCTGATAAGATTAATAAGGAAATTTTCCTTTATAGCATCAGAGGTCCTTACGAAGATGCAGAACTCAGAGTAGTCAAGGACATCCTCAAATGGGAGCTCGATCTCATCGCTTATGATGACTGGGACGCAGTGGCTGGCTATGGCATCAAAGAGGCGGTTAGATGAAGGGGTGTCACCGGCTATGTTGAGGCAGAATTTCGAGTTTTGCATTCCCCTTGAGGCCTTGTTGATCCCATCATTAAGTACACTACCAAATGAGAAATGCACATCTTTTTCATCTTTGAGGAGATAGAACAACTCTTGCCGAACAAACCCACCCTAGAAATCAGAATTGTAGAGAATCAGAGACGAAGTTATATGGTGACCTTGCAGTTCGACAGATGAAAATGACAAGCCTCAAGCAGAAGTTTATCGTCAATGTGTCCTATTTATGGCTCATGCAATCTTTGGGTAGAAATTGGGCAGGACCATCCTTTAGCAATAAAGGGCAAGGAGTTTCATGTATTTTGACTAAAATCATGCAAAATGGTCGAGTATATGAAATATTGTATCAGTTATTCCAGAAGATATTGATTGATATATAGGAGGAGGCACAATAAGAGAAACTGTTCTCATTCAAATGCTAATTAGGTGCTCCATGAGTTCATCCCCAGGTAAAATTATCCAGAAAACAACCAAAGCAACAAGTTTCAAGAGTATCAGATGCATTTCCATGCATTGTCAAAACCTTGAGATGCAATGAGCAACAATCACTTGATCCTAATATGATTTGCAAGTGATGTTAAAGGTAAGCAAATTCATGTATCTGGACTTGTCTCATAGACTGGAGCACAAAAACAAACAAGCAGAAACAAGCACAGGTCATAATCAATAGGTGAATATACTAAACCATGCAGTTTTGGAAGAGAACGTACATCTTTCCTATAAATGGCACCTTGGAAGTATAGCAAAGTTGGGCGGCTATCAAAATCAGAAGTATCATTCGTAAAGCTCTTAATCAGATGCTTGTAAGGAGCGATGACATCCTTCTCCACATTTGCTACATTAGGCGGATACCTCCCAAAATCAGCCAATAGAAACATTGCAGGCCACAGCTTCATCCTTGCTTCTAGCATGCTATTGGGGTGGTGGGCCAAAATCACATGGTCTCGCCCACCCGACCTCTTCCACTCCTCCTGGGATGTCACATACTCGACAAACTTCTCCTGCAGCAAATTGTTTTTGCTCGACTTCTGGTGCGGGTCCCTCTTTGAATACCGGTTATAGCAAATGGAAGAGAAGAATGGGACAAAGATCACATCGGCCTTGGTCGAGTTAAGTACTCTTACTGCACTTCTGCCACCTAATGAGTTTGCATATTCCGAAGAAAGGAGGTCCAGAGTGAGCCAATATTCTATGCTATGCTGCAAGTTTAATCCGCCGGGATACTCGGGGATTCTGGTCCGAATATCAGGCCATACGCTGGTTCCCTGAGGCTTCCAACCAAGAAGCTCGAAATGGAACTCAGCAGGTAAATCATACATGAAAACCTTGAGGATTCTATCGCTGTTGGTATTGCATTTGGTATCCAGTTTCTCCCGAGAAGACAAACCAATTTTTTCCTCTACATTATCATCAACAGGGATTGAACCGTTTTCAGTAGCAGGGTCAAGGTCACTTTGACCCGGACTGCCATTGTCAAAGGTCGCGTAAAGCTTGTCGGAGGGCAGCAGGCTATGGTCAACGAATTGGGGCCGCCCAGCAGAGCGTAACACGAAGAACCAAGATAATATGAACATAACAGAAGCGACGATGAACAGGCAAAAGAGGGATTTTCGGGATACAATCCATAGCGACGAGGCGTTCCTTTCACCCATCAGCAACCCAAATTCGAGAAATCGCCTAAGCTCCTCTCAGAACCATCATTGCCGATCGCGTAGAAAGTAGAAACCAAGATGTCACTTAGATGAATAGCCGGTTGATACCTTCAACAGGTTGATTACCTTACAGAGCTCAATATCTCTACAAACTTCAACACCCAGGGAGGAAAAGGGAGCGCCACTGCATTGATCATCAAATGCGAAATACCCAGTTCACCATGCCATTTTCCTCTGGCCCACCCGGCATTGATCGGTGCGAAATAGAAGAGAAACTACAGACGCCCCGGAAAGAAATGAGGATCAAAGGGGCTCTCACATTAGTTTCGTTAGCATAATTCGGTGAAGAGGACGGAACAGAACGGTGTTGGATTCGTAACATGCAGGATGAAGAGAAAACAGAACGAGACTCAGGGCAAGAATGAAAGCTCTCTCTCTCTCTCTCTCTCAAGCCGTGGGGTTGGAGTGGGAAAGGAAAATGAGGAGAAGCGTCGGGAAAGGGTCGTCGTCGCTGTTGAAGCGGAGTCTCTGCCTTCCGTGCTATGGACGTATGGTTCTACTCATTTCTCTCTCTATCTATGGATCTCTGTTTTTTCGAATTATTGTGACGTTTTTTTTTGGATTGGATTAGATTAAACTCGGCCACGGTTATTTTAATGTGAATTTGCTAAAGCACCATACGGTAGCAGTTACATTTGGTTAGTTGATTGACATTAAAAAAAGCTATAATTTTTATAAGGTGAGGTGTATTTGGCAAACCGTGCTTCTGTTAGCAGATTTTAATATAAGAGTTTGATGTACTTCTTAGGCACGCGACTGGATTATCACTGTTGTTATAAGGATAAAATAAAAGGTAAGAGTTGTAACACGGTTTGTCGAAACATACTTGCTTCCCAGTGACCCACTTCACTATTGAAAAACCTTCCCTTTCCACTATCATTATCATCTTCATCATCACTATTACTATTATTATGCTCTATTGGTATGGAAAATGGTGCCTCTGCATTTGAGTAATTAATTAATAATTAAAAAATAAGAAAATTTCAGGTGATGACTGGGTTAGTTGATGCTGAGACAGGACATATACGTCTGGAGGATAACGACGTAAGTTAGGTGCATGTGGGTTTGACAGTGTTTGTTGCAAAAGAATGAGTTGATTTGAAAATGTTTTCGGTAATCGATGATGCATTTTCAGCTGTTCTTATCACCGTGTCGAGCATCAAACTTGCATGGATGTGATGTTCTTCGATCTGGTCTCTTTCGAGCTCGAGCCGAGCAGAATGGCCGACGAGCCAAACCGAACTCTCAGCACCCAGATAAAAGCAAGCGCTTTTCCATTACAATTCTAATGATTCCTGAACTATCTTCACTTCTCAAAGGACAAATAGGTCGAGCTAACTCGACTCGAGCTCCTTGAGTATAACACTTGGATCGAGTCAAAGCTGAGCTTTGAGAGCTTTCGAGTCGGGCCATGCTCGAACTGAGTGGTGTTCTGTCTAGCACAGCTCGAACAGCCAACGAACTTAGACCCATCAGTAAATATGCATTCAAGTTCTCCAAAGGCAACTTGTCTATTTATGTGCAGCAGAGAGCAAGAACACTGTAATAATGATTGAAACTGCTCCTCCAGAATCATACAGCTGCTTTCCTATTCCCACCAAATTCATGTACGGAACATTTACAAAATCCACCCACCATTTCTCATTTGAATTCCCACCAGCTGCATTTGGTTTCAAAATCACCAGGCTTTCCAGAGGCTGTAATTTTGGCAGAATGCCCAGAAAACAAATGGTTTCTCATTTTAATGTAGAATTTCAAGCACCAACAGATTCAATCAGCCAGTACATCACATATCACTGCTGACAATTTATGACATTTTTCATCTCAGGATAGGAGCAAGAATGTCCAGTATCTTACTTGCCCATGACCCATGAGTTACGATACGGCATCCTTCCACTCCCTATGAAGCAGCAAGTAAAAATCACGGCGATCAGAACTTGAACTGCATTTCTGGAGCATAACCAAGAGCATCGAGATGTGCAGCCATGGCCTTGTTCATCGGAGGAGGACCACATCTCAGGATCTGCATATATTCCAAAACAATCTTTAGCATTCTGTTCACGTTGCTATGGAACCTTGTATGGTTCTGATAATACTCCGGCAAGATTGTTTATCACGGAATTTTAGGGAATATGTGGAGTACATGCTTACCTGTACACCGGGTGCTGGAGCAGGACAGTGGTTCTGAATCATTTCCTTCGAGACAAATCCAACTCCGCCATCCCAGACCTCAGGAGGCTGAGGAAACAAGAATTTTTAAAACATTTAAGATATAACACCAGAATTATAAAAGGATAATTTAGCAAAGGAATTACAAATTCTACACGAACTTCAGGTCCATGTGCAACAAATGGTTTCTGATAATCATGTCCAGTTTTTCACGATCACGGACATTGCAGTTAAGGTGAATAGATGTCCAGAACAACTTATCAGGTACAAAAAGTGGCTGATAGAAATTTGCAGTGGAAAGATTCACAATTTTCTAGATTAATCTACGATGTGTATAGAGTTAGAGGTTGGACTTTGAAAATTACTCAAAATGCATATTTTAAGGGAGGAAAAATAGGCTGATTACTTACAGGATGATTAGGATTGCATCAATTACCAGAGAATCATGGAATGAGAAAAGGTGTGAAATACATGAGAGGTTTTACCTGATTCAATACATAGTACACTTTGAATTGATCAGGGTAGTTAGTGGCAAGGCCATCCAATTCTTCCTGCAATGAAAATGTCTATTAGATCAGCCACAACCATCAATTTTATTTTCAGCTGTCACATTATCAACTTTCCAAAAATGCAACATTGTCAATCCTGGTTAAAAATTATAGCAGTTCTATAATATAACATAAACGAATGCATGAGAACATGCCCAGATTGCATTCAGCCCTAAGATCAAAGGTCTATATAAGGAGAGGGCAATGTTACCTTTAAAAGAATGTCCTCATATGTAACATTGGCATAAATCAGGTGCACCTTAGTCTTATCATTTGGGTTCTCCAGAATTGCCCGAGCAACCTGAAGGAAGGACAGACAGGAAAAAGGGAAACCACCATAAAATGATATATTAATGAAGCAAGAAGGTTTTAATTCGAACAAACAAAATGCAACTCATTATAGCAAAATCACATATAAACTGCACAAAAATAAAAGAAGAAAAAGCCACCTGAAACATCGGAGTGATGCCCGAACCTCCGGCAAGCATTCCGAATGCTCTAATTTGGCCAGGTTGATACCTGAAGCGACCCTGTCAAGAATGATATGCTGGCTTTCAGTGAGGACCTTCTTGTCAATATATTATTCTTAAGGGAAGAAAATGCTCATTCTTGACTCTAATCAGTAATCTCTCTCCAAGCACAGAAAAACTAACCTCGAATCACAATTTTAACAGAAATGATTGAATGCATGCATTTCTATTTTATGAAATGACAAAAAGTTTTAATATTAGATTGCATTCAGACGTTATCTGCAATGTCCTCTCAAAAAATTGAAATGATCCACATCCTGTTCAGAACAAATAGAAGATAAAAGACTGAAACCAAAGATAACTTTTGGCAAACGATTTAGAATTCGTATAACAAGGTTAATTAATGATGTTTTCCAAGCCTCCCAAGTGAAGCAGTTCTGCAATCTTTGACAATCAAAGCTGTAAAATGACGCCCAATCTTAGAAGTAAAATGTCAAAATATCACAGGACAAACAAATATTTAACATTAGATCCTGAATTTTTTTTGTCGTCGGACAGAACTAAAACAGAAGATTAGTGAGGGTATGGTGAAAATGAACCTTACAAAATCCATATCAAATAAAAGGAAAGCAGGTGAGTACAAAGATCTCGAAAGTAAATGTTGAAGGGAGTACCTTTGGTCCCTTTACTGCAAGACAATCGCCCACATGCATCTCACGGAAATGGTGTGACATCCTTCCTTGTGGATACATCTAAAAAATGTAAACATCCAAGGGATAAAGCCATCATAATGGGAACAAAAGAAAGGAATTCAAATCCAGAGAGAATTTATAAGATAGGCACCTTAATAACTAGCTCAAAATGCCCCACATCAGAGTCCAAGGTAGTAGGAGTGTATGGTTTAATAACCTCTTCGCCTTGGCTATCCTTGCCCCTGTCGAGGAGGTTCAGGTAGTTTAGTGAGACAGATCACAGTCATCAGGAAGAGCATTCTTTTCCTACCAAAGAATTATTTCATTTTATCAGTTTTTGATATTAGATGTAGCTAAAGTATTAAAGAAAAAATAAGAGTAAGAATAAGTTATAGAACGTCATTTGCAGATAGGAACATAAGTGACAGTGACACATAATGCATTAGAATGTGACAGCATGGTAATTTGGACCAAGAAAGCCAAGCCAACATAATATTCAACCTAACCTGCAACTGATATGCTGTCCAATTGGAAGACCCAAAACTGAAGTAGGTGTGGGAAGTTCAAATGTGAACTTTGCAACATTGTGGCTCAGTTGAGTGCGTTTCACGAGCTTAAACTCCTTGAAATTTTCTGGGTCCAAGCAACCTGTGGATGTGAGAGGAGTCAATGTCCAAAAGGAAGAAGCAACTTTGAGATTCGATATGGCCAACAAGCTCTAGTAATTCATTCATTTTTTGCGGCCAGCTTAGTTGCTGCTAACATGAGAATTCGACAACCTGTACTTCTATGCCCGTGTAACCATATCAAGCTGACATGTGTTGGTTGAAATGATCAGATTCTCAAACTATTCTGATACGTACACACATGTTAAAAATACTGGCAATATTCTCGTATCACGAACTGAGCAAATGGATCTGAGAAATAACTGAACAGAAAGGACATACCCACCAGAGCCTTGAAATGGAGCAGAAAGATAACCAAGACAAGCAGTGATTAAATATTAGAAATATTAACACTATATGAGGGATTGCTGATCCACAGCTCGAAGGCAAATTGTGAGAAAAACGA
The DNA here is from genome assembly GCA_037672795.1 of Lagerstroemia speciosa. Classification (NCBI taxonomy): domain Eukaryota; kingdom Viridiplantae; phylum Streptophyta; class Magnoliopsida; order Myrtales; family Lythraceae; genus Lagerstroemia; species Lagerstroemia speciosa. The sequence goes on from CM075288.1 coordinate 5,905,069, forward strand.
TCGACCTTTGGGCTTCTTTGTGGATTTTAGATAGGCAGCGGCAGCTCCAATGGCGACCAGTGCCACTGCCACGCCCAGAATGATCTGAACGTCGAGGGATTCTAAGAAGTCCATGGTTTCGATAAGCCCAGCTGAATCAACAGCAAGAATCAATTATATAGAACACTGAATAAAGAAATGGGCAGCTGACGGAAAAAGGGAAGAAGGAAACCTGAAATGGCAATTAGATGGCGGTAGCTGGAGGAGGGGGAGTAGGAAGAAGCGTGTAAGTGGAGATTCTGTGGGCTGATTTGATGCGGGGCATGATGACGGGCAAGTCCATGCTGAATCTGGTGCGCCTACCAACGACTTTATTCCGTGCGCCGGGCGTATCCGGTCTCAGGCCCGTTAAACTGTAGGAAGTTGGTGCCGCCTGGGGTGGTCATGCCTTGCCCCCACCGCCGGATATCTGTGCATACGCCAGAGGCATACAGCAATTTCTCAGCTTGCTGTCTACTGGTTCCACCACTTCCAGTTTGAACGGCATTATTTTCTTCGTCAAAATTAACTGAATTGCCAATTTTTCATTAAAAAAAAACATATCACATCAGCTAAAACTGTAACTTTTAACGAAATTTACAACAGTTACTAAATGAAATAAATGTCTCTTATTTGTACTTTTTGGATCACAAGAAAAGATGCATGCTAAAAACGATCATTAGGTCAAATATAAACTCAGCCCACGGGGCACAGCCTCACTGGCCAGGTACTAGGACGCCTTCCAAGTTCAAATCTTAGGAGGGGTGTTTCTTCGTCGGTGGGGGCTTTTAGCCCTTTTGAGCACGTCAGGTTCGCCTGACTTATCCAGTACATGTGATTTGCGGGCTATTAGGTGTACCAGAGAATGAGGTATCATAACCACCGTTAATTCAGTTCGGAAGGCACTCGGAAATATCAGTTATAAAAAAAAAAGTCAAATATAAACTCACTCTGATATATTTGTTTTTTTAATGCCCCTGGGAGTAGGACAATGACACCAAATGACGAGGCGCCACGTGCCCAAAAATAAGCCCACGGATTCACTTGCTCGTCCCCCGTTTTTCCTGCCCTCGTTCAGGTGGTTCACATTTATTGCCGGAATTATTCAGTAAAAATATTTATTGCGGGAATTAATTTATTATAAAATCTGACTCGGTAAGTTTAGATGGAACAGGACCACTGGTCCCTTGCTGGCCCCACCAGCCATCATGGGCCCGACATCTTGAGCACCGATCCATTTGCTCCTTTTCTTTTCTTCCCTTTTCTATTTTTAATAAATAAATAAATAAATTTGCTGAAAGTCTTCAAGACTGTTTTTCCGACCATTTTAAATATGATCACTGCGCTGGTTGGGTCGGGCTCAGTCAGACGGACTTGGGCTGATGAATATGGGTCGGGCTACGATGCACCAACATGGGCTTGGGCTTCGATGTGCACGAATGACAAGAGTGATGAGCTTTGCTCATTCTCATTTCGATCACGACCCATTGCGATTCGGCAACTTAACTGAACCGTTCAGAAAAGGGCAGACTCTCATATTCCAGCGTCAGCTCTCTCGCCCACAAAAGGTCCCCTCGGAAAGGCTGAGTGACCGAGCCGTAGAGTTTTCACTATTCCCATTTTTTCATGCCTGTGATTTGACTGAACCATTCCGCGGAGATACCACTCGTGCCGTTCCAAACATGTCTCATGAAATCGTTTCCCCGACCTTCGGCTTCCGACATATATAACCGGGCCAGGATCTCGAGCTCGGCAAAGGCCATCCCATCATCCTGTTCTTTACTACAACTGTGGACCTCTCTCGCATAAATTGGGGGGAAAAAAAGGAATGTTGATCCTTTTCTTTGAACTGATAAAGGCTGAGAGAAATTGGAAAATTCCGAGTTTGCACTTTGCAGCACTAATTTAGCCGGCCCATTCAATCGAATTTGGAATTTTATGGCAGCCCCGATTTCTTGCGTTAACCCCCGGACCGGGCAAAGTGATGCTGCGCTGATTGTCGGTGTCTCCACCTGATTCTTCACTTCCTCTGAGTCTGACCTGATAGAGGGTCACTCGTAGCGGTTGTCCCTGTCATTACCCATGCAATCCAAAGACATCGGGCACGGGCCCCTCTGAATTCATAAAAACTGCATAATCCGTGGCGTAAACAGTGCACTGCTTGTCACCGCACCTATCACGCCTACCGTACACCGGCTCGAGCCTACGAAGAGAGAACACGCATTCCGGGGTCGACAAACTAGTCGAGTATGCAGTCTCTGGACCTCTGTAAATTGAAGGGTAAGCTTATTTTTCCGTGCCTCTAATTCAAACCCATCATAGATCTTTCTTGTCCCCTCTCTATTTCAAGTTCTCGGGATTTCGTGCTTGCCCTTTAAAATTATGGTATCTTCCTCGGATTTTCATGAGACATATAGCACGAGAAACCCCTAAAACGACACTACATTAGAGTAACGCAATGTGGTCGTGATTGCGGGTGGACACCGGTTTCTTAAACTGTATCGGGGCTTTGACAATACTACGTTGACAGGGTTGAGACTAGTATTAGTTATTTTGTCCGTTCAATATGTTTGTGGCTTAATACCAAAGATTGAAATTACGAAACGATAGTGATTGAATCGTCACTACTGCACCTTCCTTTCACATATCAAACAGATAAAAAAAATCTTCGAAATTTGCTCTGTAAAATATTACAATAACTTTTCTATTCTGATATAATTTAATAGATAATTTCTCGTAACGTATAATTAGATAAAATTACGAAAATTTCTCCAATATTGAGGATCGATTTGGGGCTTCCTGTTAGATCTCGTGATAGTGATCTTTCCATAAAGGGGACAACGGGAGAGTTAGGCAGAATATTCTCATGTCTGTCTCCGCACAGTCATCCCTCTCATTAATTGCCCTTCTACTTCTACTCACCGGGGCCATTTTTGTCTGCCAATCATGCACGTGCGTAAATTTCACCCGCCTTGTCCTGTAATGTCGATGGCGCCTCTCCCTTGTCGGGAACAGGACTGTCGTTTTACCTTGGTTGATTCTTGTTTTTCCTCTTGTGTTTTTTCTTTTCAACAAAGGCTGCGCCTCTAAGATTTCCCTTTTGATTTGCCACAAAACGGATGGCCCAACGTTGATTTTAAGTGATTTAGAGCACATTTTAGTAAATTTAACGTGTTCAGAGTTGGATCTCATATCGATTAGATTGAAGAAAAAATTTAAATTTATAAGAGAATAACGTACCGTCATCTATCAACTTAGGCTTTTAGGTGAATATGAATTCAAAATTCTTGCAGGCACGAGTGGAAATTTAATATTCGGTTGAATCTACTCTACCGTTCGTACAAAATAATCTATTAAAAGTGTACTAGTTTGATTTGATCTCAGAGAACACTGACTCCTTACACTATGTTAGGTCTTTGTTAATGTTACACTGACGGTGGTCTGTGTTAGACATTGGTTGTCCTGTATGCTCGGTATGTTTATGACTAAACACGAAACTATAAACACTGCGTAGCGGGATGATTGAGTTATCACTATTGCTACCCTCATACTCACTCATCGAAGGGACAGGAGAGAGTAAAACATGGGTTCGAAATGCTATAAAACTTGAATTCAAGATCTGTTAATCTCACATCGAGAGCGGTATCACTGCGCCGAATGGTATTTTTCAAGGCGGCGCCGCCCCTAATTTAGTTCCGGCCCCCCAACCCTCTCCTCTAATTTCTTTGTCCCGTTGATTAGTCATTGATCTTATGTGACCGATTGAGACGACCACATTGCCCGGAGAGTTAGTTCACTTGCGGATTTTCGACCGGGTGCGGATTCATTGAGTATGGACGCATTTGACTCGGACGCGATGCATCGATAAGTCGTCGGGGTTTAGTGTAGGTTTGAAACTTCCGGCCGAGGAGCGAAATTATTCCTCGAGGCTCTTTGACATGGCATGGTGCAATTAAATAGGGTGAACAAGTCGCGGAGAAGGAGAAAAAAGGAGGAAAAGTTTGAGCAAGGTAATCATACTCAAGACTTTAATGCCCTAAAGATTAATTAGCTTGATTAATTCTTTTCGATCACCCGACCTTTTCTATAGATTTCGCTTTGTGGAATATGTAAGAATTCCGCAGGGCAGGTGAGGATGTCCTAAAGAACAGAAAGGGACAGGCACGAGCAGACACGGATTTAGAAGGGTGCGGATAATTGTTTGTATTGATAGGTGGTGGTACTCAATTTTCTTAATAACAGGGTGTTTTTTTTCCGGTCTCGGGTAAGGGGGGAAGCTACCATGAGGCGGGCATTCTCTTCCTTCCTCGGCCTAGCACACGAGTTGAACTTTTTCCGAACTCGACAGACTGACCACGAGCCGGACAATTTTTTTCCTTCCGGTCTCGGGCTTAACGGGCCACGAGTTCCACATTCAGGCCTGGCGTGGTGCGAGTTCAGGATCGACCTGCTCTAATACCATATTAAATTTTTACCTGGACTTACAAGAGTCTCGAGCCCTTTTCACTCAAGAGCCTAAGCTGATAAGTGGTGGTACTCAATTCTATTATAAACCCAGATTTCTTTCTTAATCTGGTCGATGTGGGATACTAATCTCAACAGTTTGTCGTAAAATAAAAAACAATCTTTAAAATTTTATACGATTTTCGATCTTATCCACAATTTTGTTAATTTATCTTATTTTACGTCCTCAAAATTTACATTTTTACTCTCTTTCGTGTTTCTTCCCTTTTGAATAGATTTTCCGGATATGTACAATACATATCACTCTTAACGACTCTGTTTAGAATTACAGATCGATGATTCTTTTACGTCATGATTTCGATACACTGACATAAATCGCCTTTGAGTGTACAATATTTCTGTCTTTATCAGACGCACGAAGTTTTATCGATATGTTCATATCCTCTTATATTTCAATTTTTTTAATTAAATTTTTGACATAGAATACAATTAACAACAAACCTCTTGTGAATCCTACCGTTTTGTATAAGTGAGAACTTTGACCACCCTTCTCTAAATGGGACAGGAAGTTAAATCAATGCCAAACGATGCTGGAAAAAAATCATGCTAAACATGAACTTAGCCCCCAAAACCCTAGTGTGTTATTATGGTACATGTCATGAATGTGGCAACAATCTTAACAATGGTCCTTTTTTCATATGATTACTTGCTCTTTCGGGTAGAAAAATTAAAGGGCTTCCTCTTTTTCCTCCTTTCATGGTGAAAAGTCGCAGGAAAACGGGCCAAAAAGAATATATATATATATATATATGTATATTATATCAAATGTAACTCTAATGATTCGAATTAAGCTTGTCAGTTACTCTTCCCTTTAAATAATTTCATAGATTTGAATCTTTCAAATATTTTGAGGAAAAATCATTAAAAAGAAGAAGAAGAAGAAAGTAAGAGAAACACAAGAGAGATAGATGTCACGATCTATGATTTTCAACTTTAGATGGTACTACTAAACTAGGAGAGGCTTGATATGTAATACGGTGATACCGGACTCAGCCAGGACAACCTATCCGACCGCATCTCGGTGGGACATGCACCCGAATTCCTTCGGTCATCCAAACGATCAATTCTACAGTTGCTTGTCCCGTGTCGGGGACAAAGTTCTGATTTATTCCACAGGGCATGTCACGTAAGCGCTCTCAGGTAGATAAATCTCTGTACATATTGTCATATATTGAGATCCTGGATATATCATTTCTAACATTCTCTCTCGATCGATGCCACCCTCGGATTCGACTTTCTTGCAGGATTTCAGAGCCACGACGAGACAACCGGCAACCCCAAGAGCACCTGATCGGCCACAAGAGCCCCGAACCGGCTCACTAACCCGAAGATCCGATGGGCTGCCTGAAGGACCCAACAAGACTGTTTTAAGATCCCAACAGCATCCCGTGCGTGTTTTATATGTTGGCGACTTTGTGATGGAGAACACACAGGAAGATAAAGTGAACTGTGGCAGGTGAGACCAGAACCGTCCTCTTCGATACATACGTAAATCTCTTGTACTGTTTCTTCGACTTTTCATCAATCAATGACAATGACAAAGATCATGGAGCGAGCCTTCAAGTTTTTCCACCCGACATAGCAAGCGATCATACATTGAACCATTTCCGAAATTTTGCGTCGTTCATGTACCGTGATGACAACATCGTCCCGGGGCCTAGTTCATGTCCCAGTTCGTGTTCAACATGACTTCTACCGAACTGTATAGCATCGACGACTCAACTTCCTGCCAAAGTTCCGAATCATTTTCGGGACCGTGGTACCAAAATTTTCCCGTATGCGGTAAAAATTTCAAAAGCAATCCCGATGATCAAACAGTCAATTTGCAGATTAATTAATCGGGGTCGGTATCTACTCTCGAGTTAATTTAATTATTTAGTAATTAATTAAGCTAAAGTGACGAGAGGACTAAGTAGTCCTTGACGAGATGATTCTTAACCTCTCTAGAGAGGCCATGGAGTGAGAAGCAATGTGACGAGGGAGAATCTGAGCAGTTAAGATAAAAGTGTCGATATCGGTAGTTGAAATAACTAAAAATCATTATTTTACCTCTAGGTTCGAGGAATTTATAGGGCAGATACATCGACACCGATATGTCAATATGTAAATCAAGTGAATGGCGTATTTGAATTGAGAGAATTTACCTCAAGTAAGATTTCGGATTTAAATCTTATGAATGAAAGGAATTCACCTTACTCGGGTTTGAGTCTTGTGACTGGAAAACATTTATCTTGAGAGAGATTTCCCCCTAATGACTCTCCCGATTCGAATTGAATTAGTTATGGTATATTAAACTTCTGCATACCAACGATTCAGATAAAAAAATAGTAGATTTGAAAAATAAATAGCACTAAACTTCCAAAAATTTTAATATTTTAGTATAGTAGTATAAATATTAATATTATTATAAGTTAGGAAATATTCGCATATAAAACATAAAAATATTTGAAAAATATGACTGGATTGAGCTTAATTACTGCCCCTACCTACGTAGGGACAACCTAATTCCAACCACTGCAAAAGATAGCATCATGCCTTAGTCGAGAAAACGTTGTTTGAATATTGAGTTACCAGCGGGAGGATGGTCGGCAAGGAGTTGTTACCCTGAAATACAGTGTACCTGGCAGTTCTTAATGACATCACGGCTGATTATTACCCTAATGGTGGATCTGTTGACCGCACCCATTCCACCAATCTACCATTGTCATCTTCCCCTTAGACTCCGACATTCTTACATGGATCAGACTTATTATGTTATTCGTAAATTAAACTAGTTCATAATTGTTTAATAAGTTATATTATTTTTCTATTCATTAATAAAATTCACCTTTTGAAGACGGTAGGACACTGTTGCCATCCTTAATACTTGCTTGATTCTGAACACATGAATGGTCGGTTATATCGCTTTCAAGGGAAAAAAGCATGAATGGTATAGAAACTTTGACTAATATTACAATTTTGAAAAGTTAATACTGATTTTTGAAATTGTTAATTATTTATTGATGTTGTTAACTGCTGGTAATGCGGCGCCTACGTGATTGCTGACTTGGAAATTGAATGATATGACAATAAAAACCTCAAAAAAGTACCAATAGTACAAAAAAGGCTAATGTTATAATATAATATAAATATTTTATAGTATAGTATAAAATTTTTAGTTTTTTATTATACTTATATTTATTAGCAAATTAAATATTAAGTCCGTCCATCTACATTTTCCCTCACACACTCTCATATGTCGTGATTATCATCAGTGGACTTTGCATCAATCTTCTTAATCTCAACAAATTTAATTATTAGTGATATCATATCGATGATGGTTCTTATATTTATAATCCTAAATATCATATCGATGATGTGAAAATAATATTAGTGATAATGTGTCATTAAAAACTTTAGAATTTCCAATAAAATAAAATAATAATACAAATTTAATTATTTTGTATAATTTTATAATATTTTGAAGATATTGCATCGTATTGTAATATTAGCCAATTTTTTTGTACCATTGGTGCTTTTTTTTCTAGGTTTTCATTGTTATATCATTTAATTTTCTGAGTCAGCAGTTACGTTGGGACTATGTAAGGGCTACGTCAGCAGCTACGTAAGCGTCACATCAGCAGTTACTAACGGCATTAGTGGTTAATTAACGGTTTGTACCATCAGTGTTAACTTTTTAAAACTTTTTTACCATCCTGTAACGTTTCAAATAATTTGTACCATATTATAAAGTTGGTTAAACCTTTATACCACTAATGTTTTTCCCCCTCACTTTCAACGGGCGATATGGCCTACGGGTAAGAGGTGTCGAGAAAATCAATACCGAATTGTCTATACGTACTCGTAATTGAAAAATTATAAAATATTATATGAAATTTACCGAATCTATCTTCTTTTATTTTTCCAAAAAACTTCTCTCGACTCGATTCTTTTATATAATTTTTTTTTAAATTTCACGTCCCTTCTAGGTTCTATTGAATTTCTAAATTCATTCCCGGTTCACTGCACACTGACGGAGGAAGGGTAAGCTATCGATGGCATTGAAAAAGGAAAAAGGAAAAGTTGAAAAATTTCCAAAATAGAATAGTATTTTCAGTTACTAATTGAAAAATAAGACAGTGTATCTTGAGTGCACCGGGACATTATTTTCTCTTATTAATGTTCCAACGAGAAAGAGACAGGGATTGCGACTTGTCTGTGATGACTAATTTGCATGCATGATCCACACGTTTTGTTAAACAAAAATAACATGTAATAAATTTTCGCGGAACTCGTAAGCACGTAAGAGCTCGTAAATTTCGATAAATTCACGGGAGAACACACCCTCTCGGGACTGTGAGCTCTGGGCAGGACCAAATTACGATCTCGTGAATTACATACAACATGCATTCGTGTCATGTCTACTTAATCTCACGGACGGGCACACGTGTTTAATTAAAATTAGTAACAATACTGTAAAAGGTGAACGAATTAATTAATTAATTTAATTTTTTAAAAAAAATTAAGCTAATTGAAGTCTCGGTCATGTCTTGCCCTTCCTTTCCGGCTTTTGCCCCCATTCCCATGCATGCATGACGTTAATATCGCAGGAAAAGTTCGGCTCAAAACAATAGTTTGATGTATTAATCAATCAAATGAACTAATTAAACATATCCACAAACCAACTGAGAAAATTTGCTGCCTCGAAGGGCCAGTCCAATTAGTAAATTGACACTAAAAATAGCACGTCAGTAAATGAGTTCGAATCTCTTGGAGGACAGTATCTGGGGATTAATGGCGGTCCTCAGGCTGTACGATACACTATCCGATGGACTAGTCAGGAATCGTTGTCGCTGCGATGGCCGGCCCGGACACTACCGATATAAAAAAAAACTGAGAAAATTTATTTTTAAAAAATCATATTTTTAAATTTTGCCTTTTGAATGAATTTCCTAAATCAGTCGTGGGATGATGCTTACGGACACGTGTCGTCCTTTCGTTTTCCTCACTTTTATCTTCCACATCTTTTATTTTATTCTGATAAAATTAATAATTTCCCCTTCCCTTTTTAAAAAATTTAAAACGAAAAGGATCGGTCACGTAAATAAAGTTAGACATGGAGATGGCCTTTTTGCCGGACGGAGGAAAGCCATCGACATGGCCTAGTGCCTGAATTTTCAACAAAAGCCTGTTCTTTCCTGTGCTCCATTTGCTTCAAAATGAACACCGCATTGATATGGCGCTTAATCGACATCGATCGATCCTCGCAGACGATCGACTAAAGATAAATTCGGAGTAGTCTAAATCGAAGCCACCCATCTCAAGAACTACGAAAATGTGCAGCCTTTCTGACGGTTCCGACTGCACGTAATCCCATACAAATTTACATAAATTCATGATCGGGTGCGTACACCGATATCCAAGAGTCCTTTGAGCTACTGACGACCAGTCCGGTTCGAGCCGAGTCGGTCTATTAAGGGGTGATACTCTCTCGGCATGATGAGTTTTTTCCATTCATAAAAATTCGAACCCGGGACCTTTATCTAAAGGGAAGAAGTACCTTATCACTTGAAGCAACTCATGTCGGTGTCTAAAATTGTAATTTGATGTGCCTTTTGTTCTAAAAGATGTGGTTGTTATATTATTATTATTATTATGAAAAAGAAAATCGTATGTTTCAAAGGTCTAAAGTCAAAGTCCGAGTAATGGACGGAAAGGGCAATATAATAAAGAGTTCCGTCAGGGCCCATTAAAAAGCCCATGCTGCCCTCATCCTGAGACGGGAGGTGGGCCCACAAACAGAACCGTAACGGTTTTCTCCCCCTTCCGTCTTTTCGGACCAACCCCGTTAGCGCTCTGTCCCCTCCCCCCTCCTCGGTCAGGACAAAACAGAAGCACAGTAAAGGTAGGCCCCGCACTGGGCCGCACACGTGTGCGGTCGGACCCACACGTGTATAGTGCTCCCCTCTGTCGTCATCCTGCAAAACAGAAAATCGAAACGGTTCTCGGAAGAAGACAAAACACGAGGAGGAAAACCTGAGTGAGCTCACAATAATAAAAAGAACAAAGAATTCAGTTCGATCGAGATGGTTCGGTTGTTCTTTACTCAATCACACCCATTCGAGTTTTATTAATTAAAAATTTATTAAATAGTTCAGCATGAATTTAAATTAATTATAATTATTTGAATTTTTGAATATTAAAACTCGATGCAGAAAAAGGGAAGCAACCTCCCCAGGAAGGGGAAAAGGGAAGCAATAAAGAAAGTGTTTATGATGACCGGATCCTAAAAATTAAGTTCTAACGAGGGACGGCTCGATTTTTACCGTGAAAATTATATAGTAATTTCACTTTTTCCCTTTTTTTATTATTGCATTAGATTTACATATCTCCCTTAATATCGAAAAAAAGATTTTCTGGCAGTCAGATACGTTACAGTGTGAAAAGCAGTAAGCTGTTGAAACAGACTCCCATTAAGGCGTGAACGTGGACTGCTATTGAAATGAAGTCTCATAAATATTGTAATTAATTTTCATGAATATTGTAATCAGTTAATCTCATTTTAACAGGTTTGTTGCTTGTTGTTTGTTCGAGTTCATATCATTGTTTTTTTTTTTTCTGAAATTACTGAATTTAAAAATATATAATTATATTTTAAAAAAGATAGCGTTGTTCAGACTTCCTTTAATAAATAAAAAAAATTAAGCCTCATTCAATTTAAAGAAAAATAAAAATTCTTAAAATGAAAAATTTCCATGATGAATGGTAAAAAAAAAAAAAGGGAGTTGGTATCAGTCCACATCAACCATCAGAAAAGTTACCGACTGAGGTGAAACGTATAAATATTTCAACGGTAAAAGTAAGAAGGTAGGCGAAATTAAAATCGACACAGTTACATCATTTTTTATTTAATATGAGGGTTTTTTAATTCAATTCTTATACCACTCTTACCCTCTTACCCTTCTCTTCCTTAATGCTTCCCCTGAATTATATGTTGGGTTGAGTAGACCGACAGCGGAGTAAGTAACCTAGACGTAGAGGGCGTCGTCGGGATTACGAGCTTACGTCGTGAAGGGAGAAAGTACCAGGTTTATATCAATAGTTGTCGTGTGGTCAGATACTGATATATTATATTATTAATGATATATCGTATAAGATAACAAATTTATTTCTACTTAAAAGTCTAATTTATCGTACTGCGGTACTCGGTTATCTGATAAGATATTGAGCTTGAAAATTTTATATTATTATTGCAGAAAAATTGATTAAAAAAATTGTAAAATTGGGAATAATATAATGATTTCCGGAATTCATGCCCCTCTGTTCCCGCGGGGTCGTCACACGTGCGGACATAATAGAGTCAGGACAGATAGGGGGAGGCACACGTGTGGATGGGGGTAAAGGGGGAGCTCTGTTACTGAGATTCGGGGCAATGACAACGAGATCTTCCTTTTTACTTTCAGTCGCTCTCCCGCATCTCTTTTCCGGTACCGATATATGTACACATGTAAGTATATATAACTACACGAAATATTCAGAGACAATTCCAATGCGAATTCGCAGGCTGACTGTCTAAACTTACAACTCCTCCAGTAATGAGTTTCCTCAGCGCGTCCAACTTGAGAGTCAAACCCAAGCTCTTAAATTAAAAAAATAAAAAAAAAACATCGGATCACCTTAGCTAATTCTGATGTATCTCTGGACCCGGCGGAGGCTTAGCCTTTGCCTTTGCTCCCTGTTTTTTAAGTTTGTTCCGTGCACATGAAAATGCAATAACAATCAAGAAAGAGGGTTAGTGTAGTTATTGCTCTTGTCAAGTGACCTAGAGGTCTTGTATTCGATCTCATCTGTATGATTTCCTATGTTCCTTTTATTTCTCTTCATTCATACTTTTTTAAATCTACGCGTCTTCCATATACATTGAGAGAATACAATAATGATGGGTCATCAGTCAGGTGAGGGGTAAATGGGGAAGACTTTTTGGAACAGGGAGGCTGAATTGCCGTGTCTTGCATGCATGTTGCATCTCTTTCCAATCACGACAAACTTTCCCGTGCAGTTGCTGCATTGTCATTAATCAGATAGAAGAAAATGATTATGAGCTATTGGATTATCTTCCCTAGTTTAACTCATTTGTTGTGAAGTTGGACCGTACGAACTTCCGGTCTTTCACGACCGGAATGCGACATCCTATACGGATACACGTTCATGGATCCTCCCCGAGGAGGCACGGTAGGATCCGAAGCCTCGCGCCGGCGGTTCGCAATGACCTCGTGGTTTGTATCAAATTATACGTACACGAGAAATCCTTAAGTGCCTATCTCATCACGTGACGTGAGAAAATACCAATCAGATTGTGACAAATGAGCAAATTAACGTTAATCGTCCTGTCAGTTACCTTAATTATCACTAACTAGAGCATTTTAATTAATTTTTTCTCAAAACGTCACTGCGAGGCATAACCGTTTAAGATTTTTTTAAAAAAAATTTCATTATACATACTGGTGAACATCAGCTCATCATTGCTGTTTCCTTTAGCAAAGCCGAAATCTTTGCGGTTGGATCTGTCCGCTGCACAGAGAGCAGTATCCAAGATTGATTCCACGGAACTGTGATATCTTACGTGCACACGTATTCATTCATTTAGCTGTAAAGAGACTCGTGAGTTCAAAAGAAAGTAAGAGGAAGGAAGGAAGGAACAGAGAGGGTATCGACGAAAATCGGATTCAGAATTTCGTTACCTTAGATTGAAAGCGATGCATTTCCATTCACATTTTATTTTTTTATCCGCGTCGTGAAAACATAAGACACACGTAAATTGTTTTCCCCCTCAAAAAGAGAGAGGATCGATGGAGAGAAAGCCACGAAAGGTGGATCAATTGATGAGCTTTGGCAGTCAATGGGACCTGAAAAAAGGAACGTGTACAAATGAATTGTAAGAGGGTCCGATCGTTCCTCTATTAAACAGAACAACCAAATGGAAAAGACAAGACGACTATCATCACACTGGCCACGAACGGATACCTCGTCGAAAAAAGAAATCATTCAGAAGTGGTCGACCTGGCTAGAAATTGATAGATGGAGGGCTGCCACTCAATTTTTTGGAAAAAAAAAAGGCTATTTTTATCAATTATGGCTATCTAATCTACGTGGACTTTTACTGATTCCACTAGAAAATGAGAAGGGTTGCATGCATGAAAAGTTGAACAACACGCATAATATATATATATATATGTGTGTGCGCGCGCAAGCAAGCACACACACTGACGAGGTTCTGGACGTCCGAGGATATTGGGTGCAGTTTGTGCCGTAATGCGTGAGAATTTGCAGAGATAATTGGATCTGAGAGAGAGAGAGAGAGAGAGAGAGAGAGAGAGAGAGAGGGGTCGATCGCAGCTGAGATGAGCTAATTACTCTAAAGGCGGAAAAATTGATGTGTTTAATGGGTTAAGATGGTCGACGGTCACACGGGTAATTACGATCATCTGAGTACCGAATTAATTTAAGGGGTGAGTTCGATGTTCACGTGCAGAACGGTCGGTGCCCAACTCGCTCAGCTGCAATTTTATCTATACCTATCAATCATCTTACCGCCGGTGGATATGAGCTTGAGTTTTTTTTATAGGTTTGCGTAAAATTTAATAATTAATTGCAGAGCTCCTAACATTCCGTACCAATTTTTTTTTTCTTTCTGACCGAACAATGCCAAATTGATCGAGTTTTTCGAGCACTCTCGATGAAAAGCGAAGCGTTTTCGTGAACAGAGGAGGAACAGCTTCCGGTGTTATGATACGGAGCCCGAGAGAGAGGGACAGGTGAATGACAGTGGCTAGTACATACATATATATATGTACATACGTACATGCATATAGTGATGCCCACCCACCGGGCAGGCGGGCACCGTCGCCCACTCGTGCGGATCTCGACTTGCTCGACACGACACTTCCTGCTCTCAAAGTTTTCCGGTCCCCGAGATATGCTCAACAATCGCTGTCGTCGCTGCTAACAATGGAAATAATATATATATATATATACATATATATTTCTATTACGCACATCTTGTCAAATGAGGCTTGCGGGGAATATTATTCGGTACAATGAAAGCTTATAAGCCTAGAAAAAAATGAAAAGAATGGCAAATAAGGGATGCGAGAAGTCCCGTCTCATGCACTGTTGATAGAGCGCATCGAAATTTTTACAGTTGAGATTTGACCATTTTTAGTTTGTACATGTTTTTTCTATTGTAAAGGAGTTTGTTATTTTATAAAGAGGAGAAATGAGATGATAAATAAGTATCCTTTCTAATAAAAAATTAATTTTAAAATATCTTAATTGCACATTAATACCCATGTTTTTTTCTTTTTGGTAAATGCCCATTTTATATTGATATTAGATCTTAAATTACGTGAGGACCCTCACATCCAGCAGAAGTTATCTCAAATCACAGCAAATCAGATTTAATCATTTTTATTATTAAATAAATATACAAAATAAAAATAACTCTAAAAATACTTAAATTTTATTGATCGGTATTACAATATAAGCACTGTCATATGATAACACAAAATGTAAAATACTTTAACCACATCCACGATTATATACAAAAAAAAAAAAGGAATTGGATGAGCTTGCTTTAATTAATATGGATGAGCAATGATAATAATGAGGATTAATTTAAATAGAAAATTCACTTCAACTTTAACCCCATACCTCACATTTAAATCAATTTTAATTGGAGAAAGATGATTTCTCTTATTCCGTAACTTAGATATTCTGGTTCTGATCTTAATCGTGCCCTCTCTATCTCCTCTTTATTTTTTTTTCATTTCTAAATTCACGTGCTCCTTCTGTGGGAAAAAAATCAAATTCTAACTGTGTTTCTCATATATTATAAATAAATAAAACCGCCACATTAAGGTAATTTTTACATAATTTATATATTTTCTAGGTCATTATGTCGCAGGAATAAGGAGAACATTTTTTTCCTTGTTTATGTTTATATATATATATATATAATAATTTTCTATTTTATTTTATTAAAAAAAATTTCCCATTTTTGCTATATACGCTAAGCTTGCTCTCCGTGCCCCTGTGACCACATAAAAAACGCAGCCCCCTTCTTCTTCTGCCCCTGTTTCCGGACAAAATGCAACAACACTGCCTTCCTGGCTGGAGATAAATTCTTCTGCTCTTCCTTCCATTTACCTCCTACTGGGTCGAAGACCACTGCAGAAATTCATTCTTCGGAGACAATGAGCTCGCTTCACCATCAAAGCTCTGTCAATGGCTTCAGCGGGCCTCGAGAAATCAACTTCTTGCTTCCTCCGGATCTCTCACTCTCCGCCGGCGCCGATGTCCTGAGAGAGAGGGAGCCCACCGGAGGCTCCAGGATGGGGCTCAAAATGCTCAGCCTCCCTGCCCTGAATAGCGAAGGAAGAAGAATCGAGCTCGTCGAGGAAGACGACGAACGCGTGAAGAGCAGCTCTGATTCTTGGAGGAGCAGAGCGCAGTGCTACACCAGGCTCTGCTCGAGAGGCCACTGGAAACCTGCCGAAGACGCCAAGCTCAAGGAGCTCGTCGCACAGTTCGGCCCACAGAACTGGAACTTGATCGCAGGGCACCTCCATGGAAGATCAGGTAACAGTCACAGCTGTCGAAAAACTGTGCCTCTTCGTCTGTTGCATCGATCAAACGTGAAAAGCTTCTTAAATCTCCCCTGTTTAGGGTACAAGTTTAACCTTTGCCTCGATTCGAGCCCATTGATCTTCAGAACCCGAGCTAAATTTTATCCCTTTCCTTTTGTGAAGGAAAAAGCTGCAGGCTGAGGTGGTTCAACCAGCTGGATCCAAGAATCAACAAGAGGGCATTCACCGACGACGAAGAAGAGAAGCTGCTCGCGGCTCACCGACTGTACGGCAACAAATGGGCCATGATCGCTCGCCTGTTCCCCGGAAGGACCGACAACGCGGTGAAGAACCACTGGCATGTCATCATGGCTCGGAGACAGAGGGAGCAGCAGCACTCCAATGTCTACTACAGGAGGAGAGACAGCAGACCCAGCAAGCTCGCGGTCGGCGCAGAACCGGCGCCGGATCGGGATCACACTTGCAGCGACTCGACGGTCACGAGCAATGTGGAGGAGCCGGGCGGTGGGTCGATGGGGGCCGGTCTCTCGCTGACTCCCTCATCGGCGAAAGCACCTTTGTTGACCCAGTCTCCTTCCCGGACAGGTCAGTGACAGAACAAAACACTTTTGAGCTCGTCAAAGTATGTTCCTGTTTTGCAGGTCTTGTTCTTATTAATTTCAGGTGATAGAACAGGACCTACTCCCGCTTTTTTTTTTTTTTTACCGAAAATCTAGTGATGCTCCTTAATTTATGTGAAAGTGCTGCAAGATTTAATTTTTTTACCAAAAAAATAATTAATGCCTTTTTTAATAGTCGAGAGATATATGAGTTTAACACAAAATTAGGAGAGCACGTGGAGTATTGATTCTACACCGAGAATAACACCACTGCACCAGCACTAGAATCCCATTTCTCATAAATGTAATGGGAAAGAACACTGTGCAGCACTCATTGTACATCTAATCGATTACGCAGGGGAGCCAGGAAGTAACCGGGCAAGCTCGAAAGTGATGGAAAATGTGAGCTCCGGCCGAAGCCGAACCGGGCCGACGGCCGGTAACTCGGACTGCAGCAACTCGGAGGTCTCCGCAGCAAACTCGGTGGCAGCCGGTTTTGGTGAAAGCAGGAGCGATAAGAAGGCGATCATGAAAGTTCGAGCCCCAACCTTCATAGATTTCCTTGGGGTTGGAGATTACAGTTTAACAGTCTAGAGAAGGCAACTGGGTCTTTGGTTTTCAGACAGAAAAGTAGAGAGGGAGAGAGAGAGGGAAGCTGAGAACATAGTTGGCTGGAGTTTCCGCTGCAATACTATTATTTCATGTACAGTCAGTTGCTTCTCTCGGAAGAGGACTGGCAGAGAGAGAGTGAGCTTGAGTGGAAATTGGGTCAAAAGTAACTCTTGATGGGACAATCTGTGATAGGCAGGAAAGGCCAGAACCTTGTTTTTGACTTTGGAATGAATTGGGCCAATTGAGGACTAATCATGCTCTGTTCACCGTTCGATGGCTGTTCAGTGCTTGTTTTCATAGCTTTTAGAGTCCAGATTCAAATCGGTTTTCCAACCACTATAAACACTGTCTTTTTCATTACAGTATTTGAATTCGAGACAGGGTGTTTTTCCATTGTTTAGACCATCTTATTTCTGCGGCATATCAATCAGTGTTTCACTCCTCTGCTATGCGCCAGGCGTCGAACTGACAAGGATTCCCGACCAGTGAATGAATAGGACCCATGGAATATCAACTCTAGCTCGGAATAGCTTGTCGGGCAATCGAGGATTTAAGATGGTTGATCCATAGTCAGAATCGAATCCGAGGAATTAAAGGGGATTTTGGGACAAAACTAGCACGTGTTGTTGTGAGGGGTGTAAATGAGATGAGTTGGGGCCCGCTTTTACTCCCTGGCGGACATTCAAAAGACAGGTTGACTACTGTTGTCGTTGCGGCCCAATGGGCCACAGTCGGAAGACACTGAATCCTGGCCCAAAACAAAAAAGGGCCCGAACATATGATCGCCACGAACCACTGGGCTCCTCTTAGTTCAACTCCAAATCATCCAAGAGAATACCGGTTCGATTCTTACAGGCGAGACTTTTAAATTTGATCCCTTTATTTTCCTCTTCAGAATGGACTTTTCCTGTCCTCGTGTTTAAGTGGATTTAGTACAGGACCGGAGGTCCCATTTGTCGTGCACATCCCTGTCCCCGGATTTAGCCGATAATTAGGTTTCCGTAAAGTCGAACGACCGATCAAATCCGGTGGCTTTCATGTAAATCAGTTTCGCAGCACAGTATGCTCCGCAAAAAGGTTGAGACGTCAGTCCAAAATGTACCAAACCTCTGCCTCTCTCCGGAGCTCAGTCTGTGGCTACGGTGTAAACAACACAAGGATTTTTGTTATCTATCCATGTAATGGTAGATTTCAAGTCGTGAATGTCCCGCAAGCCCACCAAACACCCCAGCGCCCTGGCTACACATAGCTCGTTCACGTGAATGGTCGGTATTTTCACGAACGATGTTGAGGGACTCGAGACTTGTATAAGATGTCCTTCATTTTAAACCGACAATGCAACCCTACTGGATTAAGATTGTACACAGATTTTGTTAGGCTGAAGAAACTAGAAGGACCTTTTTGATATACACATCTGCCAAGAAATTCGGCCCTCGAAAATGACCCGTATCCACTGCATTCACGAACTTAAAAAGAAAAAGAAAAGGTGAAAATTTAGAATGAGGCTCATAAGAAGTTGCACCGATAAGGATTAGACCCAACAGATCGAGCCCCGGCTCACTCGAGTCCATTCATGTTTAACATGGAGAGTGGAGACCCACAACCCAAAACTGAGCATGTGCTCTGAATCAACTTCCTCCAAAATTACATACACGTACACAAGGAAGGAACTAACATAAAGCGATGACAACGGTCATATTTGAGCTATCACTATTATTAAATTTCAGTGATAATGACAATTAATTAATTAATTAAGAGATTAATAATGCAATAACATCATCAGACTCTTCCGGGAGATTTAGGGTCGTGGCGGTGGTTGGCTCCGGTCCCCGGGTAGTCCGTACTCTCCTCCATATCCATCCTTCCCTCCGTTACCTCGGACATGTCCCCTCCTTCCTGCTCGTCAATCGATCAACGCGATCTCAACAAGCAATACATATACGATACTCTCGATGATGTCCCGTACATCGATGAGATCGAAGTTCATAGTGAAAAATGATCGAGGTTTGGCAATTCATCGATCATCAGACAGCAGGCATGATTCTATCGGGAACAGATGAGAACAGAGCATGTATACCTGAGCCAGGTGCAGGTCCTTGTCAGATCCTGCTGCTTCTGCTTCAGTGTCGAGACTTCCTGCTCAATAGACATCTGCGGATGAGAAACGACCGAGCAACGACGAGGAATCAAAATATGAGATCTTTTCGTCGGGGCTTACGAGTGGCCGGAACTGCGAGACAGGAGACGAGATGGGAGAGACAGAGGAACAGAACGAGAAGCCTCGTCAGAGCTCGCGACGATGAAGCCCTAGCCCTGCCCTCCTCCTCCATAGCCGGTGGAGCTCGGCTCCCCAGTTCTGACTGAATGCCGATGTTTGGAGAAGAGAGAAGGGGTGGCGTGTCGGGAGAGGAAGGAAAGGATACACGTGGACAGGCCTTTATATATTAGCAGAGGTCAATAATGTTGGGGAGGAATATTGGTTTTTTTTTTCCCTCGCAGCACGCAATATTTCTGTCTAGTTGAAGAGTACTCTGAGATTAACTTGTTGTAGTGTTGAGATTCATGAAAAATTCTCGTTAACTCTCCTAACCTAAATATTAATTCTAAAATTATCTATTGGAGAGTTTAATGAGAAAATTACTAGACTAACCTCACATTGATTGAATATTGAAATTGAGTGATAAAAAAAATAATTCAATTAAAAAATAATAAAATTGATGAAATTTCCATTGGATGGGTGGTCACATGATAGAATTTATTTTATAATATAAGTTAGTAAAATTCAGTTCCTTTTTAAAAAATTTTCAAAAAATTCAAAAAATAATTGAATTTAATAAATTAACTTCACAAATATACAAAACTTATGATACGGGCCAATGGCATTTTTTTTTTATGTGCGCGCGCGCGTAGAGAATGACTTTCAGACAGACACCGATGAAAGTTTATGCATTTTTTAACTATAAAAATGTTGTGTCCATTCCATTCCCCACCGCACTCTATCCAGAAATCTGGCCCGCTATAGCCAAATTATGGATGCACTTACTTGATATAATCAACTATTAAAATTAAGTTATTTAAATTTTTTTAATAAAATCTCAAAAATAAAAAGGATAACTATAAAAATAATTAAATTATTTTTATTTATGACATGACGTATAAGATTGTCCGTGTCTCCACCCTTCCTCATATTTTCCGAAAAACCTTCGCATGAATCACGAGCCCATACGGCACGTACATATGTACATGTATTTGTAATCGTGGTGAATAATATTAATAGGTCGCATGTTTGCACATTCGGAGTTTAATCGCCGGGAAACTAACTAAACTACCCGTCTGCGAAGACCATATTTGATTCCTGAAAGTGGGACTTTCCGTACCGGCTTATGAGCCCATGAACCTTCGTCGTAACCCAAAAGAGAATATCAACCGTTCAAATTCTTCCTTGAAATAATTAGAGTAAAATAAGTCAAAAGCAGACGCGGGGATGCCTCAGCCTTCCTATTTGGCTCGGTAGAATCGCGTGATCGAGCAGGTGACTGCAAAACGAGGCCTTGCGTAAGCATAATTACACATTCCAATCCCCATGAATGGAGTATTCATCTACTTCTTTATTTTATTTTTTATATATTGAAAAAGTGTGAAAATCACGACTTCGGTTCACATTAAAAAAATTTGTCATATCTCTTTATTTTCATTTAGGATAAATGACACTTTTATCTCAACCTTTCGTGTTTTTATTGTTTTCGTTATAAACATTTATTTTTTTATCACTCACGTCCTCAACCTTTTGAGTTTTTACTGTTTTGGTCCCACAACTACATTTTCCATCCAAAAAAAATATATTCTGCCCAAAAAAAATGCTTCATCCAAAAAATATTTTTCAAAAAATAGAGATAAAGGGAAAAAGCAAATGAAATAAAAAATATCGGTAGAATTTCACTGATGGTCATACTTCTTTCAAAATCAAGACATATTTCGGATTCAAAATTGATTTATGGTTGTCAACATTATAAAATCGGGACTCATTATGAGAAAAATGAGTTCTAATTTTAGAAGGGGCACATGTTAGTAACTAATATTTCTTTAATCATGGACGAAATATACTTCTTTTGAAAAATGTTTTTTGTTGAAAAATAATTTTAGGATGTAATATTCTTTTTTGGATGGAATGTACTTTTTTAGATAAAAAAAGTAACAGTATGATTAAAATGGTAAAAACTCAAAAGGTTAAGGATGCGAATGATAAAAAATAAGAGTTTAAGATAAAAATGATAAAAATATAGAAGGTTGAGGACCAAAAATGTCTTTTTTCATTTAATTTATCACCCGAACTCGAGATTTCTTCAAGGCTAAGAAATAAGGATCAGGGCCCTAGCATACCATTGTTAACGCAATTTTTTTCCCATCTGTCCATAATTTTATTTATTCGTTTATATATGTATTTTACTAATGTCTCGTTCAATTAAATAATTTATTAAACATTTTACGAAAAAAATTACCCATTGAAATTCTGA
This sequence comes from Lagerstroemia speciosa, assembly GCA_037672795.1. NCBI lineage: Eukaryota > Viridiplantae > Streptophyta > Magnoliopsida > Myrtales > Lythraceae > Lagerstroemia > Lagerstroemia speciosa. The sequence continues at coordinate 5,926,960 of CM075288.1, forward strand.
AGATAAAAGTGAAGGCTCTTTTCCGAAGTCTTCTTGCGTGTCGGGGCAATTAATCGCGGACTCATCCGTAAATCGGATGCCGTAGGCGCCAAGAAAGTGAAGGGAGCACGGGAAATTGAACGACAACGGAACGAAGCCTCTCACACGGCGGTAGATTCACCGACAAGCTACTGGCTCGCTGTAATTAATCCATTCCGGAAGAAAGACTTTCACGCGCTCGCTCAATCGGATCGTATAAAATAGCCTTAGAAAATATTATCGCACGGTTGATATTACATCAAACACGAGCCTGAAACTTGTTTCATTAAGTCTGAAGATTAAAAAAAAAAAAGAAGATGTCTGACTCGTGTATAAATATCGTAAAAATTCAAGTAGTTACTGCAATTTGAAGATTGCATCAACTCTTTCTCCAATTAATTCCATGCCAAGTGGGCAAGGAAGTACCTGCCTAGCCAACTGCATATAATATTCTTCTATACATTCTTCTCTTTGTTTCTAGCTCATGGTTTCGTACTTCTTGGCAATACAAATCATTGAACTGAACTTCATTTTGAATGCGTCCTGCAGCCGCTTCAGCAACCGGCCCGATTTCGGCCGAGAAAGAGCCCACCGTGCCGGCCGGACAATCCCTCAGCGGGCGGCTGTTCAAGATCCTCTTCTACGCCCAGCTCCTCCTCGTCTCAATTCTAACAGTTTTCCTAACCGTCCGTGGCTTCCTCTCCGCCCACCGCCACGATTTCCACCCTTCGGAGTGGTACCCTCCTCTCCTCTCTGCCACCGCCGGGTCCGCGGTTGCCGCCTCCGTGTGGCACTGGCTCATCCAATGCTGTCCAAGGAGGGCTGTGACGGCAGCCTTCTGGCTCGGCCCTGTCCTCGTGCTGGGAGTCGGTGCGCTGCTCCTGTGCGTGGAATCTGTATCAGGTCTAGTGATCGGAGTTATCTCCGTGATCTCTGCCGTCTCCCTAGCTCTGTATGGCGTTTGGGTGAACCCTCGTTTCGATTACGCTTCCAAGGTGATCTCCGTCTCAACTGCCCCTGCCTCGACCGGGATGTCCAGTTTGATCGGGCTTTCAGTAGCAGCAGCTGTTCTGTATTCGGTCTTCACGGTTTGTGGCATCGGTGGAGCTACGGCAGTGGGGGCAGCCCCGGATATGGTGTTCATCGTTGCCGAGCTGCTTAGCTTCACCTGGACGATGCACGTCATTAAGAACGCGCTCCAGGCCACGGTCTCACGGATCGGATACCTCTGGCTCGTGTCCGGGGTCCATACTGACCCTGTCATGGCATTCCAGGAGACGGCCAAGTACCTGATGGGCAGCGTTTCGATCGGTTCCATCCTCGTCCCAGTCTCCTCCGCTGTCAGAGGCTCGGCAAGGACGATCAACACAGTTGCAGGTGGCGCGGACGAGTTCCTCTTCTCGTGCGCCGACTGCTACTCCGGCGTGGCCACCACACTCACGAGCAATGCAAACCGGTGGGGATTCGTTCATGTCGGTGCGTACAACAAGGAGTTCGTGCAGGCATCGAGGGATACATGGGATTCATTCAGGCGGGCAGAGATGGAAGCTTTGATCGATTCAGACCTCACCGGAGTCTTCTGCTTCCTCTGCGGGGTGAGCGGAGGAGCTGCGAGCGCCCTGGTGGCCGGCTCGTGGGCTCTTGCAGTTCACAGAGACTATGCTACCGAGATCGTGCTATACGCCTTCCTGATCGGCTACCTCATGGTAACCGGGACCCGAGGCAGAGCAATTCCAATCCTACAGATCCCGGAAATCAATTTTTATATCTAACATTCCCGAGTGCTGTCTCATTGCAGTGTCGGGTGGCCGTGGCAGGGGCACAGGCGTGTGTTTCGGCCTACTACGTTGCCTACTCAGAGAACCCGCAGAACCCTCAGCTCGACCCGGCCATCTCGGTTCGCCTCGAGGAGATGGAGAGGCGTCAAATTTTGCGAGCTTCGGTAATGAGTTCCAGAGACACAGTAACCTGAAACGGGCGAAGATGCAGTCAAAAGGAACGTCCAGTAAGGTTATCTTTGTGCAAACTGTGGTAGATGAAGACATAGTAGGAGGAACGTTTCATGCAGGTCATTTTCCGGAGATGATAATCTTGTCTTGTCTATGGAATTTTTATGTTAATTCGATCTGGATGGGAACTTTAGTATTAATAGAGGGTCAAATTCTCCTCAATCAGCATCCATCCGTTAAATTTCATTTTTTTAAGATCAAAACGAACGCTCACTAACTCAAAAGTTAAAAAGTCTTGGCTAGTTAGTAAGGCGTATCGATTCCATGAAGGAAGGGGATCTTTATTTAAAAAAAAAAAAGAGATCAGACGGTATACTTTCGCAATTTATTTTTGCAATAACATAATATTTTCCTTAATAATTAGTAAATGATCATCTGGAGTAAAATGAGACGGTAAAAACTATAGGGAACTGAATAGAAGGAGAGGAAGTGTCAGGGACTAGACTGAAATTAAGCCAATCTTTCTCCGCTGTTTCATGAGGCTTTAAAGAGCCGGGAGTTCCAAAAGTGCTGCAGCGTTGGAGCTGCTTAACTCTGCTTCCGGAGCTCGTACTACTGCTGCCGTTCGCTTCTTCTCCGGCGGTCGACCGCCAGCATGAGGTACAAAGCTGCTAGTTTCAGTTCCTTCTTTACACATGAAAATCTACCGATCAGCCTCTCAAGTAGCTTGTTTTTTGTGAAGTCTGTCACTGAGCTATTGAGTTCACAAAGTGATGATCTCTTCAGCTAGTGTAGCTCTAGGGCTTCTGATCGTGTCGCTTTACGTACCTCGGTTGAACTTCACTCTGCGTAAGGAGGACTTCGAGCTCCGAGGTTGTGGTGTGTACGTGATGGATTTATTATGAATTTTGTTGTTGACATTACGCCGGCACGTTTCTTGATGTTCTTCTTGTGAAGCTGTTAATAATATTTTTGAGGCTGAGATGCATGCTGAAGTATAAGTTACAGTCCTATAGTTGGTTTCGTGGCTAGACATAAATATCCTCCAGAGCATGGGGTGCTGAGTGTGGAAAAATCGAATTTCACTTTTTTTTTTCTTTTTGTGCTGGCCTAGACAACACTGATATGCTATGTTGAGGTGAATACCTTGCCTCACAACAATGTAGCATCTTCTCTCAGATCATATGCATGTAATGATGAAAATCAACTATAGCTGCTTTCTTTTGCCAATCCATCTGTTGAACCTGTCTGGTTGCCTTGCAAATGCCTACATCCCACGTCCTGTTTCTACCTTTGCATGTCAAAGTTGAAAGATCTTTTACCTTATGCTTTATTGTACAGTCAACTGATAGGCGTGAGTTGCAGCATTATGATAATTTTTTCTCTTGCTCTTTCATCTAAGAGTCAAAAATTAGTTTCTCTCTTGAACTCAATCTCTGCAGCCGCCACCCGGAGGTTTTGTGGGTGCAAAGGTCAGATAAAGCCTACCTGACGATTGCTGTACCTGATGCAAAAGATGTTTAGGTGAAATGCGAACACCGTGGTATCTTTAGTTTCTCTACCACCAATGTTCAAGATGAATCCTTTGATTTCACCCTGGAATTTTTGGGAGAAATAGTGCCTGAGGGGGGTTGCTGACCGCACTTTAATTTTGAACTTGAACACACCTTTTTACCTCCTTTTGTGCCGTGTGCATCTCTTTTTCTACGCCATGTGGTTAGAAACAGCAGTTTTCATCCTTATCCAGTTTTTATCCTGTAGATGGTAACTTCAGTCGACCATCTACTAGCAACAAGTTGATCTTTAGACTGGATCACTGCTAGCCATCAACCTACTTGATGATTGACTTGACATTGGAGATTCTTTCGATAGATATACCAGGAGTTGTTGTGAGCATATGTTTCATTAAGCAAAAGAAAGTTGATCGACTTTGCTCCTTGATATCTTCATCTGATATTCAAATGACTTCTTAGTTGAGTTGATTGAAAGTCACTATGTCTCGATGTATTTACCTTCTTGCTGTACAGTATCTGAAGTTGTCTTCAGATACTTTACTATCTCAGAGGAAGACTAGCAAGGGGATAGACTGGGGGCTGTGGAGTTGCAGTTTTAGCTCTGTATCATCGTCTGAATATGTCAGCTTGATTCGTTTTGGATCTTTTATTGGTTTTAATCATCTTGTCATGTGGAGTTCATAATTTTTTTGAATTTTTTACTTAACCCTGTATGCTTTAATGAATTTTTTAATGCAGCAGGGTTGCAGAACCAAAACTGGATTAAGAAATATTTTCTGTGTAATCCAGAAAAAGGAGAAAGGATGGTGGAAGAGACTACTGAAGTCAGAAGAAAAACCTGCACCCTTCCTGAATGATTGGAACAGATGGTGTGATGAAGATGAGGAGCCAGGTTCTAGATTTGTTTTGTGCCATTTGTTTTGGGATTTGCTGTTCTGCCAACCTTTTCTGATGAGCCTTGAACTTGAAATATTCCACATGATACGTGCAGTTATGCTCAATGCCGTTTTAATGTTTCTGAAATTTGTCATGAATTCTGATATCATTAGTTGCATGATCAGTCTATAGAGTATCTGTTAATCTTGCCAGAGAAAAGAGGATCCATGGATTGTCGGCAGTCATCGACGTCATGCTATATGGATCCTCTTTTGAGCTCTCTTAATAATGATGACGAAGGTCTAGACTCGAAGATTTGCAAAATGACAGAGGAAAAGGACAGGTTGAAGAAACCTTTTTATCAGCATCAGCTGTATTAATTGCCATCCTTGATCTATTCCTCAAGCGATCATCTGTTCTATAAACTGAAATGTTTTGTACAAACTCTGGTGTTTTAGGTGTTTACAGAAATTGAATTCCAGGCTCAACTTCCTGCATTAACTTGGGTGCACAGTCACATTAATACAATACATGTAAAATATAGTATATGGTTGATGCTTATGCTCAGTTTCGCTGTAGGATTATGAACTATACCAACTCAGGCAGTGTTACTGTATGCGGTACCTTTAGGTTGTTATATTGCTGGCAAATCAAGAGGAGATTTTCATCTTTTGGAAGTAAACATATTCATGCATAACTGCTGTACTGACCTTAAAGTCATCTTGTTTGTGCAGCTGAAGTCGGGCTCAATGGTGATGCTACTTTGGTGATTCTCTCCGATTCGGTTGTTTTATATTGTGATCAACATCATTGAAATATTTTCTGCCAGTCACCTCACTATTTCTTTCAGCATTATTTCTTTTACAGTATGAAGATGTAGATGGTGAAAGCAGTGGCGACAAAGGAATGCTCTGTAAGTGTTACTTTATCTTCCTCTATTTCCTTCTCTTGATTTGAAGATGCTCTTATTTCTTGCTGTAAATGCAAAGCTTTGCCCTTTGAAAAATATTTTCTCCTTTGCAGCACTCCTACCCAATCTGTTTAATCTCTTCCTCCTTTTGTTCTATTTCTCAAGCCAGTTTGTCCGTCATACTGGCAGCGAGCTGATTCTACTGCTATTTCATCGGTTAAATGGAGAGATTTTCTACGCAACTTCGAATCGCTGTGTGTTGTGTTGCAGATCTTCCTGAACTAGAGAAGGCAAGAGGAAACTAATGACTGATGGTTAATGAAGAAAGGGATCACGTCCCGCTCTGTAATACTAGTGCAAGGTTAACATTACAACATGATGCTATTGGCATTTGTGACTTCTGCATATATCGCATTGTACGACATGAAAATGGAGATCTACTCATCACTGTTGATCATGCCTGCATAAATCTGTAGATCGGAAGAGCGAGGCCACTTCTAGGTGTAAGGTGATGCTCTCTGCATGCAGACAATGAGGTTTCTCCGCAGTGTCTACTTTCATACTCTAGTTTTCATTCCCATGTGTTTGAGTAGGAAGCATTCCAAAACTGAAACAACTGGATTCTTTCTTTGCTCAGTGCACCGCTCCCGGAAAATGGAAATCAAGAAGACATCATTTTACCATGTTAGCCACCTGTTTTATGCTTTCCACCTCAGTTCCCACAACTCCTCAATGGGAAATAACTGGTATTCAGGGATAGGATGCCTTCCCCCGGCATTTGAAACTCAATACTAAAGCTCGAATGCAGCACATACACTGTTAGCGAACATAAATTAGGCATATTTAATATACAGTAATTTTATTCTGTGGTTGTATGTTTACAAAAGGCTCGAACATGGCACTGGCCAGACAGAACTAGTTGGTTTCGCAGGGAAAGACACCAGGCAAGGGAAAGAAATAAACTAGGACATACCAGATCATCACTGTGGTGCACCTGTTGCAGCACTCGAAGCGTCTGCAGCACTCGAAGCGTTGGTCTGACCACTCTCACATGCTGCCTCCTTCAGCTGCCTCATGATGTCTGCCTTCTTCTCCATAAGTGCATCGATCTTTCCGTCGATCTTTTTGAGTTTCTGCTTCAGTTTCCCGACATCATTAGTCTTCTCCTTCCCTTTCTTTTCGCTCTTATCCTTCTTGCCCTTCTCTTTCTTCTTCTCTTTGCCTTCTTTGTCTTTCTTCTCCTCCTCCTCCCCTCCTTGCTCTGGATCTTTTACTTCCTCTTTTACAGTAACATCCCTGGAGATGATATCAATCTCTGCATCTTTTGCTTTCCCCTGTTCACTCTTCGATGCTTCTTCCTCATCTCCATCTTTCTTCTTCAATTTCTTTCCTTCCTCTCCATCTTCTATTCCCTTGTCGGCATCTTTCTTCACCATTTCTTTCTTCTTCTTTTTCTTCTCTTTCTCTTCTTTCTCCCCATCATCATCCTCATTTCCTGCACTTTCAACTCCATCTTTGTCCTTATCTTTCTTACCCTTTCCTTTCTTCTTCTTCTTCTTCTTCTTCTCTACATCTGCATTCTTATCCTCATCTCCCTCAGACTCAACTTTATCCTTTTCCTTCTTCTCTTTCTTCTTCTTCTTCTTGTCCTTCTCTCCTTCCTCATTCTCATTTACTGTTTCAGTCTTGGACTTGTCATCCTTAATTTTCTCCACCTCCTCATTTTTCACTTTTTTCTCCTCAACTTCTTTCCCAGCTTTATCTTTGCACTTCTTCTCCTTCTTATCCTTATCTTTCTTCTTTTTCTTCTTCTCTTCTCCTTCTCCCCCATCTTCTTCATTTTCTGATTCAGCTTTGCACTTCTCTTTCTTCTCCTTAGATTTCTTCTCCTTCTCCTTCTCGTCTTCTTCGGCATTTCCCTCGCCATCCTTACGTTGATTCTTCTCCTTCTCTTTCTTTTCCTTATCCTTCTTCTTCTTCTTCTCATTGCCCTTGGACTCTTCCGCTGACTCCTCACCCTTATCTTTGCTCTTCTCGAACTTCTTCTTTTCTTTCTCTTTCTTCTCAACTTCACCCTTGCCTTCCTTGTCTCTCTCTTTCACCTCCACCTCCCTTTCTTTAGATTTCTCCAAGGATTTGGCCTCAAACTCAACCTCCAACTCCATCTTCTTTTCCTTCGCATCCTCCATTTTCACCGCCTCCATCTCCTGTTTGGCATCAAATTCTTTGCTTCCCAACTTCTCCACTCCTCCCATGACTGCTTGTCCGTCTTTGTCGTCCATCTTGCTCCTCCACCAAAGACCTATTCACAAATTTTCGCTTTAGTAAACCTGCATGAACAAAGACAGACAGGAAATACATAACTAAAAGCTCCCCAAACACAAAGAAGTCATATATTACAAGAGCATATAACATGCTCGGCTCAAGGTCAATGGCAGTGTCAAACAGCAACACAAGTCTCTGTTCGACTAGCAAAACAGCGCAAGAAAGAGCATCTCGGGATTTAGACAATTTCATGGAAAGATGCATCTAATACATTCAAGGAGGAGGTCTCTTCTTTCTGCTATGTCAGTCAACATGTAGAAGCAGCATAGAAGAAATCTAAATTCATCTGGGAACTCATAAGCTGAATTGAAAACGATCATGGCAATCCATGGTGATTTCAAGAAATCCAAACTAAGGGAAACCCAGATGGCAACAAAAACCCAAACAGAGATCACAGAAGACTACCAACCATGACAGATCAAGATTATACGATAACTCACAAGCAGGGCAGCTGGGATTAACAGATGAGAGATTTCAGCACGATCGTATCAAAAGATCGCTACTTTGATTAGCCCCAAAAGAGTTCCCTATACCTTTAGGTGGTGGTCGTCGTGGTTGCCCGGAAAAATCGCTGCAGCTTGCTCCAAGAGCTTGGTCGATTGATTCAAATGTGAAGAGGGCAGTTTCGTATTGATCTGAGCGGAGGCAAGAACTGCCAGAAATAAATAGAGAAGAGAAGGGGTGAACCACGCGGTGTCCCATGACCGGACACTTATCCCACGCGCAATTTTCATGTCGGTGTCACAGTCTCCCTCGATCACTTTACTTCGTGTCGACGGTTTGTTTGCGTGTGGTTTCATCTTGGAATGTAATCCCATATTGGGATCTCAATCCAGCAAGACAACTATCTCAACATTACGTGAGAGTCAAGTACTTATCATTTTAAACTTTTAAATTGGACAAATATTCATATTTTCTCATAAGCCAATTGGAAGTAGACAACTGTTGAGTTTGGAAGGCGCAAAGAATTCCCGAGTTTGGGCATCTTTGCTGGCCCTTTTCTCATTAGGCGAGGCTTCACCAGCTAAATCATCGGCTTAGACTGAAATTGATATTAGAAATATACTTAACTTGGGTGGCTAGTATTTTTGTTCCTCGGATCCCCTGCTTTGAGTCGGAGTTTCCTTCCACTGCAAAGGACCAACAAAAGCTTATAAATTTTGAAGCAGCTTTCCCCGTGTATTAAAATACCTGTCAGTCAGAGGAATGATCTTCATGGTGAGACTGACCTGAATGTAAAGAAATTCAACTTCTCTCATCTCTTTGTTCATTCCATCTTCTGTAGGAGTATGCTTCTGGAAGTTCAGACACACGACGCAGCATTGTATTAGGATTTTCGTGTCAAGTTTCCTGAAATAGTATCAGAATCTGGCATTCCCTTCCAAGGGGGGAAGTTGTATCCAGAGGAGATGAGAATAGACTATGATCCAGCATGCTGATAACTTCACAGTATCTCATACTGAAAATGAAAGCTCACCTAAAATCTCTTGCCATTCAGATCCTTCTACTATGGATAAGGAGCAGAATTAGTTGAGGTCGATTATATAAAAGAGATCCGTGAGTTTATAAGTGAATAGAAAAAAAAGATGAATAAAGATATACTAGGATGTTCCTAGTCAGACCACTCGTACATGTGTTTTACACGTGAGCTGGGATCCATAGATTTGTGAGATATTCATGAACTCAAGAAAATAAACACGTTTTCGAGGAAAAAAGGTGCTGGGATATCTACTGAAAGTATCAGATTTAAGACTCATTGAATCTAGATCAAGGACAAAGACACTGCATAAATCCCCGACCTCAGCCCAATGTTGACACCTGACTATAATATCTTCTACTGTAATCGGTACCAATATATGGACAGTTGTGGAGGGGTCTTTCATTTCATATCTGTCTCTCTCCTTTGAAGCCTTCCCCTGTCGGCATCATCCTAAGCCGTGTCTTGCAAGCAATCGTTCAATTCATAATTTTTTCTCTCTCTTAAACCTTGCGGAAGGAGACAGATCTGAGCATCTCTCTTCTATACATGTTCCAATAGGACTACACACTGCCGAGGTTTTCCTCAACCAAGATGCTTCCATTTCTTGTTCATTTCGGTTGCAAAAAAAACATAGGATAAACGAAATCTCTGGCTGCTTTGTCTGCTGTGTATATATAAAATTTTAAATAAGATCTCATTTTAAATCTTGAATGAGAAATTTATGAGTAAAAAAGTTTTACTCTTTAATACGATAAATCAGCTTAACCCCATATTCATTAGATTTCATTAAAAATGATATGTAAAAGAGAGTATTCATCCCAAAACCGATTGATTCTGATGGTTTTAAAATGGTTTCCGATTGCAAGCTCAAATAGAATATCTATCAATAATAGAATCCATTAAGGTTTTCATTTTTTGGGTGGAGTTTCTCAGTTTGGGGAGATTCTTCTCCGATGGGCTCCACCATTCTGTCTGCCATCCTAAAGGATAAGCTTGCAGGTGGACCATTCCCCAGTATCCAGCCAAGGTGGATTCACTCTCCCCCTTTAAGAGCAAGGAGACGCCATCGGAGGAGCTCCACTTGTTGAGCTTTACAGTATGATTGATTCACCCTTACTCTGAACCCATAACTCAACCCCTTGCTAGATCCCTTTCTTGATCCAGTCGAGGCGATCGTGCTCGTCGGGCATGGATATTCAGGAGTGGGAGCTGCTCTCCCCCGATGGGTTTCTCGACTTCCAAGGCGACGGTGAGGTGAAGCTCTACTCCCCGAAGCGGAATTCTCAATCAAAAAGTGTACTTTATTCTGATTATTTCACATGCCCATCTCCCGATTCGTGGAAACTTGTTGATCCACCGGGAAACCCTCGGGTTCATAACCGGTTCGTCCCTGTTGCTGTACAGTTGGACCCGAGAGCCGTGAGGGCTCCCGCCCCAGATGGAGAGGAAGTGAAAGAGACTACCAAGCCTCCCATTGATGAACCAACTGAAAAAGTGGAAGCTTTGGACATGGGAGCTCTGGCTGGAATAGAGGATCAAGATCCAGCATCCCAAGTTTCCTTCAAGAAAACGAAGGAAGCAAATGAATTTGCCGACATGAAAATGGACTCGTCGCCGAGGTATGGCGGTGTCAGAGGAATAGTGCCACCAATGGAAGCCTTCTTCTTCGAGGAAGGGGGCGAGGCTAATTGTAACGAGATGGAGAGACCCTTCTCCCCGAGGAAGAAGCATGAGAAGAGGGAGATCGCTAAGAAGATTGATCCCGGTGAGGTGGTTAGCTGGGAAGAGAGGAAAGGTGGGCTGAATATGTGGAAATTGGGTTTTAGTCGGATTGGTGCTCTCTGTTCCCTTGGTGTTGTTGCTGCTGCCACTTGCTGCATTCTCATCTTGGGAAGCCGCCGTGGAAGGGACAAAGAGAACCACCCGAAACACAACCTCAGAATTCAGATCTACACGGATGATAGGGTACGCAAAAATCAATTTTTACCTTTGCCACACAATCATTGCACCTGTCCTTGAACATTTTAAGGAAGTTGTGTTGTCTTTAGTCTTTGCTGGTTGTCTAGTGATGCTTGTGCACATATTTTCCCTGGAACCAGTGAATGATGCTGCATAGTTATGGTTCAGGGCTCTCCTAATGTTCAGCCGGTCTGCTATCTGCAACTCTGATCAAATCCTGGAAATCGTTGGAAACGCCATCATGTCTTTTAGGTCATATTGTCTAGGACAGCCAGGATCCACATGGTAATTAATCAAAAGATGTTCTTATTTCCCATTTTGACAGCATCAAACATGCAGAAAGTTTGTCTAAGGAACTAGAAATATCAAAGACAGATAATCATAAACCCGACAAGAATCATTAGATGACTAAACTTTCGTTTTCAGCTAGCTAGTTTTTATTTTCCGAATGCATTGGATCAGTTCAAGATTGTGCAAAAGCTAAGTGGCTGAAACTTGTCCCTGCAGAGGATCAAACAAGTTGTTCATCATGCAACTAAGTTGAACGAAGCAATATCAGCAGTCAGAGGAGTTCCCCTCACAGGAGCTCATATCACTTTTGGCGGTTACTACGATGGGAAATGATCAAACATTGCATCCTTATGCAAAATGAAATCCAGGTAGCTGCAATGTGTAATCTCATATTGTGTGTGTGTATATATATGCGCGTGTGTGTATGTATATATATCCCTCTTCTTGCATGAAGAAACATATGTAAGCGCTTGTAAATATTCTAGTACTTAAACTAGATTCTGTGTTCTATATGAAAGTTGAACATTGTACCGTGAGTTGGTTATTGATTATGAGATGTCTGTTGAACTGATCCGAGTAAGATGCTAGAAGATGTTGGATGAATCGAATGTAAAGATACTCAAGTTCTCAACTTTTGGGGAAGATGAAGCTAATCCAAACAGTTGAATTAGTGCCCCTATGAACTTCCCACATAATGTTGGAATCGAAATTGGAATGTCACGAGGAATTGAAGTGAATAAGCAAGCAAACAATAAAATTGATTCCTCGGATGGGTCGAATCAGAACACTTGATACAGTAATCAATGATCATCAGTGGCGCATGTGCTCGATCAGTTAATAAGAATCAAAGAACCAAAAACAGAGAAAAGTGAATGAAACACGAATCGAGCAGCCTCTACCCCTTTCCTCAGACAGGAAAGAAGGGGGCGTTATTCTCATGCACAGTCCCCTTCCACAGCAAGGGGGTCTGTCTTCAGAAGAGGTAGCCAAATGCAAAGGCAGCGAGGGACGCGAAGGCAGCGGCAGTGCCAAATGTGGCCGCATCGGAGGTGGGGCTGGGCGCAGGAGCGTCGGCGGCTGCTACCCTCTCGACGGCCGAGGCCGCCACGAGGGCCAATACAACGGCGAAGAACAACCTCATCTTCATCGCCTCCATTGCAGGTGCAGTGGCAAAAGAAAAGCCGGCAGGGATGGAAGGCCAAAAACTTTTCCGGCGGCTGATGCTTTCGCTGCTGTTGGGTTGACGAGTCGACTCGGATGCCGTAAGGGCCGAGGGAGGAGCTGCGAGAGGTTTATATAGAAGGGTGATCGGGGAGCTGTGTCTGCCGAAGACGGCCGTTGCAATAGAGGCGACAGTGACAGGTTGTCGTTTTTTAAAAATTAAAAATCTCTCTCCCTCTCTCTCTTGAACAGGGCAGGATACAGCTGTCTCCAACGGTTCCATTGGCCCCCCGTGTGGGCCCAAGTGCCCCTTATTATTTATTATTATTATTATTCTTTTAATTTTCTAGGTTCTTAACTAACCTTAAATAATCTACTAATCCAGATTTAAGGATTTCAATCCATTAAAAAGGGTAATTTTTTTCAATTACAATGCTCGAAATTAAAAATTTATTTTAAAAAAAGATAGAATATTATCTTTAACAATACTTTTTAATTTTAATCTTAATTTTTACATCAGTTCACTCTATACTGTCCTTATTATCATAATATTCACAGTAAGTATATATATATACTCGTTAAGGTGATTCGACGTTTCTCTAATTTAGTCTATTTTCTCTCGAATCTTTCAATATACGAGTTTTGTATTTCGATTAATTGCGATTCGATTAATTGCGAGATATCCTAGTCAAACTTACATAATATTCCTTTCCAGCTCTACCCAACAAGAATTGAATAAAAGGGGTATCCCCACAAATGAAGAATCTTCCAGGATCGCTGTTCCCATGTTCCATATGATCCCAGTCACCAGCAATGATTGTAGTAGGTAGGCAAAGATACTTTACAGTCATGCAAAAAATTATTGTGTTAATGGTGGAGAATATTACAACTCTCTACTAAACTTGTAAAAATAGTACAAGTTTGTAAAAATTTTAAAAAAAAAAATCAATATTTTATGTTAAAAGTCAATTTTGCCCTCTTTCCCACCCATTCATCCTTACGCGTGTCCTGCTTCTTCTTCCTCCTCCTACAGCCCTGTTCGCCTGCCGCTTGCAGCCCTATCGCCTGTAGCAGCGGTGCCCTGCGCACCGTTGACCGTCGCTCGTCGCACGTCACCACTGACAGATCTGGTCGTCGACTCAACCACCGACGACGAGCAAGTCCTTGCATCGGCGTCGGGCTTCAGTGCAGCGAGCGTCGTGCTTCTGTGCGGGGGGCATCGGGCTTCGGTGCGTCGAGGGCCAGCCGACGGTGCATTGGGCTTCGGTGCGACGGGTGTCGGTGCTGCGGCTAGCGCCGGGGATGGGGCTGGGCAAGGAAGAGGCGGGCAGGAGAAAAAAATGAGAGGGGTGTTTAGAGAATTATAGAAAAATAAATATGTTAATTTTGAAAATTATTACAAATCAATATTAGTTTTAAAAGAATCAATTTTTTTGTGCTATATAAATTTTCACCTCAAAATTATTTATAATAAACCGACGGGAAAAAAATATAAATACTGGAACATATGTTTCAGAAAATAGTTTGAGTATCGTCAGATTAAGCAGCAATTATTCAGAAAATGGTTTGAGTATCACGTGTGTAAATTTGATTCTGAAAAACTGTGATAATTTTACATATATTAAAATCAGAAAAAATTTTACACAATAAACTCATTATATTTTCTTCAGATAAAGGGTGGGTTTAATATTAAAGTTAAAATTTCAATCGCAGTAAATTTTTTTCAGATTACATCTCGAAATGTGAGGTTGTTATTTTCGAGAAGTATATGGGGAATGTCTGAGAAGACGTAAAAGTTTGGAGAGTGATTAAGTAAAATCCAACGATCAGCCAAACGTTTCTTAGTGAAACCGGGTGGACAGAGCTCTCGGTCGACCCGCCCGACCCGATAGTCCGTTATCACGTCTCCGTGCTCGGGGGACTTCCGGGGCGCAGCGGATTCCGTTGCTCGAAGGACATGGTGCAGGCGCAGCTCCTCGTGGGACCCATCTCGGCCTCCGGCTCCTGGGCCCATGGCCGGAGCTCCAGGACGCCGTATCACCGTTGCCGGTGGCGTCCGGCGGTGGCATCCTCGTCTTCGTCGTGGCCGTCGTCGCGGACGGCGTTTCGCGGCGAGCAGAACCATTACGACGTGCTTGGCCTCAATCGGAGCTCCACCTCCGCCGATATCAAACGAGCCTATCGCCTCCTCGCTCGCAAGGTCTGTCTGGTTCCTCTATCTCATTTAAAGATAGTTGCTTTGCTCGTATAGTTTCATGGACTATTGACTGTGGCGTGATGGGCAGTGGACATATTGGAATGGCTGTAGGGCTTAGTTGAGGATCGATTCGTGCTTTTTTTTTTAGTGCATGATACTAAATGAACGAAACAATGATGGTTCAAGTCTGCAATTTTACAAAATTCTGAGCAATTTCTGTAGGGCTTTCAGTCGATGTTGGAAGATATTGTCAAAATGAAGTAGACAGGTGCTCAAGATGTTTTCTTGTAAGATCCTTGATGGATGAGATGAGACTTGAAGTGTAGAAGAAGATGTTGGTGTCTTCGAGATGTTTGCAGGAGAATTCTCCATACTTTTTGATGCATAATCATAGCATTATGGAAGAATTGAATTGGCCCTCTTCCCTCAGATTTCAATGAGAAGATTTCTTACATAGTGCACCAATATTTGTCAGTTGGCGAGAAAGAAAATTTCTCAGTCCACAAAAAGATCGGATTTTTATTTCTTAGAACAATGCCAACTTCAGTGTCTTAAAATCCAGATTATTGTTCTTCTTTCAGTGATATTGCTTTGAGTTGCTCGAGTTCCGGCTCTTCCATTGTCCTGTAACTGCTGTTCCAAGATTTACTGTGGAGTTTTTCCTTCTTTGTTAAATTTCACTATCTTCACTTCTGGTTTTTCATATTGTGATGACAGTATCATCCAGATGTGAGCAAGGATTCACGGTCTGGTGAAGTGTTCAAGAGCATCCGACATGCATATGAAGTGAGCTATCCTCGTGTCCTATGTATTGACCTTTTATGTGCTTTTTGAGATAAATTGGTGGGATGGCAGAACTGTTTTGAAACTCATAAGTTTCCAGTTGGCAGGTAATAAGAACCTCTTTGAGCAGTGTTGTCTACTGGCAGTTCTTCTTGTAGAGAAGGATGCCTAGAGGGAGCAAGAACACTCAACTGTGAAAGTTGAAAACCTAAATGAATTTCTCATTTTGCATAGTGCTAGAATCGATGAGTTTAAGTTGCTTTCTGCAATTGTGGAGTTGTTATTTTGGAGATTTTTCCTCAGCAGCACAATCCCTTTAAGCAAATTATGACCTATTTTCAATTTTTTTCTAATTGCTCCTTCAAGCTTTCCATGGAGTCCTCAAAACTAATAACAGCTGCCTCATTCGCTCAATACAAACAGGTTCTGTCTAATGAAGCTACAAGAACTCAGTATGATAGAGCGCTTAAACTTCAGGGAGACACAGACATGCATCATGGAGCAAGGTGGGGTGACAGTTCTGAATTTGATGACGGGATCAGGACATATCGGTGGGCTGAGCTCAGGCAGAAAATGCAACGCAAGAAATACTGGGAACAGTATGACAATGATGACGAAGAATTTTCTTTTTATTCTGATGATGAAGATACTGAACGTGGACAATCTGATGACAAGGAGAGGGGCTCTTTCAGTGAAGTACTCAAATCTGCCTTTCTGTCAATTTTCCTAATGCAGACATTTGGGTGCTGGTTATCTCTTACCTTTAGCAGCTGTATGGCACTTTTAGATCGGAAATTGGACTCGGGATATAAGATCGGTTACATAATCGCCTGGATTTTGGGAGGCAGAGGCGGCATTTTATTGACAATGTGCATCTCTTTTGCAAGTTGGGTATGCGGGAAAACCAGCAGCAGTATAGTAGTTCTTGTGGTTGTTGCCATGTGGGTCGGCTCCAACCTGGCAAGGTATGCACCACTTCCACAAGGTGCGCTTCTCACTCTCCTGTACATGTCTATTAAGCTTCAGACTGATCTAAGCTAAGTGCCATCCTTCATCAGTCGACATTACCAGTCAAGTCGTGTATTCAGTTGTTGAAAGAAAGCTTGTACATAGATTGTATTGCTGGATCGGCATAATCGTCAGCCTCTTTTCTCCAAATATGCTGTAAAGAGTAATTAAATTAATGCAGTATCCACAAATTATCTCAATTTCTTTCAATATCGTCTCCAGCTTTGATATAGTACCAGGAGTTTCTTTCCAGGAGATCTCTTAGTAGCTGAACGATGTTAGATTTTAAGTTCATACTTATGCCAAATCTGGTGACTAAAAATGCGCAAAATTGTGCCATTATTATCGCCTAAATCTCGAATGAAGCTATCATCAAGCAGTTCTAAATTTGACTGAAAAGCTGTGTATTAAAATGAGTTGAAGGAGACTACGGCCTGATGAATCAAGTAAAACCTTTTAATCCTCTTTCTGAAGTGCTTAAAAGGTTATTTTTTTTGCTCGGCAAAGATTATTTTAACAGGATTACAAAGTTCAATTGATGTGTGTGTATATACTTAGAACGTGTGTAAAATTATATTGTTAACCCCCTAAATCCTGAAAGAATTTTTTCATGAAAATACCAAAAAAAAAAAAAGAAGGTTTGATTCAATTTGAAAAAGCGAGACTATCATCAATTTCAACAGCAGAGATGAATGAAGAAGGCTGGCCAAAAAGCTTCCAGACATGGATTGTTCTCTGATTAGAAACCAAAGTCCACCATAAAGATCGTTCAGATGAAAATTGTTGCAGGCACAATGACAACAGATGAGAAGAGCACGGTTAAGGTTACAAAATCCAGTTCTATGACCTTCCCCTGCCCCTAAAGCCACCACCACGTCCACCTCTTGGAGGGCCTCTACCGCCCCTCGGGCCACCCCTTCCACGAAAGCCGCCAGCTCCACGGCCGCCACCCCTGCCGCCTCTGCCACCTCCACGGCCTCCACCTCTAGTAGCAGCTTGCTGGCCCCTGTCAGAGGCAGAATGTAGAGAAGTTTTAAGTATACCCATCTTTGACGAGCAAACAAATGGAAATCTAATTCTAAGTGAGCTAACAAACTCGACTGACTGCATCGGTAGTTCCGGACTATCCATCGAGAGCTCAGATAGAAAGAAGAAAAGAAACATCAACATACTTGGGCTGTGGAAGAAATCTTGCAAGGGGCAAAAGCTTAGCAGGGTCGATATAGAATTTGTCCCCCAGATTATATGAAGTTGCCACAATTCCTTCCATCATTTTTATGGAGAAGTACTGTAAATCAGGGAAGAACAATCAGACGATGTAAAAGAAACCGATGAGTAAAGCAGACCATTGAAAAGAAAGATCTTGAGCAGAGTACTCACGGATTCATTGATGGGACCAAAAATTTCATCAACTTTGCCGATCTGAGTCTTGTTCTGCAGATAGATTGGAGCATTGAAGAATGGTATTTTCTCGTTGGTAAGTTTTGTGACAGCATCGCCCTCACAAGCATGGAGGAAGGTTGAAATCTCTGCACAATGCGGAACAACAAATATGACTAATTACAAGCAGTTCACTCAACGGAACGTCAAAACATGTATCCATTGCTCTAATCATCATCAAAACAAACATAGCGCCACCTAAAAAATGGGGGCCAGTGGAGGGCATTAGCATATAAAGATGCCCAAAAGCATACTGAGATGTCTCCATTCCTCAATTCAAAGATTCATAAATCCACAGAAGAAGGTTTCTCCTTTTGGCTGAAGGTTTCTCAGCTATAGAATCTGATGCTTTTAGAACCCGAAAACGCACGAACACTAAGATGATTAAAAAGAGAACATGCTTAAACAACTAGGTGCATAGAAAAAGCTCAGTCCTTTCTGCAATTTCAATCTCAGTACCGGGATAGTAGAAGACACACACAGAGTGAGCAAACCCAAAAAAGAGACGAACCTACGACTTCGCTAGGAGGCCCTTCGTCGCGAAATCCACCGCCACCTCTGCCCCCGAAGCCCCGACCACCTCGGCCAGCCCCCCGGCCCCTTCCACCGTCTCGGCCCCTGAAGCCGCCGCCGCCCCTTGGTGGTCTCATGTTTCTCTAGACTTGGGAGAATTGAATGTAAGACAGATGCCGGCAGCAGCACCAACAGTTGGGGGGGTTTTAGGGTTTTTGTCCAGCCGGGTTGGTTTAGGGTTTTTGGCCATCGTCCATGGGCCGTGGCAAATCTCAAATGACCAAAGTACCCCTAGTGCTGCTTCAAAATCAACCTCCCATCTGTTCCCATTTTTCTATCCTCAAAGTCCAATATAAGTACATTTTTTTCTAATGTACAATTACAATTTTAATAAATCCTAATTAATTCAATTATAAAGCAAGTCTTTTCATTAAGAGACATTTTTCATATAAAATTTTCCATTGAAAAGATTCATTTTTTTTTTAATGAAATGACTAGCTATCTCACCCATTAAAAAGACTTTGCTACGAGCTGCCCATAATGGTTTTCTTTGAAAATCCGCATTCTGATGTGAGAGCACTGATTAATAATTCAAAATCCAACCAACAACTCGGGAAACTCATCGAACTATAGCATCAAAATGACTAGAACCACACTCGAATTGTGACAAACCTGATCGGATAATCTCCCGACCGATCGAGCATTGGGTCTGATTGTTCTGCCATGGGATGGCTCGCAATAACACATTTGCAACTCACCACCACTCATCAGAAGCTTTGATTCCATACAACAATGGCTGTCAACAAAAGGGTACTCGTACATGTCTCTCTTAATAGTCTTATGGTCCCGATACTTTATATTTCGTAAGCTTGCATTATTGTTGCCTTTCATCTTTCTCACCCTTTCACATTCACCGGGTGAGAGATCTGGCAAGAGAAGCGCCGATTTCCTGTTAATTGGCTTCAAAATCGAATTCGTGAAAGCCCTCTCAGCTTTGAAAATCTTATGGACTCGAATATCGGGCGGATGCTAACAGTACGCCCGGATCAACATACGGTTCTGCCGTAACAAATGGATGCAATGTAGAGGTTTTTCGACCACTTCTCCTGCCAAAAAAACAAGCAGAAGACACTGACTGATATGAGTCCTAAGAACATGCAGAACAAAACCAAGACAAGCAAGCAGACTTTTATTTTGATCTCTATGAGAGATCAGCCTTTCCGGTGCGGTGCAACTACAATTGCGAAGAGCTAAACCCTGAGTTCACTTATCCATGAAAACAGCTACTAAGAAGTGGGTATCTTGAAACAACAATCTGTATGGAACCAATTGATCATTCTGCAGTTCATTTATCTCATAACGCTGCTCTAGCTTTGTAAGATCAGTTGTTTTTTGGATTGTTCAAGTGATGAGGATATATGTGGAAAGACCTTGTAATGGTCAGAAAGTATCACAGAACTGTAGCTTGGGATAGTGGGGCATACCTTTACATGTGTGCTAGGGAACGCAGATGTCCTTAGGGTCTCTTGAGTTTCATCCATCACCTTCCTCTTGGGAATGCTTAATATGAAAGCTGCTTGATCGGAAGTCGCAGCCATAGCTGTTATCCTGTAACCATTCTCCCATCTCCTGTGTATTCCCTCACTGGGGTACAGAAAGTCGAGCTCCACAACCTAGTACAGACTCAGGATGGGAAAAAGGAAACCCATGAGCTACTTACAAGAGAAAAACATGGATTAAATGAAAGCTCTGTCTAGAATATTAACTAATACCTGATCAGAATACCCAGCATTTCTGGACATAACCACACCCCAACGACTACCTGCCGTTGTCATAGATGTGACATGGAACCCTTCCTTCCACTTCTTATTAATCCACTTGAAGGGAAATGATTCACTCACTTTGTAGGACTGCTGCGTATAAGGAGTTCCTGCATGTGAGAGATCTCCGTCAATTGTCCTTAAGATTCACCCACAATTTCTCTCTTTCACGCAAAGAAATCTTTCCATGTGACTTGCATGTCTGGGTGCTCCCAACAAGTGAGGAAATTCCAATATACCAAATTTCTTTCTGAACGTCACATAGATTGTATAACTGGTGCAATTACAATAACAAATGTGATATATTTTATTCGTTTGCTAAGTCAAGGAACTCTGATAAATAAGACAACTATCCCCTTCTTCAAACAATAGGGGAACATTCTGAAAAACGCTCATCAGAAGAGGTTAACTTAATCGGAGAAAAATGCATTTCAGCTGTGAAGCTCTTCTGAAATGACGTTTGTTATCTGTGTCTACACAGCACGTTCTTGTTTCTATGAACTCAATTAATTGATGGTATATCAGCATCAAAAGTTGAATTGTAGTCTCCACGCTCATCCTCAACTCATTGACGTACATGCAAGCCAGCTCTTGTACCAGCAAATAAGAAAAAAAATGGTAAAAAGGGAAAAACGTTAAAAAGATAACAATGACTACGCTCACCTTTGGACATGACAACCAAGGAACTCCCATTGGCTGCACCTGCTACTGAACTGATGTAGTAGTTCCTTTCCCACTGTTCCATAATCCAGTCCTTCAAAAAGCACCAGTAAAGTGGGATTAATAGTATCATCTAGTCTAAAGCAGATTTACAGGAAGTCCCGGTAGAGGAATACCTTACGCAGAAAGACACCCGACAGTTCATAAACCTGGGAAGTAAAACCAGTTCCTGCATCCATAATCAAGGCCCAGAGATTTACGGAAGAAGCCACACAGCTGATATATAGCCCATCTTCGTTGCCCTTGTCTACATGCTGACTTAATCTTGAGTCCGCTACATTGTAGTGATATCTAGAAATACAAAGAAACAAAACTGTAATGCTAAGTGAAGCGAAATATAAGCTAACACATAAAGTAATGATGAAGCATCAGAATTGCTAATAGACTCTTCAAGAGACACTGTTAAAAACTAGCCACTAACAAACATGCCACAATGCTCGATGGGGACTACAGAAATTAACCTCTGTTTCATAGGGCGACGTGCATTGTAAACTGAAATCCATTGAGTAGCAGGACTTCCCATGCGAACTTTCTTCTTTGGCTGCTCATCTTCTTCCAAGTTTATGAGCAATCTTCCACGCTTTTGGCCAACCTATTCACATAGTATATACAAAATTAACCCGAGCAATCTCTCCTTTCATTTTCTGATCCATCACATTATGATGGACCACTGGCCTACGGGCGAAACAAACTGATGGTTGTCTTGTATAAACCCTATAGGAAAGCCAACACTGCCTCAGTAGTAAAGTCTGTTTCCATTCAAAGTAACAAGAGGAAGATGACAGTCCACCTTTAAAGCTCCATCAATTCTAATTGGTCTCAACTGGGTGCATGGCTCAATCAGGCATTCAAAGAAAGATATCAACTTAGAGTAATTCGGCTCCTCATCAAATTTCATGTTGGTGACAGCTTCAAGAAACTGCTTGAATGGAGGAAGACAGAAGCAGCACATAAGCTCTGGAGAGGTGCCCATCTTTTTCTTACAAACAAGAAAGCTCTTATTATCACCCTATCACAGAAAATTAAAGGTTAGAAAGATATATCAGATGAAACAGTACACATCAATGTAATAAAGAAAACTCACCTGGTAACCCTGCCACGGCAACCTTCCTTTCAGAAGGAAAATCAACGTATATGCCAAAGACTCGAGGTCATCTCTTCGACTTCCAGTGCGCCCTAAATGAGCATGTACACTTGCATATCTTATTGTTCCCCTGCGAAAGTGATCCTTCAATAAGCAACCTTTAGCATAAAAGACATGAAGAATTTCAGAAGTAAAACTCACAAACCTAAAAACATCTGGCCTCTGATCATAATCAACATGCTGGCCCGAAGTTGCATCTTTCCATCTAGAAGCTGAAACGAAAAACAGACACATCAATGACAAAGTAATGCTTTTGAAGGACTACCACTTCCAACAGTGACAGTTTATCAGAGAACAATTATCCAGATCACCGAGCAGCAAGCCGTAAGATACTAATGATTATTTAATGTGTTCGAAGGCAATTTTCTTTCAAAACACATGCTAATGCCATAAATGAAATATAGCTGCACATCAACTTACCCAAACCAAGGTCAATGAGATAGAGCTTCTTGTCGTCAGCTGATCCTGGCTGACCAAGCAAAAAATTCTCTGGTTTCACATCACCATGCACGAACCTAGTCAACAAGAGTGACAAAAAAGAAATGAGCATTCAGTTCTAAGTAAACCAATTAGCCAGGAAGCTTGCCTTGCTCCCATGAAACATTCATATAGGAATATGAATCATTACAAGGGCCAAAATCAGTACCCCTTCAAGTGAAGCTTCTCGAGTATTGATATTGCTTCCACTGCAAAGCAAGCAGCCATGTTTGGCGACATCCTTTTAGGGTCACAAAAATTCCACCCATCCACAGACACCAAAGTCAACAAACAAGAGCAGCAAATAAATGGATGAAGAAATAAAGGGGGAATGAATGGTTTCATCTCTTACGATTGTCCTAGAGAATTCCACACATCCCAAAGACTAGGGCCTAGCATATCCATAACCTGAATAGAAAAGGGAAGTGAATTTACAGAACTCATCAAAGATGAGACTTCTAATCACTACAATTACCAATAAAGAATCTTACCAGAATGTAGAAATCTCCTTGCCGACCCCTATAATGAACCCAAGGGATCCCATAGCATCCATTTAAATTACTTCCAATAGCAGAAAATGCACCAATCAGAGGATTATTTTAAATGATAAAATGATTCAAAATATTTAAGCTACTGGCAAGTGGTATGATAAGGATATTTCAGCTCATACTTGTACACTTGCCACTCATAAGGAGGACCATAATTGCAACCTTTGCTGTTTCGATGCTCAAATTTTAATGCAACCTACAACACATGAATCATTATTGTTGAAGTACCATGATTGAAGTAAAATGGATTTCAAAAGTAAGCAGAAGTGCTGAGACAAGCCATACCTCTATTGCATCTGGCCCAGTTCTACCAGATCCACCAGTTACCCTTCTGCCAACATAGACTTGGCCAAAACCACCTTTTCCCAACTTCCTTTCAGTTTTGTATATAGGAGAATTAGCCACTTGTACCTACAAGCAACATATCATACCTTACATCAAAATGGTGTAAATAGATAATCTATGAACTTCTGTTAAATTAACAGTATAAGCATAACAATCTGTTGGTATAAGTTTGTCCAAATAAATCCGCGCTTTCCAATGAGTTTGACACAGTTTCTGGCTAAAGGTCTTAAATTTTCCTATAGATCTCACAGAACATGGTGAAAAGCATAGACATTTCACCACTGCCTTGCTGCAAAGAGTAGTATACCAGCCATAGCAATAGCTGTAGAAAGATGAATCGAAGAATTGTATGGAAACTGTAAAATTTTGAAGATGTATGATTCAAAAAACAAACAAAAAAAAAAACGGAGCAAGCCGTAAAAGCGGAGGCTACCCTATCAGGAACTGGAGTCGTGCTAGCTTCTTCTTCAACTCCCACAGCTTTGTCTGCACTTCCACCCTCCATTGCAATATCTTTCTCTCCCACCACCTCTACCTGATTAAAAGCAGGTTCTGCAGCTCCCAAAGGTGCTACTTCAGGGATAACTTCGCAAGGTTCGGGATCTAAATCTATAATCCTAATGCCTCGGCCCCTACCAGCACCAGTTGCCCGAGTAGCAGGTGTACGCCCTTTGCCTACAGCTGCAGCATTAGAGCCCCTCCCTCTTCCACCACCACCAGCACCACCACCTCTCCTCCTGGTCCTAGTCTGAACAGGCAGTGCACAATCTTCGGGTTGTTCAAAGGGTTGTGGGGAAGGTTGTATATTATCCAACCGCTTTGATCTTCTGGCTCCGCTTCGCAACTCTGGCATCCTCACCCCATGCAAATCACATTCCACTCAATTCGCCTGCTAATACTTTAGCCCTCCTGTTATTCAGAAACAAGGTTCATAAACCGTCAGCCAATTCATGAATTATATTTTATGACAGCACAATCAATGCAGCAAAGCAACTCCCCTTTTCCCCCAATTTTAGCCAGAAATACTAGAAAAAAGATAAAATTTCACAGTCTAAAAGTGTATCTCATTCGATAACTTGCAATCACCTACCACACAAGATGATCCAGTAAAGAACAATCGAAGAAGAAACCAGCTAAAACAGGAAAGGCGATAGAAAGAAATGAACCAATTTTGTGGAAAAGCCACAGAAAACTATCTAAAGTAATAAAGGAGCAAATGTATCAAAC
This sequence comes from Lagerstroemia speciosa, assembly GCA_037672795.1. Taxonomy (NCBI): domain Eukaryota; kingdom Viridiplantae; phylum Streptophyta; class Magnoliopsida; order Myrtales; family Lythraceae; genus Lagerstroemia; species Lagerstroemia speciosa. The sequence continues at coordinate 5,951,665 of CM075288.1, forward strand.
ACCGACAGGTGAAAAAAATTATCTTTATTCCATTCTCCATCTTCTTAGAACTGCTTCGTTTCTTATTTCCAAGGAGTAAAATCATCAGACTCGAAAAACTATTCTTCACCTCGTACAAATCAAATAGACGAGGGAGGCCGATGAACTCGTCAAAAATCTTTCAACAAGCACCTACCTTTTCCTCAGATAAAACTGAATAAGATATCAGCATCTGCACAAATAACACCGATCGTCAAGCAGAGTCAGAAAACATCAGAAACAGCATAAATCAATGACCGTGCGAGCTCAGGCAGGAGCTTGGAAAAGGGAAAAATCCACGCACGGGTCGATCCTCGGGAACTGGAAACAGGGGACGATCGGCACAGAATCAAGCAGTAATCAGTCATCTGAGTGATGATAGATCGCAATCTCAGATCGAGCTTCTCCGTCTTCCTCCTCCTTCACTGTGCACCACGTACGTACCGATGGAGTCTCTCTGCATTATCATCACCATCATCATCTCTCCTCTCTTTACCTCCCCCGTCTGAAAAACATAAAAATAAAAATTAAATAAAAGAAAAAAAAATGCCCTCCCCAGAAAAGAAGAGAAAATAAAGCGCTAGAAATTTATGCGTAGAGGCTAGAGGCACGCCACATTTATATAGTTTAAAACGTAAAAGTTGATTGAGATGATTTGACTCTCTTTTCAGTAATTAGGATTTAAGTTTGTGAAAATAGATAAATTTTTATATTTTATTTTTTTATGGTATTGTTTTAATTTAAATTTAAATTAAATATAATTTATTATATTTTTGAATATTAAGTTATGAATTTAATTATCATGAGAAACACAAATGTTAATAGCCTCCTCTTCTAATTGTTTTTATAAATTTTAAATTATTTTGGGTAATTTTCATGTGGAAAAGACTGGCACTATGAGTAAGATGTCTGGTGGGCTACCAAAGAAGGTTGGCGCAAGTGGAAGGGGCTTGTGTCGCTTAAGCAGAGGTGCCGAGTTCGAGCCCTTGTGAACGCAGCAAACCTTCTTGGGAGGGGTCCCCGGGAAACCGCCCGACAGTACCCCGAATCCGGATTAGTCGGGCCTTCGGGTACCGGATACCGGGTGGGAAACCAAAAAAAAAAAAAAAAAGATGTCTGGTGGGCTGGCCAAAATGAAAAAACAATAATAATGATAATTTAAATGAATTGCTGTAGTGGATAAATGATGTAACACGGGATCTTAACTTTTGGATAATTGCAATTAAGCCCTGAAACTTCTCGGTGCTTTTTGGTTTAGGAAGAGAGCCATGCTCAAGCAAGTTCCGCGGAAGAAGATTAGATTTGATTGGGCCGATGATTTTGGCCCAATGGGCCTGCTTACTGCCGAGCCCGGTCCAACATCTGTCATTTCTCAGGCGTCACGGTCTCGTCACCGGAGCTCCGCCGCTTTTACTTCCCCAGCCCCCCAGCCAACTGACACATTGCAGTGGTCCTTCTAGGGTTTTCCACGAGCAGGTTTACATCTGAGCTCGGAGGCAGTTGGATCGGGAGGACTGTAGTGATACGCCGTCAGTTGGGTTCTGCACCGAGTTAGAAGAAGAGGAAGAAGGAAGCGGGAAAGGTGAGGAAAACGGGGTTCTCTATGCAGCCTTATGGAATTCAATCAATGCTCAAGGAGGGGCACAAGCACCTCTCAGGCCTCGACGAGGCTGTTCTCAAGAACATCGATGCTTGCAAGCAGCTCTCAGCTATCACTCGCACTTCTCTTGGTCCAAATGGTACCGCTTGTTTCTCTTGGATCAGCATTTCCCTTTTTAATATTTTTTTTCAATTTTCTGGTATCAGTAGCTCTGCTCTTTCTCTGATTCACTTCTCGTTGTTCCAAGCAGTTTTGTTTCTTGATGTGACGTGAGGTAATCTGATTAGTTTATTGGGACCCTTTCTTTTCGATTTTGTTGAGGCTTCAGTCTTTATTCAAACTTGTTCATTTCCAATTTAAGCAAGTTACATTGACATCCCGGATCTGGCAATTGTTCAATGCATATGTAAATAGGGAAAATTTCGGATCAATGGCAAGTGCTTGGTTGACATTGAATATGCTTCAGGTATGAATAAGATGGTTATAAATCACTTGGACAAGCTCTTCGTCACCAATGATGCTGCCACTATAGTGAATGAACTTGAGGTCCAGCATCCTGCAGCCAAGATTTTAGTTTTAGCTGGGAAGGCCCAGCAGGAGGAGATTGGTGATGGGGCTAATCTGACCATCTCCTTTGCTGGGGAGCTTCTTCGAAATGCAGAAGAACTTATTAGGATGGGCTTGCACCCAAGTGAGATTATCAGTGGTTATAGTAAAGGAATAAGCAAGGTTTGCTATCAAAAACCTTACGGATGATCTAATGGGTTTCTTGTTGTTGTTTCCAGATTATCCGTGCTAAATTCCTCATATCTGTCTTCAAATGTGCAGACAATTGAGCTTTTAGATGAGCTGGTTGAGGAAGGTTCCGAAAGTATGGATGTTCGGAGCAAAGAGCAAGTTGTCAAACGAATGAAAGCTGCTGTTGCCAGCAAGCAGTTTGGACAAGAGGATGTTTTGTGTTCCCTTGTAGCTGATGTAAGGAATATTGCCCTATCCTTGTATATTAATTAGTACTAACGTTTTGTGATGACGCTGTTCTTCTTCACCCTATTTTTATCAAGGCTTGCATCCAAGTATGCCCGAAGAACCCTGCAAATTTCAATGTGGATAATGTTCGTGTTGCTAAGCTCTTAGGAGGAGGTTTGCATAACAGCACGGTGGTTAGAGGTATGGTTTTGAAGAATGATGCTGTCGGTAGCATAAAGAGAGTGGAGAAGGCAAAGGTTAGTCTTTTCTTAAATAGTGATGTAATCAGGATTTTGATTGAGTTCTTTTGACTTGCACTGCATGTCATGCTTTTAGTAATTATCAAAATTGTGAACCTGCTATTCCATATTTGTGCTTGGTGTCTTGTTCAGACAGTTTAATCTATAACAAAATTCAGATTCTAATGGATTTGGTTGGCCTGCATGTATTTACATATGCACTTGATTGTTTTATTTCTTTTAAAATCATAGATTAGATAAGAGATTCACATTATAAATATATTTGAACACAATGTCATGTTAGTGGTATTTTTAACTAGTTTTTTTAGTGGGATTTTATTAATCAGGTGGGAACGTAACAACTATCTTCATCTCTTATATTAGGTTGCCGTATTTGCCGGTGGTGTTGACACCTCTGCTACTGAGACTAAAGGAACTGTCCTCATACACAGTGCTGAGCAGGTATAACAAGATCATTCTTGATGGATTTATTTCCTTGATAAAGTTTGTATATTAGTTGGAGGTCACGTGAAGTCTCTCTCTTCCATTATTCATTAGTTTAAGAGTGAGCTCTTTGTGGTTTATGAGTGTGTAGCTAGAAAACTACGCAAAAACTGAAGAGGCTAAAGTAGAGGAGCTCATTAAAGCAGTTGCAGAGTCTGGTGCCAAGGTTATTGTCAGTGGGGCTGCAGTTGGAGAGATGGCATTGCATTTTTGTGAGCGTTACAAGTAAGCCAATGTCTCTCCGACTTTTTCATCCTACTTTGGTGATGCATGAAATTAAGGTCATATGCTCCTACACAATGCCCAGTATCCATCATTTATAGCTAGGACTATTGGAGTATCTATTCCCATTCGCTCTTCTAGCTCATCTCTCAATTCCTGTGACTCGAATTTTTCTCACTGACTTCTATATGCACGATATCTATTTTTCTGTTGTTTGTGGGTTCTTATATTGTAATGCTTGTGTCCAGGCTCATGGTCTTGAAAATCAGCTCAAAGTTTGAATTGCGCCGATTTTGCCGTACTACTGGAGCTGTTGCTATGGTAAGTTTAAGGACATATGGAAGTCTTGTGATGGTTAAACGTGATTATATGAAAATACAACAAATTAACCTTATGTAATCTTTTATATCTTCTTATTAATGGAATGAGAAATATGGAATTATCAAAAAGCAAATCAAATGAAAATTGACTTTTCACTGAGACCGAGTTGTGTTGCAGTTGAAGCTAAGCCAGCCCAGCCCAGATGATTTGGGATACGTGGACTCAGTTTCTGTTGATGAAATTGGTGGTGTCAGGGTAAGATGAACACAGCTCTTTGGTTGTATCAATCTTTCTTGTATGTTTCTGTTTCTTGCTGTTTAAATGGTTTCTTGTCTCCTTGTGTAGGTGACTATAGTGAAAAATGAGGAAGGTGGAAATTCTGTATCTACTGTGGTTTTAAGGGGAAGTACTGATAGTATTTTAGATGATCTTGAAAGAGCAGTTGATGATGGAGTGAATACCTACAAGGTACTTATAATGAACTATCAATGCTATATTTCAAGATTGCTGCTTGCTCCTGGTTTATGCTTTGATAGTCATGGAAGATTCATTGGTAGCTGCTCACTGTTGAAATTTTACAATTTTGGTTTCTCGTTTCACTAATCTTTATGGGTTTGAATTCTGGCACTTAATTTGAAGTTTGGTTTGGTTGATCCATGTCACAGGCCATGTGCAAGGATAGTCGTATTGTCCCTGGAGGGGCAGCTACTGAGATTGAGTTAGCTAGAAGAGTGAAGGAATTTGGATTCAAGGAAACTGGGTATGAGTGAAATTCATTTCAAGTTCACACTTCTTCTCGGTTGCCGTATTCTATTGGATGGTTGTTATTTCAATAATATTTGGTGAGAGTTTGTGGATTGTGCAACTAGTAGCTGAACTTTTTGCTGATACTGTTGCAGGTTGGATCAGTATGCTGTTGCAAAATTTGCTGAGTCCTTTGAGATGGTTCCAAAGACTCTTGCTGAGAATGCTGGGCTGAATGCCATGGAAATCATATCCTCTTTGTATGCTGAACATGCAAATGGAAATTCTAAAGTGGGCATTGATTTGGAGGAAGGTGTCTGCAAGGATGTTACAACTATGAATATCTCGGACCTATACATCACCAAGTCAGTTGCTTCTCTGTGTGATAACATTTTGAGTGTCTTACTTACTCATGTTGTGTAGTCTAAACCAAGTTACAGTTTTATTTCTCACTGCTTTAGAAGTGATTCCGGCATATAGATAAATTCACTGGCGGGGTTCGGCTTTGTTGTGAATTTTAGGTTCTTTGCTCTCAAATATGCCGCCGATGCTGCATGCACTGTTCTGAGGGTTGACCAGGCAAGTCACAGTTCTATTGCTCCTTATTTCAGTGATGGCTGTTTCTACTAGTGAGCAAGAGAACAGGATTTTAATGTTCAGATTCTTCCAACAGGTTTGGAGAATGTTAATCTTTGCAGACATTTTTTTAAATATCTTGCAGATTATAATGGCAAAACCAGCTGGTGGCCCGAGGAGAGAACAGCCTGCTGGAATGGATGAAGATTAGTAGGCAAGGCATGCTCCCGAGAACCTGAGGTCTAATGATCCCTACCTTCTGTTGGTCTCAAGAGGTAATGTTAACTTAGAAGGACTACTATCTTCCATCTGAGATGGTCTGGGCTTTTCCTAGAGTCAAGTGCCAAAATCTCAGCGAATTTTGACAGTCTGGATAGCTGAAAGGTTTGTTGCTTTGTATATGTAACACTAAGGCTGTGAGAAGATGTTCACATTCGTTCGACGAGCTGATTTCAGTTCTGATATGGATTTGAGTTTTTGTCATGGTCTACATTTGGCTATTGTTGGTGGCGTTATGGAAACCCTCTTTGGTTGATGAATGAATTGAGTTCCCTCAAACATGTAGACCCCCAATATGAAGTAAGCCTATCACTTCTTTTATGTTCTTACTTGAGCTGAATTCAGTCCTTATTGCATTTCGAAGTCATAGATGGATATAAATGTTCGACACCTTGCACAAAATTGTCAGGGAAGCTCTACTGTCTTGTGCTTGCCAGCTCGAGTTGATGTGACCTTTGTTGACACGCTCCGGTATGAACTATGGTGGAAGTGGACGACTGGATCTCAGGATGGCACATAAAGGTCATAACCTGCCGATGTAGGTTGACCCGAGCCCACCCAATGATTCTACCACTTTGGTAGGGGGGTTACTGCATGGGGTGTGGTCTTGGAAGAACTTAAAGGCATTGCACCCCGCGAGCTAATCATCGTAGAGCCCTTCTTCCAGGAAAACAAAAGTTCTCTCTTTAGTTTTGTTGAGCCATAAACTAATCATCATAAGAGACCGTTTTCCCAGGAAAACAAAAGTTCCCTTTAGTTTTAGCACCTTACACAGTTCCAAACCTCTCAGAATTGGCTTGTTATGCTGCTGATTCAGATGCAATTTATTGTCTTGTGTTTTCTACTAAACTTTATAGCTAACTTTATGTTTTTCTAAATCACAATCCAAATTGCGATCTTTAGTACAAGAGTCAGCCCAAAGAAGTTTGTTTACCCATGAAATATCTGAGTGAAAACACTGCACAATAATAATGACTACAAATATCAGTAAGAAACCTCCAAAAAGGGGAGCACCGGATTATGTGGGCCCCTACTGGTGAGGCCAGCAATGGATGGAGCAAACCTCCCCCTCGGCAGAAAGATCAAATTTTCAGGAAACAGTGCAAGACAGAAACCATAACCATGGCTTCATGCTCTTTGTTACCTCTCAACTTCATCACAGTTCCCACATCAAACCTCCCCAAAGATCCAATCTTTTCAAGAACCCAAGTTCATTCGAGTCCTCTTCGGTCGAAGACAAGAGAGCTCTCACTCGCACTGCTACTGCCAAGAGTGGCTTCAACTCCAGCAATACCGTTCCCGCCCATTAACGTCGACTACCTGGAGGAAGAGTTCTGTGGTCACGGTGTCACCTTTGAAGGAATTGGAGACAGCTGTGTGGCTAAGCTGAGCCTCGACAATGGTAGCACAGCTACTCTGGTGTTACCCAGTGGCCTCGTGACCTCGTACAAGGCTCCAATGTGGCACGGGGAGAGAGTTGAGATTTTGCAGACCTTTGTTTCGGAAGGAGAAGACGGGGAACCTCTGATTCAAGGGGGTCTGTCTTTGGAGTTCGTTCTTGAAGGGGAAGATGGGGTTTCATGGTCTCCAAGAGATTGGGCCTTGTCCAACATCAGAGGGAATTCTCAGGACTCTATTCAGGTTCTTCATTGTCTGCTTGCTCTCTCTATCTCCAACATGTTCATCTTCTTGCTTGCCAGTGAATTTCTTATGGCAGATATGTTAGACATGAACAATTCTGAGTAAAGACATGTGAACTTTGAGAATTCAGGTGGAGCTTATCAGCAGTAATTCAAAGGCTATGGTGGAAGTCAAATACATATTGACTCTTGAAGAACAGACCTTGAGCTCCGAGATCAAAGTCTCCAATACCAGTCTGTCGTCATCAGTCCAGTTGAGGGGATCGATCATAGACCATCTGATCGTGAGCACGCCTGATGCAACTTATGCCTTGGGACTAGAAGGATCGAGTTTCTACAGCAGGCCCCCAATTTTGTCCAACTTCACTATTATTCCTCCAGACTTGGACCGGGAACAGAGTTTCTGGAGAATATGGGAGAACTTACCGCTCAAGAGATTTCTACATGCCCGCGAGGAAGCAGGGGTCAGAAATTACGAGGAAAAGGAAAATATCGAAGGGGAAGAAGAAGACAACTATAAGCGGTTAACTGAAGAGATGAGCTTGATCTACACAAGTGCGCCCACCTGCTTGACAGTTATTGACAGGGTAGCCTCGTTAAACTTGATGGTCTTCAATGTTCTGTCCATCTTTCAGCAAGTTGTTTGCTTGTTTCTTGATTTCAAGAAAAGTACTTCATTCACTGAAGTAAAACTTTATTTGTCAAGTATAATGGAATGCACAGATCATTGATTTTCATGATTTGGACTCTGCGCCTGCACTTGCAGCTAATGCATTATAAAAGCAGTATCTCCTCATTTAAGTGCCATCTAGGATATCATGTTTTGGTTCTATTATCTGCTGGTATAGTTTGTTAGTGGTCATCGAAAGGGTTGAGAAAAATCTTACACCTGACTTATCCACAGCCGGGAGTTTTTTCCCTGCAAGTAAAAGGTTGAAGTTGAACCACTGCATGAGCTCTACCTTCATAACTTGAGACCTTGCTGTGTTCACTGTTGACAGGGTCGGAGGAATTCAGTGGTTCTGGGGAGGGAAGGTTTTGATGAACTGTACATGCACAGCCCTGGGTCAAGATATGAATTCTATAGCAAGTACGCGTACATAACTTTGGGGCCCTCGGCAATGGTTAAACCTGTGAAAGTCCGTCCAGGAGAGGTGTGGAGAGGAGTCCAGCATATACATAACCCAAACCTCTGAGTTGTATTCAAGTGAGCCCCCCAAGAAAAGTTTCTTGGAGTGTTCAAAGTATTACATCTTTATGTGAAAAATATTGCCGGTTTTATGTGTATGTGGTAAAATAGAATTCCAGAACAAATGTTTCTTGCTGTTCATTTGAGGGAAATAGCTCGGCTCTTTTCGAGCATCCCTTGGAAAGGAAAAAGAGCATGACCTATAAGAGAAGGCAAGACTGACAGTTGAAAAAAAATCATTTCCTGTTTCATTTTTGCTCACACTGCAGAGGCAGAAAGTGTATGTACATCTACTATTGATAACATATGCAAGATCATGTTACAGCATACAAAGCAAAATGTTCTAAAAGAAATTGGTGCCATAGTAGGAATGTTCTAAATGAGATTGTTGTCCTGCAATTATAGCATGAACAAGACTCAAGTTGGTACAACATGGCCAAACTCTTGGTTGTTATCCATCCACAACAGTGAGTTGATCAATGCCAGCAGAATAAATAATATGCTGCAAATTGTTACATAACTCCTCCTCCAAGTCTTCATGTCGAGTCTTTGATTTGGTTCTATTTCTTTGAAGACAACTGGCTGATGCATTAAGCCGCCAACAGCTTCAGCAGCGGCATCTGTCAACAAGACTGGTTCTGAGCCACCTTGAATCTGTTCTACACCTAAATTATTATTTCCATTCTGATCCCTGTATGGACCAAGTAGAAACCCATTAAAATCATTGCTTCTTGTTTGACTCTGGTCACTTTTGCTTGAAGGGGAGCTCGTAAACAGCCCATTCTGTTCCTCCATAGATGATCCAGACTTCCTGCTAACTGTATGCTGAAGAGAGTGCACAAGTTCCCTTGAAGTTGTGGAAATATGAATGTTCCCAATAACAAATTTGGACGTTGATCTCTAAACCACAGAAGAACAAAAGAGGATGTCCTCAGCGCATGTACAATTGCAGTAAGTTAGGAGAATTTGGAGGAGGGAAGTCCTTAAAACTAGTTTCTATTTGGCAATGAAGATACTTTCAGAATGCTGGAAATAAGAGGCAGAAGCAAATGCCTTGATTCAAATCTGAAACAATTAAACCGGTGCACCTTAAATTGTTTTAGCATGTAACTTGAATTTGTTTACCTGAGGACCCTGTAGCAGACTTTGTGAATCTGCTCCATCTGAGGGACTTTCTTGCACAAATTCCAGTAAGCTGTCTTCTCCATTATCATCCATCTCCTGACTTCTCAGGTGCTGAGAGTTTGTATACCCGTCATTCCCCCAACTCAACTCCGAGAACAATCCATCCTTGAGAGACATTTTGTCAACATCATTCTCAAATATTTGTACACTCTGTTTCACAATCCTATTGTCACTATCCAAGGCTGAATAAACGTGAGCTGGTGGGTTAGACAGATCAAGCACAGAATCAGACTTGGAAAAGGACTCCAGAGTGTGTGATTCTGGTGATTGGTTGCCAAAGCCCAGAAAGTTTCTCCCATGGGTGGTACTTGACTTAGATCCTGGGGTCGAATCCTTCTCAGATTTCCGTCCTTTCTCAGCAATAATTCTCCTTGCCGTCAGCAGAGCTTCAAATGCAGCTCCCATAACAAAGGCCATTTGATCAGACTCATACTTCTCCATCTCTTCAATTATCAAATCAAGCTCAGAGTATACACTCCTTGGATCCAAGGATTTTATCAAGAAGTTCACCATTTGGATAGCCGACAGCCTCTTCTGCGAATTGCACTCCTTTGCTCCAGCATTCAAGATTCTCAATCCTGATCCTATCAACAATCTTGCATAAGCTTCCACAATCAGGGGATTTTTCTCCGTCAACGCCATAACAAGGCCCATATGTGGATTGGTCTGATTCGATTTCACCTCCAAAGCCACAGCAACGTTCAAAGACACCTTGTTCACCAATGCATCTGAAGCAAACTGCCAATTGTCTGAGTCCACAAGAGCCTTCAGACAAAGGGCCGCGCCTGCACTTAGGCTCTCCTGAGAACCCAGAAGAGACTGACAGAGAGGGTCGCACAGTGAGTGTATTACATGCCTCTTCCTGTCCTCTGGCATTATTGGGTCAATGCAGTACCTTGCAAAAGCTGGAATTACCTTTGAACACGACTGTTGAAGAGGAAAATAACCTCCATTCGAAGCTAAACTCCTAACAATAGTATCCATTATGCTGTCAATGTAAGGAACGATATCGACACCATGCGCACGAGCAAGAACTTCATAGAGAGAGATTTTATTTTCCTTGGGCAAGGAGCCGGTCTCTTTGACTTCTAATAGTTGTGAAAGAAAGAGAGGGATGGACTTCGAGTCCATCTCTTTCACATAAGACTCCAAGGCTTTCATGGCTGATTTACGACTAGCAGCATCATTATCAAGAATGGCCAACTGCTTGCATAGAACTGAGGAGAGATTCCGACTCATTTCATGATTTCCTTTTCACCTGAATTCAACATAGTCAAATATAATTTAAACAGGAGATTAGAGGTAAACAAATCAAACTGAGGCGAAGAGTTCAAACCGTAGGCTATGCAGAATCAGTGCTACGGAGAGCAACTGAACTAACTGCTTAATCAATTGAAATTTCTATGTTCTTACAACTCAACCTGCTAAGCTAGCTCTCTATCTAATTTCACGGTCATCACGGTACGTTAGACCCTGAGGGTAAAACATATCTTTAATGATATCCATCAAGCACACCCTCTTCCGCGAACCTCTTGGTGAGCTTCAAGTATGCACAGTTTTGATAAACAAGCGGTGTTAATCATCTACGAAAGTTAGTCACAACCAAAGATAAAAAGAATTGTTTTCTGAAGGATTTTCATTTCTTGAAGCCCAAATTACTACATAAAATCTTAGAACTGTGCACACATGGGCGCAACTCATTCCAAATTGAACAAATTAGGATTGATGAACCGGAAAATTTTGGTCATAGAGAGAAGAGCCCGGAAAATTGCCTGTCAGATATGGGTCCCAAAACTTATGATGAACCCAGAAAAGTTTGGCAAGAAAGAAGAGGGCCCAGAAAATTACCCTTCAGATGGGTGAACCGATCATCGGAAAGTCATGGAGCTCGAAAACTTTCTGCTGTACTGAATCTTTAACCAGAAGGGATTGAGAAGAAAGATGAGTGGGGATGCTTACACTTTCAATTAAAAACAGCAATCCCCTCAGTTCGAAGTCTTTCTTCTCCCTCTCCTTCTTTATGCAGACGGACAATAAGCGAGGGAGGAACAACTGCACGTCCAAGTTCAAAACTTTTCCTGAAATTCCGCCGCTATCCCACACGTCTGGGCCCTCTAGAGTCGTTTTCTTCCTCCCTGCAACTGCCTTTCAAAATGGAACCGACCAACATGGAAACTGCCTTAAGACGATGGATATTTTTCATTAAAAATCAAATCTTTTTGAATTAGTGTCGGTTAGAAAGGCCAGGAAGGAGCGAGGGCAGTTACGTCATTTCACGTCGCGCTTTCCCTCCCAACTGTTAACTGAAATCCCGCCTTTCCCGAATTTTCAAATTAGATATTATCTTTTTGATAGGTCTAAAAGATATTGCCAGTTGTTTTTTCTCTGAATAACTGAAATTTAGAAGTCAAATAATCTGCTTTGAGACGAGAAAGTTCGCTATGAGGCAAAATTCTTTTCATGTGAGTTTTTTTTATTCGTAATATTTGAATCCGAGACGCTGTTTAAGGGAAAAACACACCTCATTACCTTAACTAATTAACTTTGATATTAGCAGTTCTTTTTTCCTATTCGAGAATGAGAAAGATCTAATCGACCGCAGTCAATCCAGATTCAAGCATTGTTATCAACTAAGGGCCCATTTGGTTTGCAATGCGGAATCGGAAATGGAAACGGAAACGAAATGAAAACTTCCAGTTTATGTTCAGAATAAAAAATGAATATGATTCTCTTTATTATTATTTGAATTAAACTTTAAATGTTAGAATAAAAAATAAAATATAATTATTATTGAAGTGGTTAAACATAACAAAAAATAATGAGAACAACATTTAAAAAGTTGAAAACGTAATTAATAAATGAATTACTTTCTCATTCCGTTCAGTCTTGGAAGGAATAACATTTTCTTTTTTAGGGGATTTAAATTCCTTTATTTCCTTTGATTTTTCTCAAACCCACCAATCTTTTCACAAACAAAAGACCCTAACATGTAAAAGCTTTCTCAATTTTAAATGTTTTCTATTTAAAATATCATAAAACAAAGATCAGGTAACGGAATTACTATTACCCCACCAATCTTTTCACCAAACAGATGACCCTGTCGGGTAAAAACTTCCTCAATTTTAATTGTTTTCTGTTTAAATTATCTGAACTTGAGATTTGTTCAGAGGTGTCAAAATCGCTCACTACAAGTAACCACTTGGGCCGTTCTTTCTCTTCTTATCTTTTGACAGGACAGCTCCTTTCTTCATGATGAAATGGGCCCTCTCACAGAGCCCAAAAGAGAGTGTTCGGCTTGTCTGTGCACAAACATCGTACTCTCTTTCTTGTCTCCCTTCAAACTATCAGCATCTCCTTTCTGTTCCTTCATTTTCAAAGCTGCCGGGGTCCCTTGATGGGTCGGTAGCAACCTGAAGCCTGCTCAAACACAGTCGACCCGGCTGCTGCCGATCGTATCATCCATATTTTATAATGTTCTCGCTCGAGTTTTTTTTGTGCAGAAAAGCTAATGTTCTGACTCGAGTTCTCTGTATAAAGTTGATCGGTGAAGCTGGAAAGCAGTCTTGCCATTCGAACAGCATAACAGCTCTCTCCAAGCTCACAGGACTTGACTATTTGCGTAAGAATTCATCCCTTCCTGTACAGTAATGTTCCGAACATTGCAGCAATAATATGGAAGCAGTCCACGGATCAGGCCGAACCAGTGCCCCTTGATTCTGGTCTCGTGTTGTCAAGCCAACACATGAGAATCAACACTTCGTTGCAAAGCCAAACAAATCAAACACATTTTTGAGAATCAAAAATCAACACTTCAACACAGCAGATATGCTGCACGCAGATGATAATTTGTGGTGACGTCAGCTTTTCGTTTGTCACATGCAATCATAACTCCAAGAGACACGGATCAGAAGCCACAGCGCGGTCACGGTGATGAAATTGTAGGAATGATGAGTAAACGATGATGATAATGCTGACGAACCAACCAGATGTGTCTGACCGAGGGAAAATGTGGATCAAGACCTGCTGACAGACACAATAAGAAGGTTCATTTGGATCGATGAATAGGTCGGTTTCCGAGGGGACAGCAGATTCTCTCTTATGGCTTCCTGGAGGAGGCGTGAGCTCGAAATCAATTGCCATCTTTCCCGATCTCCCTCGTCATCTACTTGGGCACCAGCCGCCAGCATTTTCCGGGTACAGAGGTGGAGGCAGCAGCAAACGGCGTCGTATCAGGGAGCCGCCTGTTGGCGCGCGTTAATTTCTTGGCCCTCTATTATCTTGATGTTCTTGATTTCCAGTTTTGTAAGAAAGATTCGAATCCGGTAGGCTCAGCATATTGGGAGAGCTTTTACATCGTAATGGGTTCCGACCAAAGCGTCGTCGGTTGACATATCTTCCCCAGCGGGACGATCTCAATAACGCTTGAGCTCAATTCAACTGTTCAGGTGCACGGTTTTGCAGCTTTCCGGGTAAAGAAATTTCATTTTACATCAGAAGCTTTGCAAAACCACTTGGGAATCATCTGTGGAAGCATCCTAACAGTTCGAAAGGTCTGTTTTTCCTCCTGGCATTTGGACGTTGTAAATAAGGTGTTCGATGATATGCTTGGGAGAATCTTGTTTCCAAGGAACAAGTTAATACCTGGGCATGGGGGCAAAATTCACACACACAGAGCATTGAGTGTATTTTCCGGAATGACCGTTGAAAATCTGTATCCCGATGAAAGCACACTTGCTGTTGTTTCGAAGTTGTGCAGAGGGGACAATTTTTTCTTGGACTCTGTCAGAGAGATTCATGCTAAAATCGTTAGCTGTGGGCTCGGTGCTAATTCTGTAATCTGCAGCTCATTGATAGATTTGTATTTCAGGGAAGGGCTTATAGATTATTCAAAAAAGGTTTTCCATGGGATGTTCTCAAAGGATAGTGTCTTTTGGCTCGCAATGATGTCCAGACTCTCTCAGAATGGGCGAGAAAAAGAATCTGTCCTCTTATTCTGTCAGATGCATGAGTCGGGAATTTCACCCACACCTTACATTTTCTCCAGCATTCTCAGCTCCTGTGCGAAGGTGAAGTTGCTCAAGATCGGGAAGCAGGTTCATGGGCTTGCTTGCAAGTCAGGTTTTTCCTCTCATACATTTGTCTGCAACAGTCTCATCACACTGTACTGCCGTCGTGAAGATTGGGTTTCTGCTGAAAGGATCTTTCTTGAAATGGAGTTCAGAGACAGGGTTTCTTACAATTCGTTGATCTCTGGACTTGCTCAGTCAGGATTTAGTGATAAGGCTCTAAATCTATTTCAAAGTATGCAGCAAATTGATTTCTTGACACCCGATTCTGTCACTGTAGCGAGCATCCTGGGTGCATGTTCCTTGACTGGAGACATATCCGGAGGTAAGCAGCTTCACTCCTTCGTGGTAAAAGTAGGCATTTTATCGGAAACTGTCATTGAAGGTTCTATTCTGGAGTTGTATGTGAAGTGCGGCAATTTGGAAACTGCTCATGAGTTCTTCCTCAGAACTGACAGAAGGAACGTTGTTTTATGGAATATTATGCTTGTTGCCTATGGCCAGTTGGGTGATCTGAGTGCTTCTGTTCATTTGCTCAGGACAATGAACCTCAAAGGCATAATTCCGAATCAGTACACATATCCAACCGTGCTGAAAACTTGCACCTCTGTGGGAGCTCTAGAAGAAGGAGAACAGATTCACGCTCATCTCACTAAGACTGGTTTCCATCAGAATTTATATGTTTGTGGTATGCTTATAGATATGTATGCAAAGCACGGAGAATTCAAAACTGCCTGGGAAATTCTTCGTCAACTGGGGGAGGATGATGTCGTTTGCTGGACGGCCCTGATTTCAGGGTATGTTCAGCATGATTTATTTCTTGAAGCTTTACAACTTCTCAGAAAAATGCAGAGCTGTGGAATCAAATTGGACAACATTGGGCTGGCAAGTGCAATAAGTGCTTGTGCGGGTATGCAGGCCCTTGATCGAGGACGGGAGATTCACGCCCAATCATGGGTCAGTGGTTACTCTTTCGATCTTTCGATTAGAAATTCTCTTATTAGTCTGTACAGTAGATGTGGCAGAGCCCAAGAAGCATACTCTGCATTCGAGAGCATTGGTAATGAAGATAAAATATCATGGAATGCATTATTATCAGGATTTTCTCAGAGCGGATTACACGGGGAAGCACTTAGAGTCTTTTCTACGATGAGTAAATCTGGGATTGAAGCAACCTTGTATACCTTCTGCTCTGCAGCTAGTGCTGCTGCTAATATGACTAATTTGATACTAGGGAAGCAGCTTCATGGATTGGTTGTCAGAAATGGTTACAGTTCTGAGACTGAGATGTCAAACGTTTTAATCACATTATATGCAAAGTGTGGAGATATAGATGATGCTGACAAGAAGTTCAATGAACTGCCGGAGAAAAATGAGGTTTCTTGGAATGCCATAATAACGGGTTATTCCCAGCATGGGCTTGGCAACAAAGCCTTAAATCTGTTTGAGAAGATGAAACAATTATGTCTGAGCCCAAATCATGTTACGTTCCTCGGAGTCATAGCAGCCTGCAGTCACGAAGGTCTGGTGACCGAAGGGCTCGAGCAATTTCAGTCCATGAATAGAGTATACGGACTGGTGCCAAAACCTGAACATTATGCATGTGTTGTGGACCTTCTTGGCCGGTCGGGCTCTGTGGAACGTGCGAAAAGATTTGTCGAGGAGATGCCAATACAGCCTGATGCAATGATTTGGAGAACTCTGTTAAGTGCTTGCACAGTTCACAAGAATGTGGAAATTGGGGAATTCGCTGCTCAAAAACTTCAAGAGTTGGAACCTGCAGACTCAGCTGCTTATGTTCTCCTGTCAAATATGTATGCGGTAGCCGGAAAATGGAATCAGAGGGTTCGACCAAGGCAGGTAATGAAGGAGAGAGGTGTGAAGAAAGAACCAGGCCAGAGTTGGATTGAGGTTAAGGGCTCTGTTCATGCATTCTCTGCAGGTGATAAGTTGCATCCCTTAGCCAATGACATATACAAAGCTGTAGCTGATCTGAATGCCTGGGCAGAGGAGATTGGCTATGTGGAGCGAAGTTGTGGCCTGATCATTGATGTAGGGCAAGGAGAGAAGGAGCAGAGACGAAATGTCCACAGTGAGAAGCTGGCAATAGCTTTTGGATTTCTTTGCTTGTCAGAAATAATACCTATACGCGTGATTAAGAATCTTCGCATCTGTAACGATTGCCACAACTGGATTAAGTATGTGTCAAAGGCAACGAATAGGACAATCATAGTGAGAGACACCTACCGGTTTCACCATTTCAAGGGCGGTGTTTGTTCATGTGGGGATTATTGGTGACAATTGACAACATGTAAAGGACGCTGGAAGAAGAACAGAGCGTTTGGATTCACAGTAGTTACATTCACATTTAGTCTCAGATGGTGAAACCAACTCTAATTTTTACAGGGAAAGTCCCCGGAGACGACTGCCATCTCTTCGTTATTTACCGTTTAACGGTGATTATCCTCACAGGTTCTTATGTTTTCTGTTTTGTTATTCTAATGAAATGAAGTCTCTAGTTGCAGGCTATCATCTCCACAATTTGAACCATTATTCATGATGATATGATGATGTTTTGCTCTGTTCGTGGTCAAATGACTACTTGGATGACCTAACCAAAGTCTGTTCAGATTGAGAGCAAAATTTTTCCGGCAGTTATGTTATCCACTTTATGCTCTGTTTCCACCTCGAATGGAGGATGCCACCGTGGAATAACCCCTACCTCCGTCACTCCAAGGCCGTGTTACAATAGTCCTCCATCTGGCCTCAGTTCAGGCCTAAGGTCATTGTCAACTACACAGCAAACTTTCCTTAAGGTGAAAGCTGCCAAAAAACCAACACTTGGATCCTGGTCATCGAGGTCATAGCCAATGTTTAGCTGAGCAATGTGAAGTCACCCTTCGATGCTGCTGGGGGGGGGGGGGGGGGGGGGGGGCCTTTGGCTCCTACATACTCCACCAAACCGGCATTTCTATTGAGGATTCTGGCAGAATCTTATGGTACGTGTTGAAATTTGTATATTCGTGGACCTACTTGTGCCTTAAAAATTGCTGAGCATGAAGAGAACTTAGAACTTCTTTGTTCAGTTCAGTGTAAACATGAGGAGGGTGTTCCACGAAAGCTGCGAACTAGATGAATGATAAAGTTGAAGGACTTCATAAAAGGTCATCGAGGCTGTTGAAAGCAAATGTAAAGCCTTTCCTTGGAAAGGTCAAGATGGACAAGCAACGGGTGCTAAAAGTAGGAAGGTGGTCTCAGGCTAAAGCAACTTCTCAACTTCTCTAAAGGAACCAAGCATGTGGGCTCAGATTCATATGGCTTCTCTTATAGCGGAGCAGGATCTCTATGAATTGCTTGAGTCAGAGCTTACCCCAACTTTTGGTCCCTCTCTGTACCAAGCTTATGCTCGTTTTTTCCTCCTCAAGCTTAGAGAGATTACTCATCCTTTGATTAAGCATCTCATTGGTAATGGCCTAAACACAAGGTTCTGCTTTGATAATTGGCACCCATTCAGCCTCCCATTCCTCTTCTTTCAAATAATGGAATTCATGGATCATGTTTGCTCTTATGTGTTTTTTTTTCCCCTACTGTCACGATGAATCTGGATGGAAATGGAAGCCTTCTAGATTGAGGATAATGCACCGCACAGAGCAAAATGCTGCTTCCTTCTTGTCCTTTCTAGCTAAAGAACAAACACATCAGGTGGAGTGTTGACACTCGAGGTACTTATACTCCTGCTAGTGCATTGAATTCTCTTAGATGAAAAGGCAGCACCATTCCACTGTTTAAACTCTTATGGCTTAAACAAGAGCTTTACCTCACATCCCTAGATATAGCTTCACCATTTTATTTCAAATGACAGCTTTTCTGTGACAACTCATTGATTCAGCTCTACAGGGAAGGTGACCCATTTAAAGATTGCCCATATACGTACATATGTAAATAGGAAAAGTAATTTTGCTTATTTTGGTAACTTGTAATCGCTGTCTTTGTTTCGTAGGGATATTCCAACAGCCATTCCCTCCCCGTGTACATTATATAAGGAAGTCTCCCCCCATAGTAAATCATTAGGACTAACCCCTAAGGTTGCGCAGGTTTGGGAACGTGCACGCTCGTGACAATCTCATGGCTGCCCCGGCCCCTGATCATTTGCGCTCGCCACCGCTCGATGGCCGGGTGGCCATTGTCACGGGATCCTCCCGCGGGATTGGCAGGGCCATTGCCATCCATCTGGCCTCCCTTGGGGCCAAGCTTGTCATCAACTACACCTCCGCCACCAGAGCCACAGAAGCCGAGGCCGTGGCAGCCCAGATCAACTCAGCGGCTCGTGGTTCTGCCACTGTGGTCCGTGCCGATGTGTCTGATCCGAGCCAGGTCCAATCTCTCTTCGACGCGGCAGAGCAGGATTTCGGTTCCCCGGTCCATATCCTGGTCAACTGTGCGGGCGTGACGAACCCTAATAGGCCCTCCATAGCAGACACACCGATCGAGATCTTTGATAGAATTTTCAGGTATTCTTCTGTCAAACTTTAGCCTTGGAATTATCAGCCTGACGGGAAAAAGAAGAAATGACATTTCCTCAAATCTCTTGTGCCCCAGCGTGAACGCGAGGGGCGCTTTCCTTTGCTGCAAAGAGGCTGCGAATCGACTTAAGTGTGGTGGAGGGGGCCGAATCATTCTCCTCTCATCCTCGACTGTGAAGGCTGCAAGGGCCAATGTCGCCGCCTATGCAGCCTCAAAGGCTGCAGTGGAGACCATGGTCAAGATACTTGCCAAGGAGCTGACGGGCACCCGAATCACGGCCAACTGCATTGCCCCAGGCCCCACCGCGACCGACATGTTCCTCGCCATGCCGAAGGAGACTATCAAGAGGGCGATCGATGACTGCCCCCACGGGCGGCTCGGGGAAACCGACGACATTGATCGGGTGGTCGGGTTTCTGGCGTCGGATGCAAGTGAATGGATCAATGGACAGGTTATCGGGGTCAATGGGGGATCTATATGAGGAATTCGACTGCTCCGGGAAGCATGTAACTATATCAATTGTTGTACCGAATTGGATCTTAACATCCAGCGATTAGATTCCATTTTTCTGTTCATAAAGGAGATTGAGTTTATTTTTGGAAGCAGAATCGAGAGAGGATGAGAGTGATCATCTGGCCAGCATCGGCCTCGCTCGATTCGGATTCAGCATCAGCTAGATCTCCGACGTAGTAAATCTCGATCCCAACATGATTTGTGCAAACAGAAAACGCAAGAAGAATCCTTTGAATCAGTTCTGCAAGGAGCTTTCATGGAAGTTCTAATGAAGCCACGATTTCCAGACATGTCTTTTTCTTGTCAGTCAGTCCTCCGAGACCGGACGCACCGACCCGACATGTCCACAGTGAGAAACTCGCAATAGGTCTTGGACTTCTTCGCTTGTCGGGAGTACTACCTAACCTATGCGTGTGATTTAAGAATCTTCGCGTCTGCATCGATTGCCATAACCGAATCGAGTTCGTGTCGAAGGCAGCAGATAGGATAATCACAGTGAGGGACACTTACCGGTTTCACCATTTCAAGGGTGGTGTTTGTTCACCTGGGGATTAATGGTGGCAATTGACAACTAGCAAAGAACAAAAACTTTCGAGCCGGTCCCTGGGGTAAAACTCTCCTAACAAGATTTTTTTAAAAAAATTTCAAGAGTAGAACTCGAAATATTACTTGTGGAAAAGAGATATCTTATAATTACAGCCATAACAATCACATTTACATTTATTCTAAGCTTAGTAATACATGTAGTGTCGTGTCTAAACGAGTTCGTGTTAAAAGTATGTCAACTCGTATATGACCTCTTTAATAAACGGGTCAGAAATTTCAAATACGAACGCGACCCGTTTATAACCGGATTGATATGACACAACACGTTTAATCCATATAACTAAATGTGCGTGGTTTAATTATAATTTTAACTTAATTTATTTAAAAAAGGTTAATGAGTTTGACACATGAACAGATAATTAAACAGGTTTAATCGTGTCATGTCGAATTACATGGGTTTAATCCGGTTTAACCCATTTACGTAAACAAGTTACATGGGTTAACCCGAACCCGCTTAACTCGGTGTCGTATCGAATTATCGTATCGTGTCAAAAACTATTAGCTATAATTTAGGGTCAAATGTTGGAACCAGCTCCGACTATTATAGGGAAATCCCCACTCTAACTGGCTGCCCTCGCTTAGTTGTCCGGATGGGCACCTTCCGATTCGCTGTCCTCACTTTAGATGATGATAGCCGACCACTCGTGTTATATATATATATATATATATATATATATATATATGTGGTTGATGATGTGAATATGTAAATAGTTTAATAAAATTTTATTTATAATTCATGTTCGAAATTTGTGATTTATGGTAAATTAAATGCGAAATTAAGCAGTAAATTTAGAAAAATATAGTGATTTTACATGTAATAGAATTGGTGAAAATATAATTGCAGAAAAACTTGTGTAAAATAGGAGTAAAAAAGTTAGGCATGACAAACTGTGTTTGTTGTGTTTAAACATGTCGTGTCTAAACGTGTTTGGGTTAGAAATCTCGATGATTTAGACATGACACATTTATTTTTTGTGTCTAAATGGTCGTATCTAAACTAGGTCGATCCATTTAATGTGAAATGTTGATAATATACAATTATATTCTAATAATATATGATATGATATGATTACTAAAATAATAATATTTATTGATAATTAGTATAATAAATAAGTAAGATTAATCAATTGTTGATCATGTAATATCATTTTAAACAATAGTGATATATGCAATGCATGTAATATTTTATATATCATAAAATTTTCATATATAAATATATTAAATGAGTCAGTATATATATATATATAGTGAATACATTTAATAAACATGTTTAAACATGTTTTGTCATGTTATATAAGTTCAAGCTCAGTTAAACATATTTATTTATTGTGTCTGTACAGATTCATATCTAAACATGTTTGTGTCTAAATAGACCTGACATAAACCCGTCTAACTCCGTGTCGTGTCGAGTTATCGTATCATGTCAAAAATTTTCATGCTTTGAAAAAGTAATGAAAGAAAAGTGTTGATAGTTAAATATTAGTAAATGTACTATCACACCCCTATTTTTTATTGAGATATAAAATTTATATAGAACTATTAGAGGGAATACTTTTTTTTTTTGGTCGCCAGCCACGGTATCCAAGCAGGCCCCACCAGCGGTGAGATGGCATCTTTCAGCCAACCATACTTGACTAATCCGTTGGTCGCCCCGGGTCGCACGCCTGGCAATGGCGGGTGAGGCTCCCAAGAGGGGTGTCTGCGTACGCGAGGTCTCGAACCCGAGACCTCCTTAAGCGGCACCGAGCTGCTTACCACTCGGCCCAACCCCTCTTGGTATTAGAGGAAATACTTTTATGAATAGCACCAATTTATCTCTCTTTTTAAAAATAGCAATAATATATATAAAGAATTCTAAATGTTTTTCTATATACCTAATTTACCCCTTTCATTCTCCCAACCCTAAAGATTTGATCATCTCTCTTTTCCTCTCCTCCACTGCTGCCTCTGCCCCCCACCTCCATCATTTTCCCTCAGAACTAATTCCATTCATCTTCTCCACTGCCGCCTCTTCCCGCCACTCCCCTCCGCCGCAATGCCCTTATCTCCATCCACGAGCACGAGTACCTCCGCCCCTTCCTTTGCTCCTTTTCCTAGAGATTCGTAGCGCTCGCCACGCTGTTAGCAACGCCACTATTGTCGTTTTGAGCACAATCAGTGGAAGTCATTGTCGTTGCCATCGCCTTGACATTGTAGTTGCCTCGCCGGCCCTTGCCTCGTCATTGCCGTTGCTGTCACTCTGCTGTGAAAGCCTAGTCATCCATCGTCGTCTATGGTCATTTCTGAAAAGTTCGACATAGTACCGTCGTTGTCCAGTCGTTCCTCCATCCGTCATCGTCTATGGCCATTGTTGTGAAAACCTTGTCACCGGCGGTCGGTCGCCGATGGCTTTTCTGATGGGAGGAGAGAGAGGGAACTTGGTCAGAGAGAAATTCATTTAAGTCATTAAGGGTAATATTGACTTTTACTATAATATAATATTATTTTTTAAATTATTTACAGACTGATACTAACCTTAAAAAGTGGTGGAGAAATAATATTATTTTCCTCTATTAACAATTTTTTATTAATCTCATAGAATATTTTTAATCAATTAAACTTTCTTCGTCACGGGGACCGGGACGTAATTTCCCGTGCATCGGACAACTCGTTTGGATTATTACAATTATAATATGCGGTCTGAGCTGGACTTGCAGAAAATTAAATATATTGGTAAAAATAAGCATTGTTGACTATATGGCTAAATTATAGAAGTGTAATTGTATTCAAATAACTTACTTAATAATTACTTGAAATAATTTATCTGCATGAGTTTAAAAAATCAAATAAAATATAAAATCGTCTTTTTGAAGCATTAAGATACTGACTGAATCAGATTTAGAAAACACTGTGAATATAAAATTTATTAATCGAATATTGCAATTTTATTTTAAATATTTTATTTCTCAGAATAAAAATAATATTTGCAAGGGTACGACCAGTAGTCACGTGTGTACTACATAGTGAGTTTATCGTGTAAATCACCGTTTATATTTTATCACATGTAAAGTTAAATCTCGAAAACTGTGATAATTTTGTACTGTTAAGAGCTGAAAAAGTTTTACACAACGAATTTATTGTGTATTTACATGCAGAATATTTACTCCACTTCACGTGGTATTTGGGTTTCATCCAGCCGAAATTCCAAATGATTACTTCAAGAGGAAAGCCGTCCGTCTTCCGTTCCATTTCCTCACGGCTCGACCTTTTCTATGTAAACAGCACCCTTACATTCCATTCCAGCAGCATCCATGGCAGCCCCCACAGCCACCGGTCAGTCGAGTTCGCCGCCGCTCGAAGGCCGGGTGGCCATTGTCACGGGATCCTCCCGCGGGATAGGCCAGGCGATAGCCCTCCATCTGGCCTCCCTCGGGGCCAAGCTCGTCATCAACTACACCTCCGCATCCAGTGCCGCTAAAGCGGACGCCGTAGCCGCCGAGATCAACTCGGCTGCTCCCGGTTCCGCCACCGTGGTCCGAGCCGACGTGTCCGATCCGAGCCAGGTCCATGCCCTCTTTGACGCGGCGGAGCAGGCCTTCGGTTCGCCGGTCCACATCCTGGTCAATTCTGCAGGCGTGGCGAACCCTGAAAGGACCTCCATAGCAGACACACCGACCGAGATCTTTGATAGAATTTTCAGGTATTCTTCAGTCAAACTTCAGCCTTGGTATTGTCAGCTCGACAGGGAAACGAAGAAGTGACATTTCTTCCATCTACCGTGCCCAGCGTGAACGCGAGGGGGGCTTTCCTCTGCTGCAGAGAGGCTGCGAATCGGCTTAAGCGTGGCGGAGGGGGCCGAATCATCCTCCTCTCATCCTCGACGGTGAAGATGGCGATGGCCAATTCCGGCCCCTACGCGGCCTCTAAGGCTGCAGTGGAGACTATGGTCAAGATACTCGCCAAGGAGCTGAGGGGGACCGGAATCACAGCCAACTGCGTTGCCCCGGGCCCCACCGCCACCGACATGTTCCTCGCCATGCCCGAGGAGACTATCAAGAGGGCGATTGAGAATTGCCCACACGGTCGGCTTGGAGAAACCGATGACATCGACCGGCTGGTTGGGTTTCTAGCATCGGATGCAAGTGAATGGATCAACGGACAGGTTATCGGGGTCAATGGTGGATCTGTATGAGGAATTAGACTGCTCTTTTAAGCATGTAACGAACGATTTTCACATAATGGTGAATATCTATGAGTCTTCATAGATTAGCCAAAATAATTCCATCATCGAAAATCAATTGCTGTACCAAATTGAATCATATCATCGAGCAAGTATATTCCATTTTTCTGTTCGTAACCGAGAATGATTTTAGGCCAGATTCATCATCAGGTAGACCTCCGATGCAGTAACTCTTGATTACGACATGATTTGTTGGAACAGCAAAACAGGAAGAACCCTTTGAAGCAGCTTTGTAGTGTCTTTGGGCAAATCAAGGAGCTCTCATGGAGGATCTGATAATGCCATGGACTCCAAACAGGCCTTGTCTTGGCAGCACATTCCTTTAAGACTTGCCAGTCACCGGAAACTCTCCGGGAAGTGAATTGGATGAATTGCCTGAGCATTTGGAGTTGTTAAAGTTACCGGTTTGTAATCCTCCAGCTCGTCGTCGTTTCCTGCATCTGTGACTGTAACTCCAGATGTGATTCAAATGGGAAGTACCCGATTCTTCCGGGGAAAGATCTTGTCCTGCCTTGGAGAGAATGGAATGTTTCCGGGAACCACCCGATTCCATGTATCTTTCAAGGGATATATGCCAGGACCAGTGAGTCCGGTCTTTCACTCGAATTGACTGAGACTGCAGAGATCATTTTCATTGGCATACGAGAAGTCAAAATTCAAATTGAATTTGGTTACTCTACCTCATCAGTTCTGTATGTTAATCATAAGTAAAACTGTCGTCAAACTCTGAAAATTCTATGAAACTTCAACTTATCATAAGTGCCGGCTCGGCTTGGGCTTTGATCTGTCGTTCACCCTAAAGATCTCGTTTTACCAGTATGGCAGCTGCAGCATCTGAGACCGTGAAGGCTCCTTCAGCAACTCCCCAGCCCCTCGACAGCCGAACTGCCATAATCACCGGCTCGTCCCGTGGGATTGGTCGGGCTGTTGCAGCTCACCTGGCCTCACTCGGGGCCAAGGTCGTGGTCAACTACACCTCCAACAGCTCGCAAGCTGATCTCGTGGCCGATCAAATCAACTCCATGGCCCCTAATTTTGCCATCACTGTCCGAGCCGATGTTTCTGATCCATCCCAAGTCAGATCCCTGTTCGATGAGGCCGAGAAAGCCTTCAACTCCCCGGTGTATGTACTGGTCAATTCTGCTGGGATTGCGGACTCTGCTCATTCAACTATTGCCGAAACTCCAGTAGAAGACTTCGATAAGATCTTCAGGTAATTTACCGGAAAACCGATCTAGCATACCTGCATCGATTTTTCAGAAAGCGAAAGAACAGAACAGTGGAAGACCAATCCCAGTATTCAGAATCAGGAAGGATCAACTTCTGATATTTCTATTTCTAGTTTGAAAATTTCCAAGGCTATTGTTTTGCTGGTCTAAATTGGTTTCTACTTGCACTGGCTTGCACGATCAGCGTGAACGCGAGGGGCACATTTCTATGCTGTCAGGAAGCTGCAAACCGGCTAAAACGTGGAGGGGGCGGTCGTATAATATTTCTCTCTACTTCCTTGGTCGGGGCTCTGAAGCCGCGGAACGGAGCTTACACGGCCTCTAAGGCTGCGGTGGAGACACTGGCCAAGATTCTCGCAAAGGAACTCAAGGGTACCGGGATAACTGTGAACTCCGTGGCACCGGGCCCGGTTGCAACCGAGCTCTTCTTCGAGGGTCGGAGCGAGGAGTACGTGAAGGGGGTGATCGAGGCATGCCCCATGGGCCGGCTGGGTGAGACAGAGGATGTCGCTCGGGTTATCGGCTTCTTGGCAACTGATTCGAGCGAGTGGATCAACGGGCAAGTTATCCGAGTTAATGGTGGCTTTGTCTAGAGCCACTGAGCAGGATTCTTCACTGCACCTGCACAACATATGCTGAGTTATTTATCGAGATGCTATTCGGGTTTGCCAATAAAACTTAGTATGGGATGATGATGTGTAGTCTTGGCATCTATATACTTGCTCTATACAGACTTGTGCTGTCGGCATGTGTGCTGTTTAGTACTTGCTCAATAAAAAGTGTCCGACTTTGTGGCAAATCCGTGCTGTTTAGTACTCTGGACGATATCCACCGGCATCTTGTTTTGCTTTCCCGAGCCTGTTCCGGTTGGGCTAAAACTAGGCAAGATATGGCACAACAGGTGGCATCTGAAACCAAGCAGAGACTTCGAGCTAAAACAGCATGGCACTACGGTTCTTGCTTCGCTGACCTAACATCTGTTGATGTCTTCTGTTGCCCTGGAACACGAACTGACGGCGTATGATAGCACATTTTCCTGCATCGAGTCGAGACAAGTGCACTTGTCAACAGAGTCATTATTCAGTGTCGCCGGGGCATGTGCTTGGCAATGTGAGAGTGCGGAAGAGCCATCCCACACCGGTTATTAAAGTATGTATTTACTTCGTTATCAGTTGACTGGGGCAGGCGGAGTTGAGCATGCCCATGAGATGGAGTGGACGGGCCCATTGTCCACCGAAAGTGGACCGGGCTCAGGAAAGTCCCCGGGCCAGATTCTGCAGAGATGCAGGCCTGGAAACGGGTAAGCTTGGGCTTGGGGAGGTTCTTTCGCCTACGTGGTGAAGGGCTGAGACGAGTGCGAAGCCCATTAGGGGCCTCCTAGCCTAAGTTCATTGGCCGTGGCAACAGTCATTCACTTGAACCCACTGTGGTTCAACAGAACGGGGCTTACACTCTCATGGGCTACTTTTTTTTTTCCTTCTTACTTTACTACATGACAGTTTTAATCTTCAATCTTTCGTGCATTTACTATTTTAATCATAAACCTTTATTTTTTTTATTATTCACATCCTCAACTTTTAAAATTTGTATTACTTTGATCATACTATTACTTTTTCCATCCAAAAACTATATATTCAATTCAAAAAAGAGTATTTCATCCAAAAATATTTTTTTTAAAAATAAAGTAAATGATAGTTTTAGTCATCAACCTTTCATCCTTTTACTATTTTATTCATAAACCTTTATTTTTATCATTCATATCCTCAAACTTTTAAATTTTTATCACTTTGATCATACCGTTACTTTTTCCATCCAAAAAAAGTATATTCCATTCAAAAATATTTCATGCAAAAATTATTTTTCAACAAAAAAATAAAGAAAAAAAGGAAAAAAGCAAACGAAAGTGAAAAATATCTGTAGAGTTTTACATGTGAACACATCCCGTTCAAAATTGACACATTCCTAATTGAAAATTGATTGATTGTTATACTCATTACAAAATCATGACTTATTCTGAGAAAAATGAGTTCTAATTTTAGAAGGAATACATGTTAATAATTAACATTTTCTTAATTAAGAACTGAGCATATCTTTTAAAAAAATATTTTGTTAAAAAATAATTTTTGGACGAAATGTTTTTTCTTTCATGGAATATGTTTTTTTAAAATAAAAAAAGTAATGGTAGAATCAAAGCGGTCAAAATTTTTAAAAGGTTGAAGACGTAAAAAAAAAAAAGTTTAAGACTAAAATAGTAAAAGTGAGAAATGTTCAAGACAAAAAGTGTCCCTTTTTTTTTTCCTTATTTTAAATAAATTTGTACGCATGCCGTAGCAAGGTCGGTTTCATTCATTCCCACCTGGATTCCAGTGGGGGGCCGACTGGGAGGATACTATGCCAGTCTGATGAATGCCAGGAGTCGAGTCCTACTCGTCTAAAAAGCTTACCGAGGCGTCGAGGCTAGATCGGAAAGGATGACTAAATATTGTCAGGAGCATCACTTTCCAGATCAAACTGGTGTCTTTATACAATCCATAGTGATATAAGATGGAAAACATCTACGCACTCAATGAAGAAACAAAAGATCCCTCCAGAACCCCTCATTGACAAGGATAGCGGATCAGGCAAATCTGCAATTGGTAGACACGGTGCCAGGTCAGGAAAGTTAAAGATGCAACTGAACTGATGTAGGTTTAACTCGCATTGGCATATGTTTCCATCGAATGGTAAAAGATGTAAAACAGTTTCTCGTCCCTACCCAACCACGTAAACTCAATCTTCATGAATTGAGATGCAGCATAAGAGAATCGCAAAAAGAGAAGGCTGTGCGGGTTTCCCAGTTGTGTTGTTCTACAAACCACTAGGTCAGGGATGACTTTAACAACTAGCAGCACCTTCCGATGAATGCCTTTTAGGCCATGAGTTCATGTTCCAGATAATTATACTCGAACGTGAATTCTGTCTTGATCCTCTGGCACCTGTGAAAGGCCATCACACAGATAAGCAGGTGCAATATTCACTTGGCAAACAATTGAACACGCCCAATTATTCACAAAAGCTCATGAACTTCAGCAAAGCAACTTTTCTTCACAGTCTGCAGCAAAAATTGGAAGTCAGATTGTCTGTAGCATCCATGTTGTAGGTCGTCGTTGGCAATATGAAAGTCGAAGTAAACATAAGTCCCCTGCTCGTATTCATCAGTGGTGACTTTGGGCTCCTCATGCCGCTGAAACCACGTGTTGTATTTCTTGTGGTATCTCCAAGACTGCTTCTTCAATTCTCAACTTCTCTAATGGAACCAAGCATGTGGACTCAGATTCATATGGCTTCTCTTATAGCAGAGCAGGATCTCTATGAATTGCTTGGCTCAGAGCTTACCTCCTTAAAGGAAACAACTTTTGGTCCCTCTCTGTACCAAGCTTATGTTCGTTTTCCTCGAGGAAAAATTCTCAAGCTTAGAGAGATTTCTTATCCTTTGATTAAGCATCTCATTGGTAATGGCCTAAACACAAGGTTCTAGTTTGATAATTGGCACCCATTGGGCCCTCCCATTCCTCTTCTTTCAAATAATGGAATTCATGGATCATGTTTGCTCTTATGTGTTTTTTTCCCCTACTGTCATGATGAATCTAGATGGAAATTGAAGCCTTCCAGATTGAGGATAATGCACTGCACTGAGCAAAATGCTGCTTCCTTCTTGTCCTTTCTAGCTAAAGAACAAACACATCAGGTGGAGTGTCGACACTCGAGGTACTTATACTCCTGCTAGTGCATTGAATTCTCTTAGATGTAAAGGCAACAACATTCCACTGTTTAAACTCTTATGGCTTAAACAAGAGCTTCCCCTCACATCCCTAGACATAGCTTCACCATTTGATTTCAAATGACAGCTTTTCTGTGACAACTCATTGATTCAACTCTACAAGGAAGATTGCCATGGCGAAGGAGACTATCAAGAGGGCGATCGATGACTGCCCCCATGGGCGGCTCGGGGAAACTGACGACATCGACTGGGTGGTCAGGTTTCTGGCATCGGATGCGAGCGAATGGATCAACGGGCAGGTTATTGGGGTCAATGGGGGATCTATATGAGGAATTCAACTGCTCCGGGAAGCATGTGACTATATCAATTGCTGTACCGAATTGGATCTTAATATCCAGCAATTAGATTCCATTTTTTTCTGTTCATAAAGGAGGTTTGAGTTTCATTCTTTTTTGAAGGAGAATCGAGAGTGGATGAGAATGATCATCGGGCCAGCACCGGCCTTGCTCGATTCCGATTCAGGCTTCAGCATCAACTAGATCTCCAACGTCGTGAATCTCAATTGCGACATGATTTGCCCAAACAGCAAACGCAAGAAGAATCCTTTGAATCAGTTCTGCAAGGAGCTTTCATGGAAGATCTAATGAAGCCACGAATTCCAGACATGTCTTTTTCTTGTCAGTCAGTCCTCCGAGACCGGACGCACCAACCCGACATGTCCACAGTGAGAAACTCGCAATAGGTCTTGGACTTCTTTGCTTGTCGGGAGTGCTACCTAACCTATACGTATGATTTAAGAATCTTCGAGTCTGCATCGATTGCCATAACCGGATCGAGTTCGTGTCAAAGGCAGCAAAGAGGATAATCATAGTGAGGGACACTTACCTGTTTCACCATTTCAATGGTGGCGTTTGCTCACCTGGGGATTATTGGTGACAATTGACAACCCGCAGAGAACAAAACTTTCGAGTCAGTTGGGTAAAACTCTCAGAATACTCTCCTAATATGATTTTTTTTTTATTTTTATTTTTCAAGACTCGAACTCAAAATACTACTTGGAAAAAAGAGATATCTAATAATTCCAACCATAATAATTACATTCACATTCGCATTTAGTCTAAGCCTGATAATATGTGTAATATCGTATTTAAAAATATTGTGTCTAAACGGGTTCGTTTTAAAAGTAATGACCTATTTAATAAGCAGATTAGAAACTTCAAACACAAACGCAACTAGTTTATAACCGGGTTGACACGACACTACACGTTTAACCCGTATAACTAAAGTGTGTGGTATAATTATAATTTTAACGTAATATGTTTGAAAAGGTTAAGGAGTTTGACACATGGATACATAATTAAATGGATTTAATCGTGTCATATCAAGTTACGTGAGTTCAATCACGTTTAATCCGTTTATGTAAACATGTTACACGGGTCAACCCGAACCCGCTTAACTCCATATCGTGTCGAGTTATGGTATCGCGTAAAAAATTGTCAGGTCTAATTTAGGGTCGAATGTTGAAACCAGCTCCGAGTATTATAGGTAAATCCCCCCTCCAACTTGCTGTCCTCACTTAGTTGTCCGGATGGGCACCTTCCAATTCGCTGTCCTCACTTTAGATGACGATAGCTTACCACTCGTGTTATCTTCCTTTTAGCCACAACTTGACAGTTTTCGTCTCTTTTCTTCTCTTCTATATTCCTCTAAGCCACAACTTGATAGTTTTCGTCTCTTTTCTTACTTCCCATAATACCCTCCAACCTTATTTAACTTATAATATCGTTAGAAGGGCATTATTGTACATTCAAATTGTCAATTACGTTTCTCTCTCACGTTGTTTGCCGTAGCACGTTCTTGAGCTTTACTTCCACTCCATCACGTTCTCCTCTCTGCTTTCACTATCTTCGGGTGCCCATCGCTTGGACCACCATCCAATTGTCCATCCATTGCGTCCGTTTCGTTTCATTTTCATTCGTTCTTCGTCATCAAAGCTCAGCGAGGAGGAGCCACGGAGCTCTGCATCGCACTCCCGCTCTCCCCTTTCTTGGAGGGATAGTTGCTGCTCAGCAATAGGGTGGTCCTCTCCCTTCACCACTAGCAGATTTGTCGCAGCGTGAAGAAAGTCGCTCAAGGTGGGCCATTGTCGCGACAAGAGTGTTTTTTCCGGCATTTGATATCTATTGACAGATTCAACTTGAAATTCTTCTCTAATTTGAGTTTACAAAAGTTCTCTATTCTCACGATATTGAGCTTCATGCATTTGAAGTTTCTTTCACTTGGAATTAAGTTTACTTTATTTCAGGAGTTGCCGGCTTCTTTACATTCAAACTGCGCATGAACTGTTTGATGGTAGTCCTCAGCGAACTGCCAGCAGCTTAAACCCCATAGAACACCTTATGGGATAGTGTTGGTCCCTTTTTCTTTTTCCCGTGATGATAAGATGCTTCATTTCGTTTAAGTTGACAATGGCATTATGGAATTTGGTGAAATTGTGAACAGGCCGTTGCGAAACTACAATTGCCGATTCCTTTTGAAGACTACCATAAACTGATCTACTGTCCCGGCTTCTTAATCAACTCACGTGAGTATCCTGCTTTCTCCAATACAGTGGACTTGCTGCGTGTTTCATTTCTGAGTGCAAGAGTTCTCAGAAGTTTATATTTTTAGTAATTAGTGCAAGTTCTTTGTTGGATCATAAGCATAGGCTGGCTGCGCTTTAGTATTTAGTTGTCGGAGTTGCTTTCGCTGAGCAAACACCAATTTTGTGTTGGCTTTTACAGAAACATAGCAAGCTGGTTGATGTGAACTGGGAAGCCCGTGAAGAATGTAAGATCTGAGGTTCATGTTTTGTGTTTCTTGCCCTTGAACCAAATTAAACATATAAAATTGCAACTTTGACTAAAAAACGCACTTACATTGCAATTTTGAGTAACAATAGTTTTCCGTGTGTGTTTGTTGGTGGCTATTGATGTTATATTCTACATATCATTTCATTTTTTTCATTCTACGATTTAACTTCAATGGCTTTAATTTCTCCTGTCGGTAGTGCGCTTTGTTCCCTCTGTTAGGTTCACTGTTCAGCTATTTGTCAGTTATATCGTTTCGACAAGTAATTCTATTGGTTTGTTGTGGGTTCATTAAAACATCTAAATCATGGAAATTTGTGCAGGTGACTGAAATTGGCAAGGAGAGCAAGGTGATTATGAACTTGATGAGAAAACTGGGTTGACGTTGGTAAGTTGTACGAGTCATTCTTCTAAGCTTATATTTTGGTAGTTATAAATTTCAATTATGTGTTATGCACAAGAAATGAGACTTCGACTAACAATTCCATTCCTCTCTTTATCGAGCAACTAATATGCAACATTTTGCTATCTAGAGCTCTTCGGAATATTATCCGCAAAGAGAAGTGCCCTTATACATTAACATGCTTAACTAAGCACCTATTCTGCCTAATTTATTATATGTTGATGATGGCACGTTCTACTCTGGTGATGGTCGTTATGAAACATGTGTACTTTCTCCTATTTGTTGTTCACTTTCTCTATAATTGCTATGGTATATTTCTTCTTTCTATTATTATGTTATTCAGTCACAATTGACAAAATTATCATGTTTTTTGTGAGTTTAGACATGTTCTTTTGGAGAGAACTAGTTCCCAAAGATGTTGTACTGGATGTTCTGCACTAGATGAGATGACACCATAGTGAAATAGAAGAATTGCTCATTCACGTTGATCCGTGCAGTGTTGGCCATGGTTCATCGAACTTCTCGATTCTGTACCTTTCTTTTTGTGTATCTTAACCACTAACAAATGCATGTTCCAATTAAATGTCTAAATTACATGCCATTCAATTGTTTGTTACAATTCCATATCAATGACATTTTTTGATAAGCAAAGTTTAATTTAACCACATTGAAAAATACTTGATTCTACCAGTATATCTTTTGTTAGACCAAGATGGACAACCCAAGAGAAGCAGTTGACTTTGCAAGCATCCAAGATCTTACTAGAGAAGTAAATTCAAACTATCTCTCGAGTAAACTTTCCAACTAATTAAGTTCTTAACATGCTATTTAATTAATTCAAATATTTTTATTTTTACATTCAGTTAATGTGTAAAAATATTTTTTCTTTTCCATTTAAAACGCACTGGAGTATGCTCACCATGAAAAGTAAAAGTCGATTATTTCATTGGATTTATGCATATCACGAATTTTACTATTCACTCAAGGGCAAGAAACACAAAACATGAACCTCAGATCTTACATTCTTCACGATCTTCCCGGTTCACATCAAGCAGCTTGCTATGTTTCTGTAAAAGCCAGCACAAAGTTAGTGTTTGCTCAGCGAAAGCAACTCAGACAACTAAATACTAAAGCGCAGCCAGCATATGCTTATGATTCAACAAAGAACTTGCACTAATTACTAAAAATATGAACTTCTAAGAACTCTTGCACTCAGAAATGAAACACGCAGCAAGTCCACTGTATTGGAGAAAGCAGGATACTCATGTGAGTTGATTAAGACGCCGGGACAGTAGATCGGTTTATGGTAGTCTTCCAAAGGAATCGGCAATTGTAGTTTCGCAACGGACTGTTCACAATTTCACTAAATTCGATAATGCCATTGTCAATTTAAACGAATTGAAGCATCTTATCATCACGGGAAAAAGAAAAAGGGACCAACACTATCCCATAAGGTGTTCTATGGGGTTTGAGCTGCTGGCAATTCGCTGAGGACTACCATCAAACAGTTCATGGGCGGTCTGAATGTAAAGAAGCCGACAACTCCTGAAATAAAATAAACTTAATTCCAAGTCAAAGAAACTTCAAATGCATGAAGATCAATATGGTGAGAATAGAGAACTTTTGCAAACTCAAATTAGAGAAGAATTTCAAGTTGAATCTGTCAATAGATATCAAATGCCGGAAAAAACACTCTTGCCGCGACAATGGCCCACCTTGAGCGACTTTCTTCATGCTACGACAAATCTGCTAGTGGTGAAGGGAGAGGACCACCCTATTGCTGAACAGCGACTATCCCTCCAAGAAAGGGGAGAGCGGGAGTGGGATGCAGAGCTCTGTGGCTCCTCCTCGCTGAGCTTCGATGATGAAGAACGAATGAAAATGAAACGAAAGGGACGCAAGGGATGGACAATTGGATGGTGGTCCGAGCGATGGGCACCCGGAGATAGTGAAAGCGGAGAGGAGAACGTGATGGAGTGGAGTAAAGCTCAAGAACGTGCTACAGCAAACAACGTGAGAGATAAATGTAACTGACAATTTGAATGGACAATAATGTCCTTCTAACGACAATGTGAGTTAAATAAGGTTGGAGGGTATTATGGGAAGCAAGAAAAGAGACGAAAACTATCAAGTTGTAGCTTAAAGGAATAGAGATAAATAGCAAATGCATTTAATAAACGTGTTTAAACATATCGTGTCGTATTATACAGATTTAAATCCAGTTAAACACATTTATTTTATCATGTCTGTACAGGTTCGTGTCTAAATAGCCTTGACCCAAACCCGCCTAACTCTGTGTCATGCCGTGTCGGGTTATCATATCGTGTGAAAAATTATTAGGTTTAGAAAAAGTGATGAAAGAAAGTGTTGATAGTTAAATATTAATAAAAGTACTACCACACCCCTATTAAAACTTTTTTATTAATCTCATAGAATTTTTTTAATCAATTAGACTTTCTTCGTCACGGGGACTGGGACGTAATTTCCCGTGCATCGGACAACTAGTTTGGATTATTATAATGATAATATGCAGTCTGAGCTGGACTTGCACTTTAAAAATTAAAATAAAATGTAAAATATTTTTTTTTTGAAACATTAAGATAATGACTGAATAAGATTTAGAAAATACTGCGAATATAAAATTTATTAATCGACAAATGCAATTTTATTTTAATATTTTATTTCTTAGATAATGAAAATAATATTTGCAAGGGTACGACCAGTAGTTGCATGTGTATTAAATAGTGAGCTCGTTGTGTAAATCACCATTCATATTTTACTACTTGTAGAGTTAATTCTCAAAAACTGCGACAACTTTACATATGTCAAGATTTGAGAAAATTTTACACAACAAACTCATTATATATTACACGCTGAATATTTACTCCATTTCACGTGGTATTTGGGTTTTATCCATCCGAAATTCCAAATGATTACTTCAAGAGGAAAGCCGTCCGTCTTCCGTTCCATTCTCTCACTGCTCGATCTTTTCTATGTAACAGCACCCTTACATTCCATTCCCGCAGCATCTCATGGCAGCCCCCACAGCCACTGGTCAGTCGAGTTCGCCGCTGCTCGAAGGCCGGGTGGCCATTGTCACGGGGTCCTCCCGCGGGATAGGCCAGGCGATAGCCCTCCATCTGGCCTCCCTCGGGGCCAAGCTCGTCATCAACTACACCTCCGCATCCAGTGCCGCCAAAGCTGACGCCGTAGCTGCCGAGATCAACTCAGCTGCTCCCGGTTCCGCCATCGTGGTCCAAGCCGATGTGTCCGATCCGAGCCATGTCCAGTCCCTCTTCGACGCGGCAGAGCAGGCCTTCGGTTCGCCAGTCCATATCCTGGTCAACTCTGCGGGCGTGGGAAACCCTAAAAGGACCACCATAGCAGACACACCGACCGAGATCTTTGATATAATTTTCAGGTATTCTTCAGTCACACTAACTTTGGGTTGAAGGATTAAGAGGAAAGAGATTTGGAGTATCGTCAAATCTTGTTAATTATTTAGGAGGAGTTTGAAGGGATTACCCTTCACACCCTCCATAAGTTAAATTTTTTAATTCTTCCAATTTGAAAGGAATCAGGAGGGGTATGGAATTTTACGACGAAAACACTCTCTATCTTCTGAAATACGAAAAAGGAAATTATATGATTCTGTCTTACATCCTTTCGAGTATTTGATTAAGAACAAAAGATTTTACTCACATTACTTCTCATAAAATGCTAAAATGTGAAAGAACAAAATTAAATATTCATAAAATTTGTAACATCTTTTTGTATGTACGTTTTCTATAATAAAATGTTTGTAGAAGAACTATAATGGCTCAAATTAAAAATCAGTATCACAATTTTAAGATAAACATAAAATGAGTTTTATTTTGGTTAATATATTTAAAAAATTATCAATTTTTCTCAAGAAGTGAAAATTTTTCTAGCACCAATAAAATAATAAGTTTTAAAACTAACACCACTTTATAACACTTTTCAAAACTAATATCACTATATATATCATTTTTCATAATTCCGAAACTACCCCTCTCATTTTAAACTCCTCTCTCTCTCTCCTCTCCCTCTTCCGCGCGTCCTCCTCCTCCTCCTGCCTACAGCTGCAGCCTGCCGCCGTTCGTCACTGGCGCTCGACCCCCCTCGTCGCGCCGTCTCGCCGTCGCCTGTGGCGCCGTTGACCTTCGCTCGATGCCAGTCGCACGGGCGTGAGGTGCTTCTCATCGCCGGATGCTGGTCGCCGGCCGACCCACCGAAGATGCTTGTCGCCGGCGGCCGCCAAAGGAAAGGGCAGGGGCAAGTGGGTGGAGGGGCAAATTTGACTTTTAACACAAAATGGTGCTATTTTTTCAAACTATTACAAACAGGTGCTAGTTTTGAAAAGTTGTGGAGGAGTTGTGCTATTTTCCTGTATGAACACTTTTTCTCAATACATATCATAAAATATTTATTTATATTAAAAAAGAATAAAATAGCTAATTTAACTTTTTTATTCATCAAAATCCCTCATTTTATAATAATATTCAAACAGCAAATTTGAAGAAATAGTTTATCTGCCAAAATTCTTCCCCTCCCCTAACCTCCCCTCTGAATGACTCAATCTAAGCATAGTGTCAAACTTCAGCCTTGGAATTATCGGCTGGACAGGAAACGAAGAACTGACGTTTGTTCGATCTACTGTGGTCAGCGTGAACGTGAGGGGGGCTTTCCTCTGCTGCAGAGAGGCGGCGAATCGGCTTAAGCGGGGTGGAGGTGGCCGAATCATCCTCCTCTCATCCTCGACTGTGAAGACGGCGATAGCCAATTCCGGCCCCTACGCGGCCTCTAAGGCTGCAGTGGAGACTATGGTCAAGGTACTCGCCAAGGAACTGAGGGGGACGGGAATCACAGCCAATTGCATTGCCCCGGGACCCACCGCCACAGACATGTTCCTCGCCATGCCGGAGGAGAGTATCAAGAAGGCGATTGAGAATTGCCCACATGGTCGGCTCGGAGAAGCCGATG
This sequence comes from Lagerstroemia speciosa, assembly GCA_037672795.1. Taxonomy (NCBI): domain Eukaryota; kingdom Viridiplantae; phylum Streptophyta; class Magnoliopsida; order Myrtales; family Lythraceae; genus Lagerstroemia; species Lagerstroemia speciosa. Next base: position 5,989,321 of record CM075288.1, read on the forward strand.
ACATCGGCCGGGTTGTCGGGTTTCTGGCATCGGATGCAAGTGAATGGGTCAATGGGCAGGTTTTTGGGGTCAACGGGGGGTATGTGTGAGGACTTTGACTGCTCTGTGAAGCATGTAAAGAACGATTTTCACGGAATGGCGAATAATATCTCTACGAGTCTTCATATATTAGCCAAAATAATTCCATCATCGAAAATCAGTTGCTGTACCAAATTGAATCGTGTCATCGAGCAATGATATTCCATTTTTCTGTTCATAACCGAGAATGATTTTGGGCTGGACTCATCATCAGGTAGACCTCCGCACAGTAACTCTCGATTCCCACATGATTCGTTGGAACAGCAAAACATGAAGAACCCTTTGAAACAGCTTTGCAGTGTCTTAATCAAGGAGCTCTCATGGAAGATCGGATAATTCCATGGACTCCAAACATGTCTTGTCTTGTCAGTACACATTCCTTTAAGACTTGCCAATCACCAGAAACTCTCCGACTTAGTGGCACCGAATTGGATGAATTGCCTGAGCATTTGGATTTCTCAAGTTACCAGTTCGTAATCCTCCAGCTCGTAGTCGCTTCCTGCGTCTGAGACTGTAACAGCAGATGTGATTCATATTTGAAATACCCGATTCTTCAGGGAAAGAATTGCAATCCGAATGTATAATAAAATATTCTAAGTAAAAAATAAAATTTCAATTTCTTTATTTAGACACGAGTCGTGCTATAAATACTTTACTACAAAAATGAAGAAGAATGAAATAAAGAATACAAAAACAATCGACTAAAAGTAAAATATTACTGATCGTCGTGACCTGTGGTGGTCACAGTTTTCTTTAAGACTTATTTGTCTTCTCTGGTCGTACTAAGAAAGCTGAGCTCGAGACTGCACAAAAGTTGAAGCTGGGAGGAGGGTTGGTGACATAATGGCAGAGAGCCGGAAAATTAAATGTCTGAACCGACCATTAAAAGTCAATGTCGTGCCTTAGAAAGCCCTTAATTGGGCTGCCCAATTGGAATTCCAGCGTAGGGGATCGTTAAAGAGATTACTTATAATAAAAACACTTTATACTTGTAAACCTTTTAAAATTATCTTCCCTTATAGACATGGGACTAAAATCTCACAATTACACCATGGATTCTTGTGGGCTTACTTGGTCTCTTTATAAATTTTTCTAAACTCAATTCACGTTACACAAATTAAGCTCATGGATTGGAGCCCAAACATAATTTTCTTCAATTCTTGAGAATGATTTCTCATTCAATTTAATGTCATTTTTTCAACAAGAACTTGTCCTGCCTTGGAGAGAGCAGACTGTTTCGGGAACCACCCGATTCCATGTATTTTTCAAGGGATATTTGCCAGATGGACCAGTGAGTGTGGTCTTTCATTTGAATTGACTGAGACTGCAGAGATCATTTTCATTGGCATAAGAGAAGTCAAATTAGATTTGGTTACTGAACCTCATCAGTCCTAAATGTTAATCATAAGTAAAACCGTCGTCAAACTTTGAAAATTCTATGAAACTTCAACTTACCATAAGTACCGGCAGCGCTTGGGCTTTGATCTGCCGTTCATCCTAAAGATCTCGTTTTACCAGTATGGCAGCTGCAGCATCTGAGACCGTGAAGGCTCCTTCAGCAACTCCCCGGCCCCTCGACGGCCGAATTGCCATAATCACCGGCTCATCCCGTGGGATCGGTCGGGCTGCTGCAGCTCACCTGGCCTCACTCGGGGCCAAGGTCGTGGTCAACTACACCTCCAACAGCTTGCAAGCCAATCTCGTGGCCGATCAGATCAACTCCATGGCCCCTAATTCTGCCATCACTGTCCGAGCCGATGTTTCTGATCCATCCCAAGTCAGATCCCTGTTCGATGAGGCCGAGAAAGCCTTCAACTCCCCGGTGTATGTACTGGTCAATTCTGCTGGGATTGCGGACTCTGCTCATTCAACTATTGCCGAAACTCCAGTAGAAGACTTCGATAAGATCTTCAGGTAATTTACCGGAAAGCCGATCTAGCATACGTGCATTGATTTTTCAGAAAGCAAAAGAACAGAACAGTGGAAGGACCAATCCCAGTATTCAGAGTCAGGAAGAATCAACTTCTGATATTTCTATTTCTAGTTTGACAATTTCCGAGGCTAATGTTTTGCTGGTCTAAATTGGTTCCTGGCTTGCACGATCAGCGTGAACGCGAGGGGCGCATTTCTATGCTGTCGGGAAGCTGCAAACCGGCTAAAACGCGGAGGCGGCGGTCGTATAATATTACTCTCTACTTCCTTGGTCGGGGCTCTGAAGCCGCGGAACGGAGCTTACACGGCCTCTAAGGCTGCGGTGGAGACACTGGCCAAGATTCTCGCAAAGGAACTCAAGGGTACCGGGATAACTGTGAACTCTGTGGCACCGGGCCCGATTGCAACCGAACTCTTCTTTGAGGGTCGGAGCGAGGAGTACGTGAAGGGGGTGATCGAGGCATGCCCCATGGGCCGGCTGGGCGAAACAGAGGATGTCGCTCGCGTTATCGGCTTCTTGGCAACTGATTCGAGCGAGTGGATCAACGGGCAAGTTATCCGAGTTAATGGTGGCTTTGTCTAGAGCCACTGAGCATGATTCTTCACTGCACCTGCACAACATATGCTGAGTTATTTATCGAGATGCTATTCTGGTTTGCCAATAAAACTTAGTATGGGATGATGATGTGTAGTCTTGGCATCTATGCACTTGCTCTGTACAGACTTTTGCTGTCGGCATGTGTGCTGTTTAGCACTTGCTCAATAAAAAGAGTCCGACTTTGTGGCAAATCCGTGCTGTTTAGTTCTCTGGACGATATCTACCGGCATCTTGTTTTGCTTTCCCGAGCCTTTTCCGGTTGGGCTAAAACAAGGCAAGAAATGGCACAAAAGGTGGCATATGAAACCGAGCAGAGGCTTTGAGCTAAAACAGCACCGCGCTGCGGTTCTTGCTTTGCTGGCCTGACATCTGTTGATGTCTTCTGTTGCCCTGGAACACGAACTGACAGTGTATGATCGCACTTTCCTGCATCGAGTCGAGACAAGTGCACTTGTCAACAAAGTCATTATTCAGTGTGGGCGGGGCATCTGCTTGGCAATGCGAGAGGGCCATCCCACACCGGTTATAAAAGAATATATTTACTTATTTATAATTGCCCGGGGGACGGTGCCAGTAAATGCCCATGAATTGGAGTGGATGGGCTCGCAATCCACTTTTGGTGGACAGGGCTAAGGAAAGTCCCCGGGCCACGTTCTGCAGAGATGCAGGCCCGGAAACGGGTAAGCTTGGGCTTGGGGAGGCTCTTTCGCCTTACGTGGTGAAGGGCTCAGACGAGTGCGGAGCTCCGTAGGGGCCTCCTAGCCTAAGTTCATTAGCCGTGGCAACAGTCATTCACTCGAACCCAGTGTGGTTCAACAGAACGGGGCTAACACACTCATGGGTTACGTTTTTTTATCTCCTTACTGAATGACAGTTTTAATCTTCAATTTTTGTCCTTTTACTATTCTAGCCATAAATTTTTATTTTTTATCATTCATATTCTCAACTTTTTAAATTTTTATAACTTTGATCATACTATTACTTTTTCCATCCAAAAAAGTATATTCCATTAAAAAAATATTTCATTTAAAAATGTTTTTCAAAAAATAAAATAAATTACAATTTTAGTCCTCAACCTTTCGTCCTTTTACTATTTTATTCATAAACCTTTATTTTTACCATTTATATCAACTTTTTAAGTTTTTATCACTTTAGTACTACTGTTACTTTTTCCATGTAAAAAAGCATATTCCATTTAAAAAACATTTCATCCAAAAATTATTTTTCAACAAAAAATAAAGAAAAAAGTAAATGAAAATAAAAAATATCTGTAGAGTTTTACATGTGAGTACATCCTGTTTAAAATTGACTAATTGAAAATTGATTGATGATTAATATCATTACAAAATTACAACTCATTCTAAGAAAAATGAGTTCTAATTTTAGAAAAAATACCTTTTGGTAATCAACATTTTCTTGATTAAGAATTGAATATATTTTTTAAAAAATATTTTGTTGGAAAGTAATTTTTTGATGAAATGTTCTCTCTTTCATGAAATATGCTTTTTTTTTATGGAAAAAATAACAGTATGACCAAAACAGTAAAAATTCAAAAGATCGAGGACATGTAAATAATAAAAATTTAAGACTAAAATGATAAAAATGTGAAAAGTTGAAAACTAAAAATATCTTTTTTTTTTCCTTTTTTTAAATAAATGTGGAAGCATGCCGTAGCAGCTAACCGTACGTACACTTCAAGGTCGGTTTCATTCATTCCCACCTGGATTCCAGTGGGCGGGGGCGGCGCGGAGTGGGAGGATACTATTCCATTCTGATGAATGCCAGGAGTCGAGTCCTACTCGTGTAAAAGGGATGGACTAAATGTTACCGGGAGCATCACTTTCCAGATAACACTGGTGTCTTTGTACAATCCACAGTGATATAAGATGGAAAACATCTACACACTCAAATGAAGAAACAAAAGATCCCTCCAGAACCCCTCATTGACAAGGATAGCGGATCAGGCAAATCTGCAATAGGCAGACACGGTGCCAGGTCAGGAAAGTTAAAGATGCAACTGAACTGATGTAGGTTTAACTCACATTGGCATGTTTCCATCGAATGGTAAAAGATGTAAAACAGTTTCTCGTCCCTACCCAACTATGTAAACTCAATCTTCATGAATTGAGATGCCGCATAAGAGAATCGCAAAAAGAGAAGGCTGTGTGGGTTTCCCGGTTGTGTTGTTCTACATACCATTAGGTCAGGGATGGCATTAACAACTAGCAGCACCTTCCGATGAATGCCGTTTAGGCCATGAGTTCATCTTCCAGATAATTATACTCGAACGTGAATTCTGTCTTGATCCTCTGGCACCTGCATATCGTCACATGAAAGGCCATCACGCAGATAAGCAGGCGCAGCATTCACTTGGCAAACAATTGAACATGGCCACGTATTCACAAAAGCTCATGAACTTAAGCAAAGCAACTTTTCTTCAAAATCTGCAGCAAAAATTGGAAGTTAGACTGTCTGTACCATCCATGTTGTAGGTCGTCGTTGGCAATATGAAAGTCGAAGTAAACATAAGTCCCCTGTTCGTATTCATCAGTGGTGACTTTGGGCTCCTCATGCCGCTGAAACCACGTGTTGTATTTCTTGTGGTATCTCCAAGACTGCTTCTTCAATTCTTTGGCGGCCAAATACTGCTGATAAGTGTTCTGTTGAGAGTCATGTCAGGATAAGTTTTAACTCAGTCAACAGACAATCGTTGCAGTGTGAAAAGTGGAGAGACACGATACCTGCTGGTAGTAGAATGAGAAGAAAAGTGTATCGGCACCATAAGGCTCCATTCCTAGCCGCTCCCAGAAAGCTGGGTTGCTCACAATGGGTGCCTGTACTTGAGGATAGCTAGACGGAGTTGCAGCAGGATGCTTCTGCAAGAAACTAAACGTGTTAGTAGGGGTGAATTTACATTCTCGTGTGGATTGGTACGAAGGAATGGAACAAAGTGGACATAACAAAATTACAATTCCACATGGCAATTCCACTCCTCTACATAGTTCCATCTTTTGTTACATATTACTAAAGCCTTCTATATACCGTAATAAAAATCAGAAATATTCACTTAGCTCAAGATCCATACAGGGATATAGCTCCTTGCCCTCTCTGAGTCTTTTGGCTGAGGAAGTTTGTGATATGCAGCCTCAAGCATCTGTAGATTGTATAGCTGATCATGCATGGGCCCTACTGTCCCAATTGGTCCACTGAGATTATCGCCTACAACACTGAGGTCAGGAACACTCCTACGCCCGATGACACCGAGGCTTCCAGAAGATTGCACTGATTGAAACGGTTGTCCAGGGGATAGGTCAGTATCTCCAGGATTTTGAGTGGACTCCACAATGGAGCCAGATTCACCACCCTGTTTGCACCACAGGAAAATTTTATACCAAGAGGAGGCCATAATGTTGCTGTTGCACTTGCTTCCAGACAACCTAAATTCTACAAGCTATCTTATCTAAGCACAAATGAATCAGTTAAAACTACAATGGACTTACAGGAGCGTCCAGGGAATGAGGGGATTTCAAATCATCCTCATTCATGGATATCTTTCCAACCCCAGGCCTGGGACCTGATTCAGCTGTTGAATCATCAGGTATATTCTGCTCTTCCAGCTGCTCATCTGCCTTTTCATGGACAGCTTCTGCATTACACATAACCATTATTAGGCAACCTTGCAATGACATTTCATAAGAAGGCAATCTTATCTCAAACATAGGAATCCCAACTCTTAAAGCAGCCGCACTTTTCTTAAGCCTGACCGCAAATAATTCTCAATTTGTTTCATATGACAAACACATATTATGGATTGACAGCCATCCTAGATCCTGGAGAAATTCAAAAGAATTTGCAGAGTAATAATCATTATCTCGAGAAAATTAATTAAGCAATTTTTTACCACAAGAAATAATGCCTTCCCAGAAAATGGGAGATACAGTAGCGACATGCTACATTACTTGATCATTTACAAAGCAATATACCGGAATCCTTTGGAGCAGCTGATGTAAGTGCTTGCTGACTGAATTGCTGCTGGATAGAACTCGGTTGTTGCAAATGGCCAGCTGATCCAGTATTAAGACCTGGTGCTTGTAGTCCCAAACCAAGACCAGATGAGCTTTGAGAATTGAACTGCACATGATCAAGATGAAAATCCGTATATCTTTCTAAGCAAACTTTTTGCGGCTACAATGATTATATTATTCAAGAATAATAAATGGGAAAAAAAAAAGATAGTTATTAAAACAACAGATAGGAAGCTCTCCCATAACACATTCCTAAATGAACATTGTAAATCATAATCCCTCCAATTTGTTCTGTTTACGTGTAACAACACATCACCACCAAATGAACCCTAACAATGACGTTCTTAGAAAGATTGAGAATTCATACATTGCATCCCTCCCCCACCATATCAAAACTATATGCAGTAGGGCAGAAAAAATGCAAAATTCCTAAAATAGTGTACATTTTGTGTATAATTCCTTATTAATGAATTACAGTTATTGGAATAAAATGCAAAGTCCACCAAATCTCTGAGCTCAAGGAGAATGGAATAGTATTTAGCCAATATATATATATATATATATATATATGTATGTATATATGTGTGTGTGTGTGTGTGTGTATATATATAGAGAGAGAGAGAGAGAAGGGAGTAGTTATGCGAAAGGAGTGAAGAAAATACTTGTTGCAAGTGTGGATTCTTCTGTGCTGTAGAAAACTGCTTTCCTCCAGCCAATGACTGCATGCCTAAAAGAGTACTATGACCTTGTTGCTGCACTTGCTGAAGCCGCTGCAAATATTTTTCCCTTTGGTCTGGTGCTATTTCAGCTCTCCCACGCAACTGTCCCTTCACAAAAGGATATAATATTATATTAACTAGCTGCATCAGGAAGCATCACAAAAAAGAAACAAGGGAACTTAGAAGAGAAAAAAAATCCATAAAAAATTTTGCCAACAGAAAGTGGAATGACTGAGAGATGTACTAGAATGACAAATATAAAGTTGCATTTGATGGTGAAAAGCTGCTCCAAGATATTGGTGCAATATAATTTAGAATACTGCAATAGAAGCGTGATATTTTATGAGCTTTAAAAAGATAAAATTGCCAAATCTAACACTTAAGAGAGAGTATATGTAACATCTGGTGAAAATAAAAACATGCCAGGAATATTTTAAAAATAAAATAAAATGGGGAGTCATACCGCTTCATTATGGTTGAAGGAACTTCCAGGCCTCCATTGAATCCCAGAAACCACAGGAGGCGAGAATACTCTGCCAGCAATAGCTGCACTGTCACTACTGATACCGGAATCAACCAAACCAGTCCCATCAGCAGCTTTTACAGCCTGAGGCAAGATCATTCTATTGCTTAGCGGTGACAAAAGAGGCTGTGCTGTGCCACCGCTACCAAGTCTGTCATCAGCTCCTAAAACATTCCTCTTCGCTATATCAGAACCAGAGGGGACTGAACTAAGGACACCATTATTGGCTAATGCGCTGATTGAAGTTAGAGGAGCACCTGCTGATGACTGGCTTGAAGGAGCAAACCTGGCCAATCCCCTCGCAACAGCCACATCAGGGAGAGAAGGAGATGGCTTTCGACCAGGCAAGTTCACATTCTCTTCCTCTTTGGACAAATTAGAGAGATTTCCAGTAGATGAAGAATTAGAAGCACCAGCATTTTCCAGGATAGCATGAACTGAAGCAGGACCTGGGAGTGCTGCTGATGTAGTTGGTGCTCCGGATGTATTAACAGCAGGAGAATTAGATAAAATTGATGTAACGCGACCCCCTGTGGGAGTTGAAGCAGCAGAACCAGTTGCACTAGTCTTTGCAGGAGGTGTCCCAATAACTATATCAGAATTGGCATCCTGAGAACTAGTCTCTTCAGCCTGCTCCTGAACTGATGCACTCTGCTCATGTGTGGCAGTACTTGTGGCCTTGAGAGGATATAATCAACCAGGCCCCATCAGTAAAATTTCATAGAAAATTTTTACCATAAAATGCCAGTGAATTAGCTTTGACTATCCTTGCAGAGCTGAAATTAGTACCAACTTTATTATACAAAAAGAAGAGAGAGAGATTCTGCAACTTGCCATTGTCTGGGCTGCTGTTGCAGCCAGTGAACTCTTGAAGCTCAGAGGTGTTGCCTGCCAAAAACAACAAATAATTTTACACAGAAGCTAGAATAACAAGAAAATATTTAAGTGCCAAAAAGATAGGAGATAGAGAAATTAATGGCAAAAAAGGCACAATCTTCCATCTGTGTTTTAAGCTCCTTTAACTACACTCATGTTATATCACAATCAGACCAATATACGTTAACCAACCTCTAGACTCTAACATATAGTTTTAATTCAATGCAGGAACAAAGCTATGAAACTGGAAATTGCTAGTGCAAACTGTACAGTTTACCTTCAGAAGACTAGAAGGACCCATCGTAACCAGCTCTTCGAGAGACTCTACCTTATCTAGCGGAAGGGAACTGTAGAGGTCATCAACATCACTAAATTCCTCAAAATCCTCCTAAAAAGATAATTACATCAGTAAGAAAAATAATATTGAGACAAAAGGAATACACTCAGCATTCTGAACAATGATAACCAATACAAAACATGAAGATAGTGAATAAAAATTAGCTATTAATAATTACTAGCCATGAAAATTCAGTTTTTCATTAATAAGCATAATTCTGCTCCTGCAGCAACATTGGACTGATTTTCCAAAGCGCTTGGGACCATTTCTGGTTCTGATTCATAAGCTAAAACGAGATCTCAAGCATAAGATTATACAAGAAAGGTTTTCATGTTCGAACATAACAAACCTGATTTCGCTCCACATAATCGTCCAGGAAGTCCTTGACATCATTGACCTGCTCTGGACTCAATTCATCATTATCCAGGAGCCTAAGTATTAATTCCAACTTCATTATGTGGGCCTTGTGCCGAGCAATTGATGTCTCCAAATGTATCTGCCAAGAAATAAATATTTATCAGAAAATCATTACACAGGCCCATGCCTTTGCCCATTTTAAATGAAACACTTCAACTTAATAATCCTACCAATCTAGGGGGCCTTGTCTTCCCTTTCTTGACTGAGAGTCCCTCAATTTCAGCTTCAAATATATCAATTTCAGTTTCCAACTCACTGACCTGTCAGAAGTATGTAAATATCAGTTGAATATGTTCAAAAAGCATCCGCATGATAAACCATAACAAAACTATTAAGACACAAAGAATCAGAAGTTATAAACAGAATCAACCTTGAAAGACACTGAAAGAAGATAAGGGTTTAGTTGCATACCACATTGTTTATCCAATCCCTAGTTTCTGACTTGGCCTTCTCCTTCGGGTCCTGCCAAAGGAAAGATGAATATTGATTTCCCTACTTGTGCAAAATCTAAAATATCTAATACTAAACGAGCAAACAAGGCATTGCCAATGGTTTTCTTACAGTTTTAGGTTGTTGTCCAAGCCCCTCTTTGGAAAATGCTTTTGTCTTGGTTTCCTTCTCACATATCTTAAATCTCTCCATTTCACGCTCAATAAGCTTTCTTGCATCCACGAGAGCCTGCTCATAAGAGGCACTTACCTATATCAATGCATAATGAAGGAAAACATATCAATCATCAAAACAAATGAAAGATTATATACTTGCAGTCCAATATTAGTGTCAAAAAATCCTGCATAGGAACCAGGGAATGGATGAAGATACATCGTCATCCATCAGAGCTCAATAAGCTTTCGTCTGATAGTACAGTTTTTGCCCTCAGACGTTCCTTTAAATGTATCACGTGATTTCAGGATAAAGATGGGTCTTCCGAAACATGTAGCTTAAAAAGATCATCGAACACGACCTTATTGCAAAGAACTGAACTCCAAATGTAGCCTTTTTCCATGAAAATACACTTGTAGAAGAGAGAACCAAGAGACAGCTCGAGCATCGGATAGGAAGATATGACACGCAGGGTAGTAATATTTACCATCCGTTTTTCATATGAGACTCATTAGAAGAAGCAAGGAGAAGCACAGGTGAACTAAACCGGGGAAAGGAGAGACCTTCTTGTCCTTGATTTCACTTGACTGAATCCATGTCTTAATCTGGTCCCTGTACCTCTGCAGCTTCTTAATCTCCTTCTTCAAGTCGGCTTCGAACTTCTCCTTCTGGTTCGCATTATCGGTGTCATAAACCTGCATCAGAGCACGGAATATCAACACCTACAAAATGAGACACTGACCCATAGAACAGTTAACTATCGGGTCTGCATTTGCGACCTTGTTCCAGATGCTGTCAAAGACGTCGACGCCCTCCTGGACCTTCTTCAGCACTCTATCGATCTCCCCTTGGAGCTTCCGGCTCGCCCCCATTGTAAAGTTGATTCAACCGGGAGAAAAATGATATCGAGCTGAGATTCTTATCACTCGGTGCAGGAGTGAATCTGCAATTAGAGTTCCTTCATGCACCGTACGTCAACATAGAAGCGATGCCGATCGACTCTGAAAGCAGAGACACCGAGCTTCCGATTGGCTTTTGCACCGTGGCGTCAGAGAGAGAGAGAAACAGAGAGAGAGAGAGAGAGAGAGAGGATGAAGACGAAGAAGATGACTTGGATTTTGCTACGCGCCCATTTGGGATGGTATACGGGCTATATTTGTCAATAGGGGCTTACCCATGGGCCTCAAGTTCCGTAGCCATTGTAGGAGTGCAAACGAGCTTAGCCGAGATTGAATCTATCATGTTCAAGTTTAACGTATTCAGCAATTTGTAAACTCGAGTATGGGCTTGAACTTGGACGGGTCTAAAGTTTCAAGTTTGAACTCGGCTCTTTATAATAAATAAAGACTCGCCGAACCTAAACGGAATAAGCCGAGGAGGAGGGTATAGCGTTTGTGCCAAGCAAGTTTGTCGATTATCAAAGGTAAGGAGGAGAGGAGGAAAATAGATTACGAATTTGGGATTCGTGAGGGAATGGAAATGAAGAAAAGAAAAGAAATCCGAGTGAAGTGACACGCTTAATTAATTATTTTTTTAGTTTTTAAAAAATTAATAATAATAACATTTATTTTTATTATTATATAAAAAATCTAATTTAATTTTGTGAGTTTTTCAAGTTGAATATTGCTAGACTCGGCCCGTTTAATTAGCGAGCCAGAGCCGAGCCGATCAAGCTTAGCTCCAGCTCAATATAAGCGAGCTGAATTCGATATTTCATCGAATGGTTCGAGCTCAACTCGATTAAATATCGAATTCAGCTCGAACCATTCGCACATCATCTCATCTCACTTACACCCCTTACCATCATCATGTTGGGAGACTCTTTTTTCTTTTCCTTTTTCTAATGTAGCTGTCCATTTTTTTTCGATGAGAAACGAGGTTCAATTGAATTTGAAAATTTTAAAGAAAATTACAAGGCACATAAACGGGGCCATGAAACCCCAACAATGTCTCCAAACAGCAGAGGGTACAACCCCAAGGGGCCATCAACAACCCTATGGATTCCAACCTCCTAACGAATAGTTCGATTCGCAAGTCAGTTCGCACGTACGTTCCCTCCCTGCAAGGTGTGCCTTATAGTAACCATTCATGTACGATCTAACAAGTTAGAGATATCGAGTAAGAGCCTACAATGCCAACCCATTTCAACATCGTGTCAGCAGAGAATTATGTTTTTTCATGTCGGAAATGGAAAGAAAAAAAAAAAGAGTATATATATATATATATATATAAAGGTTCTGTCATCACTTATCTATGTAATTTTAAGCACAGTGAATGCCCTGTTTCTTTTCAATACTTACTGTACCTGAGGCAGCTTCAAGAAGGGTCAACCAAGACTGTAAATTCATGGCAGGGAAAAAAAAAACCAGTTTTCGAAGTTTGGGCAGTTTAAACGGTAAGAAAAGCTTCGATGCACTGAGCGAATGATGGTCGGTTCCGTTACAAGTTCACCCAAGCTGATTTTGATTCATATGTGATAGTACAGCATCCTCTTAATATATGCGCTTTTAAAAAAAAAAATTTCTGCAGCATATTTCAAGCTTGAACTTAGGTTCGACAAAACTTGCAGCGCAAGATCCCATACAGAAGCTTGGCGTGCATCGAAACGATAATTTCTGAGTTCCTAGACTTATGCATAACTCTGTAAAATCCATCACGGTTAATTCAGTTAGCTATGGAGAAGCTTCTGCAGGTACCCAAATTTTCCACCCGACATCGCCAGTACTTTGAACTGGTATCCGTACACCACCATCATCATCGAAGTCCTATCTGGTTTGGTCGGTTTATTCCCGATTTCCCTGCATTTAGCAGAAGACAGGTCTCTGTCATGGAGGCAGGAACATGCAAGTGGAAGAAAGAGTTTCTTCTCGTGACCACAATAATGTTCCAAGCACTTGGATACACGACACTCATTCTCAGCACCAGCTAAAGCCGTTAAGGTCGAACTGTTTGCAGCCCGAAGCAGCCTCGTTCTCTTGGCGGTCATTTAGGTCCAGCTTTGTCTCGAAGAAATGCATTCCACTGTTGTCCGCTCGGTCTGGGAAATCCTCGCCTCCTTCCCTTCCCTTTGTCCCTCCTCCCCTGAGGCCGATGCTCATGGACAGGTTGCTGGGATTGGAGAGCACTCTCCTGTCAGCTGTTTCCTTTGAGTTCGGGGAGAGAAACATGGTGTTACTGCTCGAGTCCAACGGTCTCCACTTGAGCTCGATCCGCTCCATCACCGGAGGGTCCTCCTTCTGGGATCCTTCACAGTATGTTAAGCAGCTGTCCACCGAACAGTCATTTGGTTGGTTTGTCTGTGGGCACAGGTCATGGAGTTCTTTCAGGGTCGGGAATTCAGCATTTAGGGTCTGAGTGGAGACTTTCGAAACAAGCTCGGAAAGTTGGACCTTGGCAGCCTCAAGACCAGCCACTGAGCCCAGGTTCTGTCTACCCAGAGTCTCCTGCGCTTTCTCAAGAACTGCTTGGAGGTATTTGCCCTGCGCTTCTATTCGGAGCTGTAAATGTCTTTGTACCTGTGAAAATTGTCTTTGTATATATCAGAAGACTAGCAAGTTAAGAACTTGTTTGAAGAACTTTTGTATTTGTCATATCGAAAAAGCTCGAGAGGACTGTCTACCTCTAGCTGGTCGTGGAGCCTCCTCTGCACTTCAATCTGCATCTGTAGGGCTTCACCGAAATGTAAGCTTCTGCAAGGAAGAACTTGTCACCCTTAGCACGTAAATGCAAGCTCAGAATTCATCACGATGAAGATTCGGAAGTCAAGTATAGTTTTGCTCTGGAATTTCTGAATCATTCTTACTTGTTCGGTTGAGGGCTGATGCTGAAATTGCTCATATGAGCTCCACTTTGTTCTGCCAGTTTATCTGTTCCAACAGGAGGAATTGCACCTGTCGTCCGAACATGGAAACCTGTCGTGTGAATGCTAAATTCACTTCTTACACGAAAAATACGACCAAATCCACAGTATATTAACTTACCGGTTTTGTTGGTTGCATTATTTGCTTGCCCGTGCAGGTTCTTGCTAAGCCGGTACTTCTGCCACGGAAAATAGGGTTGTTAGTATGTCAACGTACAGTATATCACTAGTCTGAGAATAACTGAGCGCAGAAACTGAAGATCAGAGCAGTGTTCCTAAATAGATTACCTGAAGATGGCTCTTCAAGTGGTAAAGAGTTAGTCCGGGGATTCCCATTAGCTTCATTACTGTTTTTGGCGTAGCCTCTGGAGCACAAGGAGACAATGAAAGCATCAGCTAATGCTGCCGGCAATTTTCCAAGACTACTCTGGGACTTTCACATCAATGTTATTCGGGAACTTACTGTCTGCTCCTCCAAGCTGATTGACCGCTTCCACGAACCTCTCATGGAGATCAGGCGTCCATTTCAGCCGGGGCTTAGCATCGGTGGAGAGGACAAGGCCAGAGTCGCCGGGTCCATTTCTGCCTTGCAGAAACAAATGCCTATCAGGGCTCTGGATTGGCATTCTCGAAGATGGGTGGATGTTCTTTACTGAGCTGTGATGGTACATCTTGTATCTGTATAACAGAAACAACCAAGTTCATATCAAAGCTCGCTCAATTCTCTTCCCATCGAAACCAAAGAACTCTTCAAAATGAGCACTTGAGGTTACCTGAAGCCCCTATATCAAGCTTAGCTAACAGATAAGCTCTTCCTTGCTGAACAGTGTCAAGTCCCTGAGTCCTGAGAAGTCAACCCAATCCAACTTCCTAGTAATGCTGTCTAGAGCTAGCTCAGTTCTCACTGAACAAAAGGGCACGCAGAGCGGGTTTTATAAGGCGAGACAGGCGGCAGCTGGCAAGGATTTCAGTGAATAAGAATCTTAAGTAAGAATGGACCCGATCCAATATTCACAGCACACAAGAAGAGAAGAGATATTGTCCTTCTAATTTAATTCCAGGACGCCCCTGAAAATCCAGCTTAGTTTCCATTCTCAGGAAGCTGATACCACTCCCCCTTTGAATTCCTTTTTCATCTTCAACTTTTTACGGAGCGCTGCCTTACGTTCGGAACCAGAATTTATCCCCCCAGATAAAAAAAGACCCTTATTTTCTTGTTTGCATTTTATGCTCAAAGCTAAAGCAGGAATCTCATTCTCCAGGATCTTTTTTTTTTTTTTTTTGGTTTTTCCGGGAGAATCCGTTGTCTCTGTTGTCCCTGAAACATCAAGGAAGATTCTTCAGACTCACCCTCATATCTCTGATCCTCAACTTGGACTTGAGGGAAAAGAGGTTCGTACCATTCATCGATGTTACAGGAAATAAATGACAGTTTAACAGCGACTTACGAAGCATGTCTTCTATTGGTTAATTCGAACAATGCAGAGGATAATTCATTTGACCGGGGCATTTATGCTTGAAAGGAGGAGAAAACACTGAGCTAGTGGAAAGAGATGCTCTTCCTTGGAGTGTTAGGAGGCGAAAGAATCAAATAAGGAATACATTCCCTCTTTGTCTCTCTCGGACGTTTGGTACTTGTTTAGCCCCCACAATTTAGAAGGTGAAGGGTCCCATTATTCTTTTATCACACTTCAATTGGCATAAAATTTTCAGCTTTAGCCTGGTTTCTCATCGACGAAGAGTTCAGGAATTAATCCTGAGACATTTCCACGGCCCCACCGGGAATGAAAGATGATTAAAAGGACTGTACTAGCTTCCATACCTGCATTTTGATCAAAGGCAGCACAAATTCCTTGCCCTTGAGACCGTCCCACTCAACTCTTGACTCGGCTTTTGCTTCAGTCTCTCCAGTACGAATCTGCAAGCACCTCAGGTGTTCTGGTTTTGTTTTCTGATTAATATTGTCTCTGCTGCATCGTAAATATCAGTACCGCACAGTAACTCCAATGGCTTGCATGGCACTGAGTTCGATAGCTTGAGAAAAAATGTATCGTTTTCAGGTTTGTGCAATAAAAGTATATCGGGGAATAATATCAGCACATTATCAAGAACAAATATGGAATAAATTCATACAGTAAGTGGCTGCGACGAGACCTGCTAATCACCATTAGAACCCACTAACAACAAGAATGAAAAATGAGGACATTGTCAAACTAGAAAAAAGTTCGAGGGCAGCGATAACTTCATGTGTATAAAGTTGTATTCCCCATCTAGTGATACATATCATCGCATTGGGTTCTGATCATAAGACTTTTGCTCGAAGAAGATGGATTGATTCCGATACATCAAAAGATATCTATGCAGTTTTGGAAGAATCCATGAAGTACCCTTTTTTTAAAGTGTCAAAGGCAGGGAAATTCCTCAATAGTTTGCTGGCATGTGGATATAAGAATAAATCTCACATACAGAGCCATGATTCTGTGCCCTGCAAGCTCAAAACCCAGAATTGCAGCTGTCCCGTAAGCACGCCATCTGCACCAGTTGATTTTCCAGTCTAGTTTCATCAGCGTTGAATGCTTACATGACTGGAGTCGGAAAATATCTATTGAACGCATATCAACAGATCAGGGAATAGGAATACATATATGTCAAGTAGCATGGAAGAAGAAGTTGTATTGTTTAACACATCGAGTTATGACAATTGAGCTTGTAAGAGTTGGTTTGTCACATGGAAGATCAACCAGCTGAAATTGTACCACGAGGAGCTCTGGTTTGTTTACTTATCAGTAGCCTGCTCAAAGCGCCAGGGAAAGCTAGGCTTGAAACTCGTCAATTTGCCGGTAGTTTTCTGGCAATTTGACCTGAAAAACTATGGACCATGTTTCCCCAGAAGACTGCCTTGAATCTCAACATCGGAAGCAGATTGTTACTCATCTGATAGTCACGCCGCTTTTTATGCACGAGACGTGTTAGTAAGTTCCATCATCTTAATGGAGTCCTGATAACTATCGGCCCCTTACACGGACTTTTTTAGAGCTTATTATCACAGTGCAGATAGGCTTGACACTTGAAAACAGTCCAGATTAATCTTTCATGCCCCTGCAAAAATGTTACTGTCAACTTTCCATGAGACATGGACATGTCTGATCTCCTGCTCTTCCTTGTACTTGCAATTCCCTTTTGGGTTTCTATAATCAATCTTAATAATAAGTACCTTTTGGAGATGAGACCGAGCTCTGAAAAGGGAAACATCAGAGAGAAGCAGGGAATCAACTTGGTCAATCATGTGCAACACACTGCATATCAAATTCCCTTTTTGGCTTTGATCCTTCCCACCACACAACATCTGCAAGTTCAGGCAAGCGATCGAGGGACACCAATCCATTTCCATTTTTGGCCAAGTTTCTGACAGAAATCACCGTGCACCACAGTTTCTTGAATCAGTGCCGGATCCCGGGTCACTGTTCCATCCAGGACAGCACGTGGCCAGCCGGACAAGAAAGTGAGAAATGACCACGGAATGCTATTCCCTTGCACAAAAAAGTCGTAGGGATTCCATTGGAATTGGAACCTGAGAATCTTAACTCAAAACTAAAGGGCATGAGTAGTATTCTCAAGTCAAGAATTTATTGTTATTCTCCTCTCTGGAAGGCCACAGAAAATGGGTTCCCAGCAGCACGAACCTTTCTGCACTCTGTGATTAATGATAGTTTAGATGCCCCTTCAACGCCCACGATTATAGTATCATGTCCTTGTAATCAGGTACGGATCAAGGGAGATTTGGTTCGCTGATTACGAACCAAGTTCGGTTTAACTCGGCTTTCCTCCTCCCTCTCGCTTATTCAGGAAACCTTTTCGTTTTCACAGTCGATATTGATATATCATGAGCCCCGACTACGTCCTTGATTGTGACTAGTGCTCTCGAGAAATTTTAGGAAACCATCACGTTCCTCTCAAGCAAGGTACATGGTGATCATTGTCTCCGTTCAGGTCCCCGCCCAGCCATATGTTCCAGATTTAATTTTAATCATATATGATGCACATTCAAGGACCCTCAAGCATAAGTGGCTAGGTCGCCACTACTATTGCTAGCGTGAATCTCACGTCTATCTTTCACTTGGTAATATATCGACATATGATCAATCTGATTCCGTTCCCACCAGATGTACATATACAAGTGTCGACGTCTTCATCCAGCAGAGATGGCAATGCAACTTGTAATTAACTAATGGCTAGGCCTATGAGAGAACAAAAGAAGACCAGCATGTGATACTGGGATGTGTGCGCTTGTGTGTACTGTGTTTATATATTCCTTAGGGATTGCCAGGTTGTTTTATTTTATGTCTGATTCGCTAGTAAAGCATCTTCAACATGCATAATCTATTGAACACACTTTTCAACTGGCTCTAGTTAACATCACAAGTTGCAACCAATACCAGAGAAAAGTAGGGGAAAAAGAAGCGACGGCTGCACTCATTGATCTCAGAACTTCCGGGTCAAACCTTGTTTCTATAATGAGATCTCAGAACTTCCGGCTTCCTTATAGCCATCTCTTTCATGGCTTCTTTTCATTCCATAAGTAGCACTTGTGATACATGCCATGGCCTGAGTTTAAATATATATTCCTCTCCCATTCCCCCCCCCCCCCCCCCCCCAACATCCTTTTTATCCTTTATAACTTTTGGCCATCTTTAACATCATTGTCATGAATCGAAATGCCCATTTCATAAAAAGAAAAATAAGGGTATTTGATGCAATGATATTACCCTTAATTTGAATTGGTAGATCATGGGCTAATTATCCTCAATTGAACTATCCATGTATTTGCATTCCTTTCTTCCTCCTACCCCTTCAAGCCCACCAATATTTCTATGAAATAGGAAAAATGGTGTCTACTTCAGGCATATATACCTCAAGAATCTCCTATAGAATAATGTTAACTCCACAAAGAAAGAAAAGAAAAAAAGGCAAGAAGGAAGTACCAAGTCCATGGCTCTAGGGCTTGTGGTCCAAACATGCCCTTTCGTCGACGGATTCAATAAAATCTGCCTCTTGAGTTCAAGCAAAAGGTGATTCATACATAACAATTTTCAGTTCAAGAAATAACCGTGCGCTGTATTTCTTTTCTTTTCTGTGACCATAACAACTTTTAATGGATGAATATGTACACACACACACATATAATCTGCAAGTTGCCCAATGGCGAAAAGAACAGAGAACGAAAAGTTGAAACTTGTGAACATTCACAGCCCTCTTAAATGCTCTTCTCCTTTCGGTTTAATCCTAGGAAGTGCTTCTCAAACTCGGTTCTAGTTATAACATAATATCAGCAACTTCGTTCATGCACAGATACTGTCGTCGGCTGTGATATGCTGCTTCTCCTGGACCCTCCTGCTAGGTTTTTCGGTGATACCTCAGTTATGACTGTCGGCCGTGATACGCTTCTCCTGGACCCTCCTGCTAGGTTTTTCGATGATACCTTGGTTATGATGTACAAGGAGCAACACATTGCATAGGAGAGGAATACTTAGCTACTGTAATGGACAACAGATGCATCTTGTTCTGCAGATGAATGCCTTGCATTTTCCTTGCTCTTTCTGGTTGAAGAAGCTTCACGAACAGGTATAATAAATTGGACGTACCCTGTCCAATGCTACCCAGAACATGTAGTACACTTGCACACAACCCAGAGATACTTCCATAACTCGTTCAAGGTCAAGGAATGAATGTACACTCGGCGACAAACAGAAATCATAGTTATCGACCATCCTGTACAGCTGCCAGGTAAATGACAAGACATAACCATGGACAACCTTTTTCAAGCACCTCATAGACATTCCATTTACAGTGCCAACAAACTAATATTCTCGTTTTCCATACAATAGAACAGTAGAATGTAAGCATGCACTAAGCAGATATTGGACCCCGGGGGCCACACTGACATTTCTGGTTCTAATGAAAACAGGGAATGGGAACGTAATACTTCTCAAGCCACGAGAATACAAGCAAGCTTGGACCCCAAAAAATAAATCCAGCAGCTCGCAGCTCCCCATGAGCTCACTAGGGGCTTAATTATCTGCTACCTCTTCTTACCTACT
This sequence comes from Lagerstroemia speciosa, assembly GCA_037672795.1. Lineage (NCBI taxonomy): Eukaryota > Viridiplantae > Streptophyta > Magnoliopsida > Myrtales > Lythraceae > Lagerstroemia > Lagerstroemia speciosa. The sequence continues at coordinate 6,009,386 of CM075288.1, forward strand.
AATACAAGCAAGCGACAAAAAAAATGGACTGTACAAGGGAAGTCAGGGTAGATGACGAGACTTCTGTATACTGTCCCACCTCATCGCCCTGAATTGACTAAAGTCCTCTTCTCCTCATACAGTTGAGCAGACTCCAGACCTGCCGAATGAAGAGAAAGAGGAGTGTCCGAGTTCAGACCTGCCAAATGGACGGGAAAAGGAGCGTCAGCATTCAGGTGAGATGGAGATGGCTCTGGGACAGCTGCCTCCTCCTCCGGAACAGGGACAAATTTTGGCTTGTAGGTAAAGGAGAGGTCCCTGTTGGCAGCTAAGGCAAGAAGCTCCTTCTCTTCTAGACCCTTGGTGGGGCCAAGGCTGCAGCGGTCGGGAGTATGCTTAGCCAGCGCATCCTTGAATTTCTTGATCTGCGGCATCATGACACAATTACGTAAGCAGCAATGCTATAATTAGTAAAATTATAAAGAAAGCAATGCATTAGAAGTTCCCGTACAAAAGTGAAGAAACTTATGGTCATTTTGAGGATCAATGAAAATTTGGTTGGAAAAATTTCAGTGTAAGCCTATCATTCACTTTTATCTGCATCTCACCTTCTCACATCCCTTCTCTATCCCCATACACTTGTCCGTCCTATGTCCTTAATTTCCTCCCTAGTCCATTATCCTTCTTTATGTCTATTGCATTCTAACATAGAAATTATAGCAGCACCATATTTCCTAATCCGGTTCTAAGACAGCTCTGTAAACACAAACAATTTCCAAAATTCACAATCTATAATTCTACATAGAGATTAAACCTAAATACAGAAGGCTTAAGTCTAATAAAGGAAATGGTCCACAGTTCGGAGCAAATCAGCCACAGTTAGATAGATGACATAAGGAAGAACAACTCATAGCTGCAGCCCAACAATGGAATCACTAACAAGTAACAATTGAACCACTATAGGCAATCACAACCAGATCAAGGAGGACAAGAACCAGTACGCAATAGCAACTAACCGTGGCAACAGTACAGCTAAAGCTGCAAACCCGCCCCTGAGCTCCTCTGTAGAACCGAAAGAAGGGCAGAACATGAACGTTGAGGCTGTAGCACATGGACTTGTGCTCCTCGTAGTTGACCTGAAGGAACCGAACATCTGGGTTCATCTCTGCAAGCTGGCATATCTTCGGGTGTAGGGCTCTACAGCCCCCACATCCGGGTGAGAAGAAATCCAGGACCACTAGTTTATCCCCAGCATTTAGTAGAGAGTCTACGAGGTCCTGTGCACCAGTCACTTCCCTCATGTTCGGTTGCAGACCCTTTTCCCACCACTTCTGAGCTTTTGCGATCCCCAGATTGCCCTGTATCATCTGATATCCCACGAGAAAGTTTAAAATCAAACAAAGCTTATATACGTTAATGAAGTTTGACATTCATGGGAAAAAGGCAAGGTACGATAAACTAAAAAGGTATTGGTTGACGATTTATTGGACGTTCTTGCAGCTACATCCTACAATAACCTCAATATAATGCTGAAGATTAATTCCCAGAAGAAATTTTCAAGAAAGAAGCATCATATCAAATATTGGCCAAAAATATGCCATAATTAGAACACGCTAGTCAATACCACAAGGGAAAAAATACCAGGCAATCACCAAACAGCCCCTTGATTACAAGAATTCTACTATGATAAAGTAGAAATCTTCAAACGAAGAAACAAACAAAACAGGTCACAAAAGAAACCAAAGAATTCTCGAACACGAGCACTCAGTTCTTCACACACCTTAGAATCGACAGATAAAACTCGGGAGCTGGCTCTCTCCGGGACAATCACCGATCGGGCTGCAACGATCCTCATGCCGTAAAAATCACTCCTTGACCAAGAGAGCGAAGACCCGATCTTCACAGGCTTCAGTCTCGGACTCTTGCATCTGCTCGGGAACACGGAAACAACATTTTGACACCTGACTACACGATTTGACGACTGAACCAAGCTCGCAGTACCGATCGCCTCCGCCATTTCAACAAGAACCCCAGAATCCTCTTTCACAAAGTAATGGGCTTTCGACCGAATCGAAGGAAAATGATCACCACCCAAGCAAAATAGAATTGATATGCTTAGAAGAATCGGAGCTTTGGGGGTAAATTAGGTCAAGAATTAGGAAATCTTTTTGAACGGAGATAAGGCTGTGGATAAGGATGATATAATACCGGACGGCACGGTTGACGGTTCGATATTTCTAGAATCTCCGCCGACAGCCGTTGGATCCGTCGTTGGAAGTTAACAGGATGAGGATCCGACGGTGACTGTAGATGCAGGTGGTGATGGTGACCGCAAGGTAGTGCAAACTCCTCCGGCCTTGCTTACTCTGCCTGTTTTGAGTGCGCCCGGCAAATGCGACCTAGCCGACGACTTTGAGTTAACTATTTCTGCGTTTTCATACGCCGGGATTATTTAACATGAAGATGGGTTTATGGTGGAAGGGAGGGGCACGTGAGCTGTGCGCTGTCACACACGTGGCGTCATCAGCACGTTTTGTTTCGGGGAAAAGGGCAGCCGAAAGCGGATGTCCTTCTGATAAAACGAAAAGGTCGCAGCTTCGCCACGTGACTGCCCTCCGTGGGGCCTACCTGCACCATTAATTCCCAGAATGCCCCTGTCGGTAACCAAAAATTAGTTTCTTTTTTTTTTTTTTCCTTTCCATTTATCCTTTCTTTCTTTACTTTCCAGCTTAGAATTGCACGCAACTGTGAACGAAATGTCATTTTTGGTTATTTTAATGTAAGTGGGTGTCAATAATGTTTTAGCAAAATTGATTTAACTATTAACATGAGTTATTTGAAATAATTTTGATTTTATGTTATCATGTAAAATTTCGTGTTTGAATATTATAAATAACGAATATTTATTTTTTTAATATCTACCGATGGTGTACCGCGACGTAGGAACCGATAAATTCACCATACGATATATTATAAAATTTGTAGCCCACCATAAATCTCCCGATAATCTTGTGGGAGTCGAATTCTGAACATAACCTACATATTATTGCTATTGGGAGAGTTTAATCTTGTAATCAACCGAATTGGCTTGAAATTGGAAATTTTTTTTTTTTTGTTTTTGAATTTCTCAGTGCATGTCGGCAGTTCGTAGAAATTAATTATCTTGGTTTTTCTAATCATGGGCTTCTTGATGGGGAACCCAGATTCAATGTGACCCGAGATATCCTCTGGCCATGTTAATGGGCTCAGGCCACGCAGGAGCCCAATGTCCGGCGGCTCAGAGCTGCTAAAGCTCCGCTCTCGGACGCCGCCAACTGACAATGGTTGTTTCTGGGTGTCAGATTCCGAGCCTCTGTTCATAATTGGGAATCTTCGAAGATTGTACACCCGCGAACGATTCCCTTTTATCACCGGTTTTACAGAGCTGCGCTGTCAAAATGCTCCTCCCTCTTCACCTCCAATCGGGTCCCAACCCGGCCACATTTTCAAGATTCTCCACGTTCTTCGGATGCAGTCATCGGTCTCAGATCCTCACCGTCCCCTTTCCCGAGACAAAGTCACCTGACAAATCTCAGACACTGCTTCTTATTCCTACGAGCTGCCGGGGCAAGAAAGTTTGCAACTTTTCTGCCACACTCGGAGACTCGCAGGAATCTGAAGCAGATAGAAAGACCACTCGGGGGAAGAATTTCAACTTCTGGGGTGCTGTCAGCTTGATCATCGGCACAGCTGTCGGCCCCGGAATGCTGGGTCTACCTGTCCTGACCATCAAATCGGGCCCACTCCCTTCAACCGTTACTATTCTCCTCTCATGGGTCTACGTTATCTCCTCAATCATCCTTGTCGCTGAGCTCACCTTCGCAGCTATGGAGGAGGATGGAGCGGAGGAGGTAAGTTTTACTTCCCTGGCGACTAAATCTTTAGGAAGTCGATTGGGTGCCTTTGTCGCGATCATCTATGCCTCGTTGAGCTTTGCCCTTTTAGTTGCCTGTGTCTCTGGAATTGGTTCGATAATCGCCCAGATGTGTCCTTCCATGAATCTAACGGTAGCCTATGCACTGTCTCCTTTAGCTGTTGGTATCATTCTTGGATTTTTCCCATTTAAAGCTATTGATTCTTTGAATCGGTTACTGTGTCTATTGATGCTTTTATCGATAAGTGCATTAGTCGGCATCGGTTTATCGGTGGCAAGAGCCAATGTGGTTAACTCATTTTCCTATGCCTCTTGGAGTGTTTCATCAATTCTACCTGCTATACCTGTGACAGTACTGACCCTGGGATTCCATGTGATTACCCCTTTTATATGTAAAATTGCTGGAGAAACTGTCTCCGAGGCACGCAAGGCAGTTTTGATCGGTGGAGCTGTGCCGTTAGTTATGGTTCTGTCATGGAACTTGATTGTTTTGGGGTTGTCCACTGGGGCCAAATCCACTGCCTCTCCCACAGATCCCATTTCATTGTTGCTTTCTGTGAATCCCACTGCTCTGTCAGCCGTTCAAGGCTTTGCCTTTTCTGCTCTGTCCACAAGCTTGATAGGCTATGCTGTGAGCTTCCCAAAGCAGCTTCTCGATACCCTTGACCTCGTCTTTGAAAAGAACAAACCAAGAGGGGGAAAGCTCAGCAAAAAAAGTCGTGGAAAAGTTGGCTTTGTGGATTATGATCTTGGAAAATCTGGCAAGGCTTCATTTAGTGGAAAGGAGTGTCTATCTACCTCAGAAGCAAATGGGAAAGTTCGCTTTGGTTCTATCAGTGAAGGTTTCGTGATGCCGATTGTGCTGGGTGCTCCGATTCTGATAGCATCCCTCTTTCGCTCAACTTTTTCGAAGGCACTCGATTTTGCTGGAATCTACGCCAACTGTTTCCTGTTTGGAATCCTTCCTCCATTGATGGCGTACATTCAGCTGTTCAGGAAGAAGTTGAGGTATATTCTATAATCTCACATAGCCATTCTACAGACAAATGTGTGTATGCACGTGTGGATTCTCGAGCTCATCTTTTACTAGATTTCATGTTAAGTAAACTAAATTGCTCGATTAATTGGATGTTGTGTTACTGAATCACAGGTCAACCATTGTCCCAGGAGGGAACGTTGCACTGTTCTTGCTCTTCAGCATAGCTGTGGCCTTGGCTATTTGGCACTAGCAGATGTGTTAGAAAAAGATTTTAAAGGATATCAGACAAGGCAGCATTCATTAGATCATGTTACTGATCATCCCTGGGGGCATCTTGAGTCTCGACGATCCTTTCAGCAACTTCACAAGATCACAGGAGGGGCAATCTCATGGTTGTGAAGGTGAAACCGCTGATGCCCTCGAAGTGGACCTTGTCACTGACCAAAGCGTTTTGAAACTCAGAGCATCAGGCAAGCCCACTCTGCCTCCTCTCTGTTTCTTCCGAGGATTTCAGCTTCAGGCATGAAAGCGCATGAAAGTTGTAAATGTGACAGTCCCTTAGATCGCAATTTTTATGCTTGATTCATTTCAAGTCTTCTGTTTCAAGCCTCGAATTCATCTCTTACAAGATTTGCTCCCACCAGACAGCCATAAAACGGATTAAACTGCCTTGAACTAGGTATCAAGATTGGAAACATTGATTACTCCATCTTGTTTTCAACTCTTCCAGCATTATGATAGGGAACTGGACCCTCTGCGATCACTGATTCTTTTGGAAACAATGGATATGGGTTGTGCTAAACTCTTCGGGTATTCTGATTGGAACTTAGAGATTCTTTTGGAACCAAAACAAGACTTGAAACAGTAAACTTCAAAGAGATTCCTAGTCTCATTCCAAAGGATGTGGGTTCTGCTCAACTGTTCATAGAAATTATAGGAGCCATAGAATGATCCTTTCAGCATCATAATATACAAATCAAAGTGGGAGGTACAACCTTCTAACGCAGACATGCAATAACAGAGGCAAAACAGCTCGGTACGGTATAACAGGTCCCTAACTGTGCATATTGCAGAACTATCCTGCTAAAAAACACACTTCATTTTGCGTGCCAGACACGTGCTTGACACGAAGCCCATCTTTCTTGACATTCTTCAGTAGTCAAGAGAGTTAATGGAAGCAATCCCACTGCTCGAGTTCGTCAAATCCCGCCGGCCTGCAAAGTGGTCGCAAGCCTTGTGGATTTTTTAGTGCCTCCAGCTGGGGGCTGAGGAAGGAGGGAAGATGCCTTCCTTTCCCATTTGTTGCACTTCTGTTGGAGACAGAATCTTGATATACCACACATTGTTAACAAACTCCCTGCCATTATAAAGCAAGAAAAGACGGTAAATTTTTCCGGACCAATTTTCAAGAAATGCCCCGTGCATTGAAACATATGGACTATGTACATCTATTATATTTAAATGCAACTCATCATATTACTTTCTCAAATCTCTATTCCGAGTTTATAGAATTGGAAGAAAGGGGAAGGCTTTCAAGTTTCAAGGTAAATATAAATAAATAAATAATCAGCTCACGCAACTTCAACACAGGTGATTGTGAGACAAGAAAGATGAGAACTTACTGCCAGGGGTCGTCGCCAAGGAGAAGGACATCATTCTCCTGGTCGACAAATACAAGCTGCCAGCCTGATCTATGAGGTTCCTCCAGTAGGCCTTCAAGCCCAAACATGCGAGCGAGCTCTCTCCTCAGCTCATCATAGCTGCTGAACCCGCAGATATCCAAAGACCTTCCCAAGGAACCTGACTTGTGAACCTGTCAGGCATCATTATTCGAATTAAATGGATAACATTCAATTCAAAATATTGGAGCACACAGTAATAATAATTGTGCTAGAAAAAATGGGACAAAATTGTCCAGACCTTCACAAAGGTTTGTGGTGGAGGGCCTGATTGTTCCACATTGTCAGAATGCAAGAAACCTGCCTCATCCATGCAACTTAATGTTATTATGTCTGAATTGATCGGAGGTTTTGCTCCCACAGCACTGTTAAAATCTGAAGCAACCAATGGCGCGGATGAGTCCCTCTCGTTGCTTATGTTCCTTACATTTTGCAGTATAAGGAATGAAGGATCTATGTTAACCCCAAAGAGATCGCTACTCTGTGTATCATTAGCACCCTGGAATGCAGAATATTCCCTTCCAGGGAATGGAGGCAACACATTTGCAAGTTTGGAGGCATTCAAGTTCGAAACTCCCAAATGGTCCAACTTAGGAAGCGTGCAATGAATAGCTTCAGAAGTAAGTGAAGGGTCAAATGAAATGTGCTTCTGCAACAATGGAGTGGAAGAGATTGAATGATTGGTTCCAGTCAAGTTTGAGATTGATGAGGTTCCTCCCTGGGATAGTGAGCATACGATTTTCTGCATATCAGAAACATCAGAAGGTCCAACTGGGTTCCCCATTCCATTGGAAAAGTTATGCTGCGGAGAAGCCAATTGAGCTGGGGTGGTTGACGTGTATTGAGGGACAGAGATGATACTTGGGACTTGCTGCATGGAAATTCGGTTTGCTTGTCGAGACTCTTGCTGCTGCTGATAATGATGATCGCGAGATGAATTCTGCTGCAGTTGCTGCTGGAGAAGATCAGGCTGTGGTGGGACCTCATTTCCTTGGAAGCTCTGGAATGTACTCTGAGATTGGAAAGGCTGTGACAACCGCCCCTGATTGAAAGAAGCAGCAGGAAGTGGGCCTGTGGAAGCACCCTGAGGTTGCTGGAACTGGAGGAGGGATTGAGAGGCAATTTTCATGGGATCCACTCCCCTCATCTCATTAAGCGCAGCAGTGGCCACCACTTTGTATAAATCAGGATGTAGACCTGCCATGGAATGATCGAGCCTCGGCTGCATCCATGGTGTCCCACCAAAGTTTATGGATTGGATTCCCTGATCTCCCATTCCCCCTTGGATCCACATCAGCGGCGAAGTAAAGTTCAGATCTCCATCCTTCAAAGCTAATATTATAGAAGAACAAAATCAGATTCAAATGAAAAGGATTTTTGTCGCGATCATGAGATTCATGAAAAAAAGCATTGCACCAAGCTTTGTCTCAGTTGTATACCAGGAAAAGTGGGAAGACCAGCAGGCCAAGGGCGCTTCAGTCTGAGCGGGAAGGGAGATGGATACAATGGGAACGTTGTCAAAGGTTCAATTTCCCACAAGGAAACCCGTGGCTGCTTCTCTCCAGCAGTTGACTCATCCCATCCAACCTAATTCAAAGGCATTGTGTTGCCATATATACAGTGAAATCTGTAAAATCGGAAAATTTCCAAATACATACTAATACGAGGTAGGCGGAACTAGCTTTAAAAAATCAGGCAGTGCGACAAACCTTCACGGAACGCCAGTGCGATTTGGGCCAGCGAACAGGGTCTAAGTCACCAATGTCTGTTATTGTTCCCATGTATCTGGACAAAAGCTACAAGTGGTAAAGAAAACAAAGTATCTACGTTTTTACACTGAATAAAGTTGGCAGCAACGGGAAAAAATGGAGAAAAATTAGGAACTTGAGAGTAATAGAAGTATGATCAAATGAGTTTAGAATCATTTCCACTAATGCATTCAAACTGAGTTATTTCCTCCCAAATTCTTTTGAGCCCTCAATTTTTAATGTTCTCCAATGGTGAGGCTGCCATCAGCTAGTTTCTACTAACTATAAAGTAGCCTCCTGATACAACAAACACCCCGAGCAAAAGCATCCACAAAAAGCATCATACACCAATCTAAATTGATTACTCATGAAAACGTCTCAATAGTGGCAAATTTATCGGCTCAATCAAGTCTAAACTGAGAAACTGGAAACACGAGTATTATTGAGGAAATAAAGAACCAAAAAGAAAAAAAAGCACCTGTGGACACTTGACTCCTCTGTCTCAAAGAGCATTCTAAACCGCATTCCCACAGAGATTTGTGTATGATGCACAGACTTGACATACTTCCCTAGAGGAATCACAAATTCTGATGGGCTGGCCCTGCATAGGAGAATCTTCTATGAATAAATAATGTCCGTTCATGATACTTCCAATCAAATAATCTATTAGCTCGTCCTGAACCTCGGGTTGTGGAAGATTGTAAAGCGACTGTTGGTGGCAGCTGCATGAGCCGCAGCTGCAAAAAGACCAATATGCATACTGTCACTTGATAAAACCAATGAGGGCATGGCAGTCTGAGGACAAATTGCTCTCCGGATTCCCAAAAATAATTGATTCTTCTCATTCCTGATGCAGGGTATTAAGAAAAAGGATGTTCAGATCATTTGACCACATTTGATGCAGCTAAATGATATTCCAATGTTTAAGGGTGATTCCATTCTCGATAGTTTCCATTCCTCCAAAGCAAGATAGCGAACTTTTTATGAGAACAACCTGTAGAAGAATGAGCAGTTCTTACCAGATAAAAAGGACAGAATCACCGGCAACTAGTCTCTTTGCACTGACAAACACGCTCCAACCGGTTGTGAGAAGATGCCTTTTGGGCTGACCTGCATATTCAAATAACAATAACCATCAAAGAGAAATCTGTCATTCATTTTAGGGAAACAAAGGAACTTGGTAGGTTTATTGCAAATCAAAAATATATTTACAAAAATTTTCAAAGTTAATATATACTAATATTTGCAATTTTTTAGTTCTTCGGCATCAGGAAACATTCCTCTCATTTTTGCATCTCAATTCAAAGATGTCATTTATCCCCGTAGCGGGGAACAGCTTTGAATCAAATGCATAATGATCAATGTAGACGAAGTGCAAATGAGGAGACTGCACAACTATCAACAAACAGTTGAAATTCCTTCGAGGAGTCAATAAAGTAAGATAAATAAAATATATTGGGTGCCCAGCAAGCCTTTTTTGGGACTGATGGCAATATCACTAATATCAAAAGGAAAAATCACTGGGCCAATCATTCTGGAAGGCAAAGTTATTGTACCTCGAAAGATATGTCTGAATTTCCATTCATTATCATGAAGATCCCTTGCAATTAATTCTTGAGCAGGAGGCTGCTGCGTGTAATCCTGAATCACAGGAAACAAATAGATTAGCATAACATAAATTTATTGAACAATTTGAGAACAAGAAGCTATAAATTAACTATTAAAGATGGATTTAAGACATACAAGAGGAGGAAAGACTTTTTCAGCTGCCCGGCGAGGAATGGAGAATCCTCCATGAGTACTGGTATCACTTGCAGTCAAAGTTTTAAAGAAGTAGTTGGTCGGCTGTTTATTTGCTGCGCCTAATTCTGAAGGGAGTAGATAGACTTCCTTTTGCTCTTGCTAAAGAAAAAACGGAAAATAAAATTCTTCCATGAGAAATGTTGAGAAAGTTCAAAGACACCAGAAATGATTGTGTATAGGATACCGGACTCAATGGCTGCAGTGTCATCTGGGCATAAACTTCATCTGTCTCGACATCCGCCTGTTTTTATTCAAAATAAATTATGTACAAGTTTAATTGTGAATATTAAAACAAGAATGAAATCTAAAGCAAAACTTCAAAATCTTGTGTATACATGCATCGTAACATCATGAAGCTGACAGATGAGCTGTGGGGGCAAGTTGGCATAATTGGGGATCTGAGAGTCCACTTCTTTGTTGGTTGAAGCAGCCGCCTGGCCAAAAAAATGTGATTGCAATGCCACATCAGCGACCTGTTGAACATTAAAGATTCTGAAAAATTGCAAATGAGAGCATCTCAATCTAATCACATCTTTAAGTAATTTCTTCTATCTGCAACAACTTCAAATTCTTTGGCCACAAAAGTAAAAGTACTAAAAGGTATCTGGTTTCAACTACGGCCAATCGTGCTGCACGTTTCACCAATATGCTAGTGCAATATAATTATCTCTAAAGGTTAAAGTGTTTTCCAGTTAAACAAATAATGAAAGTTTGAAAAATCTATGAAGAGAAACGAAAAGAAGCACTTGAGAAAAAGATGACAAAAAAATTATGTATGCCAGATAAATGAAGCAACGTGAGCACTTGATTTAAGGGGGTGCAAACAATCCGCTTGTAAGAATTAATTATTCTGTCAGGAGGTTATCATAAAATGAACAATTGATCAATAGGGATAAAGGATAAAAAGTTCTATCAACCTGCTCACTGTGCCCTTGCGGAAAGTAGACTACTCGTGTTCCAACAGAAGGCAGTGAAACAAGAGGGCCCGCACATGCATGCCACAGCTCTGAGTTCAAGCATTTCTTCTCCCCTGAGATACCAATCAACAAATGGCAACAAAATAAAACTTTCACTAAGTTAATAATCATTCCCATGTAAGAAAAAGCACCTAAGTACATCAACAAGTTCAGATGGACCATTCAGCACCAGAATTACATATATCTTCTGGCATGTAAGTGGTCAAGAGCACATAACATATCAATCAAGGGTGCATCATTTCACAATCCAAAAAATTAAAAATATTTAGACTCTAAAGTTCAAATAAATTGAACAATCTAACAGAATATTTTGAGGGAGATAGTACCCAATTTATTCGCCTCTTAGATATTTTCTGTAAATGAAGGCCCTAGCACCTTCTAGCAAGTTTCCACGAAGTACAAATATCCGTTCAGTTGGACCACATAAATTCTAAAGAATAACCACTCTCAAGAGCACAGTTAAGAATACAATACTAACAGTTCAATAGAAGAGAGCCAATTAACTTAACTTGCAGACAAGGCACATACTTATGAACCAACAGCAAATCATTTATCTTGGAAAGATCACTGAAGAACGAGGAGCTTTACCTTCTTGAGGCTGATGGTTCAACCCAGGCGAAGAGACTCTCATTCTTCCAGATTTGAAGTTTTTGCTTGTTTCACAGCTAAAAGAATATCAAACTTTTTACTACAACTACCCCAGAGAGACCAGTAACAGTAACACTCCCCCGTCCTATCTGAACAAATTCAACAACGAATTAACCCCATAATTCATGATATGCTATCAGACCCACCCATTCCCCAGAACCTCCAGGATTTCCGCAAACAACCTCAAAGATAATCATCCAAAGCCGCTGCAGATGCGGCAAAGGAGCCCTCTGAGCCTCATAAAACCTCAGATCTTATCAATCGCAGCCCTAAATCCCACAAAAAGAACCATGAAGTTCAACCGAAGAACCACAGCAGGCAGAACCCAAGAACATCAAGAACCCAGCAGGACTAAACCCCCAACTAAAAAACCGACAAGCAACGAGATCTCAAGATGAGCTCAAAGGAGCTGAACCCGGAGCAGGGTCAGCTCACACCGACAGAAGCCTCTGAGAGACTGAGAACATCTGATGAAAGCCTTCCTTTTGAAGGGATTCTTGAGCTGGGAAGAGCTGAAACAAGAGGTTTCGCCGAGTCCCTCTCCTTCTCTGCGCCACTGAGAGCCCTCTACCGGCGCTCCGGATCATTTAATTTACGTTCCAAAAAATAAGAATTGGGATATCATTTTTATGAAAATGTAATAACCGTATATTAAAAAATTTGTAAAATGGAATTTATTTAAATTTATTCAACTTGAATTATAATTTTTAATATCAGATAAGTCTAATTTTATCCAGATATAACTTGTTTAATTATTACCTAATCATATAAATCTAAATTAATTAAAATTTATTGGAATTTCAGAAATTGAACACGATGCTCGAAATTTATCAGTGGAGCATGGGCCTTTAGCCCAATGAGCCCTGTTACCCATTAAATATTTGCGATTGGGTATGCCAAAGAGAGTATCCGTGTTCATCGATTAGCTTGTATTAGTAATGGATCACCTTTGGTATTTAAATTACAGAAGTACAACCGACATGAGTTTGTTCAAATGATAAGATACTTATTTTTTTTGAAGTTAAGGTCTCGAACTCGAGTTTTTATGAATGAACTTTAACCCCTTAATAGGAGAGAGTATTGTCTATAACGAGTACACCAAGTGTCAGTGCTGAAGTGATTTTACGGGTCAATAAAATTCATTTATTTTAATGATATTTTTAATAAAACCTTGAAGGAAAAAAATAAACCATAAATGAAAAAATGATACAAAAAATGGCTCGATTCTATTGGCTCGTGACACTACGTCAGTATTGCCACGTAGTGTACTGGTTACATACAAGACTTTCTCCCTTAATAGATAAAAACCGACTCAAACTGAATTAATTAATAGTTTAAATGACTTTCTAGATATAAGTATTGCACACAAAAAATTATAGAAGTACATGTTGAGGAATTGGTTATATGTTAACTTGTTATTCTACTTTGAAAATCGTGATAGTTTATCTGTCATGTGTACGAGATCGTGAAGATTAGCCGGGTCGAAGTCTAAAATCAGACCATCATAGAAGAAGAGGGAGATACCAGAAGACTCCCCTCTCACCTCTAACCATTGCAATCACATTTGATGATCTTGAAGGAACACGCGGGGGCCTACAGAACATGCACCACATTGCGTTGAAGCATTTCTTCTTACCCATTTCCCCCTATTTTCGTGTTCCTTTTCATCACCCATTTCTTCTCTCTCTCCCCATCTCTGGAGCACAGTTCCCGTTTCAATCCTAGAATATAAAAGTGCCCACAATAATTAAATGATACGGAGCACAAGTAGAAAGAATCAAAGAACCAGCTGAGAGCTCTTAGAGGCGCAGATAGAGAGAGAGAGAGGAGAGAGACTTCCGCAAAACCTCTTCCTTCAGCTCTTCCTAGCTCAAGAATCCCTTCAAAAAGAAAGCTTTCATCGGATGACGTTCTCGGGCTCTCTGAGGCTTCCGTCTCCCTCCCTCTCTGAGCTTACCCTGCTCCTAGTTTAGCTTCTGTGAGCTCATTTTGAGATCTCGGTGCTTGTCGGTTTTTAGCTGGAGGTTTAGTCCTGCTGGGTTCTTGATGTTCTTGGGGTTGTTCGGTTGAATTTCATGGTTCTTTTGTGGGACTGAGGGCCGCGATTGATAAGATCTGAGGCTTTATGAAGCTCAGGGGGCTCCTTTGCCGCATCTGTAGCGGTTTTGGTTGATTATTTTTGAGGTTGTCCGAGGAAGTCCTGGAGCTTTTGTGGGGTGGGTAGGTGGGGTCTGATAGCATTTCATGAGTTATGGGGTTAAGTCTGTTGAACTTGTTCAGTTAGGGCAGGGGAGTGTTACTGTGTCTCTTCTTTCTGGAGTAGTTGTAGTTAAAAGGGTGATATTCTATTAGCTGTGAAAGAAGCAAAAGGTTCAAATCTGGAAGAATGAGACTCTCTTCACCTGGGTTGAGCCATCAGCCTCAAGAAGGTAAAGCTCTTCGTTTTTCAGTGATCTTTCCAAGACCACTGATTTGCTGCTGGTTCATAAGTATGTGCCCTGTCTGCAAGGAAAGTTGATTGGCACTCTCCTATTGAACTGTTAGTAGAGTGTTATTAAGTATGCTCTTGAGGGGGGTTATTCTTTATAATTTATGTCGTCCAACTCAAGGAATATTTTTACTTCATGGAAACTTGCTAGAAGAACTAGGGCTTTGAGTTAGAGAAATAAACTAAGGGGGCAAATAAATTGGGTAGTATTTCCCTCAGCATCCTCCATTAGATTGTTAGATGTATTTGGACTTTAGAGTCTGATTATTTTTATAGTTATCTGGGTTTTGAAATGGTGCACCTTTGATTGATATGCTATACACTCTTGACCGCTTATATGGCTAAAGTTATGTAGTTCTGGTGCTGAACAGTCCATCTGAACCTGTTGATACAGTAACTGTATTTTGGTGCTTTTATCTACATGGGAACGATGATTGTCTTAGTGAAAGTTTTATTTTTTCGGCTATTTGTTGATTGTTAATTCAGGGGAGAAGAAATGTTTGAACTCGGAGCTATGGCATGCATGTGCTGGCCCTCTCGTTTCACTGCCTTCCCTTGGGACACGAGTAGTCTACTTTCCACAAGGGCACAGTGAGCAGGTTGATATAACTTTTTATCCTTTGACCATGTTAATCAATTGATAATTTTCTGATAATGTCCTGACACAATAATTTGCTGATTACAATCAAATAGTTTGCATCCTCAAATCAAGAACTCGTACCGCTTCATTTATCTGCAAGTCATATTTTTGTGGCCATACTTATCATAAATGCTTCTCGATGTTTCTGTTTGTAGATTTTTCGAAATTTCATCTTGCTATTTTGTACTTTTTACTAGAAAAACACTTAAGTTTTACAGACAATTGTAATTACACTTCCTTATTTAAGAAACGTGCAGCTTGTTGGGCCATACGTGAACCTAGGCACCTTTCAATACTTGTATTTCTGCAGCCAAGCAATTTGAAGTTGCTGCAGATGGGGAAAATACTTAAAGACACAATTAGGCAGAGATATATTCTCATTCACATTTTTTATCACCGATCATTTTTTCTTTTGCCAGGTGGCTGCTTCGACCAACAAGGAAGTGGACTCTCACATCCCCAATTATCCCAACTTGCCCCCCCAGCTCATCTGTCAGCTTCATAATGTTACGATGCATGTATATCACAGGATTCACAGTCTTGCTTCAGATTTCATTCTTGTTGTAATCTTCATGATGAAACTCGCGCATAATTTCTTGTGAATAAAAACAGGCAGATGTGGAGACAGATGAAGTTTATGCCCAGATGACATTGCAGCCGCTGAGTCCGGTACTCTATACTCAATAATTTCTGCCGCCTTTGAATTTGGTCATATCAAAATCTCGATTTTTCTCATGGAAGAATTTTATTTTTTCCTTTTTTCTTTAGCAAGAGCAAAAGGAAGTATATCTACTCACTTCAGAATTAGGTACAGCAAATAAACAGCCGACCAACTACTTCTGTAAAACCTTGACTGCAAGTGATACCAGTACGCATGGAGGATTCTCTGTTCCTCGCCGGGCAGCTGAAAAAGTCTTTCCTCCTCTTGTATGTCCTAAATATGTCTTTAATAATTAATATATAGCTTCTAGTTCTCAAATTGTTCAATAAATTTATGTTTTGTTGATCTATTTGCTTCCTGTGTTTCAGGATTACTCACTGCAGCCTCCTGCTCAAGAATTAATTGCAACGGATCTTCATGGTAATGAATGGAAGTTCAGACATGTCTTTCGAGGTACAATGACTCTGCTTTCCAGAATGATTGGGCCCCGTGATTATCTCCTTTTGATAGTAGTGATATGCCATCAGTCCTAAAAAATGCTTGCTGGGCACCTGATATATTTATGCATCTTACCTTAATCATTTATGGAGGGAATTTCAACTATTTGTTGATAGTTGTGTGTCTCCTAACTTGCACTTCATCTTCATTATGCATTTGTCTAAATTAAATTGAGACTGTGGATAAATATATTTTTGACTGGGAATAAACCAAGCGAGTTCCCATTTTTCCCTTAAAATGAAGGACAGATTTCCTACTGATGATTTCTTTTCCTGAATCTGCAGGTCAGCCCAAAAGGCATCTTCTCACAACCGGTTGGAGCGTGTTCGTTAGTGCAAAGAGACTAATTGCCGGTGATTCGGTCCTTTTTATCTGGTAGAACCAGTTATTCTTCTACAGATTGTTCTCCTAAAAAATACCCATGTTGCGTTAGAGGAATGGAAACTCTCAAGAATGGGATCGCTCTAAAACATTGGAATTTCATTGTTTCCCCAAATGTGATCAAATGATTGAACCTTCCTTATTCGTAATACCTTTTACCAGGAATGAGAAGAATCAGTTGCTCTTGGGAATCCGGAGAGCAAGTCGTCCGCAAACTGTCATGCCGTCATCGGTTTTATCAAGTGACAGTATGCATATTGGTCTTCTTGCAGCTGCAGCTCATGCAGCTGCCACCAACAGTCGCTTTACCATCTTCTACAACCCGAGGTTCAGGACTAGATAATAGATTATTTGATCGGTAGTATCATGAATGGAAGTTTTTTATTCATAGAAGATTCCCCTATGCAGGGCTAGCCCATCAGAATTCGTGATTCCCCTGGGGAAGTATGTCAAGGCTGTGTATCATACACGGATCTCTGTGGGTATGCGGTTTAGAATGCTCTTTGAGACAGAGGAGTCAAGTGTCCGCAGGTATTTATTTCTTTTGTTCCTTATTTCCTCGGTAAAGTATGTTCTAACAGTTTGTAAATTTAAACTTGATTTAGTCTATAAATTTGCTATTATCGAGATTTTTTCATGTGCAATCAGTTTCGTTGGTGTATGATACTCTTGAATGAGGCTTTTGCTCAGTGTTTGCTATATTGGGAGGTGATTCTGATAGTTATTACAAACTAGCTTAGGCAGCCTCACCATAGGAGAATGTAAAAAATTGAGGGGGTAAAACTCAAAAGAATTTGGGAGGAAATGGCTCAGTTTGAAATGCATTTATGGGAATGATTCTAAACTCATTTGAACATACTTCTATTATTGCTTTCAAGTTCCTAATTTTTCTCCCTTTTTTGGGCATTGTTGCTAACTGTGTTCAGTGTAAAAATATGGTTACTTGTACAAATTAGGTACTTCTGTTTCTTTACCACCTGAGCTTTTGTCCAGATACATGGGAACAATAACAGGTATTGGCGACTTAGACCCTGTTCGCTGGCCCAACTCGCACTGGCGTTCCGTTAAGGTTCATTTCACAAGTCTGATTGTTTAAAGCTAGTTCTGGCTGCCTCTTATCAGTATGTATTTGGAAATTCTCCAATTTTATGGAATTCGCCATTTATATTGGCTACACCATTCCCTTGATTCAGGTTGGGTGGGATGAATCCACTGCTGGAGAGAAGCAGCCACGAGTTTCCTTGTGGGAAATTGAACCTTTGACAACATTCCCAATGTACCCATCCCCTTTTCCACTTAGACTGAAACGTCCTTGGCCTGCTGGTTTGCCCACATTTCCTGGTATGCAACTGAGACAAAGCTTGCGGAACACTTTAATTTCATGAATCTCATGATCTAGATAAAAATTCTTCATTTGATTCTGATTCCATTCTTTCTCTCTAATTTTAGCTCTGAAAGATGGAGATATGAACTTTACTTCTACGCTGTTGCGGCTACAAGGGGGGATGGGCGATCAGGGAATCCATTCCATAAACTTTGGTGGGACGCCATGGATGCAGCCGAGGCTTGATCCTTCCATGGCAGGTCTACATCCTGATTTATACCAAGTGATGGCCACTGCTGCGCTTAATGAGATGAGGGGTGTGGATCCCATGAAAATTGCCTCTCAATCCCTTCTCCAGTTCCAGCAACCTCAGTGTTTTTCCACAGGCCCACCTCCTGCTTCTTCTTTCACTCAGGGCCAGGTGTCACAGCCTTCCCAATGTCAGAGTGCATATCTCCAGAGCTTCCAAGGGACTCAGGACCCACCACAGCATCATGTTCTCCAGCAGCAGCCGCAGCTGAATTCATCTCGTGATCATCATTATCAGCAGCAGCAAGAGTCTCGACAAGCTAATCAAATTGCCATGCAGCAGCGAGTCTCAAGTGTCATCTCTCTCCCACAATACACATCGACCGCTGCAGTTCACTTGACTGCTCAGCGGCAGGACTTTCCCAATGGAATTGGGAACCCATTGGGAGCTTCTAATGTTCCTGATATGCAGAAAATCCTAGGGTCACTATCCCAGGAAGGAACCTCATCAATCTCAAACCTGACTGGAACCAATCATTCAATCTCCTCAACTCCATTGTTGCAGAAACACATTTCAGTTGAGCCTCCACGTCCTTCTGAAGCTATTCATTGCACGCTTCCTAAGTTGGAACATTTGGGAGTTTCGAACTCGAATGCCTCTGAACTTGCAAGTTTGTTGCCTCCATTCCCCGGCAGGGAATACTCTGCATTCCATGGTGCTAATGATCCACACAGCAGCGTACTCTTTGGGGTTAACATGGATCCTTCGTCCCTCATGCTGCAAAATGGGATGGGTCACCTAAGGAATGTAAGCAATGAGAGGGATTTGTCCATGCCACTGATTGCTTCAAATTTTAAAGGTGCTGTGGGAAGCGAATTCCCTATCAATTCGGACATGACAACATCAAGTTGTGTGGATGAGGCGGGGTTCTTGCATTCTAACAATGTGGAACAATCAAACCCTCCACCACGAACCTTTGTGAAGGTCTGGACAAATTTTCAGCCCATTTTGTCTGGCATAATCTTTTTATTACCCCACGTGCTTCAATAATTTGGATAGAATGTTACCCAGTTTCTTTGAATAATGATGTCTGGCAGGTTCAAAAGTTGGGTTCCTTGGGGAGGTCATTGGATATTTCCGAGTTCAGCAGCTATGATGAGCTAAGGAGAGAGCTCGCTCGCATGTTTGGGCTTGAAGGCCTACTGGAGGAACCTCAGAGATCAGGCTGGCAGCTTGTATTTGTCGACCAGGAGAATGATGTCCTTCTCCTCGGTGATGACCCCTGGCAGTAAGTTCTTATCTGTGTTGAAGTTGCCTGAGCTTATGTCTTTTTACCCTGAGAGCCTTTCCCTTTCTTCCAATTCTATAAAACTAGAGAGAGAAAATGAGAGTAAGATGATGAGTTACATTTTACTTTAATAGATGTTTTTATTCCACAATGTTCCATTGCATGGGACATTTCCTGGAAACTGAACCTAAAAATTTACCCTGTTTTTTATTGCTTTATAATGCCAGGGAGTTTGTTAACAATGTGTGGTGTATCAAGATTCTTTCTCCAGCAGAAGTGCAACAGTTGGGCAAGGAAGGCATCTCCACTGTTTCGTCAGCCTTGAGCCAGAGGCACTCGAAGATCCACAAAACCTGTGATGAGTATGCAAGTGGAATTGCTTCCATCGGCTCTCTTGACTACTGAGGAATTCCGAGAAAGATGGGCTCCCTATCAAGCACAAGTCTTGGACTATTTAAAAGTATGCAAAATGCGCAGAGTTTTTTTCTTTTACTAGCTGGATGATTCTGCAAGGTGCAAACAGTTAGCTACCTGTTATAACATATCAAGCTGTTTTGTCTCTGCAATGGTACGTTTATGTTAGAAGGTTGTACCTTCCGCTTTGATTTGTATATTATGATGCTGACAGGATCAAACTATGGCTTCCTATAATTACTATGAACAGTTGAGCTACAACCCATATCCTTTGGAATGAGAGTAGGAATCTCTTTTGAAGTTCACTGTTTTGGGTTTAACTTACCTGCTCTTTGTTTAACTGCGTCGCTCCCAAGTGGAGCTCTTGTTCTAACTAACTAGCAACGTCCATTTAAACTTCTATGCTTAAAGAATCGTATTGGTTGGAGGAAACTCAGCTGCGGTTCTGTTAGTAAATAATTGACTGACTCGAAAAGGAAAAGGGATGTTTTGGAAGACAGAGAGGGGAGGGATGATGCAAAGATGAGCAAAGCCACACGGAAGAAAGAAGAAGATACGTTGTTGTAGGATTGATGATGTGGTGGCTGGTAGCCCCCATGTTTTCATGCAGCAAGTCAGGTTCCAAAACTAAAGCCCTCAAAAGAATCAGCATCGGCCGCTTCGGGGTGGGTAGTCCAATACCACTTCCTCAATACCACTTCCTCCTTAAAAATGTTTCGGAATCGGGTATTTTAAATAAAAAAGAGAAAACTCATAAAGGTGAGAGAAGTCGCTATCATATACAAATCATTGAAACGAATGAAGGGGATAGAGTGCAGTGGCTGCAGTTTTAACTCTCCTGCAAAGTCTGAAAACAATGGATAAAAAGCTTTGATTTGAAAAGACAGCAAAGGATTAAGAACCAGGAAGCCATAATAAACGGAAAGGAAGGAGAAGTTGCATATTTATATACACACATACACAATTTCTGTTCCACCTAAACTTAAGGTGGATTTCAACACGACATGCTGGGGGTGTTTGATTCGAGCATCGTTAGATTATTGGGAAAAATTAGATTACACGGAAAGTTTGATATTATTGTTATATTGACAATGAAACCTCGTATTGCTTAATCTACCTATTTGCTTATCATAATCCTTGCTCATATTTCGTGGGCCAAGCCGAGCGGAGCCTCCAAGAAGGATTTAGCAATGGCTGTTTCGGCAACATCAGCATTGGGGAATTTGGTCGAGAACCGGTCCTGGTTACTGCTTCCTGTGCATCTGCAATTGTGAACC
The DNA here is from genome assembly GCA_037672795.1 of Lagerstroemia speciosa. NCBI lineage: Eukaryota > Viridiplantae > Streptophyta > Magnoliopsida > Myrtales > Lythraceae > Lagerstroemia > Lagerstroemia speciosa. The sequence goes on from CM075288.1 coordinate 6,030,333, forward strand.
AGTTCATGTGCAACTGCAGTACGGTGAGAGGATTACATTGCCTGGATCTTATCAATCAAAGGAAAGGTGAAAAGAATGGAGAAAAGAAAGATATATTATGGAAGAAAACACGAGCACACGTTAGATTCACAGTCGGGTATGACTTGTTTGTGCAATCCAATCGATCGTTACAGATGAAAGGTGTCAGGGAAATGATCGTGAGGACAAATCCATGTATATAGATATGTACAAAAAAAATATACATCCAATCAAGCAACCATCTAAGTATCAACCTGCAAATATGTATTCGAACAAGTTCTAGCTATCCCCTACATATCCAAATCCCAAAACTAACTCTTCAGCTGTACAGGTCTCTCTTCCTGCATTGATCGAGTTTAGTTACCGGAGGTCTCTGAAGAGTCGGGGAACAATCTTCTTCAGCAGTCCCATGGAAGATCGAGCATATCAGATGAATTCATGGAACCAACCAGTAATGTGCCCTCGGTCAGTGCATTGAGTAGCCTATTGCTTGTGACGTCTTGCTTTGAAGATGATGATATCTCGGTGTTCACGTCGGTGCTAATCCCAGTCTCCTGTGAGCGACCACTGATTATCGACTGAGACAAGAACTGCTCGGCCTTGCACTGTGGTTTCTCTGACCTAATAATAGTTGCCAACTGGTTCAAGTAGGCGGGACTGGCTGTAGATCCTTGAACTGAGAAGAAGTTCGGATTTTGGACTTGGTTGTACAATACGGAGAAGTTGGAGTCCGGGCACAAAGGATAGCTGGGACATAGGTTGTTGCTAGCCACAATATTCCGGGGCAGGTTCGATGAGACACTACAGTAGGGGAAGTTTGCATCAGAAGATTTTGATACTGATATTGATGAGCCGTTACAAACCACACCCTTGAACTCGTTATTCTCAGCATCCATAAAGCTCGAGCTGGGTCCTGATGTGGAAGCCGGGTCCATGAGTGGTGGGAGGGAACCGCCCGAGACATCCACCGAAGAGTTGATCCTTGCCGTGCCAGGAAATATCGGACTTATCGGTTTCTCTATCCCTGTGCTCTTGTGGAATATCCTGCATACAACCCATTCATCCTGCACACAGAATATTCACAGAACTTCCATGTTTATTAGATCTCCTCGGTTCATGAGGACAACAGAAAAAATAAAAAACCAACAAGGAAACATTCATAATAGTCAAAATAGACATGTTCTAGGATTTTTCTGCATGATTTGACTTGTATTGAGATGAGAACCACATCCTCATTCTTGGTTATGAAGATTCATATAGACAGCTTGGATTCGATCGATTTGATAACATGGAAAGAAGAAAAAGATCGATAGATCATGTACCTTTGCAGCCTTTAAGAGATTGCAGTAGGAGAATTTCCCATCGAGCCTGTACTCGTGCATGACCCAGTTAGTCTTCTCTCCCTTTGGTGCCCTCCCCCGGTAGAAGACGAGGGTCTTCTTCATCCCTACGAGGCAGTTCTTACCTTGACATATCTCTTTGTCCTTCCCCGTAGCCTTCCAGTACCCCGACTCGGTCGCTCTGTTGGTCCTCATCCCGGTCGGGTACTTCCTGTCTTTCTGGCAGAAGAAGTACCACTCCTTCTCCCCCATCCTGGCCCTCTCTACAAGGAAATTAAACCAGCCAAAGTTCAGATATGAACATATCTCTTCAGAGAAATAATAAGAGAAGAAGGGAAGAAGGATTCACTTACTGGGCAAGTCCCAAGGTTCACACTTGTTCAGATCGACCTCTCCGACGGCAGTTGCACTGAAACTGCTGTCCATGACCTTCTTCACGAGGTAGTGAGTGATGATCTCTTCGTCTGTCGGGTGGAACCGGAAGCCCGGCGGCAAGTGGAGGATCTCCGAATCTCCTCTGATCATGGACACGGATTCCTCCATGGCTGGCTACTTCGCAGACTTCTCTATCTGTTCTCTATACGATCGAACAGATCAAATGCATCGAATTATAGACTGTTCTCGATATGACGGGATTGAAGAACACAAACATAAACCCAGTGTTCTCTCAACCCCAGAAACCAAAGGCATATATATATATATATATATATATAAACAGAAATATTACAGGGAGGGTGGAAGCTGAGGAAGGGCGGAGAAGGGAGGAGAGAGCAGTTAAGAAAGTAGGCCAAAGGGAGAAAATGGGGCTTAAATACAGGATCAACCGAACCCATTCTTCTAGACTTTAATGAAAAGCTAAAAGAGAAATCTTTAATCTTCCTGATGTACATCTACTATTTATAAAGTCCATCTGACCATTTCCCATATGGCCCGATCAATCAAGTTTGAGCTAGTTTAACTTGCTACGGGACATAAGTTCTCTAGATGGTAGATTTTCTTCATTAGCATGACCCAACACTAAGATTTTATTGAAAGAAATGGGTGTTGAACTATGTTAACCAACCAATTAAGTCATTCTTTGAAATACTTTGTTACTGTGCTTCAGAGTTATCTGCCCATTTGAAAATGAAACACTGTGGGCACTAAAGAAATGGTTAGAAAGGACATATTCTCCATTGTTTATTGAGAGGGAACCGGTCATCAAAATCCCTTTCACATTAAATAGTTGAGATTTCAATACAAATTAAACTTGATACCGATCTATCGTGTCCTTGAATTGTAACGATAAGGATCGTACGACTCGCAATCATTTGTCGGTAATACCGCTTTTTACGAGCTCAACCTAATCCTCTCTGGGAAGTTTCACTGCATGTTCCAATCCTACTAAATTCCTATGGAGTCTCTGTTCAAAGCACCAGATGAAGCTTCCCTTTTCAGCTCTTATCTTCGTTATTGAAATTGTCAAACATCACATGCAAAGTTGGCTTAGCTAATCGACCAATAAAGTTGGTTGGTATCAGCTCCTCCAACTGGCTCGGCTAAGGTAAAAAGAAAAAGTGCATAAAAGTCAAAGAGCCCAGAGTCAAACTCCATAGCAGCTAACATTAGTTTATGGAAAATTTTATGGATCCGAATGATTTTTTACTATTGGATGGGAAAGTGAACTTAGTTCAATAACCCATGAGCGATGAGTAAAATATGCTTGCATTTTTTTGATTTTTTTTTTAAAAAAATGAAATTACCTTGCACTTTTTGTACTCTCTATTTGATTGAAAAAGAAGAAAAAGTAAGAACTGAGCCGAATCAGCTGGCTCGAGCGAGCGAGCCGCACGTGCCACTGAATAGCAACACAGTCGGCATCCACGCGGAGACAGCGACGGAAATCAAAATCAAATTGGTAAACTTTCCGGCGCCGACTCCGTAAAATGAGCCATCTTTAGCGGCGGTTCTTAATTCCGTCACCAACTCTCCCCTAGCCCCCCTGACTTTCAATTCCACGGAATGAATCCTCCTTACACATCCCTTGAAAGGAATGGACTATTCCAATCTCATCCACGACTGAACGTAGAAATAATGTGACGCGAGATTGGAACACAAGGCTTGCAAGGTAAGCACAACTCAGATTGCTGAATTGCCTTGCCCTTGTAATGCCCTGTTCTTGCAGCTATGTACATGATCTGACCTGCCGGTCTTCGGAATCGATGCATCTGTCATTTTTTAGCGTGTCGGTTCGGAGACAGATCGGGATCACGAGGATTCGGTTTTGTTTGGTCGGCGTAGCTGAAATAATGTTATGCTGAATAAATCCTCTCGATCGTATCCCATCGGTCGATGATGCGTGACATCGAATGCGATCTCTCGGGTGTCACGAGCCACACATATTTGATAACATTGGGGATCGTATCGTATAATTCTAATGGAACTAGCCTTAGAAGTATCTCACAATCATTGACACAATCTCATACGCCTTATTTTATTTTATTTATTTGAGATGAGATCTCTAGGAAGAGAGAATCTTTTATAACATATATATCACATAATTAACTAATTATTTTTAGGATTGTATTATTTAATTTTAGGGTTTTATAGAAAACCTTAAAATGATTGAATCTTATTGAAACGTGACACCATATAAATACTGTCACATGGTACACTCATTATACAGAAGACTCTATCCTCTAGCAAATAGAAGACTTTAAGACTAATAATGGAAGTAGGAAGCTTCTCTTGTAATGTACTTATTTATCTATTTATTCTCCCTCCTTCTTTTCACATCTTTTATTCACTCTTTAATGTTACTTTTTATCAAGTGAGGTATTGAGTTCGAGTTCTAAAAAAAATTTATAATTGAATAAGTTTTATCCATTAACGAACCGTGCTGGCTCGAACCCAGTGGAAGTATGAGAGTTGAATTGATGGGCTCTACTGCAAGCCTTTGTGTGTATGAGACTTGCCGTGTCACCTTAAAATAGACAGCCTTTTTATTAATTATTCAAATAATGATATGCATCTTTGAATATTAATTAATTAATTAATTATAGCGGAACCCCTAAATTAATTAATTAATTTTCAGATCAGGAGAGGAGACATTACATCTGACTTTTCCCCCTTTCATTAATTAATTTGGTGGGATTGCATATAGTATACACATATTTAATGACACGATCTTTGCTTTGTCTATGTCTATTTCCAACTGCCCTAACCATATCATCAACCGACGGCCATGCGAGAAGAAGGGATCGCAGGACAGATGAAGCTAACCTAATGTTTTAGGCAAGATTTTAGATCCGAATCTTACAGAGGATCAAAATTAATGATCGATACGATCGGCAGGAAATTTCTAGGTATGAGATAGCGTGGATCGAAAAAAAAATGCCAGAGGAGTTTTGTCGCAAGCTGTGTCCAGATTCTATTCATTAAAGCATGTCTTTTGGTTTCTTCTGTTTGTTGATGCTCGGTTGCTCTCTGTGTGTGCGGATGGTATGAATCACGTGTGAAAATTTCTTTGGGGAGAGATTTTTGTGTAAATAGATATTCTTCGAGTTTTTTTAATTATATTTCTCTTTTTCCAGAATGGATATGGACTCTGTGGAGATTGAGTTGATGATCGATGGAGCTCGGTTCTAATGGAATACAACGACTACACTTTGTGTATCTTCCGGCGAATAGTTCGAGCACGCACCTGACGTATGAATTTCAGGTCGGGTTCTCTTGCCTAGTCTAGCGTACGGGTTTCGAGTTGTATCGTCTCCGGCCCATGTAATTAACCTAGTTATAATCCCAGCATGGAACATTGGTCGATTCTTAGCTTGTCGGTGTGTTGAAAATAAGTCAGTCAAACGTTCCACAAGGGGGAAAAAAGCTTTATGACGTCACTTATCGTGTCTATGAGTTGCGGCACCAGAGGGGACGATCGATGTCCCAGAAGTTATAGATTTTTCTTTGTTTGTAAGACCTGAACTCGAGAGTAAAGAAGGATATTGAACTATCTTAACTACCTCGTTCGGAGTCTTTGGCAAGACCGACTTTTCCATAGTTAATTATTCAATAGAGAAATTAAATATATATTTCTTGCAAAATAACAACGACCGATAGCACGAGAGATTCCCTTTTTGGACCGGCCCATCATCATTGGTGGAAAGGGCCGTAACCTGTTGGGCTGGGCCACACAATGAATCATATCTGTGCAAATGTGGTTCTAGTCACAGACGAGGCAGGGGCAAAACTGAAGGAAAAACTAAAAGATGAATTTGAGAGAAGGGACGAAATAAGATAATTTAATAAAAAATATAGATAAAATTAATAAATTTTGTATAAAATCTTACGGGTTTTCTCCAGTTGATCGTCCCATGCACAACTTAATCTATCCTTGGTTGAAATAAGATAATTTAATAAAAATATAGATAAAATTAATAAATTTTGTATAAAATCTTGTGGGTTTTCTCCAGTTGATCGCCTCATGCACAACTTAAATCTATCCTTGGTTTTAATTAACATCCATTGCCTCCATCTAAGAAAATAGAGTGGAAATGTCGAGGCTGATAATTTCGTGGAACTACCAAATCAAAAGGAAATTCCCAATCAGCTGACTTGGAATTTTGATGGGTGAGTGGATTGTTAAGCAAATAATTAGATAGCATCATCACGTAGCTTACAAGTAATAATTGCTATGAAAGTGAAGGCAACATATCGTCAACGTATACATACAAATATACATATACATATATATATGTATGCATTCACTGTGTAAACATGTAATCGTTGCTTAAAGCATTTGGACCGAACATCAGCCCCTTTGTTTAAGCGATAATGAGATTCTACCACGTTCTAGTGTTATTCTAGGTAACAGAGAGATATGTAAAATTCCCAACTATGATCCAATTCTCAAATTTGGACTTTTTTTTTTCAAATTTATCAGTGCTTGAACTATAACGATCAATATTTTATCAATACATAGACTCGGAACTTGAATTAGAGAGAGCGGGACTGTGGGGAGACAATCTAAATTTAGTCTGGTGTGTGCGAGAGTGTGCCTAGTTCTGAATTTGAACTGTATCCAAAGTGTTTGGGCGGTGTCTCGGGGAGAATAGACCAGGGAGGAGACATGTTCCTTCTCGTCATGAGTGAGTGTCAAACCTTAAACATAGAAAATGAGGAGTCCGTGCTCTCTCGAAAAGATGCTGCTCCATAATTATTATATCCTTTGCTCCATCCATGATTGACCAGCTTTACCATGCGCGTAAAGACACTTCCTTCCCTCTCACCCCTCGTGGTTTGATTGATTTCCTTTGAAAATTTGAATTTTTAAAGTGATTTTAGGGTTCGGATTTTATAAATGGAAAAGAATTTATGATGGAGGAAGAACGATCTTTTGCATTCAAATAAGTGTCCCCATTGTTGAAAGCTCGAAGTTAGAAGAAGGAACCTGATGTATATTCACAATATATATATATATATATATATAAAATAATAATAATAATAATAAATTTTATTTTTGGCTGAGTATAAATATATAATAATTGTGTAAAGGAGAAGGAATGCCACTTTCAGCTGGAAATCTCAGTTCCCAGTTCCCACAAAGGCTTCTGCACTCTGTTCAAGTGGGCACTAAAGAAGCTTTCTTTTTGCACCCAAAGATCAATCAGCAGTGTGAAAAGAGTGAAAGGGAAACCATAGAAAAGAGAGATATCGGAGGATTCCTCTTCTCACTTTTTAGCCATTACATTCACATTTTGGTCTTGAAGGAACACGCAGGGCCTACATAACATGCACCACCTTGCGTTTAAGCCTTTTCTTCTTACCCATTTCCCCCTATTTTCGGGTCCCTCTTCACCACACCACCCATTTCCACCCTCTCTCTCCCTCTCTCCCTCTCCTCCCGTCCGTCCCTGGTCAGCAGAGTACCCGTTTCAATTCTTGAATATAAAAGTTCCCACAATAATTAAATGATGCGGAGTACAAGTAAAAGGAACTAGCTGAGAGCTCTCAGAGGTGCAGAGGGTGAGAGAGGGACTCCGCTAAATCTCTTGTTTCAGCTTTTCCCTGCTCAAGAATCCCTAGCTTTCATCAAATGTCGTTCCCAAGCTCTCCGAGGCTTCAGTGTTTCTTCCTCTCTCAGCTGACGCTGCTCTGAGTTCAGCTTCTGCGAGCTCATTTTGAGATCTCGGTGCTTCTGGGTTTCTAGCTGCAGATTTAGTTCTGCTTGGTTCTTGATGTTCTTGGGTTTGCCTGCCGGGGGCTCTTCAGTTGAATGTTATTGAGGCCGGTGATTGATAAGATCTAAGGCTTTATGAAGCTCTGGGGGATCCTTTGTTGCATCTCTAGCGGTTTTGGTTGATTGCTTGTGAGCCTGGTGGTGGAAATCGTGGAGCATTTGGCGGGCGGGCGGGCGGGCGGGCTATGATAGCATTTCATGAATTACGGGGTTCAGTCGTTTGTTGAGTGTGTGAAGATAGGGAAGGGAAAGGAGTGTTTCTGTTTCTCGTCTCTCTGGGGTAGTTGGGGTAAAAAGGGTGATATCCTTTTGGCTGTTAAAGGGGCAAAAGGTTCAAATCTGTAAGAATGAGACTCTCTTCGCCTGGGTTGAACCATCAACCTCAAGAAGGTAAAGCCCTTCTTTTTTTCAGTGATCTTTCCAAGATTACTGATTTACCATTGGTCCTTAAGTATGTTCACTGTCTGCAAGTTATGTTAATTGGCCCTTCACATCTTATCACTTCTGTTGGACTGTTACTAGTTTGTTGTCAACTATGCTTTCGAGTGTGGTTATTCTGTAGAATTATATGTGGTCCGATTGAACGGATATTTGTACTTCATGGAAACTTTCTAAAACGCAGCATGGCTTTGAGTTAGAGAAAATATCTAAGGAGGCAAATAAATTGGGAACTATCTCTGTCAGCATCTTACGTTAGATTACTGCATTTGAACTTTAGAGTTTGAAAATATATCCATGTAGTTCTCTGGATTGTGAAATGTTGTACATTTGATTGATATGTTAAAAGCTCATGACCACTAATGTGCCCAGAGCTATGTAATGCTGGTGCTGAATGGTCCATTTGAACATGTTGATACAGTACCATGCTCTGGTGCTTTAACTTACCCAGATGGGAATGGTGATTATCTTAGTGAAATTTTTATTTTTGTTGGCTATTTGTTGAGTGGTAATGCAGGGGAGAAGAAATGCTTGAACTCGGAGCTATGGCATGCATGTGCTGGCCCTCTTGTTTCACTGCCTTCACTTGGGACACGAGTAGTCTACTTTCCGCAAGGGCACAGTGAGCAGGTTGATAGAACTTTTTATCCTTTCTCCCTATTAATCAGTTGATAATTTTCTGATAATGTCCTAATTACGGAATGATTACTTATTCCGAGCAGGTTGTTTGCGCCCTAAAATCAAGAGCTCATGCTGTGTCATTTATTTTGCATACGTATCTCAAATGCTTCTCTGGGTTTCTTTCTCTAGATTTTTCGAACTTTCATCGTTTTACATTTTTACTGGAAACGTCACAGATAATTATATTGTACTAGCTTATTTAAGATACATGCAGCATGTTGGGCCATACTTGAATCTGGACACCTATTAATACTTGTACTTTTGTGGCCAAAGAATTTGAAGTTGTTGCGGGTAGCTGTAATTACTTAAAGATACTATTAGATAGAGAGAGATTCTCATATGTATTTTTCAGAAACTTAAATGTTCAACTAGGCACTGATGTGGCATTGCAATCATAAATTTTTTGCCAGGTTGCTGCTTCGACCAACAAGGAAGTGGACTCTCACATCCCCAATTATCCCAACTTGCCCCCACAGCTCATTTGTCAGCTTCATAATGTTACGATGCATGTACGTCACAAGATTTCACAGTTTTGCTTCGGATAGCAAACTTGCTTTGTTATTTATGATGAAACTTGTGCATAATTTCTTGTGAATAAAAACAGGCAGATGTGGAGACAGATGAAGTTTATGCCCAGATGACATTGCAGCCGCTGAGTCCGGTACTCTATACTTGATCATTTCTGCTGTCTTTGAACTTGGACTTCTCAAAATCTCGATTTTTTCATTGAAGAATTTTATTTTCCTTTTTTTCTCTAGCAAGAGCAAAAGGAAGTATGTCTACTCCCCTCAGAATTAGGTACAGCAAATAAACAGCCGACCAACTACTTCTGTAAAACTTTGACTGCAAGTGATACCAGTACTCATGGAGGATTCTCCGTTCCTCGCCGGGCAGCTGAAAAAGTCTTTCCTCCTCTTGTATGTCTTAAAATCCGCCTTTAATAGTTAATTTATAGCTTCTACTTCTCAAATTGTTTAAATTTTTTATGTTGTGTTTGCCTATCTGTTTGGTGTGATTCAGGATTACTCACAGCAGCCTCCATGCCAAGAATTAATAGCAAGGGATCTTCATGATAATGAATGGAAGTTCAGACATATCTTTCGAGGTACAGTAACTCAGTTTCCCAGAATGATTGGGCCCCGTGATTTTCTCCTTTTGATATTGCTGATATTGCCACCAGTCCTGAAAAATGCCTTCTGGGTATCCAATATATTTCATGTATCTTACTTTATTCACTTTCGGAAAGAATTTCAACTCTTTGTTGACAGTTGTGTACCTCCTTACTCACTCTTCATCTCTATTTTGCATTTGGCTCGAAGCTGTGCTGTCCTTTGGGCATAGATGACATCTTTGAATTAACATTCAATTCAATAATGAGAGGAAGGTTTCTTGAGGCTGAAGGACTGTGAAAATGTTAATATTAGTATAAATTAACTTGAGGTTGTGAGTAAATACATCTTTTATTGGGAATAAACCAAACAAGTTCCTTTGTTTCCCTAAAACGAGTGACAGATCCACTCTAATGATTATCTTTATCTGAATATGCAGGTCAGCCCAAAAGGCATCTTCTCACAACCGGTTGGAGCGTGTTCGTTAGTGCAAAGAGACTAGTTGCCGGTGATTTTGTCCTTTTTATCTGGTAGAACTGATTATTCTTCTACAGATTGTTCTCCTAAAAAATAGCAATGTTGCTTTGGAGGAATGAAAACTCTTGAGAATGGGATCACTGTAAAATATTGGAATTTCATCTTGTTGCACCAAATATGGTAATGGTCTGACCTTATTATTAATACCTTGCATCAGGAATGAAAAGAATGAATTGCTTTTGGGAATACGGAGAGCAAGTCGTCCTCAGACTGTCATGCCTTCATCGGTTTTATCAAGTGACAGTATGCATATTGGTCTTCTCGCAGCTGCGGCTCATGCAGCTGCCACCAACAGTCGCTTTACCATCTTCTACAACCCGAGGTTCAGGACTAGATAATAGATTATTTGATTGGAAGTATTATGAATGTAAGTTTTTAATTCATAGAAGATTTTCCTATGCAGGGCTAGCCCATCTGAATTTGTGATTCCTCTAGGGAAGTATGTCAAGTCTGTGTATCATACACGAATCTCTGTGGGCATGCGGTTTAGAATGCTCTTTGAGACAGAGGAGTCAAGTGTGCGCAGGTACTTATTTAGTTTTATCTATATTTCCTCAGCAATATATGCTTTTAGAGTGTCTCAGTTTAAACTTCATCGAGCCTGTAAAAATTGCTAATGTTGGGATGTTTTCATGAGTAATCAGTTTGGCATATGATGCTTTTGACAAAGGCTTTTGCTTGGGGTGTTTTCTGTTTTGGTAGGCTATTTTTTATAGTTATTGCGAACTAGCTGTTGGCAGTCTCACCGTTGGAGACTGTTAATGATGGGGTAGAAGTCAGAATTTGGGAAGAAATGATGCAATTTGAATGAATTTGTGGAAATGATTCTTAACTCATATGGACATACTTATATTATTGCTCTCAAGTTCCTAATTTTTCTCTGTTATTTCCCATGCCAACTATATTCAGTGCAAAAATGTAGATACTTCTCTTTCTTTACCACTTGTAGCTTTTGTCCAGATACATGGGAACAATAACAAGCGTTGGTGACTTAGACCCTGTTCGCTGGCCCAACTCACACTGGCGTTCAGTGAAGGTTTGTTGCGCTGATCTGATTGTTTAAAGCTAGTTCCGCCCTGCCTTTTAACAGAATCTATTTGGAATTTTTTTCAAATTTTATGGGTTCACCATTTTATTGGCAACACAATGCCCTTGAATTAGGTTGGATGGGATGAGTCCACTGCTGGTGAGAAGCAGCCACGAGTTTCCTTGTGGGAAATTGAACCTCTGACAACATTCCCAATGTACCCGTCTCCGTTCCCATTCAGATTGAAACGCCCTTGGCCTGTTGGTCTGCCCACTTTTCCTGGTACGTGACTGAGATGACGCTTGCCGCAGTACTTTCATTTCATGAATCATGATCGAGATAAAAATCCTTTTAATTTGAATTGATTTGGTTAGTTATCTCTTGTAATAGCTCTGAGGGATGGAGATGTGAGCTTTACTTCCCAGCTGATGTGGCTCCAAGGGGGAATGGGAGATCTGGGAATCCATTCCATAAACTTTGGCAGGACACCATGGATGCAGCCGAGGCTTGATCCTTCCATGGCAGGTCTACATCCTGATTTATATCAAGCAATGGCCACTGCTTTGCTCAATGAGACGAGGGTAGTGGATCCCATGAAAATTTCCTGTCAATCCCTCCTTCAGTTCCAGCAACCTCAGGGTGTTTCCACAGGCCCACCTCTTCCGTCTTCTTTCACTCAGGGGCAGGTGTCACAGCTTTCCCACTCTCAGAGTGCATATCTCCATAGCTTCCAAGGAAATGAGAGCCCATCACAGAATCTTCTCCTGCAGCAAATGCAACCGAATTCATCTGGTGATCATCATCATCAGCAGCAGCTAGAATCTCAACAAGCTAACCAAATTTCCATGCAGCAGCAAGTCCCAATTGTCATCTCTCCCCATCAATACACTTCAACAACCCCAGCTCAGTTGACTTCTCTGCAGCAGAACTTTTCCAATGGAATTGGGAACCCAGTTAGAGCTTCTGATGTTTCTGATATGCAGAAAATCTTAGGCTCACTATCGCAGGAAGGAACCTCATCAATCTCAAACTTTACAGGAACGAATCATTCAAACTCTTCAACTCCATTGCTACAGAAGCACATTTCAGTTGAGCCTCCACTTCCTTCTGAAGCTCTTCATTGCATGTTGCCTAAGTCGGACCATTTGGGAGTTTCAAACTCGAGTGCCTCTGAACTTGCAAGTCTGCTGCCTACATTCCCCAGAAGAGAATATTCTGCATTCCAGGGTGCTAATGATCCACACAGTGGCATTCTCTTTGGGGTTAACATAGATTCGTCATCCCTCATGCTGCAAAATGGGATGGCCCACTCAAGGAATGTAAGCAATGAGAGGGACTTGTCCATGCCCATGGTTGCCTCAAATTTTGACAGTTCCGTGGGCACGGAATTCCAGATCAACTCAGACATGACAACATCAAGTTGTGTGGATGAGGCAGGGTTCATGCATTCAGACAATGTGGAGCAATCAAACCCTCCACCCCGAACCTTTGTGAAGGTCAGGACAGTTTTTCAGGTCATTTTGTCTAGCATAATTTTTTATTACCCCTTCTGCTCCAATAATTTGAATTGAATGTTACCCATTTAATTCAAACAATGATGCTTGTCAGATTCAAAAGTCAGGTTCCTTGGGGAGGTCGCTGGATATTTCTGAGTTCAGCAGCTATGATGAGCTAAGAGGAGAGCTCGCATGCATGTTCGGGCTTGAAGGCCTTCTGGAGGAACCTCAGAGATCAGGCTGGCAGCTTGTATTTGTCGACCGGGAGAATGATGTCCTTCTCCTCGGTGACGACCCCTGGCAGTTAGTTCTCATCTTTGTTCTGTCTCACAATAGCATGTGTTGAAGTTGCCTGTACTGATGTATTTGCAGCTCAAAGGCTTTTCTCTTTCTTCCAATTTTATAAATTTGAGAGATAAAGAAACTGAGAAAGTGATATGATGCATTACATTTTACTTTGAGTGCACGGGACATATCTTGAAAACTGGAGAACTGTAGAAGCTTATGATTTATTTTCTGCTTTAAAATGGCAGGGAGTTTGTTAACAATGTGTGGTATATCAAGATTCTGTCTCCGACCGAGGTGAAGCAGATGGGCAAGGAAGGCATCTCTCCTGTCTCAGCGCCAAGCCAGAGGAACGCAAAGATCCGCAAAACCTGTGACGACTATGCAAGCCGGCAGGATTTGAGGAACTCAAGCAGTGGGATTGCTTCCACTGGCTGTCTTGACTACGGAAGCTGACTTCTCCACTGTAACAGAAAAATGTCGAGAAAGATGGGCTTCGTATCGAGCACGTGTGTTGAACTAATTGAAGTACGCAAAAGGCTGTTGTAACACTTCGAGCTGTTTTCCTCTCTCATAGCATGTCTATGTTAGAAAGTTGTATCTACCGCTTTGATTTGTGAATTATGATGCTGAGAGGATCGTACTGTGGCCCCCTATAATTACTATTGACACTTGGGATCACAACTCACATCCTTTGGAGTGAAAGTAGGAATCTCCTTGCTGATGCTCACTGTTTCAAGTCTAGTTCTGGTTTCAAAAGGATCAGTAATTACAGGGGGCCCAGTTTCCTATAATAAGACAAGGTGGAGCAATGATGTTTCCGGTCCTAATGCTTCTAGCTCATGGTAACTACGACAATCACCAGCACTGGCAGCAGCTTTTCCCAGCTGAAAATTTCGGCTGATTGAGTGGTAGCTATGATCAATCATGTGGAGTAGAAGACTAGGACAGCCTTCTTATTATCTTGTCTTAAATGAGAAACAAGAACTAATGAAGGTCCTAGATAGGATTACAACACCAATTAGGACGAGTTAACTTCTCATTCATGGATGTAGCATCATGAGATAGAACAGCACAAACAGAGAGCACACCGAGGAGAATCAAAAGATAAGTAAGAAACTCAGCAGTCTGTCTCGCCATGTTTTGCTAGGTTAGAGCGGGTTCTCATCTCATGCTTCAGGAGTCCCATCTTTGACAAGATCCTTCCGACAGTCAAAAGGAAAGGGAAATCTCTGCCTGCACCATTTTCACCATGTTTGGGCGCACAGCAGGGTATCAACATCCGACATCGAAGCAACATTAACTAATACTTCAGAGCATGTTGATGTGGGAACATCAGCAGAGTTTTGACTTGCTTCGCTTATTAAGTCGATACTCAAGCAGGTGCTCAGCTCACGGCACAGGTGAACATTGCCAATAGGTGCCTGCGGCTTCCTTATACCCTCCAACACGCTCGCCACTTCTTTCATGGTGGGCCAATTCCTCCCGTTCAAATGAACGAATTTCTTTGCAAGGTCAGCAACAGCCATGATCTGATCTTTCTCGGCCTGCTGCAATATGTGATGGTCCAGAATGTCAAACAGCCGGTTCTCCTCCATCATTATGGTGAAATATGTGGCCAAACCTATACCCTCCTGAGCTCGAACTGACGAAATGGGCTTTTGACCTGTCAAGAGCTCGACAAGGACCACACCAAAACTGTATACATTGCTTTTATCTGTCAATTGGCTTGATTGAAAATATTCTGGATCCAAGTAACCAAAAGTTCCCTGCACCAGGGTGGTCACGTGCGTTCGGTTGAGGGAAACGTATCTGGAAGATCCAAAGTCGGCTAGTTTTGCTAGATACTTCTCATCTAAGAGAATATTGGTAGACTTGATGTCTCGGTGGTATATGGCCACAGATGCTGCAAAGTGCAAGTATGAAATGGCCTCTGCGACTTCTGTGGCGAGTCGCAGGCGCACCTCCCATGGGATGAAAAATCCTCCATTTGGCTCATGAAGATAGGTGTGAAGGGTTCCATTAGGTATAAACTCATACACCAGAAATGGAACGTCAGTCTCTAAGCAGCAGCCCAACAGCTTAACCACATTCCTATGATTAATCTGCGAGAGTACAAGAACTTCATTAATGTAACTATCTGACTTTTCCTTCCTCTACGGCAAACTTCTTCACTGCCACAATTCTTCCGTCAGATAGCATTCCTTTGTATACAGTTCCTTGACCACCCTTTCCTAGTATTCGGTCTTCATTGAAGCTATCAGTAGCCTTTTCTAGATCCTTGAAGCTAGACAATTTACTTGTTTCAGTGCTGCCTTCGAATCAGGATAGTTGCTGTTGGAGTACTGTACCACCATTCCTCTTAAACAGCATCTCCTTGCGCATTCTCTGTTTTGTTCCTTTTACGGTTCTGTATGACCACAGTAAAAGAAGAAGGCAAACTAGCAACCCGAGCCCTGCCCCAAGACCTGGAAAAGAGATATTAGGAAAGAAAAAGCTTGGATTTTAACACAGTTCAATTGCAGTTGAAGTCTTATACGCTGCATTTGCAGAGCCATGGCAAATCAGAAAACAAATGTCAGAAAACTTATATTAGTCAAACAATCATTGAGGATATTGCAGTAGTATTGTTTCCAAATAGAGTCCCAAACCTACCTAAAACAACAAATGTGACTGTCAACCTACTGCTCCTGCAGTGAAAGCCTCCATCAGTATTCACGCAAAGGTCAGCGCAGACGGAATTATCCCCACATTCGTCAATGTCTACATGACAGGATGAGATCTCCAATTAGTGTAGTACAACTACCGCTTGCATAATATAGACTAATAGGTTGGTTTTGTTAAAAGAAGAGGATGTATCAATAGTCCTAATGAAAGAACTCGACAGAGTGAAAATGCTAAGATGAAAGAATAGAGGGGTAAGGGGCAATCAGAATTTTATCTTACCCGTACAGCCATTGTTGATGTAAGGGTTACCAGCGTAGCCCTTCCGGCAAGAAAATCTCTCAATGCTACAAGGAAATGTGTCATCGTAGACTTTTTGGCAACTCCGACAGCTGCTAGATAACTCTGCTGCAAGATCTATATCCCTCGGAATCCCCCACTCCAGTACCCCGATGACAAATCCTTGCAAATACAGATTGTTTGAAACTGTAGAATAGGATTGTGACTTATCCATGAAGAATGCGTAACTGCATTCCTGATCTTGGGCAGCTGTTTCGTTGCTTTCCTCCACCATCTCTATGCTGAATTCCTGAAGAACCAACTGGGAGATCCCTGAGCTGCAACATCCTTCTTCACCTGCACAGTAACTGAAGGATCTGGAGCTCTCTTGTCCTCCACATGTAGAAGAACAACCGGCAAGGACCAAGCCAGCTTGGTTAACCACTGTAAGGTAGTTGCAACCGACTGAAAGGAGGACGTTTTCTCTCACGGAGTATACAAATGGGCTTTCTGCCAAGCTCGGGGGTCTTCGGCTGGTTCTGTTATCATGGGAACAACTCTCAGTTGAATGGACGACTGGAAGACTGACTTGGATAGTGGCTTGGAGAGGTTCGGCCTTACTATAATCTGGCAGTGTGATGCTCCTTACCTCCAAATCAATCTTTTTCAGCCTAGGAATGGTCATATTTTTTTCGTAGACAATCTCATACCACTCACTCAGGAAACACCCTTTGTCTCCAATCCCGAAGGGAAAAGAGATTACTGTCACGTTCCCGCAAAAGGTCTGGCAGATCGGCTTTTTTGATGAGGCAGGCTGGGCGTTGGCACTCAAACTTCCGAGTAGCAAAGCCACCAAAAGTGACAGCTCTGCAGCCATTAATGTGCTCACATGTCCTATATTTTTCAGGGATATCATCTTTGATTGCGCAAGACAATCCCAATCACAGGACAGATGGAAAATTGCTCTTGCTTCACTGTCCCACCCCCAATTAAGATATAACAGCAGAGAAGGTTGTGTAGGAACATGGTGGATGAAGTCTAATTTTCCACACGCATGGTTGACTTGACCTGAGATCTGGCATATTTTCCTCAGTTTATCAGCCGTCAGGATTGACTATGCTCTTTCGCACACTTCTCAACAAATACCTCATGTTTCACAAATGAGAGAGCTAAGATGTCCGCAACTTGCAAAATTTATCATTGCTTGGTCTTGATCTAACCGGGGGATCCCGATTTGCAATTGCTTCGATAATGGAATCCTGGTCAGTGAATATTTCTGATCGAGCTATGCTCTCCATTCTAAACAAGACCTTCCAAGGGGGAAGAGGTCAACCCCAAGAGCAGGGAAATGACGCGGAGTAAGAAGGTGGAGGAGAAAACGAGAAGGCCAACTGTGTTACCCGAAAAGATATTGTGTGCTGATAAATGCTGAAATTAATTGGCAAATGGAGGAAAATAGTAGACAATAGAGACAAGCCCCCCTACAAATACTACCAATCAGATCCGCAGCAACTTTAAAAGCGTCCACGGTTTCACACTTATCCAAGATATAATATCAATCCACGTTCTGCGTATCTTGGACTTCATCTGACTGAGTAAAAGTGAATATGAACGCCTGGAAGTGGAGGCACTGCAAGAAAAGTGCCATTTCCTGATGGAAGGATCTGTCAGCAATCCGTCGACAAATGAGTTTCTCGACATATATCCTGATGGATACGTGCCAAAGGCAATGCTACCGCTTCCGATACAGATAGCAGCAGTAAGGAACAAAGACAGAGTAGGATATGGAACACTAGTTTCGGCATATTTTTGTTCCTGCTTTAAAATGTGGAGAAATGAGCCTTGCAGAAGAATGAAGGGGTCGTGATGGTTATATAGAGACCGTCCGTACAGGCTCCAATTTTTTCGGTGGTATCACCAGTATTCAAAATCTCACTAGATCCCGACTAATTCACATTCGAGCCGAATCGGCCTACTAATGAGTAAACCTCTCCATCTATATAAAATTTCTCCCTTCACAAAGATTAAACCCAAAACCATACTTTACTATAAGAAATATCTTACCATTTAACAGGTTCATGTTGGTCATATGGGCTCTCTCTGGTTATGTTCTTTATGTTAGTAACCATTGGGCTAACATATATAAGCTTCCTAAAGGGATGAGAACTTAATATATATTTTGGAATTTCAGCCCGCACCAATACATTGTCGATGCACGACGCATTGTACATATCTTGATTCCCACTATACGTGGAAATTGCTGTTGCTTCCTTCTTCCATATATCACTCCGTGTAAGACCTTTTTTTCTTTTGATGAAAAAAAAATTGAAAACACGTGCGGTATCGGACATAACTTGTGAATTTCACCAATAAATATTTAATACATTATTGTTAAGTGTCATGTCATATTTTTCTATTTATTAATAATATGTGCTTTTTAATCATAATCATTTAAAATATTTACTTAAATATCAAACATTTATTATTTAAGTTTATCTTATGAGCTGGATTCACCTAAGGAATTTCCGACAATATTAGGTCTATGATTTTTCGAGGCCTATCTATAACCAGAGAAGTTTGCATCCATAACAAAAAGATAAAAAATGGAGGACCCGAGTGGACGAAGACTTTCAAGATTCCAAACAACCAAATAAGACATGCGCGGTTGATTTCTCAAGGCCTGTAGGCAGAGTTGAAGTTGAAGTGTAGACATCCGTGCGTTGTCTATTGGATGGATGTCACTTCCATTAGTCATATCATTAACTGTTATTTTCATGGGACTAGATCATGATAAATTACTAAAAGGGACTTCCACTTATAATTCATATTTTTTCAATTAGAAAATTCTTCCTCGACAGTTTCATAAAATTTTAATTGCCAACTGTATCAGACAAGTTCCCATCCAAGTGAACTAGGGGGTGAGCAAATCCACGGGGCACTGCATCTTTTTCGCGGTATATGGATCCTATCATGTACTAGAATCAATACGAGCTTTATTCAGCAAGTTAATCATTTTGGTAAATTATATATTGTTTATTAACTATCAACCTTTTTTTGCTGGATTATTTGTATCAACTACAAGTGAAGAAACCAAGAAGAATTGAGAAAACCCCAAATTAGTAAGACTTGAGAATTAAAGAAGATACATACCCGCATAATAACACAATTTTATAGGAAAAAAAATTATAAAAACAAAATCATATACCAAATTACATTATAATATTCTCCTTCTCTTAACTTGTCAAGTTTTAGAAATTCTTAATTACTTCCAAATAAAAATTTTAGGGTATATGTGCCTTTTAACTCTACAAGAATATTGGAGAAAGTCTTTAATCAAAATAATAATCAGTTGAATTTTAATTTTGATACCAAGAGCAGAGATGAAATTGAGTTTGTAGTTTAAACGATTGAGAGATGATCTAGTTAGGAGTGCCGCTTTTATAATTTTTTTTAAAAATAATTTATATAGTTTCTATCTCCTACTCTTGAGAAAGTCTTGAAGTCGCGGTATACTGTGTGAGAGTATTCGCGTGATATCACAAATAAATAATATTTAATTATTTTTAGGATCTAGTAAAAAATTTTTAAAAATTTAATTTTATTAATTTGCAATATTATAAAAATACTAGCACGTGGAATACTTACTTACTAGTTACAAACAAGACTCCCTCCGTTCTCTCGACTTGTCACATCATTATTGTTTGTTGTTATTATGTGAACAGGTCGTTCTAGGAATTTATGAAAGAATCTTCACTTCTATTTTCAGTGTACAAGGGGACATATAAATTTAAAAAGAATGGAAAGAAGGAGAATAAAAGGATAGATAATTTCATAGGAAAGATCAAATTTAAAATTTTTAGATCACTAAATAAAAACTGTACTAACTATTCTAAGTTATCTCTCTCTAAAGTCCCTTCTATTACTATTCCTTCTTCCTAACTTTGAATATTCTTCTTCCCCTGATTATCGGTCATTAGTGCAAGATGACGGTAGCATCAATTTTTTCTTTTGTTGACATGTCAAGAACATATGGATCGACCTACGATGCATGATGCTCTTGATAAACTCAAATGATACATTTGATTCATTGAAATAAAATAGATAAAAAAAATAAAGTTTATAGAAAGAATGAAAGTTGGAGGAATAGAGGTAAATGAATAATAAAAATATTTTTATTTGATTAGAGCGAGTAAACGGATAATAATAAAGTAAAAGATAAAAAAATAAAATTGCCATTATCTATGTATATTTCTTTTTTACGGAAAACTTAAAAATTAAATGAAAAATAAAAAATTTTCGGGAACAGTGGGGCACTGTTCATCTTCTTCGTTCGCAGGTAAGAACAGTCACCAATCCCATCCCCTAAAGCTTTCTCCCTGGAGAACACGAAACTTACCTGGCTGAGTTCGTCGGAACCACGACCATCCTCAAGCTAGAACATGAAGCTATTCCGGCTGGATGGTGAGAGGGCCGTCTTCACTGGTCGCCGGAGCATAGATTCACCGTCGGTCACCGTCGCTCGAGCGAGACGGCTTGCTCTGTCATGGGTTAGATCAGATCTCGGCCCAGTGGGTTTTGGGCTCGATCCAGAGGACTCGAGCCGATCCCATCGAACCATAGCAAAGGGGAGCCGTTGACCACCACAACCACACCGACGGCGGATGAGTCGCGGGGACGATTCACGGACAACCTTGCACCAGTTGTGATGGTGGACGGCGGACAGACGGCTGACGGCGTTCAGGCGATTGGATGGGGCCAGAGGTAGAAGATGATTGGCAGAAGTTTGTAAATTCAAAAACTATTGGAAGGTATTTTTTGACATTTCATCACTATTTTGGATAGATCCTTCTATAAGTAATTACAAAACTCTTTTATTTCCCTTCCATTCCTTGTCCAGAATTTCTATTCGGAATGAAGAGCAAATCAAATGAGATATTATATATTCTGCACGGCATAGATAAGGAATAGCTATTCCTATTCTTATGAACCAAATATAGCATAAGAAGTCTCCTATTGTGGTCAAGAGGTCATCCTGGTTATAATTTACTCGCTAGTAATTAAAAACACCCACCGTCTTCATCCAAAATTAAACCTAGACATGGAGATTATCCCAATTCTGAATCTCGCGAAATTCGAATCCATTCCATTGTGTTCCTTACGCATGAACGGATTTGGATTATTAGGTTATGAAGACGCATACCCCCTTAATTATCAAATTCTCCCAGATTAATCAATCCTCGAAATTACTCAACCATCCATCTGCTAATGAATCATGGAAACTATTGCTGCCAGTTTTAGGGTTCACTAAATTTTAGTGAATGGTTGTCATACATGTTTAGTGAATAATTTAAAATATCATGTTCATAAATTCTTTATGGTACAGATCATATATTATAAACTGTCGCAACCTGCAAAATTGATCATTGCTTGGTCCTGATCTGACTGGGGGGATATCCCGATCTGTAGTTGCTTTGACAATGGAGTCCTGGTCAGTCAACTGTTATAATCGAGCTATGTTCTCCATTCTGAACAAGACCTTCCAAGGGGGAAGAGATCAACCTCAAGAGCAGGAAAATGACATGAAGTGACTAGGTGGAGGAGATACTGAGAAAATGAGAAGACCATCTGTGTTACTTGAAAAGATATTGGGTGATAAATGCTAAAATTAGTCGGCAAATGCAGGACAGTAGTAGACAACAGAGACAAGCCCCACTACAAATACGACCAATCAGCTCAACAATAACTCTAAAGCGCTTATGGTTTCACTCACACCCATGATATAATATCAATCCACGTTTTGCATGTGCTGGACTTCATCATCATGATCATTATGAACGCCTGGAAGTGGAAGAAAGATGGCGCGAGCAAAATGACAGGAGTTGAAGGAAACCCTTCCTCTCAGGCCGATTGTTGCGTCCTTCCATAAGGAATCCCACTCATAATACTGAACACATGCGCCCGATAGGGCTTTGAGTACACGGGAGGTTTTATAATGTAGGAGGGTAGTGCAGTTCAGTTATCTGTGGCCGTAACCCACTCGAGAACACGGTAGGGTGATTTTGGATCCTAAAAGATTCCACGGTTTGTGAATAGTGTCAATCACGGGTTCCAATGCTCGTGGCTCACAGTTGTGTTTTCCGGGCATCAATCATCCGGTTTCCCAAGTGAAATGTGATGGTAACCAACTTGTGGAAGTTAAAAGTCCCTAGGGACTGTTCTTGGTGTTGGAGAAAACTTTTACAGCAGCGGGACATTATCAGACCACTCATCCAATATAGAGTTGGACCGGATTCAAAAGTGTCTTTTTGGTACGATAATTGGTTACCTGTCGGCCCTCTAGTCTCCTACTGCTCTCAAGGGCTCAGTTGTTTCCCCACCTTATCAGCTGATGCCACGGTTAGGGCAGTGTTCTGACAAGGAAGATGGCATTGGCCCCGAAGTGCCGATCCCCAAGCCACAACGATAATTCAGCTGGCATCCTCAGTATCTACCGGAGACCGTGACGAGGTCAGATGGACTCTTGGCTCGGGTGCGTTCACCGTCAAAAGTGATAACATCACTGTTCCCATCGCTATTACAAAACCATACATGAGATTTTCACCTCATACGGCTCCTCGGGGGCCATAAATATTATTTAAAAGGAAGCATATTCGTGGAACTGCTGAAAGATTGAATTGGACAAAAAGTATCTGGTTTCTTGGAAACATCCCCAGGGCTTCGGTAATTAGCTTGTTGGTGTGGCTCCATAGAGTTGCAATGAAGGAGCGGATAAAGAAGTGGGGAAGCCAACCAACATCAGAGCTATGCAACTTTTGTAGTTCCGAGCTAGAGACCCGGGATCATCTGTTCTTCTGTTGTGCCATCATCGGGGGAATATGGCAAACCGTCCTCACAAAACTGGGTGTACACCATGGACAAGTCGACTGGCCTTCTGAATCCCGATGACTGCTTCAGCAGAGGGGTAGATCGATTGATTCTACAGCCTATCGACTATTTTGGAAATAGTCCCAATATATATATATATATATATATATATATATATATGATCTGGATCGAACTGAACAAACTGATTTTTAAATGCAAGGCTCGTAGCGAAGTGGAGTTATCGAGCATCATATTTAACACAGTGAGGTTGAAGCTCTCCACTCTTCCTCGGCTAGAACACAGGCTGCAGAACTCTCGGGTGGCATTTTTGTTAGGCTTGCATATAAGATAGTCTCCTCATGAAAAGTCTACCCATGTACAGAATCTGATCAATGTTTTTTCAATGAAATTACATCACCATTCCAAAAAAAGACATTAACATAGGTTGTCAAACTGAGGCCTTAGGATTTTTGAGTAAGCTTATGGCACATCAAAGCTTGCAGCGCCATGGCTTCAAGCACCTTTCAAACATGACAATTTCAACAGTTCCTATTAACGAAGTCTTAAATTTAATAGATCTGAAATGGAATGCTCTTAGGACGAGTAACAAAAAACTTAAATTACCAAACAAGAAAGTTAGAAAACAAATTATTTCCCTTAAGTTTCAGAGTAAATATAGCAGACAATGTAAACGTAGCAGCAGAAATTACATGAACAGATTAAATTTACTATCAGTCATCATGTTTTGCTAAGTAAGAACGGGTAAGCATCTGAAGAGGAAATCACATCAGCCTCCATCTCAAAAACTCTGGATGCAAACATCGCGTCCATCTCCCCAGCTATCTCAACATCTATCTGATCACTTTTAGTTTCTCAATTTTCCTCGATCCTGGAAGCTGCTACTATGCCCGGGTTTCGTATGCCTTCCAATTCCATCACCACTTCCCTCATCGTTGGTCTTTCCCTCCCTTTCGGATTTAGGCACCGTTTTGCAAGTTTTGCAACTGCAGTGATCTCTTCTGCTCTGCCTTGATCTAGCACAGTGACATCGAGTATGCCAAAAAGATGATTCTCCTCCATGGAAATGAGGAAGAATGTCGCCAAGTTTCTCCTCTCATTGTCTCCCAGTGAACAAACCGGCTTTTGCCCTGTCAGGAGTTCAACGAGAACCACCCCAAAGCTGTAAACATCGCTTTTATCAGTGAACTGGCTCGATTGAAAGTACTCGGGGTCCAAGTACCCAAAGGTTCCCTGAACCAATGTGGTCAGGTGAGTCTGATCAAGGGCCACTGATCTTGAAGTCCCGAAATCGGCAATTTTTGCTTGGTAATTCTCATCGAGGAGTATGTTTGAAGACTTGATGTCGCGGTGGTAAATCGGGATCGATGCTGAAGAATGCAAGTAGAAGACGGCACCTGCAATTTCAGTAGCAATACGTACACGCGTTTCCCATGTAATAAGTAATTCCTGGTCATGGATGTACTGGTAAAGAGTCCCGTTTGGAATGAACTCATACACAAGAAGAGGAACATCCCTCTCCAAGCAGCATCCCAAGAGTTTCACCACGTTTCTGTGATTGATTTGAGAGAGGATAACGAGTTCGTTGATGATGGGTTCAACATTCTCTTCATCTAATGCTATAGATTTCTTAACAGCAACTATTCTTCCATCCGTTAGCATTCCTTTATACACAGTTCCTTGCCCACCTTTTCCAAGAACTCTATTCGCATTGAAATGGTCAGTAGCTTTTTCCAACTCCTTAGAGTTGAACAGCCTGCCTTTCTCCCCATTTCCTTCTGGTGAAGATAATTGCCATGCTAACGAAATCCTTTTAAAGAACTTAGCCTTGCGCTTCACCTCTCTCCTTTTCTTGATACGTCTGCATGTACACCACGGTAGGCAAATCAAGAGAAACAACCCGACACCAGGTGTTGAGAGTAGACCTGTTTTTGAAGGAGAAAGGGGATAAACTAGAAGCTTACGCGGGAATGTGCACGAATTTGAGTTGATCTCATGAGTGCTGGCTAGAAAGGCAATATGCTTAATTAAAATTTAGCTATTAGTCATTCTTTCGCTTCAATATCGATTACTTTATGGGCGCAGTTAAAATATTTGGTTGGAACCATACCTATTCGGGCAAGCAGGAACCGTAAATTTGTTTCTCTTGTTTTTCCTGTGCAGTAAAAAAATCCTCGCTCATTCTTACATTCAGGTAGACCCCCACATAGCATGCTTCCATCGGAAAGTGGAATTTCGCACTCGTTAACATCTATGAAGAAAGGGATCAATATACGGATTAGAAACACAAATTAGAGGACAAAGTTGTTAATTAAGGTAACACGTGTTAGCATTATCACCAACACTTCAGGTTCGAAATCCAATTTTGCCTTCCACATGGTTGAGGAAAAATCAAATGGGTCTCACGCCCTCCATAAGTTTTTGGAAACATTCAGCAGTTTTTGAAAAGGGCAATCCCTATTACCCAACCCAAAAAAATAGAGAAAAGGGCAATCCATATCTTTATTGTGTCTACTCTTAGAACATTCAATTTATTTTACTATATAGAAGGGAAAAATATAAAATTAAAAATTTAATGTAGATAAAATTCCTACTTTAAATTATTTGTGCACTTGTTTTTTAAATATATATATTGTATCGAAGTTGAACAAATAAGAAACAGATTTATACGATGCAGGGCTTTCAAGTAGTAATAAAGAGTAAAGATATGAAATGCGAAAGTTAGAGATGACAAACCTTGACATCCATCCTCGAGGTATGGGTTCCCGTAGAAGCCATAACTGCAATTACAGTTGATAAATGGTGTAGCAGTGTTCACGTTGATGTTGCTGGTGACGTTATAGCACCTTGCCGTCTCAGACTCATAGTAAGACTGGTTTCCGAGCTTTAGCACAATTGAATAATAACGATAATATCGCTCATAATAATAATAATCATAATAATCATCATCATCATAATTATAATAGGTATCGTTGATGGGCTTTAGCCCGATGGATGTCGGGAAAGCAGCATCTACTATTCCCCATCGCAGCACCACTGGAACGTAACCCCCGTCACGAATGGCGTACAGATCTGTCGAGTTGGGCTCAAACCACGACGAGCTGACCAGGAATGCAAACTGGCAACCACGATCTCCTCCACTAGCTCCCGGAATTTTATCCCCCGGGAAGTCGACGCCAAAGCCCTGAAGACCATCGGGGAAAGCGGACTGGCAGCAGTCAAGGCCATTGCAAAGGCTATAACGTCTTGTATTATTTCCGGTGCACTCAGTACTGCATCCGACAAACGAATGATTCGAGCCCTTCATGATGGCGAAATTCTCACACCCCACTGCAACAAAAATGTTGTAGGTCCGGGAGATGAAAAGGGGGCTTCCGTGAAAAGTCACCGACTCACGGCTCCGGTAATGTGAAGGCGCGCAGCTTGAGCTCGAGTAGGATACCGGGTAATCCACTGTAATCGTTGTAGGGTCGTCGGATAACATGTCACGAGGAAAGGATATGTTGAGAACCTGTAAGTCGAGCTTCTTCAATCGAGGGACGCTGTTGCTGCAGAGAATCTCGTACCACTCGTCCAAGAAGCAGTCAGCTCCGATCCCAAAGGGAAAGGGAATGGTTACGTTGCCGCATTTATCCCGGCATCTACCACCCTTTGTGAGAGGGTAGTTCGGGTAAGGCGATGCTACAGCTTCTGATATGGATGGCAGTAGTAAGGAGGATAGAAAGAGTAGGATAAGAAACACTAGCTCGAGCTTCGCCACCATTTTCCTTTCTACTAATTTGGACAGTTAGAAGATGAGCCCGCAGAAGAGTGAATGGGTTGTGTGTGGTTTTATAGACATTGTGGCTCTAACAATTACGTTACTAATCAGTGGACTAAGCTTCCAAGAAAGTCACGTTGAAGCCCCGACAGGATGATATCTTTCCTTCTTGACGTAATTATGAAAGCAATTATTGACATGGACTGATTGAGATGATTCAATACCACTTTTTGATACCTTCTTCCCAAGTAATTTCTAGTCTTGTGAATAGAAAAAAAATTCATATTAGGAGAGCTCTATCTCTGTAGTGGACTGACCCTACTCGAACATAAATTAGTTAGCATTAGTTGAACTGATGAATATTGGACGATATGCATAAAAAAATGTATATAATCTGAAAGGAGTTGTATGTAGTGGGACTGGGTGATTGATTTTGGTTGCATGGATTGCACAATTCTTATGGCCATTTGCATGTATTAGACACAAATTTCCTGTTTCAGGGTATGTACGTACATTTATACACTATAATATGTGGGACAAGGGGAGGCAGTTGGTATAATTTTCAGATCTTCAAAATTACTGTTGATAATATAAATTTAATGAAGAAAAAGGAATTCTGTTTTGAAAAATAACATTTAGCTCCTCTCCTACTAATCTCTAGTCATCTTTTTTTCCTTAATTATTTTATCTTTATTTATTCCCTGTTGTATTTTTATAAAAATTAACAATATGATAAAAATTTTAATACTGGATTGAAAAATTAAATTGGCCGATATTTAAATATTAAATTGGCATGAGCTCTTTTCTATAGCCGGCCATGTATACAATCGATAATTCGGTGCATAGTATGTGCCGGGCAAATTGCTTCCTTCTTGTATCCCAAAATAAGAGTCTAAGATAGTGGAGAAGTTTGCATCCATAACGAAAAGGACCCTAGCGGACGTGGTCTTCAAGGCACCGAAGTGTTAACTTCACGAAGCGTTGTCCAATTTAAAACGTTTCTTTAGGGAAACATTGTTACTATCACATGACGAAATTATGTTTTTTTTGGGTAATAGACGAAATTATGTTTTAAATTTGACTTAACCATTATGAAATATTTAGGCCTCAATTTTATAAAATGATAAATTTATGTTATTCCCATTATATTTTCCTTTCTCTACAAAAGAATAATATGTTAGATTTAACGGAGTTTAAATAAATGAAATCTAAAAGTGGTAAATTTGGTCTAGTAGAGAGAGCAATAGAGCTAAATCTTTGGTTGGAGACGGCTAAGGCTAACCAGTGGAGTGGTAACGTGTGAGAAAAAGTATCTAAAATGGTGCTTTTGGTAAGAGTTGCGTAACGCGCACGGGTCAGAGAAGCAACTAATAGGAAAATTACTGAGAGGGAAAACAAAATTAAAAAAAAGGCTAATAGAAAGTTTTTATGGTCCGATTATTTTTTTTGATAAGTGAGTATTTCATTAATATTAAACCATCAAATTATACATCTATTTATAAAGATCCCTCAGTTTAAATTGGATTGTAAAAGAACTTGAAATTAATCGCTGTGGTAGCCCAAGCAGTGTTGCTCCTCTACATCTAACAAGGCTAAAAATTTTATTGACTAGGTGACTCTCGTTTATCTTTTTATTATGAAATACCCTTTAACTCCTTTCGTGTCTGATGACATATATGGTCCCATTATTTAATTATTCAATAATTTAATTTAATAGTTTATAATTAATTTTTAAATTAAAAAATAATATAATAGCTCATAATAATTTTTTTATGTGTATTTAATAATTCATTAACTATACCGTAAATTTTTTACAAGATAATATTTAAGTGGAAGGGATTGGACAACGGTCAAAAACCAGAGAGATTGGAAAACGGTCTCCCTCGTTAGTCACATCATGGGAGTTTCCCCTTCGGTTCCAACTTTCTAGCTTTGAATATTTTTCGTCCAATAACCCCATGGCATTTTGGTTATTGGACAGATTTTATTAAATTCTTATGTGAACAGGTGACGGTGACGTGATATTATTTATGTTGAGATTTCGTCCTATTTATCATATTATTTTAAAGATGTACGTTATATTAATTACAAAAATTTACATTTTTACTAACATGTAAAAAAAAACATATTGATGGAGTTTATAGATGTGTGATGGTCTTGTTTTCAACTAAGGATATCTCGTCGTAGTCATTAGGGTATTTTGGTTAATTTGACATAGTACATATGAATTCCTGGTATGTGAATTCCATTCGGGATAAGTACCAAGATGTCCCACCCTTAAATTTCAATTTCACCAATTTGATCAAGAGCGTCCAAATATTATTCAATAATGGCATCTTTGAGTGCACTACACGATTGTAAATTTCCATAACGAAAATTACCCTAGCGGACGAAGACTCCAATTTTCCACACGGAGAGCACCGACAAGGCATGCATGGTTGACTTGACCTGAGACTTGGGCATTCGACTGGAAGATAGTTTAAATAATTGTGAGACGTTTGCAGCCACGTGAGAATGCTCGTAGACAAAGTGCACTTTATGATTTTTCAAACAAAATTCTTGTATCGTCGAACTAAGTTGATTGATATGATTTAATATTTCTTTTTTCTAAATAAAATATTGAGTTTGAGTTTTGCAAACAGAGAAGATTAAAATTGAGAAAACTTTATCTTATAGTTGACCGATTGACCTGAACATGCATTAATAAGATCTACTAGCGCTAGTTTTGATAATACAAATTCTATTTGGCCAGGATCGAAAAGCTCTCACACTACTCATTGTAGTTAAATGATAATTTTGAGAAAATTCGAGGGATCTATATGTGATGGACCTATCTAACTAATCCATGATCTAATTTAGGTCTATTTTGTAATTAAAATTTACCATATTATATATGTGGATATTTTATGGGCCGTTTCATTAACGGGTAGTAAAAAATCTCCTCACTTTTTTTGTATCAAATATTTCTTTTTTAATAGATAACTATCAAATATTTTATTTCAGTGTTTTGTCAAATACTCAACATAACAGTCTTAACTTACGTGAGAAATATGAGAAGGATGATCAACGATCAAAATATCATGGATTAATTAATTATTGGGCAGTGAGAATTTTTCAAACAGAGAATTTGTCAAAATATCTCATAATTTCCAAGGTAGGGCCCAATAGTAGTAATGTAGCAGGTGTGACATATGAGCAAAGAGATATCCATCCCAATTAATTAATTTCCTGGAAAAATCATAGAGTTCATTTTATCTCTGCTTAATTAGAAGTCTTGTCCCATGGCTCCAAATGTCATCTCTCATTAATCCAAACTGCAAACTCGTCTGGAAATCTCCAACTACATTCATATATATATATATATATATATGAAGACTCTCAATTGCCACTCAGAGTTCATCATTTTGAGCAATTTATTATTTAGGACATACGAGACTTTCTCCTGTGTCTCAGATCCACGCATGCTTAGTATTGGTTGTCCCCAGCTTGTTATAATTCTTCGTCCACTTTCGTCGAAGATGCAACCTTCTCTCTACTATTAAACATGGCTAGCTGGAAGGAGGCAAAAAGTGCTGTTTGACGGTGTCGTGGAAATTGAGATAGGAAAAGATCCCATCATTTATCAAATTGAGGGGGTGCAAATATCGAGCTGGGAAAGAAATGAAATTATAAGAATGGAAGAAAAAGGTGGAAGTTTACCAACGGATCGAGGAAGGTTTTTTTTACAGTATATTAAGTTGCAGTGAAATCTGAGTATTATTTACTGTTGGAGATGCCATTGCATGCTAAGTGTTGAAGATACTGCCTTTATTATTATGGAAAAAGAATATTTGATAATAAGATCATAGGACAATTGGGTTAGTTAGCACTTATGAGATTCTATTATATCAGATTTGATATTGTTCATAACATTTTAAATTATTTGTTTCGCAGTGTATTTAATTTTTTAAGCCTATAAAGAGGCGGACCGTCTAATGTAATTTTTGATTTAGTCAATCATTCTAATAAAATTAAACTCCCATAGTTTTAGTTTGTAATCGACTACGTTTATCTCTTTTAATATATCTTCTCTCCTCCTCTCCTATGAGTTATATAAAATTTGTCACCGAGTCTTCATCCAAAAAGAACCTAGATATGGAGATTGTCCCGATTCCGGATCTCGAGAAATTCGGATCCAATACTCCATTGCGTTCATCTTGCATGAATGGACGTGGATTATTAGATTACGAGGACGCATACCCTTAACTGTCAAAATCTCCTAATTAATCAACTCTCGAAACTCAGCATCATCCAGCCATCTACTGATGAATCGCGGAAACTATTGCTGCCAGTTTTAAGGTTCAGTAAGTTTTAATGAATGGTTGTCATAGACCATATGGCTCCATCAACGTTTATGATCATCGTAGAGGACTACGATTCCGAGTAAGACACTTTCCAAGTCTCCATGTGCTATATGCTATCCTTGTGTCCTGGACACAATTATGAAAACAGCTGTGCCGTGGGGCCACCTCGACGGATTCTCGGGGGCATGGAATAATGCTCAATTCTCACGTGTACAGTGAATTAATATTTAAAGTAATTGGCAAGTTTATAATACATATGTAGATCCTTTACGATAGTAACCATATAAACCATAAACTGGCTATTTCCATGTACTGGACACGAGTTTCTTGTCTCGGAGTTACATGTGCGCCCGTCTGTATATGTGTGTCCATATATATATATATATATATATATATATATATATATATATACAGAGGGCTATTTGCCTAAAAAATACGAATTATTCAAGAATTCTCTAATTTAATATGAACTATTTTTTTGACTCAAAAAATCACTAACTATTCAAGAAATCCCTAGTCGGCCACGAACTATTTTTTTTGTCTAGAAAATCAGGAACTATGCTAATTTTTCCTAATTTACCACATCGTTAATTTTGTCTATTAATTATAGACGTGCACTATTAATTTTACTGATTGGCATCATCTAGCGTCCATCTGGTCATAAAATTAAGGAACATCTGTTTACACATTCATCATTGTGATAAAATAGAGAATTCGACAATAGTTTGTATATCTGTTTGCATATATATTTTCGATAAAATATTGGACACCACATGTAATGTCACATCAGACTTCATTTGCACAAGCAGTAAAAGTAAATTTAACAGTACACATAAGCAATTAACAGACCAAATTAACAAAGTGGTAAATTAGGGGAAATGAGCATAGTTTGTGATTTTCTAGGCTAAAAAAAGAGCTCGTGGTAGATTAGGAAAAATGAGCATAGTTCATGTTTTCTAGACAAAAAAAATCGTTCGTGGTTGATTAGAAAATTCTTAAATAACTCGTGATTTTTTAGGCAAATAAATATATATATATATAAACAGATGTGTATGTGTACTCTATATTATTTCCACTTTTTTCTCTCACACTTAAAACTCTCATCCTCTTCTTCCTTCACATTCTTTTTTCTTTCTAATAGTTTTATTTTTAATTATCACATCTCATTCTCATTCTTTTATTGGTAAATTACGAATTCTAATTTCATTTATACAATACACTTTTAAAGTTATCTAATTTAAAAGTTAAGTATACATTATTTTTACTTGAAAATTTTATTATAAATAATTACTCTCTAATCGTGCATAAATAAATATTTCTAATAATTTTTATTGGCATAACGTATTCCGTGTGTACTAGGAAGAAACCTCTAGTTATATATATATATATATATATATATATAGGAAGCTGGTGTGTAGCTGATGCGAGTTTTAGAATTTCAAAAATTCCCTTGATTTATTCTAACATTCTTGGGTGCGATCTTCTTGCTTGCTTGAATGGGCGTTCGATTTTATTACGGGGACTTGAGTGACCATTTTCTCTTCCCAGTACGAGCTCTATTAACAAGTTAAGGATTTTAATAAAAGTAAAAAAACTAATTTAACTTTCAGGGAGAACAACATCAAAAACAAAAAGAAAATTGGTATGATAAGAAAATTACATACAAAATTATAAAAACAAAATCATATATAAAATTACATTATAATTCTCCTTCTCCACAATTTATGTACTTTTAGAAATTCTAATTATTACTTCCAAATAAAAAGATATAGGGCTGTACATGCCTTCAACTCTAAACTAACAATTGAGAGATTCTGCGATCCTATATTAATGAGTTAAAATTTAACTTTTAATGTGCAATGAAAAGAATGATTCAAGGAACGTGTGAGAAAAAGTATCTTAATAAATGGTGCTTTTGGTAAGAGCTGCGTAACGCGCACGGGTCAGAGAAGCAACTAATAGGAAGCATACTGAGAGGGAAAACAAAATTAAAGAAAAGCCTAATAGAATTTTTTTGTTAAGCGAGTATTTCATTAATATTAAATCATCAAATTATACATCTATTTGTAAAAGATCCCTCAGTTTAAAGAGGATTGTAAAAGAACTTGAAATTAATCGTTGTGGTAGCCGAGACAGTGTTGCTCCTCTACATCTAATAAGGCTAAAAATTTTATTCACTAGGTAACTTTCATTTATCTTTTTACTATGAAATACTCTTTAATTCCTTTCGAGTTTGATGACATATATGGTCCAATTATTGAATTATTCAATAATTTAATTTAATAGTTTATAATTAATTTTTAAATTAAAAAATAATATAATAGCTCACAATAATTTTTTATGTGTATTTAATAATCCATTGACTATATCGCAAAATTTTTACAAGATAATATTTAAGTGGAAGAGATTGGACAATGGTCACCCTCGTTAGTCACATCATGGGAGTTTCCCCTTCGGTTCCAACTTTCTAGCTTTGAATAGTCTTCGTCGAATAAACCCATGGCATTTTGGTTATTGGACAAATTTTATTAAATTCTTATGTGAACCGGTGACGTGACATTATTTATGTTAAGATTTCGTCCCATTTATCATATTATTTTCAAGATGTACGTTATATTAATTACAAAAATATAAAAATTTTACATTTTTACTAACATGTAAAAAAACATATTGATCGAGTTTATAGATGTGTGATGGTCTTGTTTTCAACTAAGGATATCTCGTCGTAGTCATTAGGGTATTTTGGTTAATTCAACACAATACATATGGATTCATGGTATGTGAATTCCACTCCAGATAAATTCTAGATGGAACTTAAATCCCAACATTACCATTGGGGAATCCTGAACGAAGGTCCTAATTTTGAATACTAGGATGTAGATTGTTTAATTACATACCAAGATGTCCCACCCTTAAATTTCAATTTCACCAATTTGATGGAGTGCGTCCAAATATTATTCAATAATGGCATCTTTGAGTGCACTACACGATTGTAAATTTCCATAACGAAAATTACCCTAGCGGACGAAGACTCCAATTTTCCACACGGAGAACACCGACAAGGCATGCATGGTTGACTTGACCTGAGACTTGGGCATTCGACTGGAAGATAGTTTAAATAATTGTGAGATGTTTGCAGCCATGTGAGAATGCTCGTAGACAAAGTGCACTTTATGATTTTTCAAACAACTTCGTGTATCGCCTAAGTTGATTGATATGATTTGATATTTCCTTTTTTCTAAATAAAATATTAAATTTGAGTTTTGCGAATAAAGAAGATTAAAATTGAGAGAACTTTATCTTATAGTGGACCGATTGACCTGAACATGCATTAATAAGATCTACTGGTGTTAGTTTTGATGACACAAAATCTATTTGGCCAGGTTCGAAAAGCTCTCACACTACTCATTATAGTTAAATAATAATTTTGAGAAAATTCGAGGGATCTATATGTGATGGACCTATCTAACTAATCCATGATCTAATTTAGGTCTATTTTGTAATTAGAATTTACCATATTATATATGTGGATATTTTAGGGGTCCTTTCATTAAGAGGTAGTAAAAAATCTCCTCACTTTTTTTGTATCAAATATTTCTTTTTTAATAGATAACTATCAAATATTTTATTTCAGTGTTTTGTCAAATACTCAACATAACAGTCTTAACTAACGTGAGAAATATGGGAAGGATGATCAACAATCAAAATATCATGAATTAATTAATTACGGGCAGTGAGAAATTTTCAAACAGAGAATTTGTCAAAATATCTCATAATTTCCAAGCTGGCCGGTGACCCAATAGTATTAACGTAGCTGGAAATTGTACTCCGATAAAAAAAGAAAAGGGTTAATTCCCCCGTACATGGATTCCATTTCTGGATAAATTGTACTCCGAGTCTGGAAATTTGGGTACACCGTACACTTGGCTTCCACGGCACTCCTCCTTTTCTAGGAAGTAGATTGTTCAATTACACAATTCGATCAAGCGCGTCCAATATTTTTCAGTAATGACATCTTTGAGGGAATAACACAACTCTCAATTTCCACAAGGAAAATTACCCTAGTGGACCAAGACTTCGATCCTTCACACGGACATTATTATTGGGGTTGACTTGAGTTGACCCGAGACTTTGGCACTAGATAGGAGAATCCCACTACCGTGTTGAGCTGTAGTTCGAATAATTGAGGGATGATGTATGAGCAGCCATGTGAGGGAGGAACCCCCTAGTTAAGAAGATCAGTCAACGAGCATTTACGGTTTTCCAGAGAAATTTGTGCACTCTCCGATGGATGTCTCCCAGATAGGAATTATAAATTATGAATGGATTCTCCCTTCCACTACTCCCATTTTCTCAATTTGAAAATTTTTACCCAATAATTCCATGATATTTTGACTGCCCATCGCGCTTCACGGATTATCATGTTAGTGATTATTACATTTTAATCATGGTGAGTATTTGATAACTTGATAAACATGTCACATCATTTTGAAAAATCCAATGTTATTAATCATAAAAATTTATAGAGGTTTTGTATAACATTTTTATCAACGTATAGATAGCATGACAATTACAATTAACGTAAAAATCTCCTGTCACAATCATATGGACATTCCTAGCATTTAGATTCCATTCTGTATCAACGATCTCAACCGATTTTGAATCCCTATATCTCCATACCAATTCAGAGTCTCTAGAATTCGGATGCATCATCATATCCATACCGGTTGTCTTCCCTGGGGTTCGATTTGCACTAGGAACGTATATTGTGAGCCCGCTAATTTTATGGGTTTAAGCCCGCAGCCCACAAGAACTAATCCATGCCCAAAGCCTATAAGACAAACCCATTAAGGCCATAACAATTAAAAGTTTTAGAAGCCCAATAGCATGTTTATTATCTCCACCGCCTCTGACATCCCTTACACATTTCTGCCACCTATCTTCTTCACTTTTCCAGGCACAGCAGAAAAGGCTAGCCCATCTGATCTTTTTTTTTCTT
Organism: Lagerstroemia speciosa; assembly: GCA_037672795.1. Taxonomy (NCBI): domain Eukaryota; kingdom Viridiplantae; phylum Streptophyta; class Magnoliopsida; order Myrtales; family Lythraceae; genus Lagerstroemia; species Lagerstroemia speciosa. The sequence goes on from CM075288.1 coordinate 6,066,405, forward strand.
TTTTTTTTTTACCGATAATCCCGTCCGTCCATTTTCAGTCCAACATATCGTGCTTTCTTGTTTGAATACTTATACAGAGAGATCGAAAGGCCGAAATGCTCTAATGACGTGGCCGATAGGAGAGCAGCTTGGATCCTTGAGAGTCGGGAAAATGATCTCTACTCGCCACAATTAGGCCTACTTAATACTCTCTTTTAGAATATAGATATAGATCTAACGTGAGAGTTAAAATAGCAGAGAAGTTTGCATCCACAGGAAAAAGGACCCCACTGGACGAAGACTTTCAACTTTTTTTTTTCTTTCCCCATATCAGAGACAACCAATGAGGCATCCATCCAAGGCTGACTTGATCTAATAAGATTTGCGCGCTTAGAGAAACATGCCATATTGAGTCCGTGGTTTAAGTAATTGATAGATGATGCTTGCAGCTACGTGATCGAGAAGGCCTCTAACCAGAGTTGAAGTGTAGCTTATGTCTTATGGGGAAGGAAAATTTTATCAAACTGTTGTTGTACTTACAGTCACGGTTTTTTAGTCGTGATGCCTTGATGCCCATGAATATGCGCTACGGCGTCTTGACTGAAAAATCGTGGCTGTACCGCAATCACGGCTCTGTAGATCTTGCCATGACAAGGTTCACTGTCGATCGGCTAGTCCTCGCAGTGGCTGTGGTGCATATGAACTCCCAAGATTCGCAATCGGGACCTCCAACAAGATTTTCCAGATTGAGATATTGAATTCCATCCATATCAAATTTGCTCAAAATAGAATTTATATATTAGAAAATTAACCAAAATGTCCTGCTCGATGACCATGGCTACGTACTCCCACGTGAATGCGAGACCATCACGTCATCTATAAATCTAGTTAGTGACTTTCGTATCATTTTTTTGCCAATTTTTTTCTATAATTAATACAATGTATATTTCCAACATATCCAATACTCGACCTAAATAACGCGATAAGAATTCGTCTGGCGAAGACCTAGAATCAGAAATCATGGAATTATGGGGGAAGTATATTCGAACCGAGGAAGTGGGAGTGATGAGTCCGTAATTTTATTGTGGTTGAAATGTATTTAAATTTTCATCTGGGCCTATAAGAGATGGTGGTATCTAGTTATCTTATAATCTTATTATGATCCTTTTACATAAACAGTGTGGGATCTAACACCCCTCTTACATACAACAAGTTAAGAGGGTTAGTCTAACTCTGATACCATGTTTAATGTTGTAAAGTTTTGACCAGTGGATCGTTAGAGAAGTCGAAGGCTATAGTTAAGAGGGGACTGTTGAGTTTACGGGCTTACGTTTGTGAGAGACTACCAAAGATAGATCCGGATTTACTTCAGAGATTCGTTTCCAGCCGAAAGCCTAAACTAATAAGCGAGCTTTTTCTTCCTTCCTAGTGCTAACAATAAGCCTTGGGTCAGGCATTTTTTACTTCTGGTTTCGATCTTACGGGTCACAAACTCCACATTCGGGACTAGCGTGGTGTGAACCCACAGATATCATGCTCTGATACCAAATTAAATTTTCACCTATGACTAAAAGAGTCTTAAACTCATTTTCACTTAAAATCTTAAGTTATTAAGTGATAGTACTCAGTTATCATACAAACTTATTATGATTCTCTTATATAACGAATGTGGGATCTAATAACAAAAGGGATGTATTGGTTGGCTTCCCTCTATGACTCAATAGACTGCCCAAGAGGAACAGGTTGATTCACCGGCATGGTTCTTCATCAATTGATTCTTGTTACTTCTATTCTCTGGAGCACGAATCTTTTTCATCATTATCAATCTTTTCTTTGGCTGCCTCGTCTCATCAGAGTTATCAAGCAGCAAGTCTCGTAGCGGGTGGGTATCCACCGAGTAGTGGTGTGGAATGGACGTCGGGTCATGTCAACTTGGCTGTTGGCTCAGAATAAGGGTAGGCTTCTTGATACCAGCTATCACACTTGAGCCGTTGCAGATATAGGAGATCCCAATCAACAAGAAGCTCTTATACCTCTTTTATTGAGATTAATTACTTTATTAATTAAAATAATTACACCAAACACTACTTGAATTTATTTTACCAAACCTTAGACTCACCCAAGAGCACAAGACACCACACGACGCACTACTGTTTTTTTTTTTTTTTCACAGTCAGACACATAGACATACACGCACACTAGACACTTTCCTGACACCTCACACTCCCTCTCCAATCACACACCTCACACTCCCTCTCCGGCCACCCTCACTCACGCCGCTCACTGGCCTCTTGGCTTTTCTTGCTTATTGGCTGACACAAAACGTACAGCCCACCCTTACTTATGGGAGTGTATGTCGGTGCCTGGCACCGACTTTGTCCTCTCCAGACAGTTCTTGCTCTCTCTCATTTATTTTATTAATTTATTATATGAGCATATTTATTCTTTGAGTCTAGAGACTTCTAGCACTAACATGAAGATTACTTGGCTGATATTAGCGTTAATGTCTAGAGTCTTCATCTTATTTTTGTCTTTTCCTTCCGAGTCGGTGGTGAACTTCAACAGCGGACTCATATATATTTACACGACCTGGTCTTTTTATTAACTCTATTACATCCATATTCCGTGCGCTTAAAAGTTGAACTAAATAGATGACGCGACCCCTTCCATGTGCGGCTTAGCAAAATGGGAGACTACTCATACAAATGCAAATCCTTTCCTTTTTACTCTAGTGTTGTTTTTTAATGGGCACTAGTATACTTAATATTTAGAAATTCAATGGATGTCAATAAATTTAGGTTCAAAGCAAGTCGATTTACCAAGTGTCAGGACTTTCTTTTATCGAGAACGACAAAATGATGGTAATTGTCGTTCTTAGGAGTACAAGCTGCATAAAAATTAAGCATGTCGGCACTTATTTATCTATTTTACTCAAATTGTGGTATATATTATCATTGTTATATGTTAGACTTTGTGGGTGGGGTGGGGGTTGGGAACAGAATTAGAGTACTACTACTTAGACCCTGTTCGCTGGCCCAACTCACACTGGCGTTCAGTGAAAGTTCGTTGCACTGATCTGTTTGTTTACAGGTAGTTCTGGCCTACCTTTTAACAGTATCTATTTGGAATTTTTTTTTTCCAATTTTACGGAATTCACCATTTTTATTGGCAACACAATGCCCTCAAATTAGGGCGGATGGGATGAGTCCGCTGCTGGTGAGACAAAGCCACGAGTTTCCTTGCCGCAATACTTTCATTTCATGAATCATGATCAGGATAAAAATCTTTTTCATTCAAATTTGATTTGGCTCGTTTTCTCTTATTATAGCTCTGAGGGATGGAGATCTGAACTTTACTTCCCCGCTGATGTGCCTCCAAGGGCGAATGGGAGATCCAGGAATCCATTCCATAAACTTTGGTGGGACATCATGGAGGCGGCAGAGGCTTGATCTTTCCATGGCAGGTCTGCATCCTGATTTATATATCAAGCAATGGCCACTGCTGCGCTCAATGAGATGAGGGTAGTGGACCCCATGAAAATTTCCTGTCAATCCCCTTCAGTTCCAGCAACCTCAGGTGTTTCAGGCCCCCCTCTTCCTTCTTCTTTCACTTAGGGGCAGTTGCCACAGCCTTCCCAATCTCAGAGTGCATATCTCCATAGCTTCCAAAGAAACGAGGGCCCATCACAGAATCATCTTCTCCAGCAGCAAATGCAGCCGAATTCATCTGGTGATCATCATCATCAGTAGCAGCAAGAATATCGACAATCTAACCAAATTTTCATGCAGCAGCAAGTCCCAAGTGTCATCTCTCTCCCTCAATACACTTCAACAACCCCAGCTCAATTGATTTCTCCGCAGCAGAACTTTTCCAATGGAATTGGGAACCCAGTTAGAGCTTCTGATGTTTCTGATATGCAGAAAATCAGGCTCACTATCCCAGGAAGGAACTTCATCATCTCAAACTTTACAGGAACCAATCAGTCAAACTCTTCAACTCCATTGCTGCGGAAGCACATTCCAGTTGAGCCTCCACTTCGTTCTGAAGCCATTCATTGCACGTTGCCAAAGTTGGACCACTTGGGAGTTTCAAACTGGAATGCCTCTGAACTTGCAAGTCTGCTTCTTCCATTCTCTGGAAGACAATATTCTAATGATCCACAAAGTGGCGTTCTCTTTGGGGTTAACATAGATCCTTTATCCCTCATGCTGCAAAGTGGGATAGCCCACCTAAGGAGTGTAGGCAATGAGAGCGACTCATCCATGCCCTTGGTTGCCTCAAATTTTGACAGTCCCCTGGGCACAGAATTCCCAATCAACTTAGACATGACACCATCAAGTTGTATGGATGAGGCAGGGCTCATGCATTCAGACAATGTGGAGCAATCAAACCCTCCCCCCCGAACCTTTGTGAAGGTCAGGGCAGTTTTGCAGGTCATTTTTTCTAGCATAATTTTTTCTTACCCCCTCTGCCCCAATAATTTGAATTGAATGTCACCCATTTAATTTTGTTGGGAATCGGCCGATTATACGACAATGTATGGGAGTAGAAAGAAGAGAAGTGGATACCAAATATACGTGGTTCGGAACAATGGGGTGCCATCCGTACGTTCACAAACAAAGGAGGAGCGGCGGCGAACAAAGGTGAAGTACAAGTGAACCCGAACCCTATCTTCATAGTTACAATGAAGAGCTCTACCGCTCTTAGAACCACGAAAATACATAGTCCGTACAGGTTTACGTAAGTATCGACAATTTGAGTAACACAAAACTTTAATCAGATTCAGGTTTTACATCGGATTACACCACAAAAAATACAAGATATGTCTAACAAATTCAAATAATGATGCCTGTCACGTTCAAAAGTCAGGTTCCTTGCGGAGGTCGCTGGGTATTTCAGAGTTCAGCAGCTATGATGAGCTAAAGAGAGAGCTCGCTCACATGTTCGGGCTTGAAGCCCTTCTGGAGAAACCTCAGAGATCACGCTGGCAGCTTGTATTTGTCGACCGGGAGAACGATTTCCTTCTCCTCGCTGACAACCCCTCCCCTGGCAGTAAGTTCTCGTCTTTGTTCTGTCTTACAATCACACGTGTCGAAGTTGCCTGTATTCTCCTCAAAGGCCTTTCCCGTTCTTCCAATTTTATAAACTTGAGAGACAAAAAAACTGAGAAAGTGATACGATGCGTTACATTTTACTCTGGTAGATGTTTTTTACTACATATTTTCCAGTGCATAGGACGTATCTTGTAAACTGGAGAACTGTAAAATTTTTTTTATCTATTTTCTACTTTAAAATGGTAGGGGGTTTGTTAACAATGTGCAGGATATCAAGATTTGTCTCCGACGGAGGTGCAGCAGATGGGCAAGGAAGGCATCTCCCCTGCCTCCTCAGCCCTGAACTAGAGAAATGCGAAGATCCGCAAGACCTGTGACGACTATGCAAGCGGGCAGGATTTGAGGAACTCAAGCAGTGGGATTGCTTCCACTGGCTCTCTTGACCACTGAAGCTGACTTTGCCACAGTAACCGAAGAATGTGGAGGAAGATGGGCTTCGTTTCAAGCACGCATCTTGGACTAGTTAAAGTACACAAAAACCTGTTGTAACACCTCTAGCTGTTTTCCTCTCTCGTGGCATGTCAATGTTAGAAAGTCGTATCTACTGCTTTGATTTGTAAATTATGATGCTGAGAGGATCATACTGTGGCCCCCATAATTACTATTAACACTCAAGAGCAGAACCCACATCCTTTGGAATGAAGAAGGAGTCTCCTTGTTGATGCTCACTGTTTCAAGTCTGGTTTTGGTTTCAAAAGGATCAGTAATTACCAGCACCGGCAGCAGCTTTCCCAACTGAAGATTTCAGCTGATTGAGTTGCAGCACCCGTGAATTTTAAATATATGATCATCATATGGAGTACAAGACTAGGACAGCCTTCTTATTATCTTGTCTTCAATGAGAAACAAGAACTTGTGAAGGTCCGAGATAGGATTACAACACCAATTAGGACATGTTAACTTCTCGTTCATGGATGCAGCAACATGGGGTAGAACAGCAGTAGCACAAACAGAGAGTACACCGAGAAGAATCGAAAGACAAAGGAGAAATTCAGCAGTCTGTCTAGCCATGTTTTGCTAGGTCAGAGCGGGTTCTCATCTCCTGCTTCATCTCATCTTTGGCAGGATCCTTCCGAAAGTCAAAGGGAAGGGAAATCTCTGCCTGCACATTTTTAACCATGTTTGGGCGCACAGTAGGGGGTCAACATCCGGCATTGAAGCAACATCAGCATAGTTTTGACTGGCTTCGCTTGCTCGGTCGATAATCAAGCAATTGCTCAGCTCATGGCGCAACATTGCCAAATAGGAGCCAGTGGCTTTCTTATGCCCTCCCAACACACTCGCCACTTCTTTTCTTTCATGGTAGGATGACCGTTCAAATAAAGGCAATTTTTTGCAGGGTCAGCAACAGCCGCGATCTGATCTTTCTCAGCCCGCTGCAATATGTGACGGTCCAGAATGTCATACAGCCGGTTCTCCTCCATCTCCATGGTGAAATATGTGGCCAAGCCTGTACCCTCCTAAGCTCGAATTGACAAAATGGGCTTTTGACCTGTCAAGAGCTCAACAAGGACCGCATGGAAACTGCATACATCGCTTTTATCTGTCAATTGGCTTGACTGAAAATATTCTGGATCCAGGTAACCGAAAGTTCCCCGCAAGAGGGTACTCAAGTGCATTTGGTTGAGGGAAACGTATCTGGAAGATCCGAGGTGAGATAGTTTTGCTTGATACTTCTCATCTAAGAGAATTATTGGTAGAGTTGATGTCTCGGTGGAATATGGGCACAATTGCAAGTATGAAAGGGCTCCTGTGACTTTTGTTGTGAGTTGCGGGCGCACCTCCCATGGGATGAAAAATCCCTCATTTGGCTCGTGGAGGTAGCTGTAAAGAGTTCCATTAGGTATTAACTCACATACCAGAAATGGAACTTCAGTCCCCAAGCAGCAGCCTAAGATCTGGAGAAGAGACATTAGAAAAGAAATTATCAAGTTTGGATATTAACAACGTTGAATTGCAGTTGAAGTCCGTCTTATACCTAAAACAACAAATATGACTGTCGTTCTATCATTCTTGTATTGAAAGCCTCCATCAATATTCATGCAAAGATCAGTGCAGATGGAATCTGGATCTTCACATTCATCAATGTCTACATGACAGGATGACATCTCCAATTAGTAGAGTGCAAGTCCCGCTTGCCGAACATAGACTAATAGTAATAGGTTGATTTGATTAAAAGAAAAGGATGTATCAACAGTCCTAATGAAAGAACTTGACAAAGTAAAAATAGTAGGATGAAATAATAGAGGGAGAAGAGGTAACCTAAAATTTGTCTTACCTACAGAGCCATTAGAGATATATGCTGGATTGCAAGTATAGCCCTTCGAGCAGGAAAATTCTTGATGCCATTAGGAAATGTGCCATCGTAGATCTTTTGGTGACTCCAACAGGTATCTGATAACTCTGCTGCAAGATCTGTATTCCCCAGAATCACCCACTCCAGACACCCCAGTGATAATGAATACAGAATGTTTGAAACTATAGTATAGGATTTTGACATATCCATGATGAATGCATAACTACATTCCTCATCCTAGGCAGAGGTTCCCTACTTTCCTTCACCGTCTCTATGTTGAATTCCTGAAGCTTTTCCATCGCATGTATAAGTACAATAAGCAAGGACTGACGCAGCTTGTTCAACCTCTGTAAGGTAGTTGCAACCGATTGAAAGAGGACATTTTCTCTCAGGGAATTTATGAATGGGCTTCCAGCGGAGCTTGGGGCCCTCTGGCCGGTTCAGTTATTATGGGAGCAACTCTCATTTGAATAGAAGACAGGAAAACGGACTTGGATAGTGGCTTGAAAATATTCAATCTTACTATAATCTAGCAGTGAGATGTTCTTCACCTCGAAATCAATCTTTTTTCAGCCTAGGAATGGTCATTTTATGTTGGCAGAAAATATCATACCATTCATTCAAGAAATGCCCATTATCCCCAATCCCAAAGGGAAAGGGCAGATCTGCTCTGTTGATGTGGCTGGTTGTGCATTGGCACTTAAACTTGCAAGTAGCAAAGCCATCAAAAGTGACTGTTCTACAACCATTAATGTGCGCATACCTCATGTATTTTTCATGGATACCACGTTTGATTGCAACACAATCTTGGTTACAGGATAGGTGGACAGTGCATTTACGTCCTTGTTTCGATCCTCTGCAGTTGCTTCGGCAATTGAATCCTGGTCTGTGAATTGTTCATATTGAGCTATCTTCTGCATTTTTAGACAACTGTCTAATCGGAAGAGATCAACCTCAGAGCAGAGAAATAAAATGATGCAAGAAGGTGGAGGTACTGAGAATTACAGATCCAGAGTAACTGTCATGCTGCCATCCGCAATTTATAGTACGCTTCTGCAGTCAAGCATTTGCCAGGACAGTCCTGGAGCGATGGATGCATCTCGGGGACCATTGTTGCCTACGATCCCTAGCCAACAGACAAGCCTTGTCAAGGCAAATTATGATGTTCAATGGCCAAAGAAGATCCTGCAAGCAGGAGTTGAGCTCAGCTTCAGCATGTCCCAGCGTCCCAGCGTGGCCCCTCAATAGGCCCTTCTTAAGTTTGTGTAACTAATATTTCGGAGTGATTTTAATTCGTGTATCAATGATAATTTGTAAATAATAAAAGTGAACCCCAAAACTGCCAAGCTATGCCACCTTGAGATTTCTAAATAAGCGTTTTGGCTTCTTCATGCAAATTGAACTTGTGACAGGGTACTACTTCTGCAGGAATTAAAATAAAAAAAGGGAAAGTCAGTTTTGCACTCCCTTGCACTACCAATAAGTGTACGTTTACAAGTTCAAAAGGCCATGTTGGTGAATCAGAATGTGCTTCAGAAGAAAAATGTCATTCTATGTATTACAAATCCTCTTAGAACAAGTAACAGACAGCTTATTCCCCTCAAGTTTCGGTGTACATACAGCATGTAGTGTAAATATAGCAACAGAAATTACATCAACTGTATCACCATGTTTCGCTAGGTAAGAACGGGTGAACATCCGATAAAGAAATCACATCAGCCTCAGTCTCCAATCCTCTCATCATAGAAACTGCATCCATCCTCCCAGAGGTCTCAACTTCTATGTGATCTCTATTGGTTTCTTGATTTCCGTCAATCCTGGAAGACCGTGCCTCAGGGTTTCGTATGCCTTCCAATTCCATCGTCACTTCTCTCATCGTCGGTCTTTTCCTCCCTTTCGGTTTTAAGCACCATCTTGCAAGGTTTGCGACTGCAACAATCTCTTCTGCTCTACCTTGCTCTGGAATAGTATCGTCAAGTATATCAAAAAGATGATTCTCCTCCATGGAAATGATGAAGTATGTCGCCAGGTTTCTTCCCTCATCCGCCCTCAACGAGCAAACCGGCTTTTGGCCCGTCAGGAGTTCAACAAGAATCACCCCAAAGCTATAAACATCACTTTTGTCAGTAAACTGGCATGATTGATAGTACTCAGGGTCCAAGTACCCAAATGTTCCCTGAACCAATGTGGTTAGGTGAGTCTGGTCAAGGGCAACTGTCCTTGAAATCCCGAAGTCAGCAATTTTCGCTCGATACTGCTCGTCGAGGAGTATGTTTGAAGACTTGATGTCGCGATGGTAGATGGGGATGGACGCTGAACAGTGCAAATAGAAGAGGGCGCCTGCAACTTCAGTGGCAATACGTAGCCGTGCCTTCCATGGAACATGGAATTCTCGGTTATGGATGTATTGGTAAAGAGTCCCATTCGGAATGAACTCATACACAAGAAGAGGAAAATCCCTATCCAAGCAGCATCCCAAGAGTTTCACCACGTTTCTGTGATTGATTTGGGAGAGGATGACGAGTTCATTGATCACGGGTTCTACATTCTCCTCATCTAATGCTGTAGATTTCTTAACGGCCACTATTCTTCCATCCGTTAGCATCCCTTTGTAGACAGTACCTTGACCACCTTTTCCGAGAACCCTATCCTCATTGAAGTGGTCAGTAGCCTTCTCCAACTCCTTAGAGTTGAAAAGCCTACCTTTCTCCCCATTACCTTCCGTTAAAGACAATTGCCATGCTTGGAAAATCCTTCTAAGGAACTTCGCCTTGAGCTTGGCCTCTCTCCTTTTCTTGATAAGTTTGCATGTACACCATGGTAGGCAAATAAAGAGAAATAACCCGATGGCAGGGCTTACATATAAACCTGTTTTTGAAGGAAGCAGAGGAATCAAATAGAAGTTCATGTGTTAGTTCATGAATTTGACTTGGCTGTATGAGTGCTAGAACAACAAAACTCTCAATTAAAATTGAACCAGTAGTCGATCTTTCACTTTCATATCAATAATTTCCCAGAACAGTAGCAATATTAAGTTTGGATCATACCTATGATGATGAACTTGGGAGTTTTTGCACAGTGATAAGATCCTGGGGTGTTCCTACACTTACGTAGACCACCACAAAGCATGCTTCCGTTTTGAAGTGGAATTTCACATTCATTAATATCTGATAGACAAGTGAATGTAACATCAGAAAGACAAAACTATAAAAGGTAACAATAAAATCCCTTCCACACTTCCCATGATTGAGGAGAAAATCAATCTCCATCCTTATTGTGTATAAACTGAGATATAATTTAAATTCTCACAATACAGATGAAATTGAGCTATCTGTCTGACAACTGATATCATATGCAACCTCATTGATGATTCTTTTTTTTTTTTTGGTTTCCCACCCGGTATCCGGTACCCGAAGGCCCGACTAATCCGGATTCGGGGTACTGTCGGGCGGTTTCCCGGGGACCCCTCCCAAGAAGGTTTGCTGCGTTCACAGGGGCTCGAACTCGGCACCTCTGCTTAAGCGACACAAGCCCCTTCCACTTGCGCCAACCTTCTTTGGTTACCTCATTGATGATTCGATCCATGTTAATTAATTTCCATACATCCTTATCATGCAGATTATCACTAAAATAGAGAAAACATTTCACTGGGAGGACTTTTTCTTAACCATAAGTTGATACACTATAAATCTCTTTGAATTCAACCTGGTCGGTAAAATAAGGCGTTAAGGAAAAATTAATTTAATATTTGATTTTACTGCTTTTTATAAAAAAAATTCGATTTTGAAATAAAGAATAAATGTATGAATTCCATTTTAAATCGGGTAAATAATTTAGAAAATCATGTGATTTTTCAAAATTTCATATATTATCAATTACTTCATTAATGACCTAAAAAATTATGATGTTTGCTCCATTTTCCCCATTTTATCACTAGTCAATCTTTCCGTTATAATGTCATCAAAATTGCTTGCATGGCAACCTATATGGCACCATAGGACACGTGGCAAATACAAAAAGCTCCACATGGAGGTGTTGTTGATTATGGCATTCAAAAATTTTAAAAATATTTAAAAATTGAAAAAAAGGGAAAAATTTAAAATTGAGAAAAAAATAATAATAAATTAAAATTTTAATTTCAAAGAATAAGAAAATATTGTGAAAATTCATAAAATTCAAAAAATAGAAGAAAATTTAGAAAATTTCTAAAAAAGTCTACAAAATTTAGACAAATTGAAAATTGAAAATTGAAAAATATTTTAAATAGTTCAACAAAATAATATTTTGAAAAATATAGAAATAGAGAAAATAATAAAATATAGAAATTCAAACTATTCAATATAAATTTAATAAAAATATTAAAGTAATTTTTGAGGAATGTGAAAAATATATGATTTAAAAAGAATTTTTTTATGGTAAAAGGTCAAAGTAGATTAATTGGTTGAGGTGATTTGGCGCTTAGAGGATTGGATATAGTGGTTTCACATGGCTCGAACTGTATTATTCATAACTTGTTGAACTTCTAGATACTTGTGGTTTAGGCAAAAAATTAGTACTACCTTTATCATAGTAATAGAGCGGTAATTTGTATAGGGTTATATCACGCCTTCACAACGTCTCCAAATGTAGGGTTATGTGACTCCTTCACAACATTCCCTTCGCTTCCCCTGCCCTCCATAACTCTCTCCTTTATTACTCTCATAACTAATCAATTCAGGTAACATTTGAAAGATAGGGTTGTTTGTCATGGGCTTCATTGTTAGATGAACATTTTGATTTATCATTTTGATTTAAGTGTATCAATATTTGTATACTTCATAGTTTTGGTTATGACAGTATTTTTATTTTTTAAAATATAAATTTCAAAATTTTCTAATTAATCTAAAATTTTTTTAAAAAATTTCTCAATTTTCTAATTTCTTAAAAAATTTGATGAATTTTTGAAATTTTAAAATAATTTTAGCATTTTTTAATATTGTAAATTTTTTATTTACCTGAATTTTTAAAAATATTTATGATTTTTTAGATTTTTTTCTAAAATTAAAAAAATCGTGATTTTCCAAAATTTTTAGATATGTTTCAAAATTTTTTAATGTCATGTTAGCAAAACTTCTATGCAACAACTTTCTATGTTGCCATGTGTCCTATAGTACTACTTAGGCAATTTTGACGATGTTATACTGGAAAAATTGACTGGTGACAAAATGGGAAAATGGAGCAAATGTTGTGCTTTTCTAGGTTATTAAAAAGTAAGTGATAATATAAGAAATTTCGAGAAATCACATGATTTTTTAGAATATTTTCCCCTTAAATAGGTGCTAATGCAAACAGTCAGTAAATGTATTACAGGAACCATATGTAATTAATAAGTTGAATAAATAAGAAAAGAAGATTTTCCCTAATATGAAACCGCGGGCTTTCTCAGGTATAAAAAAGAGTAAAGGCATATGGGGGATACTTGGAAAGATAGATGACTGGCATATACATACCTTCACACCCATCCTCGATATATGCGTTGCCGTAGAAGCCAGAATTACATGCACAGATGATAAATCTAGTAATGTTCACGTTGACGCTGATGAGATAGCACGTCGCGCTCTCAGAGGTATAGGAAGTCCGGTTGATGGGAATTAGTCCAGTCTGAGAATAATAATAATCAGTATAGTTGCTGGGCTTTAGACCGATGGATGTCGTTGGAAAAGCAGCATCCACTATTCCCCATCCCAGCAGCACTGGAACATAACCCCCATCCCGGATGGCGTGCAGATCTGTCGAATTGGGCTCGAACCGTGAAGAATCGATGAGAAATGCGAACTGGCAACCGTGATCTCCCCCACTCGTTCCCAGAACCCCCTGGAAGTCAACGCCAAAGCTCTGAAGACCACTGGGTACAGAGGACTGGCAGCAGTCAGAGCCATCGCAAGGGCTACGGCTCCTTGTATTACTTCCAGTGCAATTAGTACTGCATCCGACGAAGGATTGATTGAAGCCCTTCATGATCGCGAAACTCTTACACCCCACTGAGACAAATTTGTTGTACTTGGTGGAGAAGTAAAAGGGGCTCCCTTCAAAGGTCACCGGCTTAAGCATCGCATTATGTGTAGGTGCGCAGCTGGAGCTCGAGTAGACTACTGGATAGTCGACCATAATTGTGATTGGATCATAAGAATCTACATTGAGAGGAAAGGATATGTTGAGAACCTGTAAGTCGAGCTTCTTCAATCTGGGGATGCTGCTGTTGCACTGAATCTCGTGCCACTCATCCAAGAAGCAATTAGCTCCGATCCCAAAAGGAAAGGGAATGGTTACATTGCCACATTTATCCGGGCAACTGCTGTTCTTTGTGAGAGGGAAGATCGGGGAAGGCGATGCTACCGCTACCGATATGGATAGCAATAGTAATATGGAGGAAAGACAGAGTAGGGTATGAAACACTAGTTTCGGCATATTTTTGTTCCAGCTTTGAACCGTGGGGAAATAAGCCTTGCAGAAGAATGAATGGGTTGTGATCGTTATATATAGAGCCCATCCGTACGGGCTCCAATTTTTTTGGTGGTACCATCGGTATTTAGAATTTCATCGGATCCTGACTAATTCACGTTCGAGCCGAATCGGCCTACTAATGAGTAAACCTCTCCATCTATATAAAATTTTTCCGTTCACAAGGATTAAACCCAAAACCATACTTTACTATAAGAAATATCTTACCATTTAACCAGCTCATTTTGGTCATATGGGCTTTCTCTGGTTATGTTATTTATGTTACTAACCATTGGGCTAATATATATAAGCTTCCTAGAAAGGGACGAGAAATTAAAATGTATTTTGGAATTTCAGCCCGCACCGATACATTGTCGATGCACGACGCATTGTACATATCTTGATTCCCACTATATGTGGACATTGCTGTTGCTTCCTTCTTCCATATGTCACTCCGTCTAAGACATTTTTTTTTCCTTGATGAAAAAAACTGAAAGAATATGCGGTAGTGAACATAACTTGTGAACTCCACCAATAAATATTTAATGCGTTATTATTAAGTTTCATATCATCTTTTTATTTATTAGTAATATTTACTTTTTAATCATAATAATTTGAAATATTTAATAAAGTGTTGAACATTTATTATTTAAATTTATCATACTGTTCATGAGCTGGATTCACCTAAAAAATTTATGATAATATTGGGTCTATAATTTTTCGAGGCTTATCTATAAACAGACAAGTTTGCATCCATAACAAAAAGATAAAAAATGGAGGACCCGAGTGGACGAAGACTTTCAAGATTCCAATCAACCAAACAAGACATGCGTGGTTGATTTCTCAAGGCCTGTAAGCAGAGTTGAAGTTGAAGTGTAGACATCTGTGCGTTGTCTATTGGATGAATGTCACCTCCATTAGTAACATCATTAACCGTTATTTTCATATGATTAGATCATGACAAATTACTAAAAGGGACTTTCACTTATAATTCATACTTTTTCAATTAGAAAAATCTTCATCGACAATTTCATAAAATTTTAATTGCCAACCGTATTAGACAAGTTCCCATCCAAGTGAACTAGGGGATGAGCAAATCCACCGGGCACCCCATCTTTTTCGTGGTATATGGATCCTATCATGTACTAGAACCAATACGAGCTTTATTTAGCAAGTTAATCATTTTGGTGAATTATATATTGTTTATTAATTATCAAACCTTTTTTGCTGGATTATTTGTATCAACTATAAGTGAAGAAACCAAGAAGAATTGAGAAAGCACAATTAGTAAGACCTGAGAATTAAAGAAGACACATACTGGCATAATAAGACAATTTTATAAAATGTAAAAATTATAAAAACAAAATCATATACCAAATTACATTATAATATTCTCCTTCTCTTAACTTGTCAAGTTTTAAAAATTCTTAATTACTTCAAAATAAAAATTTTAGGGGTATGTACCTTTTAACTCTACAAGAAATATTTGAGAGAGTCTGTAATCAAAATAATAATCAGTTCAATTTTAATTTTGATATTTGGAATAAAGATGAAATTGAGTTTGTAATTTAAACTATTGAGAGATGATCAAGTTAAGAGTGCAACTTTTATAAATTTTTTTTTTAAAATAATTTATGCAGTTTCTGTCCCCTACTCTTGAGAAGGTCTTTGAAGTAATGATATATTATGTGTGAGTGCTCGCATAATGTCATAAACTAATAATATCTAATTTTTTAGGATTTTATATGAAATTAAAATAATTTAATTTTATTAATTTATGATAATCAGTAAATACTAGCATGTGAAATATGTACTTGTTGCACTCTTTCCGTTCTCTCGACTTGTCACATCAGTATTGATTGTTGTTATTATGTGACCAGGTCGTCCAAGGAGTTTATGAAAGAATACCCTTCTATTTTTGATGTACAAGGGGCACGTAAATTTAATAAGGATGGAAGAAAGGATAATAAAATAGTCACGAGTAATTTCACGGGTAAGATCGAATCCATAATTTTTAGGTCACTACGCGAGAGCTACACCAACCGTACTAGGTCATCTTTTTCGAATCTTCCCTTCTATTACTATTCCAGCTTCCTAACTTTAAATATTCTTCTTCCCCTGACTATCGGGCATTGATGCAGAGAATATAATAGTGGCATCGATTTTTTCTTTTGTTGACATGTCAAGAACATATGGATTGACTTAGGATGCATGATGCTCTTGATAAACTCAAAAATGATGCATTTGATTCATTGGAATAGAATAGATAAAGAATAAAATATATAGGAAGAATGAAAGTTGGAGGAGCAGAGGTAAATGAATAATAATAATATTTTTTACTTGATTAGAGCGAATAAAGAGATAATAATAGAGTAAAAGATTAAAAAAAAAAATTTTTAAAGTTGTCATTATCTATGTATATTTCTTTTTTACGGAAAACCTAAAAATTAAATGAAAAATAAAAAAATTTCATGAACAGGGGGCACTGTTCATCTTCTTCGTTCGCAGGTAAGAACAGTCACCAATCCCAACCCCTAAAGCTTTGCCCCTGGAGAACACGAAACTTCCCTGGCTGAGTTCGTCGGAACCACAACCACCCTCGAGCCAGAACACGAAGCTATTCCGGCTGGACGGTGAGAGGGTCGTCTTCGCTGGTCGCCGGAGCATAGGTTCACCGTCGGTCACCGTGGCTCGAGCGAGACGGCTTGCTCTGTAGATGGGTTAGATCAGATCTCACCCCAGCGGGTTTTGGGCTTGATCCAGAGGACTCGAGCCGATCCCATTGAGCCGTAGCAAAGGGGCCGTTGACCACCACAACCACACCGACGGCGGATGAGTCGCGGGGATGAGTCACGGGACAACCTTGCACCAGTCGTGATGGCGGATGGAGGGCGGACGGCTTACATCGTTTAGGCAATCGAATGGGGCCAGAGGTAGAGTATGATGGCAGAAGTTTGTAAATTCAAAAGCCATTGGAGGGTATTTTTGACATTTCATCATTATTCTGGACAGACCATTCTATAAGTAATTGCAAAACGATTCTATTCCCCCTTCCATTCCTTGTCCGGAATTTCTATTCCGAATGAGGAACAAATCAAAGGAGATTTATATATTCTGCACGGAATAGATAAGAGTCAGGATATTTTTTTATGGGTATTAAGTGAACGCTGTTGCTTCTTTCTTGTATCACAAAATAAGAGTCAGGATAGCGGAGAAGTCCGCATCCATAACGAAAAGGACCCTAGTGGACGTGATCTTCAAGGCATGCAAGGGTTGGCTTCATCTGAAAATCGGGCACTTTAATTACTTGGGAGAAACGTGTCGTATTGGGTCTGTGGGGTATGTGATTGAGAGATGATGATGTGTGCAGTTATGGTGAGGAGGCCTCTAAGCGGAGCTGAAGTACAACTTACAAATCTTCGGAGAAATATGTGTGGTGTCTCTTCCATGGGTGTCGCTCCCACCGGTCACATCATCAACCTGTTGCTCACACCGGTCCCATTGTAACTCCTACTTTTCTCAATTTGAAAATTCTTCCCCCAATGATTCCGTGGTGTTTTCATATTCATTTGGATCGTAGTAGAATTCTTATTTGTCCAGAAAGCATAGGCAGAGGAAATATCGCCTTAGGCTCTTTCTAACATTGAACATTCTTCCAACTCCAACAATCCAATGGCATTTTGATTATCGGCCAGATTATGACAAATTAATGAGGGTATATTTTTAATGGGGATCGGCTTGAAAGTTTTAGATTTAGATTTCACCTTAGTAAATTTAGGAATAGTTTTCAAAACCCTTACTATATCATAAGTTCGGGGCACCTTGTTAAGAATGATTTAAGGTTTTCAGTCAATTATACTGTTGGCGACTTTGTATGCATTACAAGTCCGCATTCAATGTATGTATATTATTCAAATCACGTGCCTTTTGTATTTTAATAATGACGACTTTCAATGGAGGACTTAAATCTCAATTTCCATGATATGTGGGAACACACCTGCTTCCTTGTTCTATCCTTAAGTGAGAATTAAAATAGCAGAGAAGTTTGCATCCACGGTGAAAAGGATCCTACTAGACGAAGACTTTCAATTTTCCACATAAGAGACAACTTGTGAGCCCATGATTTAAGAGTCCAACCCATTCCAAGCCTATTAGAATTGTTCAAGCCCATTAATTATTTTTTTATTTATTAAATTCGTCTACCCCGCCGACCTAGCAAACCCCACATATTTATCTCCAATAGTCAATCAACTTTTCTATTGTCTGCCATTTCCCATCCATCGAATAGAGTGACAGAGGGGAAGAAGGAGACGGAGACGAATGAGAACAAAGGCTTAAGAGGAGAATTAGATGAGGAACATAGGATGTAATATTAGTTTCAAGTTTAGTAGATTTTATTATTTAATAGTATATTACAATTAATATGATTTGGGTATAAAAGTATGATTAATAGGATATGTGAAGGTTATAGAATTGATCATGATATATAAAATACATTCTATTCCTCGGTGGTGCATTTGTTTGATTGAAGAAGAAGAAGAGCAGTGAGCCGAGAGATTCTAGGAGAAATAGGTAAGAGAAATATGATGTAAATGATGTCCATTTTAAGTTTAGTAGATTTTATTATTTAATAGTATATTATAGTTGATATGATTTATGTATAAAAATATTGTTAATAGATATGTTAAGGTTATATGGTTGATCATGGTGAAGTAGATTAAGTTTCATAAGTATTATTATGATTATTTTTATAATTATGTTATTTAAATACATGTGTGAATATATTATACATGTTCGTATATATAAATTTTTACAATGATCAATATGATAGGGATTGCAAAGTTCTAAAATAGACCCCCGAAAATCAAGATTTGTGAAGGATCAGTTGAAGGGGGTGGTGAGTATTTATTTCATTATAAAATGAAGTTCTCTCTATATATAAATATTAAATATGATACATGTCTATTGTATTAATATAATTGTTATGAGATTATTAAAATATGAGTATATATATATATGACATTAATGAGTAAGAAATATGAGATTTATGAATTGGAAAATGATGAATTATAGTTATTGAGATGAGCTTTGATTGATTGGTTGATATGGCCATGAGTGTAGGACTGCTGATTTGACGGGATAAAAATCTGGCGATCGGTCGCTGATCCGGTGGGATAAAAAAGGATGACCGATCACTGATTTGGTGGGATACAAAACAAGCGATCGATCATGGTATTGTCACAACTCTCTGCGAGGTTAATGTGGCCATGTAACTACTTATTGTTTATATTGGATTTCTATGTGTGTATTTTAAGTATAAGACAATGAGTTATATGAATATGTATATGTATATTACAGATACGTGCAATAGAGGATATTATGATGGTAAGAATGGAAGTTCGGTGCAAATCGTAGGATTAAAATATTTGAATATTTAATAAATGTAAGTTCATTTTATTTTAGAATGATTTACTTACTGAACCCGCAACTTACTCCTGTAATATTTTTTTTTGCAGCTAAGTAGGAGGGGACAAGTAACTTGGAATAGCCATTTTATTCTGTGGATCATCATGGAGTCTTTTGTATTTAAATCCTAAGGGTATGTAAGTTAGAGTTATAATAGTTTTGTATATAATATTACGACCTGATCTTTTAGTTGAGATTATTTTAGATGGTGGAAAGATAAGTTATGATTGTGAATGTGATGTTGGAGTAGATATTATTTGAATTGATATTATAGCAGGTTTATATGTAATGTGAAATGTGACAAAAATAAGGGAAAATTCTGCCAAATTTTTGGGTCACGACACAACAAAAGAGTCATGCATCCAAGGCTGACTTGATCTAAGATTTGGGCACTTGGGAGAGAAACGTACCGTGTTGGGTCTGTGGTTTAAGTAATTGATAGGTGATGCTTGCAGCTACGTGATCGAGGAGGCCCCCAACCAGAGTTGAACTATGTAGAAGAGAACAATGCAAGGGATAGTGATGGTCTGAATAGATATTTGGTGCAGATTTCATGAGTAAAATATATTAAATGTTTAATATATAGAAGTTCATTTTATTTAGGAATAATTTACTCACTGAGATACAGTTTACATCTTCCGCATATTATTTTTATAGATAACATTGAGGTTAGCATGATTTACGTGACGAGCAGAGGTGGTTTTCTTTATAGTGGGGATCGATAGAATGTTTTGATAGTTAGAAGTAAAGGCAGTTGGTGATTTGTATTAAATAATTGTACAATTTTATGTTACAACCCGGACGGAAATTCTAGTACTATTTCATATTATCCATTTTTTTTTATGTTATTCGCATTATATTTTCGCTTTCTCTAAAAAAGGAATATAAATAAATGAAATATAAAATTGGTAAATTTGGTCCAGTGGAGAGAGCAAGCAAAACTAAATCTTTGATTAGAGATGGCTAATGCTAACAAGGGCACTGGATCGGCCTAGAATGGTACATAAAAGGCCATATCGGCCAGCTTGGTTCTGCGGTTGCCAAACTTCACAGTGCATATATAGATTTGCCATGACACTGTTCACTCTCGATCGGCTAGTCCTTGAAGTGGCTGTG
The DNA here is from genome assembly GCA_037672795.1 of Lagerstroemia speciosa. Lineage (NCBI taxonomy): Eukaryota > Viridiplantae > Streptophyta > Magnoliopsida > Myrtales > Lythraceae > Lagerstroemia > Lagerstroemia speciosa. The sequence continues at coordinate 6,086,856 of CM075288.1, forward strand.
GTGCGTGTGAACTCCTAGGATTCGCAATCGGGAGCTCCAACTAGGTTTTCCAGATGGAAGATATTGAATTCCATCCATAATTTGCTCAAAATAGAATTTATATGATAGAAATTTAATCAAAATGCCTGGTGACCATGGCTGCATACTCTCACAAGAATGAGAGACTGTCACATCATCTATGAATCTAGTGAGTGACAACTTTGACATAATTTCTTTGCCTTTTTTTTTTTTTTTATAATTAACACAATGTACTTTTCCGACATATCCAATACTTGACATAAATAACAACATAAGAATTCGTCTGGCAATGACCTGGAATCAGAAATCATGGAATTATCGGGGATGTATATACTGAAACCGAGAAAGTTGGAGTGATGAGTCCCTAATTTTACCGTGGTTGAAAGGGATGCATTGGTTGGCTTCCCTCTATGACTCAATAGACTGCCGAAAAGGAACAGGTTGATTCACCGGCATCTCTCTTCACCAATCGATTCTTGTTACTTCTATTCTCTGGAGCAAGAATATTGTTAATTATCATCGATCTTTTCTTCAGCCACCTTGTCATCAGAGCTGCCGAGCAACAACTGTTGCAGGGGGTCGGTATCCACCGAGGAGTGGTCGATGAAATCTAGGTTCGGAGCAAGTCAATTTACCGAGTGTTTGGACTTGCGTATAGAGATTGCTATTATCGAAGATGGGAAAATGATGGGTAATTGTTGTTACTTAGGGAGGACAAGCTACATAAAAATTAAGCATGGCGGCACATATTTATCTATTTTACTCAAATTGTGGTATATATTATTATATGTTGAACTTTGGGGGGAAAAATAATTAGAGTACTACTTGGGGAAATTCGTAACGTGTTGTATGAAATTGTACTTTAAGTAATCGATAGATGATGACGTGTGCAGTTACGGTGTGGAGGCATCTAAGCAGAGCTGAATTACAACTGACGGATAATCTTCGAAGAAATTTGTGCGGTGTCTTTTGGATGGATGTCGCTCCCACTGGTCATATCGTCAACCAGTCGCTAACTATGTGACCGCCCCATAGAAATTATGAGGAACTTGAACTTCCATTTGTAACTCCTACTTTTCACGACTTGAATTTTCTTCCCCCAATGATTCCGTGGTGGTTTCATTTTCACTGTGAATGGTAGCATACAAATTCTTATTTGATCCAGAAAGTATGGACAAAGGAACATTCCCTTCGGCTTTTTCTAACATTGAACATTCTTCCAGCTGCGACAATCCAATGGCATTTTCATTATAGGTCAGATTATGACAAATTAATGAGGGTATTTCCCCTCTCCCTCCCACTCTATCAAGTTGAAAAATCTTGCCATAGTAATTCCCTGATACGTTGATCGTCGGTTGTAGTAGACAAGTTCTTGGGTTGACAGGTTCAAGTGCCTATATTTTTAACGGTATTGGATGCTAACATGTATGAAATCGGCTTCAAAGTTTTAGATCTGGAATTTGCCTTACTGAATTTAGGAATAAAACCCTAGTCAGAAACTTAAATCTCAATTTCCAAAATATGTGGGAACACAATTGCTTCCTTGTTCTATCCTCAAGTGAGAGTTAAAATAGCAGAGAAATGCTTTTTATCCCATCTTCCTCACACCATTTCTAGGCTTATGTGCATTATTTGTATATCGAAAAAAATAGCAGAGAAGTTTGCATCACAGGGAAAAGGACCCTACTAGATGAAGACTTCTTCAAATTTGTTTCCACATTAGAGACAACCAATGAGGCATCCATCCAAGGACGATTTGTTCTAACATTTTGGCACTTGCGAGAGAAATGTGCCGTATTGAGTCCGTGGTTTAAGAGATTGATAGATGATGCTTGCAGCTTTGTGATCGAGAGGCCTCTAACCAGAGTTGAAGTGTAGCTTATGTTTGAGGGGGAGGAAAATTTTGTAAAACCGTGCTTGTACCGTAACATCGCAGCTTTTTAGTCAAGGTGCCATGGTGCCCCTGATTACGTGCTATGACTCTGTTACTGAAAAATCATTACTGCACGGTAGGATCACAGGTCTGTAGAGGCATCCTTCTTGAAAAATTTGTGTCCTTTCTTGAATTGATGTCTCCCTCATATGAAGGGCAAATGAAAATGTTTTCCTTTTTTGAACTTTGCTTTAGGGAAGCGTTGTAACTCTCACGTGGCGCAATTATGTTTTGTTTTAGTAATAGAGGAAATTATGATTTAAATTTGACTTAACACTTATGAAACATATAGGACTCAATCTAATAAAATGGTAAATTTATGTTATTCCCATTACATTTTCCTTTCTCTAAAAAGGAATAATATGTTAAATTTAATGGAATATAAATAAACGAAATCTAAAATTGGTAAATTTGGTCCAGTAGAGAGAGCAGTAGAACTAAATCTTTGGTTAGAGACGGCTAAGGCTAACCAGCGGACTGTGTTGACCTAGATTCGTACATAACGAGCCAGTTGGCCGGCTCTTTGCGGCCGTCAAACTTCAAAGTGCATAGATTTGGCATCACAAGGTTCGCTGTCGATTGGCTCGTCCTCGTAGTGGCTGTGGGGCATATGAACTCCCAATATTTGCAATTGGGACCTCGTGTATCAATGATAATTTGTAAATAATAAAAGCGAACCCAAAAACTGCCAAACTATGCCCCTTGAGATCTCTAAATAAGCTTTTGGCTCTTTCCTGCAAATTGAACTTGTGACAGGGTACAACTTCTGCAGGAAATAAAATAAAAAGGGAAAGGCAATTTCTGCACTCCCCCGCACTACCAATGTATGTATGTTCGTAAGTTCAGAAGGCCATGTAGGCGAATGAGAGTGTGCTTTAGAAGAAAAATGTCAATTCTATATATTACAAATCCACTTAGAACAAGTAATAGACAGCTTATTCCCCTTTAAGTTTCGGTGTACACACAGCGTGTATAGTAAATGTGGCAACAAAAATTACATGAACTATATCACCATGTTTTGCCAGGTAAGAATGGGTGAACATCTGATAAAGAAATCATATCAGCCTCAGTCTCCAATCTTCTCATCGCAAAAACTACATCCATCTCCCTTGAGGTCTCAACTTCGATGTGATCTCTTCTAGTTTCTTGATTTTCCACAATCATGTAAGACTGTGCCCCTGGGTTTCGGATGCCTTCCAATTCCATCACCACTTCTCTCATCGTGGGCCTTTCCCTCCCTTTTGCTTTTAAGCACCATCTTGCAAGGTTTGCGACTACAACAATCTCTTCTGCTCTACCTTGCTTCAGGATAGTATCATCGAGTATATCAAAAAGATGATTCTCCTCCATGGAAATGATGAAGTATGTTGCCAGATTTCTTCCCTCATCCGCTCTCAGTGAGCAAATTGGTTTTTGGCCCGTCAGGAGCTCAACAAGAACCACCCCAAAACTATAAACATCGCTTTTATTAGTGAACTGGCTTGATTGATAGTACTCTGGGTCCAGGTACCCAAATGTTCCTTGAACCAATGTGGTTAGGTGAGTTTGATCAAGGGCAATTGTCCTTGAAGTCCCAAAATCGGCAATTTTTGCTCGATACTGCTCGTCGAGCAGTATGTTTGAAGACTTGATGTCACGATGGTAGATGGGGATGGATGCTGAAGAGTGCAAATAAGAGAGGGCACCTGCAACTTCCACGGCAATACGAAGGCGCGCCTCCCATGAAACATGGAATTCTCGATTATGGATGTACTGGTAAAGAGTCCCGTTCGGAATGAACTCATACACAAGAAGAGGAACATCACTCTCCAAACAGCATCCCAAGAGTTTCACCACGTTTCTGTGACTGATTTGGGACAGGATGACAAGTTCATTGATCATGGGTTCTACATTCTCCTCATCTAATGCAATAGATTTCTTAACAGCCACTATTCTTCCATCCGTTAGCATCCCCTTATAGACGGTACCTTTGTCACGACCCGAAAATTTGGCAGAGTTTCCCCTTATTTTTGCCATATTCCACATGAAACATATACCTGCTATAATACCAATTCAAATAATCTCTACTCCAACATCACATTACAACCATAATTTATCCTCCGACCATCCAATATAAATTCAACCAAAAGTTCAGGTCGTAACGTCTTATATACAGAACTATTATAACTATAACTTACATACCCTTAGGGTCTAAATACAAAGGCTCCACGGTGATCCCCGAACAAAAATGGCTATTCAAGTGACTGGTCCCTTTCTACTTAGCTGCACAGAAAAATATCGCAGGGGATGAGTTGCGGGCTCAGTGAGTAAATCATTCTAAAATAAAATGAACTTCTATATATCTATTAAATATTCAAACATCTAAATCCTACGATTTGCACCGAACTTCCATTCTTACCGTTGTAATATCCTCTATTGCACACATATATATAATATACACATGCTCATTCATATAACTCCTATTACTATACTTAAAATACACACACTGAAATCCAATACAAACAATAAGTAGCCACAGGGCCGCATTAACCTCGCGGAGAGTTATGACGGTACCGTGAACGGTCGTCCGTTTTATAGCCCGCCGGATCAGCGGTCGGTTGTCCATTTTATACCCCGCCGGATCAGCGGTCGGTCGCCCGTTTTATATCCCGCCGGATCAGCGGTCGGTCGTCCGTTTTGTATCCCGCCGGATCAGCGGTCGGTCGCCCGTTTTGTATCCCGCCGGATCAGCGGCACTACACCCGTGGCCACATCAACCAATCAATCATAACTTATCTCAATAACTCTAATTCATCCTTTTCCAATTCATAAATCCTCATAGTTCTTGCTCATTAATGTCACACACACACACGCACACATATATATATATATATATATCTCATAACATCAATATTAGTACAATAGTCATCTATCATATTCAATATACACATACATATAGAGATCCATTTTATAATGGAATAAAATACTCACCACCCATTCACTGATCCTTCTCAAATCTTGGTTTTTCGGAGGTCTAATTTGGATCTTCCCAATCCCTATCATGACGACATAGCAAAATCAATATATACGAACCTATATAATATAGTCACATATGTATTTAAATAAAATAATCGTAAAAATAATCATACTAATACTTATCGAGCTTAATCTACTTCACCATGATTAATCCTATAATCTTAACTTATCCCATTTACCATATTTTATACCTAAATCATACCAACGATGATATACTCTTAATTAATAAAATCTACTAAATTTGAATTGGACATCATTTACATCGTATTTCTATTACCTATTTCTCCTAAATCTCTCAGGCTCACTACTCTTCTTCTTCCTCAATCAGGCACTTGCGGCACCGAGGAATGTGATGCAATTTATATACCATGATCAACTCTACAACCTATTAATCATACTTTTATACTCAAATCATAATGACTATAATATACTATTAAGTAATAAAATTTACAAAATTCGAAACTAATATTATTTACATCCTATTTTACTTACCTAATTATCCTCCTAAGCTCTCCGTTCTCCTTCGCCTCCGTCTCCCTCTTGCCCTCTGTCAATCTGGTCAATGGCTGAGAAATGGCAGAATGACAAATTTGAGTAGATAAATATGTGGGGTTTTAGTCGGTGGGGGAGGAATAAAAAATTAATTGTTGGCTTGATTGATTCTGAAGAATGTGGTGGTTATGGGCTTAGGCCCCTGGGCTCAGGCCCCTGGGCTCACAATTTCCTCCCCACTAATTAAAATTTCGTCCTCGAAATTTGTTTACCTAATTCAGGAAAAAGGTAAGGGTACTTGATCCTCATAGCGTCCTCAGATTCCCAAGTCGCTTCTTCCCTTGATTGACTTTTCCACAAGACTTTAACCAATGGTATCCTTTTTGTTCGAAGTGCTTGCTCCTTTCTGTCAAGTATCGCCACTGGTTCCTCCTCATATGTCAAGTTGTCATTCAGTTCCACTGGCTGATAAGTTAGGATGTGAGAAGTGTCCGGCACATATTTGCGTAGCATGGAAACATGGAATACGTTGTGTATACGGGCCAAGTCAGGAGGTAGAGCCAATCTATATGCCACTTTACCGAGACGCTCAAGTATTTCATATGGTCCCATGTATCTTGGACTAAGTTTCCCTCTCTTACCAAATCTCATGACACCTTTCCAAGGAGACACCCTTAGAAAGACATAATCACCGACTTCAAATTCCAAATCCTTCCTTCGTCTATCCGCATAATTCTTTTGTCGATCTTGAGCCGTTTTTAATCTGTTTCTGATGACCTTTACTTTCTCAATAGTTAAGTCAACGATCTCAGGACCAGTAAGCTGTCGCTCTCCGACTTCACTCCAACATACAGGGGTTCGACAAACCCTTCCATACAGTGATTCATATGGAGCCATACCAATGCTAGATTGATAACTGTTATTGTAAGCAAACTCAATCAAAGGTAAGTGATCATCCCAACTACCCGAAAATTCGATGACACAAGCTCTCAACATATCTTCCAAGATCTGAATGGTCCGCTCTGATTGTCCATCAGTCTGTGGATGAAAAGCAGTGCTCAGATTCAGCTTTGCTCCCATAGCACTTACAAAACTGTTCCAATATCTCGAAGTGAAATATGAGCCTCTATCTGATACAATAGATACTGGAACTCCATGAAGTCTCACTATCTCATCAATGAACAATTGCGCCAACTTATCAGCTCCATATGTTATTTTGACTGGCAGAAAGTGAGCGGATTTAGTTAATCGATCTACTATCACCCATATTGAGTCATGACCCTTCTGTGTTCGAGGAAGCCCCGTAACAAAATCCATGGTGATCATTTCCCATTTCCACTCAGGAATAGGTAGTGGCTGCAATAGTCCAGACGGGTGTTGATGTTCTGCTTTCACTTGTTGACAAACCAAACATTTAGCAACGTGTTCTGCTATGTCCCTCTTCATGTTATTCCACCAATAGCTCCCTCTTAAGTTGTGGTACATCTTGGTGCTCCCAGGATGCATCGCATATGGTGAACTATGAGCATTGATAAGAATTTCTTTCTTGAGTTCACTATCATCCGGTACACATATTCGATCTCCAAACATCAATGTGTCATCATCTGTCAGCCTAAAATCGGATCTCTTCCCGTCCCTTACTTCACTCTTCACCTTCATTAAATGCATATCCTCCTTTTGCATATTTCGAACTCGATCAATCAACCTTGGTTTCACCTCATAGATGGCCATCAACGACCCTGTCCTTGTTGCCTCCAACTTGGCTCTCATAGATCTTAACTCGTTGAATAGAGTAGCTCGAATATTCCACATGCCAGCTTCTGTTGCTGAAGATTTTCGGCTTAAGGCATCAGCGACCACATTCGCTTTTCCTGGGTGATAATTGATTACGCAATCATAATCCTTAATTAACTCTATCCACCTCCTCTGACGCAAATTGAGTTCTTTCTGAGTGAATAGATACTTCAAGCTCTTGTGATCGGTGTAGATCTCGAATCGAACCCCATATAGGTAATGCCTCCATAACTTGAGAGCAAACACGACGGCTGCCAACTCAAGATCGTGGGTCGGGTAATTCCTTTCATGATTTCGCAACTGCCTTGAAGCGTAAGCGACCACTTTACCACATTGCATCAATACACAACCCAAACCTTGGTGAGAAGCATCGCTGTAAATGACAAATCCCTCATCTGCAGATGGAATAGTAAGTACTGGAGCAGTAGTCAATCGATTCTTCAGCTCTTGGAAACTTTGCTCACACTGCTCTGTCCATTCAAATTTCACATTCTTTCTTGTTAATCTAGTTAAAGGGGCAGCTATGAGGGAAAACTTTTCCACGAACCTACGATAATATCCAGCTAACCCCAGAAAACTTCTTACTTCTGTCACATTAGTTGGATGGTTCCAATTCAAAATAGCTTCAATTTTCACAGGATCCACCGATACTCCATCACCTGAAATCACATGTCCCAAGAAAGCTACTTGGTCCAGCCAAAACTCACATTTACTGTACTTGGCATAAAGCTTATTCTCTCTCAAAGTTTGTAACACAATCCGTAAGTGTTGTTCATGCTCTTCCCTGCTTCTTGAATATATTAGAATATCATCAATGAATACCACCACAAACTTATCAAGATATGAGTGGAAGACTCGATTCATCAAATCCATAAATGCAGCAAGAGCATTGGTTAACCCAAAAGGCATAACCAAGAATTCATAATGTCCGTACCGGGTACGGAAGGCAGTCTTAGGAATATCGGAATCCTTTATCTTCAATTGGTGGTACCCTGAGCGCAAATCAATCTTCGAGAAGACACTAGAACCCTGGAGCTGATCGAGTAAATCATCAATTCGTGGCAATGGATATTTGTTTCGTATTGTGGCTCGATTCAACTGCTTGTAGTCGATACATAATCTCAAAGTACCATCCTTCTTTTTCACAAACAGAACTGGAGCGCCCCAAGGCGACACACTCGGTCTGATGAAGCCCTTTTCTAATAATTCCTGCAGCTGAACTTTTAATTCCTTGAGTTCTGGTGGGGCCATACGGTAAGGCGCACGTGAAATCGGGGCGGTGCCTGGCTCCAATTCTATTGTGAATTCAATTTCTCTCTCTGGTGGTACCCCGGGCAAATTGTCAGGAAAGACATCAGGGAAGTCACATACTACAGGAATTTGACTTATCTTCAACATATCAACATTAGTAGCCAAAATGCTAGCCAAATACCCCTCACATCCCTTTCTGAGTAGCTTTGTTGCTTTAAGGTATGAAATGAAAGTAAGTGAAACTCCTTGACGATCACCGGAAAATATAAACTCATCTTCATCCGGTATCTTGAAGACCACCTCCTTCTTGAAGCACTCAACTGATGCATGATGGGATGCAAGCCAATCCATGCCAAGTATAACATCAAAATCGTGGATGCTCAAGGGAAGTAAATCAACTAACATCTCCTTATCCCCAATTTGCAACACACAACTACGATATATCTCATCCACTATCATATCTTTCCCTGAAGGTGTTGCTATTAGCATACTATAACCCATGAATTCTCGAGGCACATTAGCATGAAGAGCGTAAGTTAAGGATATAAACGAATGGGTAGATCCAGGATCTATGAGTACATGTGCAGGTTTTCCAAAGAGTGTCATTATACTTGTTACGGTCGTAGGAGTGGCCCTCGCATCACGCTTCGTTAGTGTGAATACTCTTCCTTGTACCATCGGACGCTCGGGTTGACGTGCAGAGCTCATTGTCGATCCACCCCCTTGTCCTTGATAACTCCTCGTGCCACCCGTTTGTCCTCGACCTCTCGCTTGTGATGGTCTTCCTCTTGTCTCATTACCCACACTAGCACTACTAAGAGAAGTCCCTGTTTGTGTACAGTTTCTTACGGTGTGTCCCCTAGTGCCACACTTAAAACAAGTAGGCATTCTGCTAGTGAGTAGTGGGCATTCATTCTTAAAGTGGCCAACTTGTCCACACCGAAAGCAACCTCCTGTTTGTACATAACAAACACCTGAGTGAGCACGCCCACATGTTGGGCAAGTTCGACCTTGTCGCCCTGCTTGGCTAGTAGAATCCCCCTCAGAATGTGATGGTACTGGACGTTGCTTAGAAGATTTCTGATCCTGAAAGGATCCCTGTGTAAATCCACCTCTCTTGGGGGCTCGGTAGACTCCCTCCATAGTTGAACTACTTGGTCTACTTGGCCTGGTATTTCTTTATAGGTACATTCCTCTCGTAAATCCCCTTCTGCTATTATGGCCTTATTATACAGATCAGCATACTCTGTAATTTCCAGGACAGATAAACGGGATCTGATCTCAATATTCAGACCATCTAGGAATCTCCGGCACCTAGAAGGCTCATCACTGACCAGTGTAGAGGCAAAACGGGATAAATTGGTAAACTTTAACTCGTACTCCGCAACACTGCTAGCTCCTTGCCTCAGGTTCAAAAACTCACGCTCCTTAGCACGTCGATATGAAGTAGGAAAATACTTATCATAAAAGGCTTGGGTGAACATAGCCCAAGTTATGATGTTCGCTGAAGTAGGATCTAAACGTGTCCGAGTAGCCTCCCACCAATATCTAGCATCACCGGCCAACATAAATGCAGCGAGTGCCACCTGTTGGACATCAGTAACGCCCATGATTGAGAAAATCTTCTCCATGTCACCCAACCAATTTTCTGCCACTATAGGATCAGAACTCCCTGAAAAGGTAGTGGGACCCAATTTCCGGAAACTCTCATAAGGTATCCTTTGTGGTTCTGTTGGAGCAGTAGAAGTACCCGGCTGTGTCGCTAGTTGCTGCTGAAAGAAAGCAGTCTGTTGCTCTACTAGGCGGGCCTGTTGCTCAACAAGACGATTCATGACTGATAAGGTCTGATGAATTTGCACATCATGTCCAGTAGGGGCTGTAGGGGCTGCTTGAGGTGGAACTTGAGAAACTCGATCTTCTGCCATATCTTGAGGCATATTCTGATTGCCTAATTCTTCCACTGGACGCAATCTAGGCCGAATTTGTCTAGTACGTTTTGGTCCCATGGCTGATTTCCTATTCAAAATGAAAATATTTATTATATATATATATATATATAAATACATATAGTTAAAGGCCTCCTAAAAATAATAATCACCCTAATTCAACGGGGATCAACTAAAGATTAAGTCTACAGAACCTAATAACCTATGCTCTGATACCAAAATGTCACGACCCGAAAATTTGGCAGAGTTTCCCCTTATTTTTGCCATATTCCACATGAAACATATACCTGCTATAATACCAATTCAAATAATCTCTACTCCAACATCACATTACAACCATAATTTATCCTCCGACCATCCAATATAAATTCAACCAAAAGTTCAGGTCGTAACGTCTTATATACAGAACTATTATAACTATAACTTACATACCCTTAGGGTCTAAATACAAAGGCTCCACGGTGATCCCCGAACAAAAATGGCTATTCAAGTGACTGGTCCCTTTCTACTTAGCTGCACAGAAAAATATCGCAGGGGATGAGTTGCGGGCTCAGTGAGTAAATCATTCTAAATAAAATGAACTTCTATATATCTATTAAATATTCAAACATCTAAATCCTACGATTTGCACCGAACTTCCATTCTTACCGTTGTAATATCCTCTATTGCACACATATATATAATATACACATGCTCATTCATATAACTCCTATTACTATACTTAAAATACACACACTGAAATCCAATACAAACAATAAGTAGCCACAGGGCCGCATTAACCTCGCGGAGAGTTATGACGGTATCGTGAACGGTCGTCCGTTTTATAGCCCGCCGGATCAGCGGTCGGTCGTCCGTTTTGTATCCCGCCGGATCAGCGGTCGGTCGCCCGTTTTGTATCCCGCCGGATCAGCGGCACTACACCCGTGGCCACATCAACCAATCAATCATAACTTATCTCAATAACTCTAATTCATCCTTTTCCAATTCATAAATCCTCATAGTTCTTGCTCATTAATGTCACACACACACACGCACACATATATATATATATATATATATCTCATAACATCAATATTAGTACAATAGTCATCTATCATATTCAATATACACATACATATAGAGATCCATTTTATAATGGAATAAAATACTCACCACCCATTCACTGATCCTTCTCAAATCTTGGTTTTTCGGAGGTCTAATTTGGATCTTCCCAATCCCTATCATGACGACATAGCAAAATCAATATATACGAACCTATATAATATAGTCACATATGTATTTAAATAAAATAATCGTAAAAATAATCATACTAATACTTATCGAGCTTAATCTACTTCACCATGATTAATCCTATAATCTTAACTTATCCCATTTACCATATTTTATACCTAAATCATACCAACGATGATATACTCTTAATTAATAAAATCTACTAAATTTGAATTGGACATCATTTACATCGTATTTCTATTACCTATTTCTCCTAAATCTCTCAGGCTCACTACTCTTCTTCTTCCTCAATCAGGCACTTGCGGCACCGAGGAATGTGATGCAATTTATATACCATGATCAACTCTACAACCTATTAATCATACTTTTATACTCAAATCATAATGACTATAATATACTATTAAGTAATAAAATTTACAAAATTCGAAACTAATATTATTTACATCCTATTTTACTTACCTAATTATCCTCCTAAGCTCTCCGTTCTCCTTCGCCTCCGTCTCCCTCTTGCCCTCTGTCAATCTGGTCAATGGCTGAGAAATGGCAGAATGACAAATTTGAGTAGATAAATATGTGGGGTTTTAGTCGGTGGGGGAGGAATAAAAAATTAATTGTTGGCTTGATTGATTCTGAAGAATGTGGTGGTTATGGGCTTAGGCCCCTGGGCTCAGGCCCCTGGGCTCACAACCTTGACCACCTTTCCCGAGAACCCTATCCTTGTTGAAGTGGTCAGTAGCCTTCTCCAGCTCCTTAGAGCTGAAAAGCCTACCTTTCTCCTCATTACCCTCTGTTGAAGACAATTGCCATGCTTGGAAAATCCTTCTAAGGAACTTCGCCTTGAGCTTGGCCTCTCTCCTTCCCTTGAGAAGTCTGCACGTACACCATGGTAGGCAAACAAAGAGAAATAACCCGGTGGCGGGGCTTACATATAAACCTGTTTTTGAAGGAAGCGGAGGAATCAAAGAGCAGTTCATGTGTTAGCTCATGAATTTGACTTGACTGTGCGAGTGCTATAACAACAAAACTCTTAATCAAAATTGAGTGAGTAGTCGATTTTTCACTTTCATATCAATCATTTCCCGAAAGAGTTGCAATATTTAGCTCGGATCATACCTACGATGATGAACTTAGGGGTTTTGGCACAGTGATAAGATCCTGGAGCATTCCTACACTTATGTAGACCACCACATGGCATGCTTCCGTCAGCTTGTGGAATTTCACATTCATTAATATCTGATAGACAAGTGAATATAACATTAGAAAGACGCTTCACATGATTGAGGAGAAAATCAATCTACATCCTCATTGTGTATAAACTGATGAGATTTAATTGAATTCTCACAATACAGATGAAATTGAGCTGTCTTTTTGACGACTAAAGTCATTTGCAACCTCATCGATGATTCGATCTGAATTAATTAATTTCTATACTTCCTTATCATACGGATAACTCAAATAGAGAAAACATTTCACTTGGAGAATTTTTCTCAACAACAAGTTAATATATTATAATTCTCTTTGGATTCAACCGGGCCAGTAAAATAAGGCGTTAAGGATAAATTAATTTAATATTTGATTTCAAATTTTAATACTTTTTATAAAAAATTCTATTTTGAAATATGTAATTACATGTATTTTAAATAGAAGTTTTGAACAGATAAGAAATGAATATTTTTCCTAATATATGAAACCGCGGGCTTTCTCGGGTATAAAAAGAGTGAAGGCATATGGGATACTTGGAAAGATAGATGACTGGCATATATACCTTTACACCCATCCTCGATGTATGGGTTGCCGTAGAAGCCAGAATTACAGTAACAGGTGATAAATGTAGTAATTTTCACGTCGATGCTGCTGAGATAGCACTCCGTGCTCTCAGAATAATAATAGGTCCGGTTGATGGCCGTTAGTCCAGTCTGAGAATAATAATAATAACGAGTGTAGATGCTGGGCTTTAGTCCGATAGATGTTGGAAAAGCAGCATCCACTATTCCCCATTGTAGCGACACTGGAACATAACCCCCATTCCGGATGGCGTAGAGATCTGTAGTGTTGGGCTCGAACGAGAAAGAATTGACCAGGAATGCATACTGGCAATCGTGATCTCCTCCATTTGTTCCACCCTGGAAATTGACGCTAAAGCCCTGAAGACCACTGGGTACAGTGGACCGGCAGCAGTCAGAGCCATCGCAAGAGCTATAATGCCTCGTGTAATTCCCGGTGCACTCGGTACTGCATCCGACAAAGGAGTGATTCGAGCCCTTCACTATCGCAAGATTCTCACACCCTACCGCAACAAAATTGTTGTATGTGGAGAAGTAAAAGGGGCTCCCTTCAAAGGACGCCGGCATGAGCGTCACATTATTTGTAGGTGCACAGCTTGAGCTCGAGTAGACGACCGGATAGTTGACCATAATTGTGGTCAGATCATAAGAATCTTCATTGCGAGGAAAGGATATGTTGAGAATCTGTAAATCGAGCTTCTTCAATTGAGGGATACTGCTGTCGACACAGAGTATCTCGTACCACTCGTCCAAGAAGCAGTTATTAGCTCCGAACCCAAAGGGAAAGGGAATGGTTACATTGCCACATTTATCCCGGCATTTACCGCCCTTTGTGAGAGGGTAGTTCGGGTAAGGCGATGCTACCGCTTCTGATACAGATAGCAGCAGTATGGGAAAAAGAAAGAGTAGGGCATTAAACACTAGTTTCGGCATATTTTTGTTTCTGCTTTGAACTATGAAAAAATGAGCCTGCCGAAGAATGATGGTTCTTATATATAGACCATATGGGTCCGGCTGCGTGTATGATCAATCATCGTAGAGGACTAAGCTTCCGAGTAAGACGCTTTCCATGTCTCGATGTGATATATCCTATCCTTTGCGCTATTGATGAAAAAGTCTTCAGTGCAGCAGTCATATTACATTGGTATCGCGTACGTGGTTCATCCGTTCAATCACGATTTGACATATAATCAATAATTATGGTTATTAAATCCTAATAAATCTTTAACCAATATAAAAAATCTTAAATAAATGATAAACTCTAATTGAAAATAATATATAAATGGTAAAAAAATTTAAAAATATAATAAATGGTAAACTCCAATTGAAAATAGTATATAAATAGTAAATTCCTACTCGACGGATATATCACGTAAGCAATATTAATGTGGTATAACCGCTCTGCTGAAAACTCTCTCGTCCTTGACAGTTGTCTAGTGGGGCCACTTCGACAGATTCTTGTGGAATAATGCTCAATTCTCACGTGTATAGTCAAAAAAATATATATATTTAAAAGTAATTGTCAAGTTTGTAGTACATAGATTATTTACGGTAGAAACCGTAAACTGGCTATTCCCATGTACTGGACACAAGTTTTTTTGTCTCGGAGTTATATGGGTGTGTGTGTGTGTGTATATATATATGTATGTATGTATGTGTGCTCTAAATTATTTTATTTATGTAAGAAGCTGGTGGGTAGCTGATGCGACTTTTAGAATTTCAAAAATTCCTTTTATTTATTCTTATATTCTTGGGTGGGATCATCTTGCTTGAATGGGCGTTTGATTTTATTACGGGAACTTGAGCGACTATTTTCTTTTTCTTTTTTCCTCTTCCCAGTACGAGCTCTATTAACAAGTTCAGGACTTTAATAAAAGTAAAAATCTAATTTAACTTGCAGGGAGAATAACATCAAAAATAAAAAGAAAATTGGTATGATAAGAAAATTACATACGAAATTATAAAAACAACATCATATATAAAAATTACATTATAATTATCCTTATCTATAATTTATTTACTTTTAGAAATATGCCTTCAACTCTATAAGTAACAATTGAGAGATTCTGTGATCATATATTAATGAGTTAAAATTTAACTTTTAATGTGCGATGGAAAGAATGATCCAAAGCGCGTGTGAGAAAAGTATCTAAAATGGTGCTTTTGTAAGAGTTGCGAAACGCGCACGGGTCAGAGAAGCAACTAATAGGAAGCTTACTGAGAGGGAAAACAAAAAAAAAAAAGAAGGGCTAATAGGAAGTTTTTATGGTCCGATTATTTCATTATTCAATAATTCAATTTAATAATTTTTAATACATTTTTTAAATTAAAAAATAATATAATGACTCACAGTAATTTTTTTATGTATTTAATAATCCATTGACTGTAACATAAATTTTTTATTTGCAAAGATAATATTTAAGTGGAAGAGATTGGACAACGGTCTCGCTCGTTAGTCACATCATGGGAGTTTCCCCTTCGGTTCCAACCTGCTAACTTTGAGTATTCTTCCTCCAATAGTCCGTGACACTTTGGTTATTGGACAGATTTGATTAAATTCTTATGTGAACCGGTGCTGTGACATCATTTGTGGTGAGATTTTGCCACATTTTTCATATTATTTTAAAGAAGCATGTGATATTAATTACAAAATATAAAAAAAAACAACATTTTTATTAACATGTCGAAAACATATTGACCAAGTTCATAGATGTGTGATAGTCTTGTCTTCGGCTATGGATATCTCGTCGTAGTCATTGGGGTATTTTGGTTAATTGAACACAGTACATATGTATTCCTCGTATGTGAATTCCATTACGGATAATTACCAAGATTTCCATCCTTAAATTTAAATTTGATCGAGTGCGTCCAAATATTATTCAATAATGGCATCTTTGAATGCACTACACGAATGTAAATTTCCACAACGAGAATTACCCCATTGGACGAAGACTCCAATTTTCCACACGGAGAACACCGACGAGGCATGCATGGTTGACTTGACCTGAGACTACAGCATTTGACTTAGAAGATACTTCAAATAATTGAGAGATGTTTGCAGCCGCGTGAGAATGCTCGTAGACAGAGTGCACTTCATGATTTTTCAAAAAAAAAAATCGTGAATTATCAAGGTGAGTTGATTGATACGATTCGATATTTCCTTTTTCTAAATAAGATATTGAATTTGAGTTTTGTGAATAGAAAAAATTCATATTGAGAGAATTTTATCTCATAGTAGACCGATTAACCTTAATATGCATTAAGAAGATCCATTGGTGCAAGTTTTGATGGCACAAATTCTATTTGGCCAGGTTTGAAAAGCTCTCACACTACTCATTATAGTTAAATAATAATTTTGAGAAAATTTGAGGGACCTGTGATGGGCCTATCTAACTAATTCATGATCTAATTTAGGTCTATTTTATAATTAGAATTTACCATATTATATACATGAATATTTTTGGGTCGTTTCATTAACAGATAATAAAAAAATCTCCTCATTTTTTTTATATCAAATATTTTTTTAATAGATAACTACCAAATATTTCATTACGTACGGTGTTTTGGCAAATACTCAACGTAACAGTCTTAATTTTTCGTGAGAAATCTGGGAAGGATGATCAACAAGCAAAGTATCATGGATTAATTAATTATTGGACAGTGAGAATTTTTCAAATAGAGAATTTGTCAAAATATCTCATAATTTCCAAGGTAGGGCCCAATAGTAGTAATGTAGCAGGTGTGACATATGAGCAGAGAGATATTCATCCCAATAAATTAATTTCCTGGAAAAAATTACAGAGTGGATTAACTCTATCTCTGCTTAATTAGAAGCTTTGTCCATGGCTCAAAATGTCATCTCTTAATTAATATTGGTTGTCCCCCAGCTTGTTGGTAATCCTTCGTCCACTAGGGTCCTTTTCTTCTAGATGCAACCTTCTCTCTGCTATTAATTATAACTACTGTTTCGTGTGTCGTGGTAATTGAGATTCCTGTTGCATGCAAATGGCCAGCGCTTAACTATAAACTAACTTGCTAATCAAATTTATAACTATTGACTAAACATAAGAATATTATTCATTAAAAATTAAACATTCAAGAAAATTCAGCTGAGAAATCCTTAGCACGGTGAACATATTAAACCGGTTTTCATATTTAACAGGAAATTTGTGTAGAGCTGAAATTCCAATATAAATATTATCCCAACTTAGCTTAGTCAACTAACAAGTAACGTATAGTTGGAGCCATATGATCTGCAAAAGCATGTTGACCCACTGTTTCGATTCAACTGCCGAACTTTCAGCAGGTCAGAGTCGGAACGGAAGGGATGTTTAAGAGTTGTGATACAAAGATAGGAAACTATCCCATCATTTATCAAATTCAAGGGTGCAAATATCAAGCCAAGAAAGAAATGAAATTATAAGAATGGAAGAAAAGGTAGAAGTTATTGATATGAACTGATTGAGGTAGTTCGACACCTCTTTTTGACACCTTCTCAAGTAATTTCTAGTCCTGTGAATAGAAAAAATTCGTATTGGGAGATCTCTATCTTTTTAGTGGACTGACCCTGCTCGAACCTGAATTAGTTAGCATTAGTTGAACTCATGAATGTTGGGTTATATGCACTAAATATATATAGATATATATATATATAAACTGAAAGGAGTTGTATGTAGTGAGGATTGGGTTGATTGATTCTGGTACTGACCCTATTCAAACCTGAATTAGTTAGCATTAGTTGAACTCATGAATATTGGATGATATGCACTAAAAAAATGTATATAATCTGAAAGGAGTTGTATGTAGTGGGATTGGGTTGATTGATTCTGGTTGCATGGATTGCACAATTCTTACGGTCATTTGCATGTATTAGACACAAATTTCCTGTTTCAGGGTATGTACGTACATTTATACACTATAATATGTGGGACAAGGGGAGGCAGTTGGTATAATTTTTACATTCAGAACTATTGCTGATAATATAAATTTAATGGGAAAAAAAGAAATTCTGTTCTGAAAAACAATATTTAGCTCCTCTCCTACTATACCTCCGGTCATCCTTTTTTTTTTCCTAATTATCTTATCTTTATTTATTCACCGTAATATTTTTATAAAAATTAACAATATGATAAAAATTTTAGTACTCGATTGAAAAATTAAATTGGTTGATATTTAAATATTAACCCAGTATGAGATCTTTTCTATTGCTGGCCATATATACAATCGATAATTCCGTACAAAATATGTGCCGGGCAACTTGCTTCCTTCTTGTATCCCAAAATAAGAGTCAGGATAGCGGAGAATTTTGCATCCATAACGAAAGGGACCCTAGCGGACGTGGTCTTCAAGGCATCCAAGGGTTAACTTCATCTGAAAATCGGGCACTTTTACTTAGGAAAAGCGTGTCTATGAGTTTGTAGTTTAAGTAATCGACAGATGATGATGTGTGCAGTTATGGTGAGGAGGCCTCTAAGCAGATGAAGTACAACTTACGAATCTTTGAAGAAATTTGTGTGGTGTCTCTTGCATGTATGTCGCTCCTACCGGTTATATCATCAACCAGTCGCTACTTATATGTGACCGGTCCGTGGAAATTACGAGGAACTTGAACTTCCCGTTGTAACTCCTACTTTTCTCGACTTGAAAAATTCGTCCCCCAGTGTTTCAGTGGGGTTTTCATATTCATTGTGAATCGTAGTAGACGAATTCTTATTTGATCCAGAAAGTATAGACAGAGGAATATCCCCTTCGGCTCTTTCTAACATTGAGCATTCTTCCTCCGACATCCAATGGCACTTACCGACAAGAGATGTGGTCTAGTGGTCTAAAACTCACTCTCAGCGGTTTGATGAGATCGAGGTTATAGACCCCGAGTCTCTCTATGAGCAATATTCCCGGAAAAGACTCTTGAACCTGTGCTTTGAATGAACACCAACTTCTTATATTATGTTAGACATTTGGTGGTGTTATATTGACGGGGCCAGTATTAGTATTGATTGTTCATGTCGTCTGATATGTTTGCGATTGATCACGAATGCATGAATACATAAAGAGGTGGTTAGATTATGACAAATTAATGAGGGTATTCCCACTCTCTCAATTCAAAAAATCTTGCCCGAGTAATTCCATGATACGTTGATATGGTCGGTCATAGTAGACAAGCTCTTGGGTTCACGGGTCCGGGTACCTATATTTTTAACGGTATTGGATCCTACAATGTATAAAATCGGCTTCAAAATTTTAGATCTGGAATTTGTCTTACTCAATTTAGGAATAAAACCCTAATAAAAAATTTAAATCTCCATTTCCATAATATGTGGGAACACGCTTGCTTCCTTGTTCTATCCTCAAGTGAGAGTTAAATTAGCGGAGAAGTCTGCATCCACAGCGAAAGGGACACTACTACTAGACGAAGACGACTTCAAATTACCGAGGGACTTTCCCTTATAATTCTTACCTTGAAAATTCTAACCCAACAATTCAATAATATGTTGATTATCGACCGTATTAGACAAGTTTCTGTATGAGTCAACTGGGAGTGAGCGAATCAAGTTACGTGAATCCTATCATGAGTTAGTCATTTATAATTTTTCTAAAAATAATTTATGTTAATCATTTATAAATTTTTAAAATAATTTATGCAGTGTACCCAACTCTTGAGAAAGTTTTGGTATGTAATGATATATTACATGATAGTACTTATATAATATTATAAACTAATAATATTTAGGTATTTTTAGGTATTCTGCCCCCAACAGTAATCCCACGACATTTTGATTATCAGTCATTTATGCCGAGAAACTGACATTGGCATTTTTCTTTTGTTGACAAGCCAGGAATAGAATGCAAGAATCTCCAGTTGTAGTGAAGAGAGCATTTTGGTTATCATTTCCTAGCTGGTAATTAGAAGCAGCCACGTCTTCATCCAAAAAGAACCTAGATATGGAGATTGTCCCGATTCCGGATCTCGAGAATTCAGATCCCATACTCCATTGTGTTCATTTTGCATGAATGGATGTGGATTATTAGATTACTAGGACGCATGCCCTTAACTGTCAAAATCTCCTAAATTAATCAACCCTCGAAACTCAGCATCATCCAGCCATCTATTGATGAATCGCGGAAACTATTGCTGCCAGTTTTATGGTTCAGTAAGTTTTAATGAATGGTTGTCATAGACCATATGGCTCCATCAATGTTTATGATCATCGTAGAGGACTAAGATTCCGATTAAGACACTTTCCAAGTCTCCATGTGCCATATGCTATCCTTGTGTCCTGGACAAAATTATGAAAACAGCTGTGCAGTGGGGCCACCTCGACGGATTCTCGGGGGCATGGAATAATGCTTAATTCTCACGTGTATAGTGAATAAATATTTAAAGTAATTGGCAAGTTTATAATACATATGTAGATCCTTTACGATAGTAACCATATAAACCATAAACTGGCTCTTTCCACGTAGTGGACACAAGTTTCTTGTCTCGGAGGAGTGCATGTGTATATAACATATTCCGTGCGTAGTAAGAGTGAACCTCAAGTTATATATATATATATATATATATATATAGAGGAAGCTGGTGGATAGTTGATGCGAGTTTTAGCATTTAAAAACTTCCCTTGACTTATTCTAACATTCTTGGGTGCGATCTTCTTGGTTGATTGAACGGGCGTTTGATTTCGTTACGGGAACTTGAGTGACCATTTTCTCTTCCCAGTACGAGCTCTATTAACGACTTAAGGATTTTGCTAAAAATAAAAACTAATTTAACTTGAAAGGAGAACAATATCAAAAATAAAAAGAAAATTGGTATGATAAGAAAATTACATACAAAATTACAAAAACAAAATCAGATATAAAATTACTTTATATTTCTCCTTCTCTTTAATTTATTTACTTTTAGAAATTCTTATTATTACTTCCAAATAAAAAATATAGGCTGTATATGCCTTCAACTTTATAAGTAAAAATTAAATTGGTTGATATTTAAATATTAAACTAGTATGAGATCTTTTCTATAGCCGGCCATATACACAATTGATAATTCCGTGCATAATATGTGCCGGGCAACTTGCTTCCTTCTTGTATCCCAAAATAAGAGGCAGGCTAGCGGTGAAGTTTGCATCCATAACGAAAGGGACCCCAGCGGACGTGGTCTTCAAGGCATCCAAGGGTTAACTTCATCTGAAAATCGGGCACTTTTACTTGGGAAAAGGGTGTCGTATGAGTTTGCAGTTTAAGTAATCGACAGATGATGATGTGTGCAGTTATGGTGAGGAGGCCTCTATGCAGATGACGTACAACTTACAAATCTTCTAGGAAATTTGCGTGGTGTCTCTTCCATGGATGTTGCTCCCACCGGCCATATCATCCAGTCGCTACTTGTATGTGACTGGTCCGTGGAAATTACGAGGAACTTGAACTTCCCGTTGTAACTCCTACTTTTCTCGACTTGAAAATTCTTCCCCCAATGTTTCCGTGGTGTTTTCATATTCATTGTGAATCGTAGGAGACAAATTCTTATTTGATCCAGAAAGTATAGACAGAGGAATATCTCCTTCGGCTCTTTCTAACATTGAGCGTTCTTCCTCCGACATCCAATGGCATTTTCCAACAAAAGTTGTGGGCTAGTGGTCTAAAACTCACTCTCAGACAATTTGATGAGATCAAGGTTATAGACCTGAGTCTTTCTCTGAGCAATATTATTGAAAAAGACTCTTGAACTTGTACTTTGGATGGACACCAACTTCTTATACTATACTAGACATTTGGCGGTGTTATATTGACGGGGTCAGTATTAATATTGATTGTTCAAGTCGTCTGATATGTTCGCGGTTGATCATGAATATATGAATACGTAAAGAGGTGGGTAGGTTATCACTACTGTTCCATCTTTTTAAAAAAAAAAGGTCAGATTGTGACAAATTAACGTCATTCCCACTCTCTCAATGGGAAAAATCTTGCCCTTGTAATTCCATGATACGTTGATATGGTTGGTCATAATAGACAAGCTCTTGGGTTGACGGGTCCAGGTTCCTGTTCTTTTAACAATATTGGATCTTACCATATATAAAATTGGCTTCAAAGTTTTAGATCTGGAATTTGCCTTACTCAATTTAGGAATAAAACCCTAATAAAAAAATTAAATCTCAATTTCCATAATATGTGGGAACACGCTTGCTTCCTTGTTCTATCCTCAAGTGAGAGTTAAATTAGCAGAGAAGTTTGCATCCACAGTGAAAGAGACACTACTAGACGAAGACTACTTCAAATTTTTTTTCCACATTAGAGACAAGCAACGAGGCATCCATCCGAGGCTGACTTGATCTAATAAGATTTGGGCACTTGGGAGAGAAACGTGCGTGTTAAGTCTGTGGTTTAAGTAATTGATAGATGATGCTTGCAGCTATGTGATTGACAAGGCCTCTAACCAGAGTTGAAGTGCAGCTTATGTTTTCTGGGGGTGGAAAATTTTTTAAAACTGTGGTTGTCCCATACAGCCCCGGCTTTTTAGTCATGGTGCAATGATGCCCGTGAGTACGCGTTATAGTGCCTTGACTGAAAAATCATAACTGTACTGTACATTCACGGTTCTGTAGAGGCGTGCTTTTCCAAAAATTTGTATACTCTCTTGGATTGATGTCTCCCTCATATGAAGGGCAAATGGAAACCTTTTTTTTTTTTCACTTTTCTTTAGGGAAACATTGTTACTATCACACGACGAAATTATGTTTTTTTTGGGTAATAGACGAAATTATGTTTTAAATTTGACTTAACCATTATGAAATGTTTAGGCCTCAATTTTATAAAATGATAAATTTATGTTATTCCCATTATATTTTCCTTTCTCTACAAAAGAATAATATGTTAGATTTAACGGAGTTTAAATAAATGAAATCTAAAAGTGGTAAATTTGGTCTAGTAGAGAGAGCAATAGAGCTAAATCTTTGGTTAGAGACGGCTAAGGCTAACCAGTGGAGTGGTAACGTGCTTTTGGTAATAGTTGCGTAACGCGCACGGGCCAGAGAAGCAACCAATAGGAAGCTTACTGAGAGGGAAAACAAAATTTAAAAAAAGGCTAATAAAATTTTTTTGATGACTGAGTATTTCATTAATATTAAATCATCCAATTATACATCTGTTTATAAAAGATCCCTCAGTTTAAAGAGGGTTGTAAAAGAACTTGAAATGAATCGCTCTGGTAGCCGAGGCAGTGTTACTCCTCTACATCTAACAAGGCTAAAAATTTTATTCACTCGGTGACTCTCATTTATCTTTTTACTATAAAATATCATTTAATTCCTTTCGAGTCTGATGACATATATGGTCCCATTATTTTATTATTCAATAATTTAATTTAATAGTTTATAATTAATTTTTAAATTAAAAAACAATATAATAGATCACAATAATTTTTTATGTGTATTTAATAAACCATCGACCATACCATGAATTTTTTACAAGATAATATATACGTGGAGGAGATTGGACAACGCTCTCCCTCGTTAGTCACATCATGGGAGTTGCCCCTTCGGTTCTGTTCCAACCTTCTAACTTTGAATATTCTTCGTCCAATAATCCCATGACGGTTTGGACAGATTTTATTAAATTCTCATGTGAACCGGTGATGTGACGTCATTTGTGATGTGATTTTGCCCCATTTATCCTTTTATTTTAAATATGTACGTGATATTAATTATAAAAATATAAAAAAATTGACATTTTTATTAACATGTAAGAAAACACATTGATCGAGTTCATAGATGTGTGATGGTCTTGTTTTCGACTAAGGATATCTCGTCGTAGTCATTAGGGTATTTTGGTTAATTCGACACAATACGTATGGATTCTTGGTCTATGAATTCCATTCCGGATCAATTCTAGACGGAAATTACATCCCAACATGCATCTCCATCGGGGAATCCTGAACGAAGGTCCCGATTTTGAATACTAGGAATTTAGATGCACCGTGCACTTTGTCTTCCATGGTGTTCCTTTCCTAGGATGCAGATTGCTTAATTATATGCCAAGATGTCCCACCCTTAAATTTCAATTTCCACAATTTGATCAAGAGCGTCCAAATCCTATTCAATAATGGCATCTTTGAATGCACTACACGATTGTAAATTTCCATAACGAAAATTACCCTAGTGTACGAAGACTCCAATTTTCCACACGGAGAATTGAACACCGACAAGGCATGCATGGTTGACTTGACCTGAGACTTGGGCATTCGACTAGAAGATAGTTTAAATAATTGAGAGACGTTTGCAGCCACGTGAGAATGCTCGTAGACAAAGTGCACTTTATGATTTTTCAAATATTATAATTACTTTATTAATCAAAATAATTATACCAAATGCTACTTGAATTTATTTTACCAAGACTTAGACTCACACAAGAGCACAAGACACCACACAACACACTACTGTTTTTTTTTTCACCCTCAGACACGGAGACATACCCGCACACCACACCCTCTCCAATCACACACCTCACACTCTGTCTCCAATCATCCTCGCTGACGCCGCTCACTGGCTTCTTGGCTTTTCTTGCTTATTGGCTGACACAAAACATGCAGCCCACCCCTGACATGAGATGTTTTGTATAGTCGACCATATACACAGTCAATAATTCTGTGCATAGTATGTGTCGGGCATCGGGTAGATATATGTTGAAACCAAGTACCTCTTGTATTTTCAGTAATGACATTTTTTGATGGGTGTTAAGTGAACGCTCTTGCTTCTTTCTTGTATCCGAAAATAAGAGCCAGGATAGCGGAGAAGCCCGCATCCATAACGAAAAGGACCCTAGCGGACGTGATCTTCAAGGCATGCAAGGGTTGACTTCCTCTGAAAATCGGGCACTTTAATTACTTGGGAGAAACGTGTCGTATTGGGTCTGTTGGGTATGTCATTGAGAGATGATGATGTGTGCAGTTATGGTGAGGAGGCCTCTAAGCAGAGCTGAAATACAACTTACGAATCTTCGGAGAAATTTGTGTGGTGTCTCTTCCATGGTTGTCACTCCCACCGGTCACATCATCAACCTGTCGCTCACACCGGTCCCATTGTAACTCCTACTTTTCTCAATTTGAAAATTCTTCCCCCAATGATTCCGTGGTGTTTTCATATTCATTGTGAATCGTAATAGAATTCTTATTTGTCCAGAAAGCATAGGCAGAGGAAATATCGCCTTCGGCTCTTTCTAACATTGAACATTCTTCCAACTCCAACAATCCAATGGCATTTTGATTATCGGCCAGATTATGACAAATTAATGAGTTTATATTTTTAATGGGGATCAGCTTGAAAGTTTTAGATTTAGATTTCACCTTAGTAAATTTAGGAATAGTTTTCAAAACCCTTACTATATCATAAGTTCGAGGCACCTTGTTAAGACTGATTTAAGGTTTTCAGTCAATTATACTGTTGGCGTTACAAGTCCGCATTCAATGTATGTATATTATTCAAATCACGTGCCTTTTGTATTTTAATAATGACGACTTTTAATGGAGGACTTAAATCTCAATTTCCATGATATGTGGGAACACACTTGCTTCCTTGTTGAGAATTAAAATAGCAGAGAAATTTGCATCCACGGTGAAAAGGACACTACTGGACAAAGACATTCAATTTTCCACATAAGAGACAACCTGTGAGCCCATGATTTAAGAGTCCAATCCATTCCAAGCCTATTAGGATTGTTCAAGCCCATTAATTATTTTTTTATTTATTAAATTCTTCTGCCTCGCCAACCTAGCAAACTCCACATATTTATCTCCAACCGTCAATCAACTTTTCTATTGTCTGCCATTTCCCAGCCATCGAACAGAGTGACAGAGGGGAAGAAGGAGACAGAGACGAAGGAAAACAAAGACCTAAGAGGAAAATTAGATAAGGAACATTAGGATGTAAATAATATTAGTTTCAAATTTAGTAAATTTTATTACTTAATAGTATATTACATTTAATATAATTTGGATATAAAAGTATGATTAATAGGATGTGCGAATGTTATAGAGTTGATCATGGTATATAAAACACATTCTATTTCTCGGTGGTGCATTTGTTTGATTCAAGAAGAAGAGGAGCAGTGAGCCGAGAGATTTTGGGAGAAATAGGTAAGAGAAATATGATGTAAATGATGTCCATTTTAAGTTTAATAGATTTTATTATTTAATAGATTTAAGTTTAATTGTTAACGGATATGTTAAGATTATAGGGTTGATCATGGTGAAGTAGATTAAGTTTCATAAGAATTTTTATGATTATTTTTATAATTATGTTATTCAAATACATGTGTGACTATATTATACATGTTCATATATATTAAATTTTACAATGATCAATATGGTAGGGATTAAGGAGATCTAAAATGGACCCCCGAAATTCAAGATTTGTGAAGGATCAATTGAAGGGGGTGGTAAGTATTTTATTTCATTATAAACTGAAGCTCTCTCTCTCTCTATATATATATGAATATTAAATATGATACATGACTATTGTATTAATATAATTATTATGAGATTATTAAAATACGAGTATACATATATAAGACATTAATGAGTAAGAAATATGAGATATATGGATTGGAAATGATGAATTATAGTTATTGAGATGGACTATGATTGATTGGCTGATGTGGCCATGGGTGTAGGACCGCTTATCCGATGGGATAAAAACCGGTGACCAACCGCTGATCGGGTGGGATAAAAAATGAACGACCGATCGCTGATCCGGCGGGATACAAAATGAGTGACCAATCATGGTACCGTCACAACTCTCCGCGAGGTTAATGCGGTCCTTTGACTACTTATTGTTTATATTGGATTTATGTGTGTGTATTTTAAGTTAAGAGTATGAGTTATATGAATATGTATATGTATATTATAGATACGTGCAATAGAGGATATTATGATGGTATGAATGGAAGTTCGGTGCAGATTGTAGGATTAAAATGTTTGAATATTTAATATATAAAAGTTCATTTTATTTTAGAATTATTTACTTACTCAACCCACAACTTACCCCATATGATATTTTTCTTTGCCGGTAAGTAGAAGCAGACAAGTAACTTGGAATAGCCATTTTGTTCTGGAGATCATGGAGCCTTTTGTATTTAAATCCTAAGGGTATGTGAGCTAGAGTTATAATAGTTCTGTATATAATTATTATGACCTGAATTTTTGGTTGAGATTATTTTGGATAGTGGAAAGATAAGTTATGATTGTGAATGTGATGTTGGAGTAGATATTATTTGAATTGACATTATAGTAGGTTTATATTTAATGTGGAATGTGAAAAAAAAAGGAAAAAATTCTGCCAAATTTTCGGGTCGCGACAGAACAAAAGAGGCATCTAAGATTTGGGCACTTGGGAGAGAAACGTGCCGTCATGGGTCTGTGGTTTAAGTAATTGATAGGTGATGCGAGCAGCTATGTGATCGAGGAGGCCGCCAACCAGAGTTGAACTATGTAGAAGAGAACAATGCAAGGGATAATGTGATGGTCTGAATAGATATTTGGTGCAGATTTCATGACTAAAATGCACTAAATATTTAATGTATAGAAGTTCATTTTATTTTAGAATAATTTAGATGCGACTCACATCTTTCACATATTAGTTTTATAGATAAAATTGAGGTTAGCATGATTTACGTGATGAGCAAAGGTAGTTTTCTTTATAGTGGGAATCAATAGAATATTTCGATAGTTAGAAGTAATGGCAGTTGGTGATTTATATTATATAATTGTACAATTTTATAATATATGTTACAACCTAGAAATTCTAATACTATTTTATATTATCCATTTTTTGATGTTTTCTAAGATTATATCACAGGTTTATATTTTTTAATTCGGAATGATCAAATTTTATGGAAAACTCTATCCAGTTTTCGGGTGGTTATATGTGACATATTTTTTGAGGAAGGAAAACTTTATAAAATTGTGTTTGTACCGTACATTCACGGTTGTGTAGAGATGTCCTTCTCGAAAATTTGTGTACTCTCTTGGATTGATGTCTCCCACATATGAAGGGCAAATGGACACCTTTTTTCATTTTGCTATCACATGACGAAATTTTGTTTATTTTTTGGTAATGACGAAATTATGTTTTAAATTTGTCCTAAATATAATATTTAGGACTAGATTTTATAAAATGATAAACTTATGTTATTCGCATTGTATTTTTGCTTTCTCTAAAAAAAGGAATATAAATAAAATGAAATATAAAATCGGTAAATTTGGTCCAGTGGGGAGAGCAATTAAAACTAAATCTTTGATTAGATATGGCTAATGCTAACGAGGGCACTGGATCGGCCTAGAATGGTACATAACGGCCATATCGGCCAGCTTGGTTCTGCCGTTGCCAAACTTCACAGTGCATAGATTTGCCATGACACTGTTCATTCTCCATCGGCTAGTCCTTGCAGTGGCTGTGGTGCGTATGGACTCCTAGGATTCTCGATCACCAATCGATTCTTGTTACTTCTATTCTCTGGAGCAAGAATCTTGTTAATTATCATCGATCTTTTCTTCAGCAACCTTGTAATCAGATCTGTCAAGCAGCAAGTGTTGTAGCTGGTTGGTATCCACCGAGGAGTGGTTGAATGTGTAAAATTTTCACTTGGCCTATAAGAGATTGGGCCAGTGTCCATCCTCATAAGCAGTGGTAGAATGTGTGAAATTTCGACCAGGCCTATGAGAGGTTGGGACCATGTTTATTCTACAAGGTTAAACTAATAGGTTTATTTTAATCTCGGGCCTAACGAGAAACGAGTTTCACACTGTGGTGTAGCATGTTGTGAGCCCACACTGTTGGCTTTGATATTATGTAAAAAATTTTACCCAGCTCACAAGAGATTATATCATGTTCATCCCAAAAGTTCAAGCTGATAGGATGGTGTTATTTACTCTCTTATAAATCAGGATTGTTTCTATCTATTATTCAATGCAGATTGACTTCTCAACGGAGTGGACGTCGGATCGAATCAACCGTTGGTTGTTGGCTCGGAATAAGGTTAGGCCTCTTGATGCTAGATATCATACTTGAGCGGTTGCGGACTCAGTATATTTACATGATGCGGATTCTTTATTAATTCTATTCCATCCATATGCCGCTCAAAAGTCGAAATAAATAGATCGCGCGACTTCTTCCACGAGCGACTTAGCAAAATGAAATTCATATTAAAAAAAGTGAATATAGTCTAAGAGAACATACCCAGGGTGCGTACACATAATATATAGCTAGCAGAACTGTCGAAAGCAAATCTCATCTTCATGGGAGGCTACTCATGCAAAATCAACTCTCGCTTTTTTTAAGCCTAGAATTGTTTTTTTTTTGTGCACCAACACATAATATTTAGAAATTTAATGGGTGTCAACGAAATTTAGGTTCGTAGCAAGTCGATTTACCGAGTGTTAGGACTTGCATATAGAGATTGCTATTATCGAGGATGGGAAAATGATGGGTAATTGTTGTCACTTAGGGAGGATAAGCTACATAAAAATTTAGCATGCCGGCACATATTTATCTATTTTACTCAAATTGTGGTATATATTGTTATAAAGTATATGTTAGACTTTGGCCAAAAAAATAATAAAATTAGAGTACTACTTGGGGAGAGTAGCCTCTGAGAGAAACTGCAGAAAAATATAAATGAAATCTAAATTGTCAATATAAATGATCACAAAGTGTAGGAATACCTGGGGATCTTATCATTGCATCAAAACAACTCTCTTCATCGTTGTAGGTAAAAATTCATGCTAGATATTTCTACTTTCCTCTGAAAGTGAACGATATTTGATTCTAAGATCGTATGCTTGTCAAATTTTAATTAACGATTGCCTTTCTGGCACTCACGCAATCAAATTAAGTTCAAGCTCTGAGACGAAAGCAACTGGTTGACTCTGGTACATGCTTCCATCTCTTCCTTCAAAAACAGGCCTTTGCTCCAGTGTTGGCTCACTTCTCTTGATTTTCCTGGCATGGTGGGCTTATAAAATATTCAAGAAAAGAAGAGAAGCCAAGCTCAAAGCCAAATTCTTTAAACAAAATGGGGGCCTTATTTTGCAAAAGCAATTGTCTTCACCAAAAGGTAATGTCGAGAAAGCTAGATTGTTCGACCATAAGGAGCTGGAGAATTCTACTGACCACTTTAATAAGGATAGAATTCTTGGAAAAGATGGACAAGGTATAGTTTATAAAGAGATGCTAACAGATTGAAGAATAGTCGCTATAAAGAAATCTATAGTAATAGATGCAGAGAATGTCGAGCCCGTCATCAATGAAATTGTCATCCTCTCGCAAATCAATCACAGAAATGTGGTGAAACTCTTGGGGTGCTGCTTGGAGAGTGAAGTTCCTCTTCTTGTGCACGAGTTCATTCCAAACGGGACTCTTTACCAGTACCTCCACGACCAAGAATTCCCTGTTTCGTGGGAGGCATGCCTACGCATCGCCACTGAAATTGCAGGTGCTCTCTTCTACTTGCACTTTTCAGCATCAATCCCCATTTATCATCGAGACATCAAGTCTTCAAACATACTCCTAGATGAGAAGTATCGAGCAAAGATTGCCGATTTTGGGACTTCAAGATCAGTTGCCCTTGATCAGACTCACGTGACCATATTGGTTCAGGGAACCTTTGGGTATCTGGACCCCTAGTACTTCCAATCGAGCCAGTTCACTGACAAAAGCGATGTTTATAGCTTTGGGGTCGTTTTGGTTGAGCTACTAACTGGGCAAAAGCCGGTGTCATCGCTACGAGCGAACGAGGGAAGAAGCTGGGCAACATACTTCATCATTTCCATGGAGGAGAATCAACTTTTTTATATACTTGATACTGCTATTCTGGAGCAAGGCAGAGAGGAAGAGATTATTTCAGTGGCGAACATTGCAAAACGATGCTTAAACCTGAAGGGGCGGAAAAGGCCCACCATGAAAGAAGTAGCCATGGAATTGGAAGGAATAAGAAACTCGGCGCGACCAGCTTCTAGGGTTGAGGGAGATCAAGAAATTAAAGGCGACCGTGTGGAGGCTGAGACATCCGGGGATGTCGATGCCTTGATTGTTGCAAGAGGATTTGAGATAGATGCTGATGTAATTTCTCTGTCAGATGCTTACCCGCTCTTACCTAGAGAAGCATGGTGACCGACAACGAATTCATTCCTGCTCATGTAACTTCTATCCTACATTTATTGTGTGTGCCATATCTTCTCTGAAGATCAAGGGAATAAGTTGTCTTTACTTTTTTTTTTTTTTTTTTTATATTTGTAATATAGCAGGTATTGAGCAGCACAGAATAATGATTTCTTTTTCCTTGCAATTCCATCAAGCATCTGAATCCTGGCGAGAGACAAGTTTGAATTATTGATTTTTAATTCTGATATGCAGAGATAGTACCCTTTCCCGTCGACTTTAGAAATCGAGCTCTCCAGGACATTTGAAAAAGAAAAAAGACACCAAACTTCCCATGGAGGATTAGATATAGATATCTCTTACATTGTTATATCTTTGTGTAGACATAATGTTTAGTTAAAAAAATTGTTGATATAATAATGTTTCTAAATTAAAATACTTTTTACGAAATCAAAAGAGTTGTTATGGGCAATTCCAATTTCCATTCTTTTATAGGTTAATCTATTTTCATTTCTTATATTTTTCAAAATCCTAAGATGATATAAATATTGTCCAATATTGAAATTCACAATTTTAATTTTTTGTAATATATATGATCATTTTATGCTTATTTATTTTTCTTTATTTCCTATTATTCTATCAGATCCATCAGCATCCTTATCATATAAAAATGATTTCTTTTTTATTTTATCGTTCTACCTCTTTTTTGATTGGTGGAAGTCAAGTTCATGTAAACCTTTTTTTTTTGTGTGCTTTGCACAGATTTATTTAATTGAAAGGTTGGGTATATTACGATGTTTAGAGAGCTCGATTTCAATAGTAGGAAAAACTAAATAATTTATCATTTATATGTTAATATTAGAAAATAAAAAAATGTGAACTCGATATAAATAAATATTTGTCAAATATTAAGGGAAAAAGGGTGATTATTTAGTTGATTCTTAGATATATTGAAAACGGCACGTGATTAATGGTTGTTTGGCAAATTGATAAAAATGATCAAAGTATTGTTACGCGCATTCTTTTCTATAATTATTCACGTGCAGCTGTTTCGAGATAATGACACTATTCTGTCAAACTTATCAAACACTCAACGTACTGGTCCGATTTACATGAGAATATGAGAAGGATGAACAACAGTAAAAATATCGTGGGTTAATTATTGGGCAATGATAATTTTTCAAACCGAGAATTTGTCAGAATATCATAATTTTCAAGCTGGGACCCGATATAATAGTAATATAGCTGGTGTGACCTATGATCCAAGACAACACCCGATTATTTACCTGGAAAACTCATGGGGTTCTTTTTCCTGTAAAACATCTATTGATCATGTCCCTCAAAACATTATTGTTCCGTTAAACTCATGTGTAGCTGCTACAAACTGCTTAGGACATTTTGTCAAACTTGTCATATACTCAATGAAACAGTCTTGATTTACAAGAAATGCCGCCCCGGCGGGGCGGGGGGTTTAGTGTGACCTATGAGAGAGACATCCGATAGAAGAGGCACACCAGCTGCACACAAATCTCTTGGAAATTTCGTAAGTCTATACTTAAAACTCTGCTTAGAGGCCTTCCTTCTCCCATGGCTGCAAACACCATCTCTCTCATTAACTTAATCTACAGACTCAGTTGGAAATCTCCAAGTCCAACTGTAGGTGTATCTGAAGACTCAACCACCTCTTAGAGTTCATCTTTTGTGCCTGCTGGGGACTAAGATCTACACACCTAATTAGCTTTAATTTGACCAATTTATTTTGGATCTTCTGCCAGATATTGAGCTGGACGGTGGAGCTTTAAAGACCTAAAGTCAATTGTCGAAAGCACTGCAGAGCCAGGGCAGCAACGTGTACCATCCTGGCACCCCATTTTGTGAAACATGAGGAACTATTACAATGTAAAATTCTTGAGAGAGGACAGTACTAGTCAAGTTCTGCGGCCGATGAATCAATCTAAGGTCAAATCAACCTCGCATCCTCATTAGCTGTGTCGAAAAACTGGATTCTTCGTCAACTAGGCTCCTATTCATTGTGGAAGCGAATTTCGTTTCTGCTATTTTAACTCTTTCCTGGGGATAGAAGAAGGACGGAAAGCGCGTCTCACCCATCATGGAGATTGAGGTTTAAGTTGAGCATCCAAATTAAGATATCATCACTAGAAAAATACAACACAATCTTGGTCTCAATTGAAAAAGAAATTTGAAATTTACCTAGCAAACTCTTACAAGGCAATAGGCACAAGAAAGTTTTGTATGTCACGATGATATCACATCACGTCACGTAAAAAGGATGGGGCACCCGGGTTTGCTCCTACGTAGTTCACTCAGATGGAAACTTGTCTAATACGGTGGACAATTAAAATATTATGAAATTGCAGGGAAGAATTTTCTAATTGAAAAAGTAGGAATTATATATAAGGGGAAGTCCCTTGTAATTTGTAATGATCTAATCGTATGGAAATAACGGTTGATGATGTGACTAATGAAAGTGACATCCATCCAATAGACAACACACAAATGTCTTTAAAAAAATCGTAATCAACTCTGCTTAAAGGCTTTGAAAAATGACGGACTCAATGCGGCACATTTCTCCTAAGTCAAGAGCTCGTGTCAACCACGCAGATCTCATTTGGTTGTGTGGAAACTTGATGAAGTCTTCGTCCACTCGGGTCCTTCATTTTTGTTAAGGATGCCAACTTCTCTGCTTATAGGCACTCCAAAAGCCATGGACTCAATACTGCACGTTTTTTCAATTTTTATTCATCAAAAGAAAAAGAAAAAAAGGTCTTACGCGGAGTGATACATGGAAGAAGGAAGCGACAGTAATTTCACATATAGTGGAAATCAAGATATATATATATATATATATAGGACGCGGTTTGTTTTAATGTATATGTATACATACAAATGTATATCCATGCGTCGCGCACCGACAATTTATTGGTGCGGACTGAAATTCCAAAATATATATTGTTCATTCCTTTCTAACTAGGAAGCTTATTAGTCCACTGGTTAGTAACATACCGTATGATTTGGTTGAAATGTAGGACATCTCTTATCATAAAATATGATTTCAGATTCGAGTCTTGTGAACGCTGAAAATTTGTACAGAGAGAGGAGTTTATCTCTTAATAGATTGATTCAGCTCGAACGTGGATTAGTAAGGGTTCAGTGAACTTTTAAATACCAGTGGTTCCACCGAAAAAATTAGAGCCCGTACGAATGGTCTCTATATAACCATCTCGACCCATTCATTCTTCTGCAGGCTCATCTTTCAACAGTTCAAAGCCCAAACAAAAATATGCCGAAACTAATGGTTCATATCCTTCTCTTTCTTTGTTCCTTATTACTATTGCTATCTGTATCGGAAGCGGTAGCATCGCATTATCCGGACTACCCTCTCACGAAAGGCAGTGAATGCCAGGATAAATGTGGCAACGTAACCATTCCCTTTCCCTTTGGGTTCGGAGCTAATAACTGCTTCTTGGACGATTGGTACGAGATACTCTGTGTCAACAACAGTATTCCTCGATTGAAGAAGCTCGACTTACAGGTTCTCAACATATCCTTTCCTCGCAATGAAGATTCTTATGATCAGACCACAATTATGGTCAGTTACCCGGTAGTCTACTCGAATTCAAGCTGCAGACCTACATATAATGCGACGCTTGAGCCAGCGACCTTTGAAGGGAGCCCCTTTTACTTCTCCACGTACAACAGTTTTGTTGCGGTGGGGTGTGAGAATTCTGCGATCATGAAGGGCTCGAATCATTCCTTTGTCGGATGCAGTACCGACAGCACCGGAAATTACACGAGGCGTTACAGCCCTTGCGATGGCTCTGACTGCTGCCAGTCCACTGTACCCAGTGGTCTTCAGGGCTTTAGCGTCGACTTCCAGGGGGGGTAAAACTCCAGGAACGGGTGGAGGAGATCACGGTTGCCAGTTTGCATTCCTGGTCAGTTCTTTCTGGTTCGAGCCCAACACTACAGATCTGTACTCTCTCCGGGATCAGGGTTATGTTCCAGTGCTGCTGGAATGGGGAATAGTGGATGCTGCTTTTCCAACGACATCCATCGGACTAAAGCCCAGCAACTACACTAGTTATTATTATTCTCAGACTGGACTAACGCCCATCAACCGGACTTCTTATGATTCTGAGAACGCGACATGCGGACTCAGCAGCATCAACGTGAACGCTACTACATTCATCAACTGTTACTGTTATTCTGGCTTCTACGGCAACCCATATATCGAGGATGGGTGTAAAGGTAGGTATATATGCCAGTCATCTTTCCAAGTATCCCATATATATGCCTTTGCTCTTTTTATACCCGAGAAAGCCCGCGGTTTCATATATTAGGGGAAAATCTTCTCTCTCTTATTCAACTTATCAATTACGTACGGTTCCTGCAATATATTTACAAGTTAAGAGTGTAGTGTTTGTATTAGCACATTAGCATATATATATATATATATATATATGTACACACACTATTAAAAATGAAATTCCTACATTTATTCTTTATTTCAAAATTGAAATTTTTTATAAAAAGTATTAAAATCAAATATTAAATTAATTTTTCCTTTAACGCCTTATTTTACAGGCCCGGTCGAATTCAAAGAGAATTATAATATATCAACTTATGGTTAAGAAAAAGTTCTCCGAGTGAAAGGTTTTCCCTATTTGAGTTATCTATATGATAAGGATTATATGGAAATCAATTAGTACGGATCGAATCATCAATGAGGTTGCATATGAATTCCGTTGTCAGACAGATAGCTCAATTTCATCCATACTGTGAGAATTTCAATTAAATCTCATCAGTTTTTACATGATAAGGATGGAGATTGGTTTCTTCTCGATCATGTGAAGTGCAAAAGGAGGTCTCAATGTGTTACCTTTATAGTTTTGTATTTTCTGATCTTACATTCACTACCCATCAGATATTAATGAATGCGAAATTCCACAAGCCGATGGAAGCATGCCATGTAGTGGAGGACTACGTAAGTGTAGGAATACGCGAGGATCTCATCACTGCAGCAAAACACCTTTGTTCATCGTCGTAGGTATGATGCAATCCAACTGCTGCAATTAAGCTATGAAAATCATCAATATTGAAGTAACAGATGGTCTATTTTGTCCAATGTAAATTAACCATCATTTTTCTGGTACTCATGCGAACAAGTCAAGTTCATGCACTAAGAAGAAAATCATTGGTTGATCCTGGAAAATGCTTCCTCTTCTTCCTTGAAAAACCAGGCCTTTGCTCGAGTCTCGGGTCGATTCTTTTTATTTTCATGGCATGGTGCGCATACAGATTGATCAAGAAAAGGAGAGAGGACAATCTCAAAGCGAGGTTCTTCAAAAAGAATGGGGGCCTTATCTTGCAGCAACAGTTGTCTTCACCGAAAGGTAATGTCGAGAAAGGTAGATTGTTCAACCTTAAGGAATTGGAGAAGGCTACAGACAACTTTAACGAGAACAGAGTTCTTGGGAAAGGAGGGCAAGGTACTGTTTACAAAGGTATGCTTGCAGATGGAAAAATAGTTGCTATCAAGAAATCTATAGCAATAGATGAGGAGACTGTTGGACCATTCATCAATGAAATCGTCATCCTCTCGCAAATCAATCATAGAAACGTAGTGAAGCTCTTGGGGTGGTGCTTGGAGAGTGAAGTTCCTCTTCTTGTGTACGAGTTCATTCCAAATGGGACTCTTTACCAGTACCTCCATGACCACGAATCCCCTATTTCATGGGAATCACGCCTGCGTATTGCCACTGAAGCTGCCGGTGCCCTCTTCTACTTGCACTCTGCAGCATCGATCCCCATTTACCATCGTGACATCAAGTCTTCAAACATACTCCTTGATGAGAAGTATCAAGCAAAAATTGTCGATTTTGGAGCTTCGAGATCAGCTGCCCTAGATCAGACTCACGTGACCACGTTGGTTCAGGGAACCTTTGGGTACTTGGACCCCGAGTACTTTCAATCGAGCCAGTTCACCGATAAAAGTGATGTTTATAGCTTCGGGGTCGTTTTGGTCGAGCTCTTGACTGGGCAAAAGCCGGTGTCGTCATTGCAAGCCAACGAGGGAAGAAGCTTGGCGACATGCTTCATCATTTCTATGGAGGAGAGTCAACTTCTCGATATACTTGATGCTCGTATTGTGGAGCAAGGCGGAGCAGATGAGATTACTGCAGTTGCAAACCTTGCAAAACGGTGCTTAAACCTTTCAGGGAGGAAAAGGCCCACGATGAAAGAAGTAGTGATGGAATTGGAAGGCATAATAAACCCGATGCAGCCAGCTTCCAGGACTGAGGAAAATCAAGAACTTAAAAGCGATCACGTAGAGGCTGAGACATCTAGAGGTGCCGATGCTCTGTTTGCATGTAGAGGATTTGAGATTGATGCCGATGTAATTTCTTTGTCAGATGTTCGCCCCCTCTTGCCCAGCGAGACATGGTGACTGATAGTTCATTTACTCACTCTCTTTGTAATCTCAGTCGCTGCATATACTACATTGTGCTGTAGTTACACTTTAAGGGAATAAGTCATATTTCACTTGTGCTGATAGAAATTGTACAGTGGCAGGGTATTGAGGATTATAGAATGATTTATTTTCCTTGCAATTCCACCCAGCATCGAAAATTCTGGAGACAGAACTTTGAAGTATGAAGTTTTAATTTTGAAATGTAAGAATGTTTCAACAGTCCCTTACTTAGTCGATTCTCTCAGTAATACTTCCGACAAGTTTCTCCAAAAATAGTGTATTTACAGTAGGTTATGACTCATATTTGTCAAAAAAGAAGATCAAAACACGAGTGAGAGATGTATCCGAGCTCGGGAACGAAGTCATTCATCCAACGGATCAGGAATGAGAATTGAAAATTTCGCGGAAGATTTTAACCGCTATTTATTTCTCAGGATTCCTTTTGTTAAAGAGAGTTACTGCTATTTTGCTTCTCTCCTTATGTTTTCGTTATTCATTTGCACTTGATCTCCACCGCACACCAGCCCAAATCCCGACCATTTATAATACCTATGTGTAATATGCATTCCCAAACAAAGATGTTAACCGATCATCTTCTTCCTCTTTCGTGTTTGCAAGACTTAAAAGCGGTGAGATTAGGATGGTACTGTTAATTATTAGGTCCTTCAACTGGCAGGAACATCAAATTTTTCCTCCAGAGGCAAAGCCCAACTGCGATGCAAATCTGGTGATCTTAGTCACGTTTCCCTCTGACATCAAAATTTGGTAGCTGAAGTTTAGGCTTGATGGATTCGTACATTTGACAATTACGGTTATGCATCCTGGTAAGTTAACAAAATCAACATCTATTCCTTATCTGTAAGAAATGCCACGGAAGACCAGTGCCTGCTGCATCCATCAGGGTTCACGAGTTCCGGAATTGGAACCTCCATCCAAGTCCTCCAGACAGAGAGACAGGGGATCTGAATTGAATTTGAATTCAAATCCAACATCGACTCACAATGGAATCAACATACCCAGGAATTAACCAAAATGCCCCGACGATTACGATGGGTGACCGAAATATCATGCAACTATAAGAGGAAGGAATTGTCAAATGTGAGAATGCAGTAGTCCAAAGGTTGCATTCACAATAACAGGTGATGTGACCTACGAGAGAGACATCCATGCAACGGACATACTAAACAAATTTCTTTGAAAGTTCAAAAAATGCAATGATTTTATCTCTGTTTATCTCCCATGGCTGCAAACATCGTCCTTCGATAATTTATAGTTCATTTTCTGAGATTAATTAGGATTAACATCGATGCACCTTGGCTTGGTTTCAGGCAATTCACACTGGACGTTGAGGTGGCGACAAGATTTTCCCGACATCAATCTTTTCTTCACCCTAGATATTAGGCTTGCGGAAAGCTCCAAGAAGTTGCTCTGGAAAAACGCCATTGACTTGTACACTGCATCACTGTTCAAAGTCTGGCTGCTACCATAAGAAGTCAACATGGTCCCAACCAAATTATCTTTTATTATTAGGACGTTGCTTGCAATTTTCACCAAAAAAAAAAAAACTATAACTTGACCATTATTTTGATTGCGCATTGAAAAATAAAATAAAACTCATTTTCTATGATTGCCGGACCTCTCAAATATTTCTTGTCCAGTTACGTATATCCTATAAATTTTAAAAGATGCAAGGCTCTCTAATATTTAATGTAATATAAACATACTATTCTGCTAGTTACGGTGAGGCACATGAATCTAAGGAAAAACATGATTAAAGGAGCACTCATAGTCCTATTGATAAGAATCAACCCATAAATTTTTTAAAATCTCAATGTAGGACCATACAACTGCATTAAATTCTATTGTCATATGAATTTAAGAAGATTTAGGTGAGAAACCCATGTCGATCTATTAAACCGCTACCATTGCACAGTAGCATAAAATTTCCCCTTTTTCTTGGATTAGAAAGGGCATACGTGCGCTTAGAAATGTACAAGAGGACTAGGACATTAAAAGATATGGGAGCCTTAGTGACGAGAATCGAAACTACCTAGCACAACGTACCTAGATCTCTAGGTCTTAGGAGACCTAGAGATCAAGAAAAGGCACAAATGCGGTTCTTATTTTACAACAACATTTGTCTTCGCTGGAAGGTAATGTCGAGAAAGGTAGATTGTTCAATTCTAAGGAGTTGGAGAATGCTGCTAACGACTTCAACAAGGATAGGGTTTTTGGAAAAGGTGGGTAAGGTACCGCTCATAAAAGGATGCTAACGAATGGAAGAATAGTCACTATCAAGAAATCTAGTGCAATAGTTGAGGAGACTGTTGAAACCTTCGTCAATGAGGTTGTCATCCTCTCACAGATCAATCACAGAAACGTGGTGAAGCTCCTGAGGTGCTGCTTGGAGAGTGAAGTTCCTCTTCTTATTTACGAGTTCATTCCAAACGGGACTTTTTATCAGTACCTCCACGACCAAGAATTCCCTGTTTCGTGGGAATCACGTCTACATATCGCCACTGAAATTGCAAGTGCCCTCTTCTAATTGCACTCTTTAGTAGCGATCCTGGTTTATCACGGTGATATCAAGTCATCAAACATACTCCTAGACGAGAAGTATCGAGCAAAGATTGCCAATTTCGGGACTTCAAGATCAGTTGCTCTAGATTAGACTCACGTGACTACATTGGTTCAGGGAACTTTTGGGTACTTAGACCCTGAGTACTTTCAATCTAGCCAGTCTACTGATAAAAGCAATGTTTATAGTTTTGGAGTCGTTCTAGTTGAGCTCCTGACTGGGCAAAAGCTGGTGTCCTCGTTGTGAATGAGGGAAGAAGCCTGGTGAGATACTTCATCATTTCCACGGTGGAGAATCATCTTTTTGATATACTTGATGCTCCTATTCTGGAGCAAGGCAGAGTGGAAGAGAAGACTGCACTGGCAAACCTTGCAAAATGGTGCTTAAACTTGAAAGGGAGGGAAAGGCCCATGATGAAAGTAGTAGTGATGGAATTGGAAGGCATACGAAACCCGGTGCAACTAGCTTCCAGGATCGAGGAAAATCAAGAAATTAAAAGCAATTACATAGAGGCTGAGACATCCCACTGGATCGATGCTATGTTTGCATCGAGAGGATTTGAGATGAATGGTGATGTAATCTGTATCAGATGGTCAACCGCTCTTACCTAGCGAAACATGGTGACTGACAGTAAATTTACTCTGTTCCTATAATTTCTATCTACGTTTACTGTGTGTACTATGTTTACACTGAACTTTAAGGTAATAAGCTGTCTGTTGCTTGTTCTGATAGAAATTGTAATATAGCAGGTCTTGAGCATTATAGAATGATTTCTTTTCCACTGCAATTCCATCAAATATCTTAATTCTGGAGTTGAAGTTGTCCTCGTACCTGGGCACCTGACCTGAGTATTCAAACCCGTTGCTTTGGTTCCAATTTGAAGGGATGTTCAGCTTGAAACCGTCTCCATTGTAGGGTAAGAAGGCAGTGTTCGTCTTTGGCTTCCTGAACACATTGGCTGCAACAAATATAAAGATTAGCATTACCCTATTTATCCACCGTTGCTTCAATACTGCAACGTCGCTTTAAGGCATTCAAGTTCTGATTTTCAACCTTATCAATGTTATTCAGCAATACTAAATCCTAGCAAGCAGTTTAGCAAACAAGAGGCAAGAGTTGAGAATATCCTTTACTAGCACATAAATGTAAAGTTTGTTCCTTTCACTTGCATTGACACAGAACCTCATTGGATCCTACTGACCGAGCAGCAATTCTTTCAATGTACATGAATCACATTCAAGTTAACCAGTTTCAAGAAATTAACCTAAAACAATCTCAACCTGACATCAAACTTCAGTTCAGCTGAAAAAATCCAACATATGGATCACCAGTTAGGCCATCAGAGAACCGTCAAATGCCTATGATCATGAGCCTCTGCCTTCACACAATTTTCAATTTCGGTACAGAAGTAGCTGATAGGTGGACCCCAGGACAACCCAAGAACAAATTAAGCACATACCCACTTCACCATAGGCAGCGTCAGCAGGGGAACCTTGGACCCGACTGCAGCAGCCCCAGTGAGAACAGTCAAGGCCAAATGGCAGGAGACACAGCGTGCTCCTCTCCAGCAACCTGTTTCTGTGCCCAGCAGACAATCTGCATAGGCTTGGGGCTCGCCACATAGCATGGGGATGATGATTTTCGTGGGGGTGGTAAGACCGTGGTGGTGCAAGGAGCAGGAAGTAGAAGCCAATTCTCTCTCCATTTCACACACCAACAGTTCAAGCTCGCAGTTTTCTCTTATTGCCAGAGGATTCTCAGTGTGTGCATTGTTGGAGTAATTCTTCCTCCTTCCTGGCGTTACTACAGGCATTAATAAGTAGTGAATAGCTCACAACATCAGGCTGTTAGTCATTTACTTCAAAAAGCGGATTAAAGTATAATTGACGAGGGATCAAAGAAAGTAGTAGCATAAAAAAAACCAGTGAATTTCAAGCTGCACCAATAAACATAACATAAATTTTCTTCCTCTATTCCTCGAGCAAGTAATTCCACCACATGGGACACAGAACCAATAAGTTACATAAATTTTACCTGCTCGTACACCTTTTGAGACACCCAGGTAATCTTTTTCAAACAACATTAGACTATTGTACATGAGAGTAGATTGTTCAATGCCCCTCTCAGACATCGAACCAAACTTTTAAGCTTTTCATAATTTCCAGCTTCCTTGTGCACGGTCCTCCTTGCTGACAAGGGCATAAAATATCGTTGTTGTTATGGACTGCATTATAAAAAGTATTCTCATTTATCTATGATGGTGCACAGTTCTTCTAAGTCAGAAAGCTGGACAATAGCATTTCTTCTTTGAAGCATCACTAATTGTAACAAGAGTTACTATGATGACCTTTTAGGATCTTATACCAGCTAATGAAAATGAATCAACTCGATTCACGCCCCTTTTTCAAGAGCAATTCTTCAAATAGCACGTATGGTCATCTCATGGGAAGAGAAGCAAGAAGTGTAAGTAAAAAAAAATGGAAATAAAAGATACATGGACAAACCCAAAACTCAAAGGCGGTGAGGCCGGTCACTACACACAATTATGCCAAAATCTTTCAAGTATCATCCACCTCTCTGTAACAGGCAATTCAAGGAGATTAGTTTCAAAAGAATTTCATATCTGGAGGAACCATGCAGTTACCTAGAACAAAGGGACCAATTAGATCAGAAACCACGGAAGGTGGCGAGCAATAGTACTGGGGGCAATTCTCCAGAAATCAGGTAAAGCAAATGCATGAAAAAAACTCGAGTTGTCATGGAACAAATAATTGCTTTTCTGCTTTGAAGCTCCAGATCCACAGCTTCTAAA
Source organism: Lagerstroemia speciosa (assembly GCA_037672795.1). NCBI lineage: Eukaryota > Viridiplantae > Streptophyta > Magnoliopsida > Myrtales > Lythraceae > Lagerstroemia > Lagerstroemia speciosa. Next base: position 6,130,345 of record CM075288.1, read on the forward strand.
GGAGAAGTTTCTGAATATGGCTCCTTAAGATCTCATGTCAAAAGTACAGGGAAGTTTCAAAAAGAAAGTTATCAAATGACACGTGAACAATTCCATGAAAAAGCAACATCTTTGGGCAAGAGGTGCATATAGAAACATGACACTAAAAAGGTACATGGAAAACCCATAAATTCAACAAATGAAAGCCCATTGGCATCGCTGGTTAAAGAAATATTTACAAGTACTATCCACCCTTCTGTAAAAAAGACATCTGAGTATACTGTTCAAAAATTGACAAGATCTGGAGAAAAACACTCATGCCCCTCAGCAATAGCTCCCTCTTACCGAAAAGAACTAATTTAAAATGAAATCACCAAAAGCAGCTAGAGAAATGTGTCTGGGGCATTTCTTTTCCAGAAATCATGTAATGCAAATTCAGAATGAACTTTAGCACAGTAATCAGCAAAAAGCACAAGCGAAAAAGAAAACCATCAATGACCGCGAACAAGAAAGACACACGAAGAAGCACTTCCGAGAAATCAGCAAGAAAATAAAGAACTGAAGCAGAGTAAACAGATTCTAAAGAGAAAGCGAGCCAGAAGTAGATCCGGGAGAGCGAGGGAGAAGATAAATGTGATACCAGCAATCGATCCTGGCCAGCAATATGGATTAGAAACTGCTTAAATTGACCCCTCGGTTTCTCTGCGTTTGTCGGTTCAAGTTATCATCCTCCATTCGCTTCCTTCTCTCATCATCTGCCAGCAACAGTAGAACTTCTCTCATCTAAGAACCAGGGGATTGAAAATCTGGAAAAAGTTTCCCCTTTTTTGCCACATCAAACAAAATATTAACAAGATTTACGTTTCATGGTGGAAAAAAGTTCAAAACTTCCAAGACTTGAAGAAGGAAAGAAAATACTAAACAGAGCGGAGAAGTCGGGAAGAGTGAGAATTGAGCCTTCAGATTCGTAGTTCACAAGCATCACAAGGCCCCGGAGGTAAGGGAGCTTAACTCACTAGCCAGAGATGTGGAGAGAGAAGGGAGGAAGAGGAATCGAGGGATTCAAAGGGAAGAAAACGAGCAGCTATGTCAATCGAATTTAGATTGAAAACTATTTTGATAATCGGGAACATCACGATCCTCTCAGGACTGCGCTGTATCCACACGTTTGAATGATTCGCCGCTCCGTGCTCTCCGTCCTCCTGTGTATCCCATTCTTGTCTCCATGGCGGCAAAGCTCGGCAAAGCTCTCCGTGGCCTTGGGGGGGAAGGGCGCCGCTGTGCTTATATGAAGATAGTCGGCGCGGGGTGGGGGTGGCTTTGACAACTTTCTTATTTTACAAATACGACCCTGGATTCTGTTTTTATTCTGAGATAGTCCTTAGATGTTTATTGATGTCAACTGTCGCGATTGAAGCATAAAGTTTATTTTCTCAAGAGGAGCTAAATATGCACATAGGATACCATTTATACCTCATTGGGTACAACGATGATCGAGTCATCTTTATATCTCATTCTACGAATCTGATGATTTGCAGCAGAAATTCTACCACGATTTAAAGTATACAGTTTTCTTATACAAGTTCAATTTATGACTTGACAAGTTTTCAAGACAAACAACACAATAACTAAAAAGAGTACAACAGTAACAAGGAGAATCCTAAACCAGTACCCGGTCACAATGTCTGGAAACGTGTTATAGGTACATCATCAGACCTCGAATCAGCACGAGCAATTACTTCAGAGCATGTGGATTTCAACAAAGCATTCGAACTTTCACTCCATTCGCTTGTTTGATCACTACTCGTGCATTCACTCAACTCTTTGAACTGCTGGATGACATCAGGTGAAGGCAGTGACTTCCCTATCCCCTCCAATACCCTCGCCACTTCTTTCATGCAGGTCTCTTCCTCCCGTTCAAATGTAGGCATCTTTTTGCGAGATTAGCAACAGTGACTACCTGTTCTTTCCCAGCATGCTGCAGTACCTGAGGATCCAGGATATCTTGCAGCCGATTCTCCTCCATTGAGGTGATGAAGTAAGTGGCCAGACCCACACCCTCCTGCACTAGTAGAGATGAGATTGGCTTCTATCCTATAAAGAGCTCAACAAGGACCATGCCAAAATTGTACACATCACTCTTATCTGTGAACTTACATGATTGGAAATATTTAGGATCCAAGTAGCCGAAAGTTCACTGCACCAGTGCCGTCACATGAGTTTGCTCGAAAGAAACCGATTTCGAAGTTCCAAAATCAGTTATTTTCGCTTGTTATTTCCCATCTAGGAGTATGTCAGTTTGATATCTCGATGGTATATCTATTGTGGATTATATTTATACTTAAGGCTATTAGTCATTAATTAAGTTTACTTGTTAGCAAGCCCGTGTTTGCTAGACTGCTTTTACTGGGCTCCATGTAACACATTCATTGGTTGGATTTTATTGTTGTCTATCCCGTACTTGCTTATAGCCATGCCTCATCCTCTTCGTAATAGAAGCTGAAGAATGAAGTTTGCTCTATCCTTCATTTTCCCTCTGTTCTTACAATTTCAGCGTGGATGCTGCAGAATGCAGGTACGAGAGGGATCCTGCCACTTCTGTGGCAAGTCGTAGGCGAACAGCCCATGATACTGTAAGATCCTCATTGGGCTCATGGGGATACTCATAGAGAGTTCCATTTGGAATGTACTCATACACCAAAAGTGGATTCACTCTCCAAACAACAACCCAATAGCTTAACCACATTCTTATGATTGATCTGCGAGAGGATGAGAACTTCATTGATGAACTGCTCAGCCTTTCCCTCATCCACTGCTGTGGACTTCTTAACTGCAACGATTCTTCCATCAGTTAGCATGCCTTTGTAAACAACCCTAAAACAGGAAAAGTACTTCCACTGCGTGCCTGCATGCAGTCAGTTTATAATATATGACAACCGTTCATTAAAATTTACTAAACCATAAAACTAGAGTGATAGTTTCTGTGATTCATCAATGGATGGCTGAGTTTCGAGGGTTGATTACTTTGGGAGATTTCGATAGTTAAGTGCACGCGTCTTCATAATCTAATAATTCACATCCGTTCATGCGAAAGGAACACAATGGAATATGTGATCCGAATTCTCGAGATTTGGAATTGGGATAGTCTCCATATATGCCTAGGTTTTTTGGATGAAGGCGTGGGTGTTTTTAATTCCTAGCTAGGAAATTATAACCAAGATGTCCTCTTTACCATGACAGGAGATTCTTAGGTTTATCAAGACGGTCATGCATCCTAAATCGATCCGCATGTTCTTGACATGTCAACAGAAGGAAAAATTGACGCCACTGTCATCTTCTCTGCATCAGTGACCGATAATCAGGGGAACAAGAATATTTAAAGTTAGGAAGCTGGAATAGTAATAGAAGGGAAGATTCAATTCATAAATTGCTAGGACGACCTGGTCACATGATAACGGCAACCGATGATGTGACAAATCGAGAGAATGAATTGGGTCTTGCACGCAACGGGTAGGTATATCATGTATTAGTATTTACGTGATATTATAAATTAATAAGATTAAATTATTTTAAATTATTTTGCAAAATTTTAAAATAATTGAATATTATTGATTGAAGTACTGTCACATGATTATTGTCACATACAAGACTTTCTCAAGAATAGAAGACACTGCATAAATTAGTTTTTGAAAAAATTAAAAAACTGCACTCCTTAGATCATCTCTCAACCGTTTAAACTACAGGCTCTACAATCGAATTGCTAAATGCATTTCGTACCTTTCAACTGATTTTTTTTATTACAGACTCTCTCTCAAATGTTTCTCCTAGAGTTAAAGGTGTGTGTGTGTGTATAGATACACCCTTAAATTTTTATTTGGAAATTATAAGAATTTCTAAAACTTAACAAGTTAAGAGAAGGAGAATATATATTATAATGTAATTTCATACAGGATTTTGGTTTTATAATTTTTTATACAATTTTCTCCATTATATATCTTCTTTTTCAAGTCTTACTTAGGTTGACTTTTCTCAATTCTTCTTGCTTTCTTTACTTGTAGTTGACATAAATGATCCAGCAAAAAAGGTTGATAATTAACAAACAATCTATAAATCACTTATAGTTAGCAATTTTCTATAGATTCATTAATTAATATACATTTGTCCGCACGTTCCTCGTGCTGTCATCCAAAAAAAGAAATTTGATAATATGAGATATGCTTGTCACTATGCTGTTATCAACGGAAAAAAAAAGTTTACTTTTATCAATATGATTAACTCATGACAAGATTCACGTACCGTGAAAAAGATGGTGTAACCTGGATTCGTTCACCCCTAGTTCACTTGGATGGAAACTTGTCTAATATGGTCGACAATTAAAATATTATGAAATTGTTGGGGTGGAATTTTCTAATTGAAAAAGTGTGAATTATAAGTGGAAGTCCCTTTCAGTAATTTGTAATGATCTAGTCACATGAAAATAATGGTTGATAATGTGACGAATGGAAGTGACATCCATCCAATATACAACACACAAATGTCTTTCAAAAATCATAACTAACTCTTCAAGGCCTTAAGATATCGCGGACTCAATACGGCACGTTTCTCCCAAGTCTTGTGTCAACCACGCATATCTCATCTGGTTGTGTGGAAACTTGGTGAAGTCTTCGTCCACTCGGGTCATTTTTGTTATTGATACAAACTTCTCAACTTATAGGCCATGAAAAATCATAGACCCAATCCCGCAAGAAATTTTTAGGTGAATAGAGCTCATAAATGACTTGATAAACTTAATCAATGAATATTTGACACATAAACAAATATTTTAAATCATGATTAAAAAATAAATATTATTAATAAAAAGAAAAATGCGATGTAATACTTAATAATAATGTGTTAAATATTTATTAGAAGAGTTCATAGATGATGTCCAATTCTACATATTAAACGTGTTAACGTGTTAATTTGAGAAAGAGCTGAGTCATGTCAAACGATTGGTAATAAATTGAGGAAAATATTATAAGATGGCACGTTTCTCCCAAGTCAAATGCTCAAGTCTTCCGTGCATGCTTATTGGTTCGTAGTCCTCTTCCACAAGGGTCCTTTTCCTTACGGATGCAATCTTCTGTCTGCAGCTATTAACTCCTACGGACGGAAAAACAAATTAAACAAAAATGTTTCAGTACTTTTCCTGGAAATTAAGATTTTTTATGCATCCAAATGGCCAGTTTAACTATATCCATACATGCCAATTTTAACTATTAACCAAAGAGATAAAGACACCGAGAATCCTATATATTTATCGATTCTTACAAGTGAGTTCTAAATATTTCAAAGTGTTAAATGAAGTCTTATACGTTGTTCGTGTTACAATATCAAGTTCTTTCCGTCACCTACCGTTATTTTGAGCTGACGAGGCATTGACGTGCCAATGGCATGGCAATGATACACGTTAGCTCAAAGTAACGGTAGGTGACGGAAATGACCCGATGTTGTAACGCGGATAATATATAGGACTTGATTTAACACTTTAAAACATATATGACTCACTTGTAAGAATCGACAAACATATATGACTCCCAGTGTCATTTCTCATTAACTAAATATAAGAGTTATTCATTAAAAAATGAATATTTAATAAAATCCAGCTGAGAAATTTCCGTGTCCTGAAAAAATTTGAGTATTTATTATGAAGGAAATCGAGACATAGGAGCAGTGACTATTACATAGCCTCGATCGACCGACCTTCTTGTTCTGGTACCACTGCCCATCCCTTTCTTTATTGCTTGCTCGGCTAGCTTGGCACATAGGGCTAGTTAGTTATTATATACCCGACCCCCCTTATTTATTTGCTTCGGATTGAATGTTGAGGGAGCGAGAAAAGGGGTAGGCACGCTAAAGCGCGCTCCTTCGAGCCGTAGCTTGCTCGTCTTTCCTCTCCTCGGAGGCCAAGAAAGCTAGTCAGAATCAGGGATGAACCACTAGCGTGGACTCTTTCTACGAGCAGAGGAAGGATAATCGGTAGATTATCAAATCCCTGGGCTTTGCTTTCCATATTAATATTTTTCTTTTACTCAATCAAAGATGCTATCCATGAAAAATATTGGACGCACTCAATTTCAAAATATATACATATATGAAGTGTGTGTATATAAATATATATACATAACACACTCAAACAGGAAAAGTACGTACGTCCAATGCATGCATGCAGCCACTTTATAATATATGATTTGTACCATAAACAATTTATGAACTTGATGATATTTTTAATTATTCAATAAAGATATATGACAACCATTTATTAAAATTTACCAAACTCTAAAACTGGCAGTAATAGTAACTGTGAATCCACATGCGTTCATGCAAAAGGAACACAAGGGAATGGATCCAAATCTCGGATAATCTCCATATCTAGGTTTTTTGGATGAAGGGGTTGGTATTTTTAATTTGGTCGAGGATTGATCCGGATTGGAACCCAATTACTAGCCAGGAAATTATAACCAAAATGCCCTCTTGACTACAACATGAGATTAATTCTTAGGTTTATCGAGACCATCATACATTTTAAATGCATCTAGATGTTCTTGACCATATCAACAAAGAAAAAAATGTTATTGTCATTCTCTCTCGTAAGTCACTGATAATCAAAATGTCATATGGAATTATTGGGGAAGGAGAATATTCAAAGTTAGAATAGTAATAGAAGGGAAGATTCCTTCATAAATTCCCAGGACCACTGGCCACACAATGACAGCAACGGATGATGTGACGGACAAGAGAATGGAGAGAGTCATATATGTGATGAATATACCATATGTTAGTATTTATGTGATATTATAAATTTATAATATTAAATTATTTTAAATTTTTTACGAAACCCTAAAAATAACTTACTAATATTAGTAATATCATCATATAAATACTATCACATAATATTTATACTTTATGTACAGGACTTTTCTCAGGAGACATCGCATAAATTATTTTATATATATATATATATATATGTATGTATAACTGCACTCCCTAAGATAACCTCTCAATAGTTTAAACTACAAACTCAACTTTCATCTCTACTCTAAAGTCTAAATAAAATACATTGGACTACCGATAAGCTCCCGAGATGTTTCTCCGGGAAAAAAAAAAAAACACAATCGAATTGCTGATTGCATTTCGTACCATTCAAAGTCTGGCTGCTATCCACACTATAGGAAGTCGACTTCGTCGCAACTGAATTATGTTTTATTTTCAAGATTTTATACTATAGGATTTCATTAATTAATGTACATTTGTGCGTTCCTCGTGTTGTCATCCAAAAGAAGAAAGAAGAAAGTTGATAATGTGAGATATGTCACTGCTTTTTTATCCATGAAAAAATGAGTTTATTATTACCAAAATGATTTAACTTTTTTATTTTTGATAATTGATTTAACTTACTGATAAAGCTTGTATTGCTTCTAGTACATGAGAAATTTGGGAAGAATGATCAACAATCAAAATATCATAGATTAATTATTCGGCAATGAGAATTTTTCAAACTGAGAGTTTGTCAAAATATATCATAATTTCCGAGCTGGGACCCAACCCGATATAATAGCAATATAGCTAGTGTGGCCTGTGAGAGAGATGTCCATCCCGATTAATTAATGTCATGGAAAAATCATAGAGTGCATTTTATATCTGCTTAATTAGCTAGAGGCCTTTCTCTCATGGCTTCAAATGTCATATCTCATTAATCCAAACTGCAGACTCGGCCGGAGATCTCAGACTATGTGCACATATATCTGTAGACTCTCAATTGCCTCTCAGAGTTCATCTTTTGTGCCTTATGACGAATAAGATCTACAGACCTAATTAGCTATTCACTTCCGTTTCCACCCCATTCTCTGAATTCTCCCGTCCCCCACCCCTACCCATCCACCCACCCACTCTTGTCGGTCATCGCCCCCCCCCCCCCCCCCCCCCCCCCCCCCCCCACATCATTCTCTGAAATCTCCCGTCCCGCCACCCCCACCCATACACGCACCACCACCCCCGTTGGCCGCTTGCTGTTGTCATTCTAGCCGTCTTCCCGTCTCCCTTTCTGTTGTGTCTTGCAGTTTCCGTCGCCCCTCCCATCTCTTAGGAAGACCCATCGCCTCTCAAGTTGCCCTCCAGTCATCACCCCTCCCATCATCGTCGACTAGTCACCCCTCCTGCCATTGTCAACCTGTCGGCGGTCCTGTCGTCCACTTGTTGGTGGCCGTGAGGCAATGCCCGGATCTGCTGAGGAGAAAGGGTGGAGGTGGGGGCGGGCAACAAAGCAGATGGAATGGGGGAATGGGGTGAGAAGGAAGGGTGGAGGTGGGAAAATAACAGAAATTAGTACTATTTTTATAAATGGTTGTAACTTGGTACTATTTACGTAAGATGAGTAGAGAATTGTACTACTTTTGACCTTTAACACTTGTTGTAATTCTTCGTCCACTGTAGGGTTTCTTTCGTTCATGAACGCAATCTTCTCTCTGCTATTAAATCTAGCTGGAAGAAGGCAAGAAGTGTTTCACGTATCGTGGAAATTGAGCTTTGATTTTTATGCAAATGGCTAGCTTAGCTATAAACTGACTTGCTAATTAACTTTTTAACTATTGATTAAAACTAACCTGAAGATTTTTCACTAAAACTATCACTTTGCATACTCTTTATCATATATATCTGTCTTCGATTTAGGAATGGATCCAGAAAATTTGCTTAGGGGGGCGAAACTCCATAGAAAAGTAACATGAAGAATTCAAGGAGGGTGAAACTCAGTGCAAAAACAACAAGGAGAATCTAGGGGGCGAACTATGTATGATTTAATAAATATTGGACAAAATAAGTAAAATTTATATAGAATCTTATGGAGTCTCTTGAGTATAGGGGAGCAATCCATCCCTGCTTCGATCATTCTTTCGATTGCACAACTAAATTTAAATTTAACTTTTTTTTCTTACGTTAACCGATTCTCATGTTAAGTGGAAATAAAATGTTTCAAGATAATATCAAGTTCGATTATTTAATTTAGATATATTTTTTGGATAATTTCATATCAGATTTGCATACATTATACAATCATTAATATTTATTTCCAAGTTTTTTTCCTCCTATTGTAACTTATAAATATGTGAATTTATTATATATTATTCATTCCTCGGTCGTAATAACGTCATATCTGCATACTTTTATTGTCTCCACACACTTCCCTCGTTAGATTTTATTCAGCTTTTCTCAGAGTTATGGATGTAGATTTAACGCTGAATATTCAAAAACAGTGATTTTTGGTAAACTAAATACACTTATTTTTCAAGGAAGAAATTGCAGTGATACGTCTCTCTTAAGTAGTTATATGTCCAAGTCTCAGGTCAAGTCACGTATGCGTCCTCATGGGGCTGAGTTGGAAAGATGAAGTCTTGGTCGTCCACTAGGGAGGGTCCTTTTACGTTATAAATGAAACCCTACCTGCTGTCCAATGGGATAGAAGGCGGAAGAAAAACGTTTCACCGACGACAGGAATTGAGACTCGTTTTCCCCATCGAAAGATGCCGTAATTGAAAAATACAGGATGCGTTCGGTCTCAGTATGTATGTATATACTAGATGTCGGTCCGTTTCTCCCCTATCTGATGTAATTTTTATTTTTATTTTTTCAGTATGTATGGGAGGCGCATTGACTTAGAGTAGAAGAAGGGGGATAAAAGGGCACGGGAAGTTTCACGGGTGAGATCGAACCCAAGACCTCTGGGCCACTAAGCGAGAGCCGTACCAACTGTACTAAACCCTCATATACAATTTTTTTAATTAAGTGTTAATTTTTTGATAGTATTATTACTTTTTATGGAAATGTTAGCTCAAATAAATAAGGAAAATTTATATGATTAGAAAAGGAGAAGAGTAGAGACCAGAGCAAGATGACTTCACTGGAGGTTATATTTTTAAGAATGATTTTTCAAATTAATCACATTTCTCTTTCTATTGATTAAATTTAGATCTGTCTGGGGGCATTTTTAAAAGTGTAAAAATGAGATCAATTAGTCACCATCTTTATTCCTTACAATAGTACTATCATGGATAAATCTATGTCTGTACGTATATATAACCCTTGAAGCAAGAAATTTGCATCCAATGCTTGCAATGCAATTGGCCAGTTTAACAATTGACTAAACAGAAGATCTGTTCGTCAAAATAAGAAAAATCAGGTAGGGAATCCATGTCCTGAGAATACTTTTAAGCCGGTCCTTAAGAGTTGCTTTCGTTTGATCATTCCTCGGTTACAAAGGAAGGAGAGACCGTGGACATAGAGAAGAGGAGGAGGATAAGAGGGTGATGAAAGTTTTTGTGACATTTCAGTCTCATATCGGTTATGCGAGGAGATCTTGAATATATATATATATATATATATATATGTGTAAGGCTTAATGATCCTAAGAGTACTAACAACTAGCACTCTTGGGTGATGGGCCCGCGGTGTTACGTATGGTGTCAGAGCCGACCATGGCCCTCAATCATGGGAATTGCGGGTGATATGCTATGCTAACCACGAGTCGGAATCGTGGGGAGTAGTTTGGGCCTTTAAAGGGAAGTTTGTAGCATCTTAATCCCACGTCGATCGTGCAATGAGGAGATCTTGGGTACATATACAAGGCCCAATGACCCGAATAACACCAATGGCTAGCACTTTTGGATGACAGTTCCGTGGTGTTACAGTTTTACTGTCAAGAATCGAATCCAATTACTTTAATTTCTAATTTGTCGAGTATAATGTATCAGGACTTCATTAATGTTTTTTAATAGGAAATTGGTGGGGTGCTGAAAATTCAAAAGGATATATTTTCCACTACTTTCTCGGAAGCTTAGTCAGCTACTTACTAACGTTATCGGAGCCCTGTGGACATTATATAATTAGCATCACAGCCCATTTGATTCTTCAACTAATTGTCCCACGGTTCTAAGTAGGAAGCAAAATGATGGGGAATAAGCTAATGTTTCATATCCTACTCTTTCTTTGTTCCATGCTGCTGCTACCTGTCGTATCAGTGTCGGCAACATCTCCCGACCCAATCTACCCTTTCACAAAGAACAGTAGCTGCCTGCATAAATGTGGCAAAATAGACATTCCTTTTCCCTTCGGGATCGGAGCTGACTGCTTCTTGGATGAGTGGCACGAGATCCTCTGCAACAACAGTATCCCAATGTTGAAGAAGCTCGGCTTACAGGTTCTGAACATATCCTTTCCCCGTGATTACTTTTCGTATGATGTAAACGCAATTACAGTCAACTACCCGATAACCTACGCGAGCTCGAGCTGCTCACCCATGCAACATTGGATGCGCGAGCCCCTGACCTTCTACGGGAGCCCCTTTCTCTTGAGCCAGGACGACAACATTTTTGTTGCAGTCGGATGCGAGAATGTTGCGATACTGGAGAGCTCGAGTTATTCGTTTGTCGGATGCCGTACCAATTGCACCGGGAATGCTAGCAGGCGTTACAGCACTTGCGATGGCTACGACTGCTGCTGGTCCACGATCGCTGATGATCTTCAGGAATTCAGCGTCGATTTCCGGGGGGAGAAATGTTTGGGAACAAATGGGTCAAGGAATTGCGATTGCCAGTTCGCGTTCCCGGTTGATTTTTCGTGGTTTGAAAATTCCACAGATTTGCACGCCATCCGGGACCGGGGCTACGCTCCTGTGGTGCTGGGATGGGGAATATTGGATGCTGCTTTTCCGACATCCATTGGACTCAAGCCCCGCAACTATAGTAGGTCTTATTACTCTTATCAGACTGGAATAACGACCATCAACCGGACTTATTATTATTCTGAGGCTGCAAGCTGCAGCCCGAAGAGCATCAACGTGAACACCACCACATTTATCAACTGTGACTGTGGGGATGGCTTCTACGGCAACCCGTATATCGAGGGTGGGTGTAAAGGTATGTATATGCCAGTCATCTTTCCAAGTATCCCCCGTATGCCTCTACTCTTCTTATACCCGAGAAAGCCCGCGGTTTCATATATTAGGGAAATTCTTCTTTTCTTATCTATTCAACTTGTTAATTACATATGGTTCCTGTAATATATTTACAAGTGAGGATTGTAGTGTTTATATTAGAACATTAGCATACATGTATATATACTATTTAAAATGGAATTCCTACATTTATTCTTTATTTCAAAATAGAATTTCTTTTTCCAATATAAAGTATAGAGATCAAATATTGATTTTTTTTTTCCTGAACGCATTATTTTACCGGCCCTGTGGAATTCAAAGACAAATATAGTAAGTTTGACAATTCTTCAGCTATGGGAGGATCCCAATCAATCAAAAGCATAGACAGACAATAAGCTGGATGGAGATCGACTTCTCAATTATGTGAAGTGCAGAAGGGGATTTTAACATTATCCTCATATAGTTTTACATTTCTAATCTTATACTATTAGAACCCGAAAATTTGACATATTTTTCTCTTATTTTTATGATATTCCAAATCAAACATAAACCTGTTATAATATCTAATATCTACTCCAAGATCACATTCGCAACCATACTCACCCTTCCACCATCCACAAATAATCTCAACTAAAAATTCACGATGGAACATTATATGCAAACTTATTTACTTCTAATTTACATATACTTAATATCTACCCATAGGAGACCTCATGCTGATCCCCGAACAAAATAGCAATTTCAAGCTGCTCATTCTTCTCTAACTTAGCTTGAAAAAAAATGTTACAGGAGGTGAGTTGTGGGTTCAGTGAATACAAATTTCTAAAATAGAATAATATTATAAATATAATTCATTAACAAATAAACTATATGTTATAAAATCACAACAAAAATAACAATAAAAATGCACAATCATACTATTTATGCAATACATAGAATCAATCATTACAAACAATAGTTATGTGTTCGCACTCCCTCGGCGACAGAGTTATAACGGTATCGATATTCTGCTCTCCGATAATACTGTAACCACGCGAACTAATCAATATCAATCTTCCTCCTATCTCCCAGTGCCATTCATCTACACACCTCACACCTACGGGGCTCGCCCATTACCCTTCGAGATAATAATAGTTTTAAATTATCTTAAGTTACCTTGTTGGACATCGGCGATAAATTAAAACTCTCTATCTTTCCACTTTTCTTTATATTTTCCTTTTTCTTTTCTTTTTTTGCTCATTTCTAATATATCGACTTAGTAATCACTTTGATTATTTACAACCACATAAAATAATACAAAATACAAACAATAATGTACACACTAACCTACTAATTTGATAACGGTTTTCTCATATAGTTCATTTAATTTAATAAATTTGCAATCACATATATATACATGCATGCAATCGGCTACTAACTAGAGATATATATATATATATGGATATTTTATGCTTTGCATGCAGTTTATGTATATATACCTATGCATGCAAGATGCTTATAAATTTATTTAATTTTTTTATATGACATGATCTCATATATATTTATAACATACTATATATTATTCTACAATGAAAAGGAGTACTCATTACACCCTTTTTATCAATTATTCACTAATCTTGATCTCCAAGAGCTCGATTTTGGATCTTCTCAATCCCTAACATATTATTCATAGTAAAAAAAACATATAATATATTCACGTTTTTCTTCAAATAAAAATGACCCTAAAAATTTTTATAGAGCTTAATCTACTCAACCATGATCAACACAATGCTAGGAGTCATTTATTATCCTCCAACAATAGGAGTCAGTCGTCCATTTTATATCTCACCAGATCAAGGATCATTTGTCCATTTTATATCTCATTGGATCAACAGTTTAACACCCATGACTATATCAACCAAGTGATCATAACACATCTTATTAATTATGTATCATCTCTTTCCAATTTATAGACATTGCATTTTCTTACTCATTAGTTCTAATCCATATATCTCAAATTTTCATAATCTCATAGCAAAACTATTAATATAACAGTTATATATCATATGTAATATATAGCTCTATTTTATAATGGAATAAAATACTCTCAATAGATTCCTCAAAATATTTTCCATCGAGTTGGTCTCGTTGAGATACATGGACTTTCTTCTCAAAGATCCTTGACTTTTTTACTGCAAAGATCATAATTAAATCTTGTATAAAAATTAATCAATATGAGGTTGCATCTGAATTCCGTTGTCAGACATAGCTGAATTTCATCCATGTTGTGAGAATTTCAATTAAATCTCATCAGTTTATACACAATAAGGATGGAGATTGGTTTCTTCTCGATCATGTGAAGTGCAAAAGGAGGTCTTAATGTGTTACCTTTATAGATAGTTTTGTTTTTTCTGATCTTACATTCACTGCCTATCAGATATTAATGAATGCGAAATTCCACGAGACGACGGAAGCATGCCGTGTGGTGGGGGACTACGTAAGTGTAGGAATACGCAAGGATCTTATCACTGCAGCAAAACAACTTTGTTCATCGTTGTAGGTATGATCCAATCCAATTGCCATAATTGAGCTTTGAAAATCATCAATATTGAAGTAACAGATGGTCTATTTTGTCCAATTTAAATTAACCATCGTTTTTCTGGTACTCATGCGAACAAGTCAAGTTCATGCACTAAGAAGAAAATCATTCGTTGATCCTGGAAAATGCTTCCTCTTCTTCCTTGAAAAACCAGGCCTTTGCTCGAGTCTCGGGTCGATTCTTTTGATTTTCATGGCATGGTGCGCATATAGATTGATCAAGAAAAGGAGAGAAGACAATCTCAAAGCAAAGTTCTTCAAAAAGAATGGGGGCCTTATCTTGCAGCAACAGTTGTCTTCACCGGAAGGTAATGTCGAGAAAGGTAGACTATTCAACCTTAAGGAATTGGAGAAGGCTACTGACAACTTTAACGAGAGCAGAGTTCTTGGGAAAGGAGGGCAAGGGACTGTTTATAAAGGTATGCTTGCAGATGGAAAAATAGTCGCTATCAAGAAATCTATAGCAATAGAAGAGCAGACCGCCGAACCATTCATCAATGAAGTCGTCATCCTCTCCCAAATCAATCACAGAAATGTGGTGAAGCTCCTGGGGTGGTGCTTGGAGAGTGAAGTTCCTCTTCTTGTGTACGAGTTCATTCCAAATGGGACTCTTTACCAGTACCTCCATGACCATGAATCCCCTGTTTCATGGGAATCACGCCTGCGTATTGCCACTGAAGCTGCAGGTGCCCTCTTCTACTTGCACTCTGCAGCATCGATCCCCATTTACCACCGTGACATCAAGTCTTCAAACATACTCCTTGATGAGAAGTATCGAGCAAAAATTGCAGATTTTGGGGCTTCGAGATCAGCTGCCCTAGATCAGACTCACGTGACCACGTTGGTTCAGGGAACCTTTGGATACTTGGACCCCGAGTACTTTCAATCGAGTCAGTTCACCGATAAAAGTGATGTTTATAGCTTTGGGGTCGTTTTGGTCGAGCTTCTGACTGGGCAAAAGCCGGTGTCATCATTGCAAGCCAACGAGGGAAGAAGCTTGGCAACAAACTTCATCATTTCTATGGAGGAGAGTCAACTTCTCGATGTACTTGATGCTCGTATTGTGGAGCAAGGTGGAGCAGATGAGATTACTGCAGTTGCAAACCTTGCAAAACGGTGCTTAAACCTTTCAGGGAGGAAAAGGCCCACAATGAAAGAAGTAGTGATGGAACTGGAAGGCATAAGAAAGCCGGTGCAGCTAGCTTCTAGGATTGAGGAAAATCAAGAACTTGAAAGCAATCACGTAGAGGCTGAGACATCTAGAGGTGCCGATGCTTTATTTGCACGTAGAGGATTTGAGATTGATGCCGATGTAATTTCTTTGTCAGATGTGCACCCCCTCTTGCCCAGCGAAACATGGTGATTGATAGTTCATTTACTCCCTCTCTTTGTAATATCAGTAGCTGCATTGAGTACATTGTGCTGTAGTTACACTTTAAGGGAATAAGCTATATTGCACTTGTTCTGATAGAAACTGCACTGTAGCAGGGTATTGAGGATTATAGAATGATTTATTTTCCTTGTAGCTCCACCCAGCATCGAAAATTCTGTAGACAGAACTTTGAAGTATTAAGTTTTAATTTCGAAACGTAAGAATGTTTCAACAGTTCCTTACTAGTCGATTCTCTCAGTAATGCTTCCGACAAGTTTCTCCAAAATATTGTGTATTTACAGTAGGTTGCGACTCATATTTTTTAAAAAAGAAGATCAAAACACGAGTGAGAGATGTATCCAAGCTCAGGAACAAAGTCATTCATCCAACGATCAGGAATGAGAATTGAAAATTTTGCGGAAGATTTGAACTGCTATTTATTCCTCAGGATTCCTTTTGTTGAAGAGAGTTACTGCTATTTTGCTTCTCTCCATATGTTTTCGTTATTCATTTGCACTTGATCTCCACCGCACACCAGCCCGAATCCCGACCATTTATAATCATACCTATGTGTAATATGCATCCCCAAACAAAGATGTTAACCAATCAATCATCTTCTTCCTCTTTCGCGTTTGCAAGACTTAAAAGCAGTGAGATTAGGATGGTACTGTTGATGATTAAGTCCTTCAACTGGCAGGAACATCAAATTTTTCCTCCAGAGACAAAGCCCAACTGCGATGCAAATCTGGTGACTTACAGTCACGTTTCCCTCTGCCATCGAGATTTGGTAGCTGAAGTTTGGGCTTGATGGATTCGTACATTTGATAATTAACGTTATGCATCCTGGCAAGTTAACAAAATCAACATCTATTCCTCATGTGTAAGAAATGCCATGGAAGACAAGTGCCTGTTGCATCCATCAGGGTTCCCGAGTTCTGGAATTGGAACCTTCATCCAAGTCCTAGGGACAGAGATACAGGGGATTTGAATTGAATTTGAATTCAAATCCAACATCGACTCAGAATGGAATCAACATACCCAGGAATTAACCAAAATGCCCCGACGATTATGATGGGTAACCGAAATATCATGTAACTATAAGAGGAAGGAATTGTCAAATGTGAGAATGCAATAGTCCAAAGGTTGCATTCACAATAACAGGTGATGTGACCTGCGAGAGAGACATCCATGCAACGGACATTCTAAAAAAATTTCTTTGAAAGTTCAAAAATTGCAATGATTTTATCTCTGTTTATCTCCCATGGCTACAAACATTGTCCTTCGATAATTTATAGTTCATTTCCCGTAGCTAATTAGGATTAAGATCGATGCAACTTGGCTTGATTTCGGGCAATTCACACTGGATGTCAAGGCGGGGACAATCTTCACCCTACATATTAGGCTTGCGGAAGGCTCCAAGAAGTTGTTCTGGAAAAACGCCATTGACTTGCACACTGCATCACTGTTCAAAGTCTGGATGCTACCATAAGAAGTCAACATGGTCCCAACCAAATTATCTTTTATTATTACGATGTTGCTTGCATTTTTCACTAAAAAACATTACAACTTGACCATTATTTTGATTGCACATTGAAAAATAAAATCAAACTCGTTTTCTGCGTAAGGCTCTCTAATATTTAATGTAATATAAACATACTATTTTGCCAGTTACAGCGAGGCTCATGAATCTAAGGAAAAACATGATTAAAAGAGCACTCATAGTCCTATTAATAAGAATCATAGGAAAAAATTAAGCACGTACCCACTTCACCATAGGCAGCGTCAGCAGGGGAACCTTGGACCGCAGCCCCAGTGAGAACAGTCAAGGCCAAATGGCAGGAGACACAGCATGCTCCTCTCCAGCGACCTGTTTCTGTGCCCAGCAGACAATCTGCATAGGCTTGGGGCTCGCCACATAGCATGGGGATGATGATTTTCGGGGGGGGGTGGTAAGACCGTGGTGGTGCAAGGAGCAGGAAGTAGAAGCCAATTCTCTCTCCGTCTGACACACCAACAGTCCAAGCTCGCAGCTTTCTCTTATTGCCAGAGGATTCTCAGTGTGTGCATTGTTGGAGTAATTCTTCCTCCTTCCTGGCGTTACTACAGGCATTAATAAGTAATGAATAGCTCACAACATCAGGCTGTTAGTCATTTACTTCAAAAATCGGATTAAAGTATAATTGATGAGGGATCAAAGAAAGTAGTAGCATAAAAAAACCAGTGAATTTCAAGCTGCACCAATAAACATAACATAAATTTTCTTCCTCTATTCCTCGAGCAAGTAATTCCACCACACGGGACACAGATCCAATAAGTTACATAAATTTTACCTGCTAGTAGACCTTTTGAGACACCCAGGTAATCTTTTTCAAACAACATTAGACTATTGTACATGAGAGTAG
Source organism: Lagerstroemia speciosa (assembly GCA_037672795.1). Lineage (NCBI taxonomy): Eukaryota > Viridiplantae > Streptophyta > Magnoliopsida > Myrtales > Lythraceae > Lagerstroemia > Lagerstroemia speciosa. The sequence continues at coordinate 6,148,640 of CM075288.1, forward strand.
ATTGTTCAATGCACCTCTCAAACATCGAACCAAACTTTTGAGCTTTTCATAATTTCCAGCTTCCTTGTGCACGGTCCTCCTTGCTGACAAGGGCATAAAATATCCTTGTTGTTATGGACTGCATTATAAAAAGTATTCTCATTTATCTATGATGGTGCACAGTTGTTCTATGTCAGAAAGCTGGACAATAGCATTTCTTCTTTGAAGCATCACTAATTGTAACAAGAGTTACTATGATGACCTTTTAGGATCTTATACCAGCTAATGAAAATGAATCAACTCGATTCACGACCCTTTTTCAAGAGAAATTCTTCAAATAGCACGTATGGTCATCTCATGGGAAGAGAAGCAAGAAGTGTATGTAAAAAAAATGGAAATAAAAGATACATGGACAAACCCAAAACTCAAAGGCGGTGAGGCTGGTCACTACACACAATTATGCCAAAATCTTTCAAGTATCATCCACCTCTCTGTAACAGGCCATTCAAGGAGATTAGTTTCAAAAGAATTTCATATCTGGAGGAACCATGCAGTTACCTAGAACAAAGGGACCAATTAGATCAGAAACCACGGAAGGTGGCGAGCAATAGTACTGGGGGCAATTCTCCAGAAATCAGGTAAAGCAAATGCACGAAAAAAAACTCGAGTTGTCATGGAACAAATAGTTGCTTTTCTGCTTTGAAGCTCCAGATCCAAAGCTTCTAAAGGAGAAGTTTCTGAATATGGCTCCTTAAATCTCATGTCAAAAGTACAGGGAAGTTTCAAAAAGAAAGTTATCAAATGACACGTGAACAATTTCATGAAAACGCAACATCTTTGGGCAAGAGGTGCATATAGAAACATGATACTAAAAAGGTACATGGAAAACCCATAAATTCAACAAATGAAAGCCCATTGGCATCGCTGGTTAAAGAAATATTTACAAGTACTATCCACCTTCTGTAAAAAAGACATCTGAGTATACTGTTCAAAAATTGACAAGATCTGGAGAAAAACACTCATGCCCCTCAGCAATAGCTCCCTCTTACCGAAAAGAACTAATTTAAAATGAAATCACCAAAAGCAGCTAGAGAAATATGTCTGGGGCATTTCTTTTCCAGAAATCATGTAATGCAAATTCAGAATGAACTTTAGCACAGTAATCAGCAAAAAGCACAAGCGAAAAAGAAAACCATCAATAACCGCGAACAAGAAAGACACACAAAGAAGCACTTCCGAGAAATCAGCAAGAAAATAAAGAACTGAAGCAGCGTAAACAGATTCTAAAGAGAAAGCGAGCTAGAACTAGATCCGGGAGAGCGAGGGAGAAGATAAATGTGATACCAGCAATCGATCCTGGCCAGCAATATGGATTAGAAACTGCTTAAATTGACCCCTCGGTTTCTCTGCGCTTGTCGGTTCAAGTTATCATCCTCCATTCGCTTCCTTCTCTCATCATCTGCCAGCAACAGTAGCACTTCTCTCATCTAAGAACCAGGGGATTGAAAATCTGGAAAAAGTTTCCCCTTTTTTGCCACATCAAATAAAATATTAACAAGATTTACGTTTCATGGTTGAAAAAAGTTCAAAACTTCCAAGACTTGAAGATTTTCAAGTCATAAATTGCTAGGACGAGCTGGTCACATGATAACGGCAACCGATGATGTGACAAATCGAGAGAATGAATTGGGTCTTGCACGCAACGGGTAGGTATATTGTGTACTAGTATTTATGTGATATTATAAATTAATAAGATGAAATTAATTTGCAAAATTTTAAAATAATTGAATATTATTGATTAAAGTACTGTCATATGATATATTGTCACATACAAGACTTTCTCAAGAATGGAAGACACTGCATAAATTAGTTTTAAAAAAAAATTATAAAACTGCACTCCTAAGATCATCTCTCAATCGTTTAAACTACAGACTCTACAATCAAATTGCTGAATGCATTTCGTACCTTTCAACTGATTTTTTTTTTATTACAGACTCTCTCTCAAATGTTTCTCCTAGAGTTAAAGGTGTGTGTGAATATATATAGATACACCCTTAAATTTTTATTTGGAAATTATAAGAATTTCTAAAACTTAACAAGTTAAGAGAAGGAGAATATATATTATAATGTAATTTCATCCAGGATTTTGGTTTTATAATTTTCTATACAATTTTCTCCATTATATATCTTCTTTTTCAAGTCTTACTTAGGTTGACTTTTCTCAATTCTTCTTGCTTTCTTTACTTAAATAATCCAGCAAAAAAGGTTGATAATTAATAAACAATCTATAATCACTTATAGTTAGCATTTTTCTATAGATTCATTAATTAATATACATTTGTCCGCACGTTCCTCGTGCTGTCATCCAAAAGAAGAAAGTTGATAATATGAGATATGCCTGCCACTATGCTGTTATTCAGTACATGATGGGATCCACGAACCATGAAAAGCATGGTTAACTCAGATGGAACTTGTCTAATACGGTCAACAATCAAAATATTATGAAATTATTGGGGAAAAGTTTTTATTGAAAACTATGAATTATTAATTTGTAAAATTCAGTCACATGAAAGTGACGGTTGATGATGTGACTGGTGAAAGTGACCCCCGTCCAATGGACAACACACAAATCTCTTCGAAAATTCGTAAACTATGCTCTATTTAAAGGTCGTAAAAAAATTACCAATAGAAAAAAGGGTCAATTACGTATAAAAATATATAGTTTGCCCTTTTTTTTCTAATTAGTCAAATGTTTTAAATTTAAAAAATAAAATTATGTAATTTTATTTTATTCATAAGTTAAACCAAATTTTTTAGTCTTAAAAATAAATTATGTAATTTAATTTTATTATCAAGACAAGTCAAACTTTTCGAAATTATCAGATAAAATCATATTATTTTAATCATTAACCTAGACTAATATATCAAAATATAAAGTTATATGTTTGGGTAGTATATTTTACTTGGCATTTTTCTTATCATGTATCTATAAATTGATAAAAATCTAGTATTTTTTTAAAATTAATTTAATAATTTTCTTCTAAATTAATATTAATATTAGTTATGAAAAATACAAAAAGAATTTTATATATAAGAATTTGATTTAAACTTGAGAAAAAGTTTCTAATATATTTCTATTTTGTAATGAATAAAAATATTAAGAAGGATTAGTCATCTAACATTTACTTTCAAGTTAGACGAGTTAACCTAGTTCAATTGTAAAATAAAATAATGTGATTTTAATTTTAAAATATGAAATTCTACCTTACATTGAGATTATGCAATTTTTATTTTTAAATTTTGAAAAGTTTGATTTAATTTGGGTATATAATAAAACTAAATGATTTTATTTTTTAAATTTGAAATGTTTGATTTTTTTAAAAAAATAAGCAAATACGTACTTTTCGATGTAATTTACCAAAAAAAAAAGGCCTTGAGAATCGCGAACTCAATACGGCATGTTTCTCCTAATTCAAGAGCTCGCGTCAACGACCAATGTCATTTCCCTGAATATCATTTTCCTCAATTGCACGTGATTTTCCTTTCTCTTACACATTCCTTGAAAGATTGACCTTATCCTTTACCTCAGTTGTACGATTTGAAGATTCTTCTTCCAATTGTTCAATCTTGATTTGGAAGGTTCAATATAGGCGACTGTACTGTGGAATTCAAAGTCTCTCGGTTGTCCTCATGTCGGCAGAGGTGCCCAACCTCAGTTGATGGAGGAAATGGTATCATCGCATGGGACATAGTTGGTTTTTTTCAATCTGAGTCATTACTATTTAGAAATTCAGTTTTACTATATAAGAAATTCAGAGGGACCCTGATAGTTTTAATATATAAGTATACATACAAGTGTATATCCATCCCCCATGTAACGTACCCAGGAAGAGGAAATTTTTGTACAGTGGGTCGTGCAGCGAGACAACGCATTATTGGTGCGGGCTGAAATCCCAAAACATATATTAAATTTTTCATTCTTTTCTAGGAAGCTTATATATTAGTCCAACATGACCAGAGCCCATATGACTCATATGAGTCAGTTGAAATAGTAGAACATTTCTTTCCATAAAGTATGGCTTCGGGAGCTCCTTGGTAGGTCGATTTGGCTCGAATGCAGATTAATCAGGGTCCAGTGAGTTTCTAGATACTAGTGGTACCACCGAAAAGAATTGGAGCCCACGCGGACGGTCTCTATATAACCATCACGACCCATTCATTCTCATGCAGCCTCATTTTTCCACAGTTCAAAGCAGAAACAAAAATCTGCAGAAACTAATATCTCATATCCTACTCTTTCTTTGCTCCATATTACTACTGCTATCCGTATCGGTAGCGGTAGCATCACCTTACCCAACCTACCCCATCACAAGGCCCAATTGCAGTGAAAGATGTGGTAATGTAACAATCCCCTTTCCCTTCGGGATCGGAGCTAATAACTGCTTCCTGGATGACTGGTACGAGATTCTGTGTGAGAACAGTATCCCTCGATTGAAGAGGCTCGACTTACAGGTTCTCAACATATCCTTTCCTCGCAATAAAGATTCTTATGATCGGACCACAATTATGGTCAACTATCCGGTAGTCTACTCTAGCTCAAGCTGCACACCTGCACATCATGCGACGGTCGAGCCGGTGACCTTTGAAGGGGGGCCCTTTTACTTCTCCAGGTACAACAATTTTGTTGCCGTGGGGTGTGAGAAGTTCGCGAGCGTGAAGGGCTTGAATCAATCCTTTTTCGGATGCAGCACTAATTGCACCGGAAATAACGCAAGGCGTTATAGCCCTTGCGATGGCTCTGACTGCTGCCAGTCCACTTTTCCCTGGGGTCTTCAGGGCTTTAGCGTCGACTTCCAAGGGGGTAAAATTCTGGGAAGGAGTGGAGGAGATCACGGTTGCCAGTTTGCATTCCTGGTCAGTTCTTTCTGGTTCGAGCCCAACACTACAGATTTGTACGCCATCCGTGATAGGGGTTATGCACCTGTGTCGCTGGGATGGGCAATAGTGGATGCAGCTTTTCCAACGACATCCATCGGTCTAAAGCCCATCAATACTACTGTTTATTTTTCTTATCAGACTGGAATAACGCCCATCAATCTGACTTCTTATACCTCTAAGGCTGCAACGTGCTATCTCGACAGCATCAACATGAACACTACTACATTTATCAACTGTCGGTGTAATTCTGGCTTCTATGGCAACCCGTATGTCGAGGATGGGTGTAAAGGTATGCCAGCCATCTTTCCAAGTATCCCCCATATGCCTGTTATACCCGACAAAGCCCGCGGCATCATATATTAGGGAAAATCTTCTTTTCTTATTTATTCAAAACTTGTTTTTAAAATAAATGTAATTACATATGGTTCCTGTAATATTTTTACAAGTGAGGAGTGTAGTGTTTATATTAGCACGTTAGCATACATGTATGTATATATACGTACCATTTAAAATGGAATTCCTACATTTATTCTTCATTTCAAAATAGATTTTTTTAAATAAAAAGTATAAAGATCAAATATTGAATTAATTTTTCTGAATGGCTTATTTTACCCGCTCGGTCGAATTCAAAGAGGAATATAGTAAGTTAGACATTTCTTAGCTATGGCAGCATCCAAATCAATCGTAAGCACAGACACAGTAAGGATGGAGATCGACCTCACAATCATGTGAAGTGCATAAGGGGTTTTTAGCATTACCGTTATAGCTTTGCATTTCTAATCTTATGTTCGCTATCTATCAGATATTAATGAATGTGAAATTCCACTTCAAGACGGAGGCAAGAGATGTGGTGGTCTACATAAGTGCAAGAATACCCGAGGAGCTTCTTACTGCGTCAATACAACTTTGTTCATTGTCATAGGTATGGTCGAAGCTATTGCAACTGAGCTGTGGAAATGATCAATGTTGAAGTAAAATATGAACTATTTGTCCAATTTTAATGAACCATCGCTTTCCTGGCACTCACATGAACAAGTACATGCAAAAGAGATGAAGTTCACTTGTTGATTCAGGTAAATGCTTCATTTTCTTCCTTGACAAACAGGTCTTGGCTCCAGTTTCGGGTCGCTCCTCTCGATTTTCCTAGCATGGTGCGCATGCAGATTGATCACGAAAAGCAGGGAGGCCAGGCTCAAAGCAAAGTTCTTCAAACAGAATGGGGGTCTCATTTTGCAACAGCGATTGTCTTCACTGGAAGGTGGTAATGTCGAGAAGGGTAGATTGTTCAACTTAAAGGAATTGGAGAATGCTACTGACAACTTTAACAAGAATAGAGTTCTCAGGAGAGGCGGGCAAGGAACCGTTTACAAAGGCATGCTTGCAAATGGAAGAATAGTTGCTATCAAGAAATCTATAGCAATAGACGAGGAGAATGTTGAGCCCTTCGTCAATGAAGTCGTCATCCTCTCGCAAATCAATCACAGAAACGTGGTGAAACTCTTGGGGTGCTGCTTGGAGAGTGAAGTTCCTCTTCTTATTTACGAGTTCGTTCAAAACGGGACTCTTTACCAGTATCTCCATGACCATGAATCCCCTATTTCATGGGAATCACGCTTGTGTATTGCCACTGAAGTTGCAGGCGCCATCTTCTACTTGCACTCTGCAGCATCGATCCCCATTTACCATCGTGACATCAAGTCTTCAAACATACTCCTTGATGAGAAGTATCGAGCAAAAATTGCTGATTTCGGAACTTCAAGATTAGCTGCCTAGATCAGACTCACGTGACCACATTGGTTCGAGGAACCTTCGGGTACTTAGACCCTGAGTACTTTCAATCGAGCCAGTTCACCGACAAAAGTGATGTTTATAGTTTTGGGGTCGTTCTGGTTGAGCTCCTGACCGGGCAAAAGCCGGTGTCATTGTTGGTAGCGAATGAGGAAAGAAGCTTGGCAACATACTTCGTCATTTCTATGGAGGAGAATCATCTTTTTGATACACTTGATGCTCATATTGTGAAGCAAGGCAGAGTAGATGAGATTACTGCGGTCGCGAACCTTGCAAGACGGTGCTTAAACCTTTCAGGGAGGAAAAGGCCCACGATGAAAGAAGTTTCCATGGAATTGGAAGGCATTAGAAACCCAGTGCGACCAGCTTCCGCGATCGAGGAAAATCAAGAAATTAAACGCGGCCACTAGAGGCCAAGACATCTGGAGGTGCCGCTGCTCTGTCCGCATGCGGAGGATTTGAGATTAATGCAGATGTAATTTCTTTGTCAGATGTTCACCCCCTCTTGGCCAGCGAACCATGGTTATTGATAGTTGATCTACTCACTCTCTTTGTAATTTCAGTCGCTGCATTTACTACGTGTGCTGTAGTTACTCTTTAAGGGAATGAGAGCCTTATTTCACTTGTTCTCATAGAATTTGTAATGTAGTAGCAGGGTATTGAGTACTACAGAATTATTTATTTTCCTTGCAATTCCATCAAGCATTAAAATTTTGGAGATAGAACTTTGAAGTAATAAGTTTTAATTTCGAAACATATGAAATATTTCAGTGTCCACAGCTGTCTAACAGTTCCTCAATTAGTCGATTCTCACAGTTATACCTCCAACAACTTTCTCTAAAATACTGCATATTTATATTAGGTTGTGACTCTTATTTGTCAAAAAAAGAAGATCTAAAGACAAGTGAGAGATGTTTCCAACCTCGGAGACGAAGTTTTGATCCCTGGCAAAACTATCCATATTCATCCAACGGATCCCGAATGGGAAACGAAAATTTTGCGGAAGATTTGAGCTGTTATTTTTTTCTCAGGATACCTTTTGTTCAAGAGAGTTATTGCTGTTTTGCTTCTCTCCTTATGTTTTTGTTATTCATTTGCACTCGTTGTCCATCGCGCACCGGCCCGAATCCACAAACAAAGATGTTAACCGATCACCTTCTTCCTCTTTCCCATTTGCAAGACTTAAAAGCAGGGAGATTAAGATGGTTATGTTGACGATTGGGTCCTTCATTGGCTGAAACATACACAGTCACGTTTCCCTTTGACATCGAGACTTGGTAGCTAAAGTTTGGGCTTGACGGATTCGCAAATTTGAAAATTAAGGTTATGCATCCGGGTAATTTAACAATCCACATCTATTCCTCATGCGTAAGAAATGCCATGGACGACAAGTGCCTGTTGCATCCATCCAGGTTCGCGAGATCCGGAATTGGAACCTCCATCCAGGTCTTTCAGATGGAGATACTGGGATTTGAATTCGAATTCCAATCCAACATCGACTCAGAATGGAATCAATATACCTGGGAATTAACAAAAATGCCCCGACTATTATGATGACAGACCGAAATATCATGTAAGTATAAGGGGAAAGAATTGTCAAAACTGAGAATGTGGTAGTCAAAATTCATAATAACAGGTGATATGACCTACGAAGGGGACATCCATGCAACAGACACTACACAAATTTCTTTGAAAGTTCACGGAATGCAATTTTGTCTCTGTTTGTGGGCCTTCCCCTCTGACTGCAAACGTCATCCTTCAAAAATCAAGATCAACGCCCCTTAGCTTGATCTCGAGCAATTTACATGACACATCGAGGCGGATGCGAGATTTTTCCCCAAATCAATCTCTTCTCCACCCTACATATTAGGCTTGCGGAAAGCTCTAAGAAGTTGTTCTGGGAAAACCCCATTGACTTGCTCACTGCATATTTGTTCAAAGTCTGGCTGCTACCATAAGAAGTCAACATAGTCCCAACCAAATTATCTTTCATTATTAGGATGTTGCATGCATTTTCCACTCAAAAAAATTATAAATTGACCGTTAGTTTGATTGCAAATTGAAAAATAAATTAAATTAAACTCATCATTCTATGACTGCCGTACCTTTCAAATATTTCTTGCCCAGTTGCGTAAATCCAAAAAAATTTATTTAAAGCGGTATGAATCTCTAATAGTTACTGCAATATATAAACATACTATTTTGTTAGTTCCCGGGAGACTCATGATTCTAAAAGGAATCAAAGGAAGACATAATTTTGTTAGTTGATTTTTATTTTACCATTTTACCCCTACTTAATAGGTGAAAGTCAAACTCATGTAAACTTTTTTTCTTTTGTGTGCATTGCACGGATTTATTTAATAAAAAGGTTGTGTATAAAAACTCACTTTCAATAACAGGGAAAACTAAATAGTTTATCATTTATATATCAATATTAGAAAATAAAAAAAAATGCGAATCCGTCAAAAATAATTTGTTGTCACAATATTAAAGGAAAGAGGGTGATTATTTAGTTGATTCTTTTTCGGTAAACTTATTTAATTGTTGAAAATGGCACGTGATCAATGGCTGTTTGGAAAATTGATGATAAAAACGACCGATCACATTATTATTATGCATTCTTTTCTGTAATTATTCGCGTGCAATTGTTTCGAGATAATGCAGGGTATTTTGTCAAACTTGCCAAATACACAACGTAATGGTCTAGATTTACGTGAGAAATCCGGGAAAGATGATCGACAATGAAAACATCATGGATCATGAAAATTTGTCAAGATATATCATAAATATTTCCAAGCTAGGGACCCAATAGTAGTAATATAGCTGGTGTGACGTATAAGAGTTTCTCGTGCGCCTCGGCTCGGTCAAATCATCCATTAGAATCCATGCATGCTTAACATTGGTTGTCCCCAACTCGTTGTAATTCTTCGTCCACTAGGACTAGGGTCCTTTTCGTTCATGGATGTAATCTTCTCCCTGCTATCAAGTCTAGCTGGAAGAAGGCAAAAAGTGTTTCACGTATCATGGAAATTGAGATTTGCATTGCATGCAAATGGTCAGCTTGACTATAAACTTGATAAATAATTTCTTAACTATTGACTAAAAACAAGAATATTGTTCATAAAAAATTATACATTCAAAAAAATTCAGCTGAAAAATCCATGTCTCGAGCGAGAGTCTATTCGGCTGGTCCCACTGCACAATATAATGCTCTCTTTTTTTCCTGCACACCACTCATATCCAAAATACATTGAACTACTGACTAATCGAGTTCAGGCTACGTAGGCTTATTGAGGAGTAAAACTCTCTCAGTATAAGTTTTTTTTCATTTACAGAGACTCGAACCTGTGACGACCTTTACCTAAGGAGTATAAGTACCTCACTACTTAAAAATATTTACAACTGAAAATGCTACTTTACAGTTTATAGAGCTGATTTAAGAGAAATTATAAATTTTTAGGACTGGCTAGCAATTATCCTGTTTATATATTATAATCTCAAAAAAAAGTTAATAATAAAACTTAATATAACGATATTTCTAATTCAACTTTCAATATATTTAACATCATCTTATTTAGAAAATACTGCAATATCATTGATTTTTTTATTTAACGTCATAAATGAGGAAATATAACTGCTCAAGGGATATGATTTTTGGATCTGCTCACGCCTATTTGAATCGAATAACTTGTTTAATACGATCAACAATCAAATACCGTGGAATTATTGGGGAAGAATTTTCTAATTGAAAAAGTAGATTAGAGGGGAAAGTTCCCTTGTAATTTCTAAGGATCTAGTCACATGAGATTGACGGTTGGAAAAAGTCTTTTAATTAACGCGTATTTACGTGCCAGTACTTATATAGTGTTTACAAACTAATAAGATTTTGTTATTTCTAGGTTTTTTTTTTTTACTTTTGGGATTCTTAAAAAATAGTGAATCTTATTGGTTTACGATACTACGTAGTACCGTCATATAATATAACTGTTACACATAACACTCTTTTGTTGATGACGTGACAAATAAGGAGTGACATCCATACCAATAGACACCACACAAATTCTCTCTCCGAAAAAAATCATAAACTATAGCAAATATCATCTCTTTCAATTATTTAAACCGATCAATACGGCACCAAAGTTTCTCCCAAGTCAACTAGTGCTAAAAGTCTCAGGTCAGGTCAACCATGCATATGCATGTACCTCATTTGTTTGTGTGGAAAATTGAAGTCTTCGTCGACTAGGGCCCTTTTCCTCATTGATGCAAACTTCTCTTCCATTAAACTGTAACTGGAGGAATATATAGGAGAAGGAAGCAACTGAGCTTCACATATATATATCATGGATGCCATTACTGATACACACACACACAAACACGTATACACATATACCACCCAGAAACAGAAAACTTGCTAATATTAACGATTGAGTAAAAGTAAGAAATAAATTATATGGTTGGTACATTAATTTTTCCAAAAATTTCATATGAGTACATTAACTTTTTTGTTACATATGAGTACATTAATTTACAAAAAGCTATCGTGATGGCATAAATGCGATGGAAGGACTAAGACCGTCAGTCTGGCATTGGGTTGGCATATGATAGAGATGTCATGTGGGCGACAACGCTGAGGTGTATATTCACATAAGATTTTTTTAGCAAAAATATAAAAAATTTAAAATAAAAAATTCAGAAAAATTTTAAAATTTTTTTGAAATGTAGGAAAATTTTGAAAAATTAAAAATAATTTTTTAAAAACTCTAAAAATTTCTGAAAAAATTTAAAAAATAGGAAAAAGATTCTACAAAATATAAGAAAATGTAAAAAATATATAGAAAATTCAAAATATTAAAATTTTGAAAAAATTTAAAAATATAGGAAAAATTTTGAAATATATAAGTAAATTTTAAAAATAAAAATTTAAGAAAAAAGAAAAATTCTAGAAAATCTATGAAAATTTTAAAAATATAGAAAATTAAGAAAGTTTTACAATGTTAATTTTCTATATATTTTTACATATTAAAAATACTGATGTTGAATGAAATAGCTATCTCGAAATCCCAAAAAGTTAGACTAATTTCTGCGGCATTACTCGAAATGAATGTACATGGGGTATTCCTCAATGGCGTTCAGCCTTATCCTAAATGACCAAAGCGAGAAGTGCGAGGACGCCTGTGTTGGAGGCCAACAGCGGCCGCCCTAGCTGAGACCTTGGGAGTCAGAAGTATATGTGGTCCTTGGAGAGCTACCTGTTTGGTGCCATGTTCGGGATGAGCTCTTCATGGTAGAGACTGTCAAACTTGTATAGGAACAAAGCTAAAGAGTGAGATGAGGAAGATGAGGAGGAGATCTCAGCTCTGCGGTGCTCTTAAAGGGATTGACTCAAGCAACTTTGAGAAGTCGACCTTGCCCCTGATGAGGAAATATCAGAGGTATCTTCATCGATGAGACTCAAGAGGTCTATTTGGACGTTCAGGGTGAGGTTGAGCACTATTAAGGAAGGCCCCAGGTACATTCATTTCGAGAAATACTACTGAAATTAATCTATTTTTTATGGTTTCAGGATCGATATTTTGTTCAACATCAATATTTTTTGTATGTAAAAATATATAGAAAAGTGATTATATAACTTTCTTAATTGTCTATATTTTTAAAATTTTCTTGGACTTTCTAGAATTTTTTTCTCTTTTCTTAAATTTTTAATATATTTTTCTATTTTAAAAATATTTTTATATTTTCAAATTTTTCCTATATCTTTTTAAATTTTTCTTAAAATTTTATAAAATTGTTCTAAATTTTTAATTTTATTAATTTTCTATATAATTTATAGAATTTTTCCCTTTTTTAGATTTTTTTATATATTTTATATTTTAAAAAAATTTACAATTTTTTGAATTTTTGAATTTTTATATATTTTATTTTTTAAAATTATCAAAATTCTTTCCTATATTTTAAAAAAAATTTAAATTTTTATAAAAAAAATTTTTGAATTTCTTTTTTTATGTTTATTTTATAATTTTATTAAAAAAATCCTTATGTGGATATACACGTCAGCGTTGTCGTCCAGACATCCCCGTCATATGCCAACTCAGTGTCGGATTAACAGTGTTGGTCCTTCCATCGCATTTTGTACCATTATGAAATATTTTTAAAAATTAATGTACCCATGTACAAGAAAAAAATTAATGTGCCAATATAAAACTTTGGGAAAAGTAAAAGTACCAGTCATGTAATTTACCCAGAAATATTTAACAAAATTGAGCTGAGAAATCCGTGCATAGATGATGTCTTAAACCGTGTATAACCATCATGATCCATCCATTCTTCTGCAGGCTCATTTTTCTCGTAGTTCAAAGCATGAACGTCAATAGAATTATGTCGAAACTAATGTTTCATGTCCCACTCTTTCTTTGTTCCTTAATACTGCTATCCGTATCACTAGCAGTAGCATCGCCTTACCCGACCTTCCCTCTCACAAAGAACAGCAGTTGCCCGGATAAATGTGGCACTGTAACCATTCCCTTTCCCTTTGGGATCGGAGCTAATTGCTTCTTGGATGAGTGGTACGAGATTCGGAGCAACAGCAGCATCCCCAGATTGAAGAAGCTGGACTTACAGGTTCTCAACATATCCTTTCCTCGCAGTTCAGATTCCCATGATCCGACCACAATTACAGTCTAATGGATTGACATTAGAAAAGAGAAGGGTGGGAGGACGTGGAACAATAGGGTGAAGGTCTTCCTCTGCACAAATTTATGCGTTCTCCAAATTCTAAATAAACGGGCAAAGAAAAAAATAGTTTGGTTTAATTCAAGCTGAACTGGTGGGATTTAGATATTGAATCAAGATCACATGTGGCATTCTCTTATTGGCTCAAAAATCCATGTCAGCGTATGCAGATGGAAAAGTTAACTGCAGAACCAAAATGGCAAAGATGGAAAAGGTTGAGGACAAGGGAGGTAAAAAAAAATAAAGGTTTAAAATGAAAGTAACAAAAACAGTGATGGTTGAGGACCAAAAATATATTTTTTTTCAAATTTTTTCTCTCTCAGAGATTTTTTTTTTGGCTGAGCTTTTGTCTCTCTTAAATTTACCAATACTAAATATAAATATAATTAATCCATGTAGGTCAAGCCGTGGGATGATGCGATCGCGTTATCAATGAGGTTGCATATGATTTCCTATGTCGAATAGAAACCCTCAATCTCATCCATATTTATCGTGAAGATTTCAATTGAATCACGCAAGTTGAACGTAACTCAGCAGTGGCATGATCGAAATCAACCACGGTCAGGGATGGGAACTGATTGATTTCACTTCAATCATGTGAAGTGCATAAGGGGATTTTAGTTTTTACCTTTATAGCTTTGCCTTTCTGATCTTAGTTAGATTCATTGTCCATCAGATATTGATGAATGCGAGATTCCTTTTTTCGACGGAAGGATGCCATATGGCGGTGGTGTACAAAAGCGTATGAACTTGCCAGGACGTTATGCCTTAATCAAGCCAAAACGAGCAACTCTATTCATCATCATAGGTATGATCCAAGCTGAACATTGTAACTTTGCTCTTAAAGTGGTCGTTGTTCTTAGAGAGACTCAACTACTAGTTCTTAATTTTAATCAACCATCACTTTTCCAGCACTCATGCCAACAAGTCAAAGTTCAATTCACGCACTAGGATGAAAATCAATGGTCGATTCTGGTACATGCTTCCATCTCTTCCTTGAAAAACAGGTATTTGCTCGAGCATTGGGTCAGTTCTCTTGCTCTTCCTAGCATGGTGGGCAAACGGTTTGATCAAGAAAAGGAGAGAGGCCGAGCTCAAAGCAAAGTTCTTTAAACGGAACGGAGGCCTTATTTTGCAGCAACAATTATCCTCACCAGAATGTAATGTTGAGAAAGGTAGACTGTTCGATTCTAAGGAGTCGGAGAGTGCAACGGACTACTTTAATAAGGATAGAATTCTTGGAAAAGGTGGACAAGGTACAGTTTACAAAGGCATGCTTATGGATAGAAGAATAGTAGCTATCAAGAAATCAATAGCAATGGCTGAGGAGAATGTCGAACCCTTCATCAATGAAGTTGTCATTCTCTCCCAAATCAATCATAGAAACGTGGTGAAACTCTTGGGTTGCTGCTTGGAGACTGAAGTTCCTCTTCTTTTGTATGAGTTCATTCCAAATGGGACTCTTTACCAGTACCTCCATGATCAGATATTTCTTGTTTCATGGGAGGCATGCCTACGTATCACCACTGAAATTGCAAGTGCCCTCTTCTACCTACACTCTTTAGCATCCATCCCCATTTACCATCGTGACATCAAATCTTCAAACATACTCCTTGATGAGAAGTATCGAGCAAAGATTGCATATTTCGGGACTTCAAGATCAGTTTCCCTTGATCAAACTCATGTGACTACACTAGCTCAAGGAACCTTCGGGTACTTGGACCCCGAGCACTTTCACTCAAGCCAATTCACCGATAAAAGTGATGTCTATAGTTTTGGAGTCGTTCTTGTCGAGCTCCTGACTGGGCAAAAGCCGGTGTCATCGCTGCGAGTGAACAAGGGAAGAAGCTTGGTAGTGTACTTCATCATTTCTATGGAGGAGAATTATGTCTTCGATATACTTGATGATACTATTCTGGAGCAAGGCAGAGAGGAAGAGATTACTGCAATAGCGAACCTTGAAAAACGGTGCTTAAACCTGAAGGGGAAGAAAAGGCCCACAATGAAAGAAGTGGCCATGGAATTGGAAGGAATAAGAAACCCGGTGCGACTAGCTTCCGGGATCGAGGGAGATCAAGAAATTAAAGGCGACCACGTAGAGGTGGAGATATCCGGGGGTGTTGATGACTTGATTGCATCAAGAGGATTTGAGACTAATTATGATGTAATTTCTCTGTCAGATGCTCACCTGCTCTTACCTAGAGAAACATGGTGACCGATAGTGAATTCATACCTGTTCATGTAATTTCTGTCCTACATTTATTCTGTTCTGTGTGTGCCATATCTTCTCTGAAGATCAAGGGAATAAGTTGTCTGTTACTTTTCTCTGACGGAATATTTGTAATGATTTCTTTTCCTTACAATTCCATCAAGCATCTAAATCCTGGCGAGAGACAACTTTGAATTATTGATTTTTAATTCTAATATGCCGAGGTACTACTCTTTCCTGTCGACTTTAGAAATGGAGCTCTCCAGGACATTTGCAGTCGCCACATTACCGTAGCCAAAATTCGGGCACATAATATATTTGAAAAAGAAAAAAGACACCAAACTTCCCATGGAGAATTAGATATAGATATCTCTTACATAGTTATATCTCTGTGTAGACATAATGTTTAGTTAAAAAATTGTTGATATAATAATGTCTCTAAAGTAAAATACTTTTTACGAAATAAAAAGAGTTGTTATGGGCAATTCCAATTTCCATTCTTTTATAGGTTAATCTATTTTCATTTCTTATATTTTTCAAAATCCTAAGATGATATAAATATTGTCCAATATTGAAATTCACAATTTTAATTATTTTTTTGTAATATATATGATCATTTTGTGCTTATTTATTTTTCTTTATTTCCTATTATTCTGTCGGATCCATGAGCTTCCCTTATCATATAAAAATGATTTCATTTTTATTTTATCGTTCTACCTCTATTTAATTGGTGGAAGTCAAGCTCATGTAAACCCTTTTTTTTGTGTGCTTTGCACAGATTTATTTAATCGAAAGGTTGGGTATATTACGACGTTTAAAGAGCTCGATTTCAATAGTAGTAAAAACTAAATAATTTATCATTTATATGTTAATATTAGAAAATAAAAAAATGTGAACTTGATATAAATAAATATTTGTCAAATATTAAGGGAAAAGGGTGATTATTTAGTTGATTCTTAGATATATTGAAAACGGCACGTGATCAATGGTTGTTTGGCAAATTGATAAAAATGATCAAAGTATTGTTATGCGCATTCTTTTCTATAATTATTCACGTGCAACTGTTTCGAGATAATGACACTATTCTATTAAACTTATCAAACACTCAACGTAACTGGTCTTATTTACATGAGAATATGAGAAGGATGAACAACAGTAAAAATATCGTGGGCTAATTATTGGGCAATGATAATTTTTCAAACCGAGAATTTGTCAGAATATCATAATTTTCAAGCTGGGACCCGATATAATAGTAATATAGCTGGTGTGACCTATGATCCAAGACAACACCCGATTATTTACCTGGAAAAATCATGGGGTTCTTTTTCCTGTAAAACATCTATTGATCATGTCCCTCAAAACATTATTGTTCCGTTAAACTCATGTGTAGCTGCTACAAACTGCTTAGGACATTTTGTCAAACTTGTCATATACTCAATGAAACAGTCTTGATTTACAAGAAATGCCGCCCGGCGGGGCGAGGGGTTTAGTGTGACCTATGAGAGAGACATCCGATACAAGAGGCACACCAGCTGCACACAAATCTCTTGGAAATTTCGTAAGTCTCTAATTAAAACTCTGCTTAGAGGCCTTCCTTCTCCCATGGCTGCAAACACCATCTCTCTCATTAACTTAATCTACAGACTCAGCTGGAAATCTCCAAGTCCAACTGTAGGTGTATCTGACGACTCAACCGCCTCTTAGAGTTCATCTTTTGTGCCTGCTGGGGACTTAGATCTACACACCTAATTAGCTTTAATTTGACCAATTTATTTAGGATCTTCTGCCAGATATTGAGGTGGACGGTGGAGCTTTAAAGACCTAAAGTCAATTGTCGAAAGCACTGCAGAGCCAGGGTAGCAACGTGTACCATCCTGGCTCCCCATTTTGTGAAACATGAGGAACTATTACAATGTAAAATTCTTGCGAGAGGAGAGTACTAGTCAAGTCCTGCGGCCAATGAATCAATCTAAGGTCAAATCAACCATGCATCCTCATTAGCTGTGTCGAAAAACTGAAGTCTTCGTCAACTATGCTCCTATTCATTGTGGACGCGAACTTCGTTTCTGCTATTTTAACTCTTTCCTGGGGTTAGAAGAAGGACGGAAAGCGCGTCTCACCCATCATGGAGATTGAGGTTTAAGTTGAGCATCCAAATTAAGATATCATCACTAGAAAAATACAACACAATCTTGGTCTCAATTGAAAAAGAAATTTGAAATTTACCTAGCAAACTCTTACAAGGCAATAGGCACGAGAAAGTTTTGTATGTCACGATGATATCACATCACGTCACGTAAAAAGGATGGGGCACCCGGGTTTGCTCCTACGTAGTTCACTCAGATGGAAACTTGTCTAATACGGTGGACAATTAAAATATTATGAAATTGCAGGGAAGAATTTTCTAATTGAAAAAGTAGGAATTATATATAAGGGGAAGTCCCTTGTAATTTGTAATGATCTAATCATATGGAAATAACGGTTGATGATGTGACTAATGGAAGTGACATCCATCCGATAGACAACACACAAATGTCTTTGAAAAAATCGTAATCAACTCTGCTTAAAGGCTTTGAAAAATGACGGACTCAATGCGGCACGTTTCTCCTAAGTCAAGAGCTCGTGTCAACCACGCAGATCTCATTTGGTTGTGTGGAAACTTGATGAAGTCTTCGTCCACTCGGGTCCTTCATTTTTGTTAAGGATGCCAACTTCTCTGCTTATAGGCACTCCAAAAGCCATGGACTCAATACTGCACGTTTTTTCAATTTTTATTCATTAAAAGAAAAAGAAAAAAAAGGTCTTACGCGGAGTGATACATGGAAGAAGGAAGCGACAGCAATTTCACATATAGTGGAAATCAAGATATATATATATATATATATATATAGGACGCGGTTTGTTTTAATGTATATGTACACATACAAATGTATATCCATGCGTCGCGCACCGACAATTTATTGGTGCGGGCTGAAATTCCAAAATATATATTGTTCATTCCTTTCTAACTAGGAAGCTTATTAGTCCACTGGTTAGTAACATACCGTATGATTTGGTTGAAATGTAGGACATCTCTTATCATAAAATATGATTTCAGATTCGAGTCTTGTGAACGCTGAAAATTTGTACAGAGAGAGGACTTTATCTCTTAATAGATTGATTCAGCTCGAACGTGGATTAGTGAGGGTTCAGTGAACTTTTGAATACCAGTGGTTCTACCGAAAAAATTAGAGCCCGTACGAATGGTCTCTATATAACCATCTCGACCCATTCATTCTTCTGCAGGCTCATCCTTCAACAGTTCAAAGCCCGAACAAAAATATGCCGAAACTAATGGTTCATATCCTTCTCTTTCTTTGTTCCTTATTACTATTGCTATCCGTATCGGAAGCGGTAGCATCGCCTCACCCGAACTACCCTCTCACAAAGGGCGGTAAATGCCTGGATAAATGTGGCAACGTAACCATTCCCTTTCCCTTCGGCATCGGACCTAGCTGCTTCTTGGACGAGTGGTACGAGATACTCTGTGTCAACAACAATATCCCTCAATTGAAGAAGCTCGACTTACAGGTTCTCAACATATCCTTTCCTCGCACTGAAGATTCTTATGATCAGACCACAATTATGGTCAGTTACCCAGTCGTCTACTCGAATTCAAGCTGCGGACCTACACATAATGCGACGCTCCAGCCAGCGACCTTTGAAGGGAGCCCCTTTTACTTCTCCACATACAACAGTTTTGTCACGGTGGGGTGTGAGAATTCCGCAATCATGAAGGGCTCGAATCATTCCTTTGTTGGATGTAGTACCGACTGCATCGGGAATTTCATAGGGCGTTACAGCCCTTGCGATGGGTCTGACTGCTGCCAGTCCACAGTCCCGGATGGTCTTCAGGGCTTCAGCGTCGACTTCCAGGGGGGTAAAACTCCGGGAACGGGTGGAGGAGATCACGGTTGCCAGTTGGCATTCGTGGTCAGTTCTTTCTGGTTCGAGCCCAACATTACAGATCTGTACGCCATCCGGAATGGGGGTTACGTTCCAGTGTCACTACAATGGGGAATTGTGGATGCTGCTTTTCCAACGACATCCATCGGACTAAAGGCCAGCAACTATACTAGTTATCATTATTCCCAGACTGGACTAACGCCCTTCAACCAAACCTATTATTATTCTGAGAACGCGACGTGCGTGCTCAGCAGCATCAACGTGAACACAACTACGTTTATCACCTGTGCCTGTCTGTACGGCTTCTACGGCAACCCATATATCGAGGATGGGTGTAAAGGTAACTATATATGCCAGTCATCTTTCCAAGTATCCCGTATATATGCCTTTTACTCTTTTTATACCCGAGAAAGCCCGCGGTTTCATATATTACGGAAAATCTTCTTTTTCTTACTTATTCAACATATTAACTACATATGGTTCCTGTAATATATTTACAAGCGGGGAGTGCAGTGTTTATATTATCACATTAGCATATATGTATATATACTATTTAAAATGGAATTCCTATATTTATTCTTTATTTCAAAATATATTTTTTATAAAAGATATTAAAATCAAATATTAAATTAATTTTTCCTTTAATGCCTTATTTTAATTATAGGCCCAGTTGGATTCAAAGAGAATTATAACATATCAACTTATGGCTAAGAAAAAGTTCTCGGAGTGAAAGGTTTTCTCTATTTGAGTTATCTGTATGATAAGGATTGTATGGAATCAATTATTACGGATCGAATCATCAATGAGGTTGCATATGAATTCCATTGTCAGCCAGATAGCTCAATTTCATCCATATTGTGAGAATTTCAATTAAATCTCATCAGTTTATACACAATACGGATGGAGATTGGCTTCCTCTCGATCGTGTGAAGTGCAGAAGGAGGTCTCAGTGTGTTACCTTTATAGTTTTGTTTTTTCTGATCTTACATTCACTGCCTATCAGATATTAATGAATGTGAAATTCCCCAAGCCGACGGAAGCATGCCATGTAGTGGAGGACTACGTAAGTGTAGGAATACACGAGGATCTTATCACTGCAGCAAAACAACTTTGTTCATCGTCATAGGTATGATCCAATCTAAATACCGTAATTGAGCTCTGAAAATCATCAATATTGAAGTAACAGATGGTCTATTTTGTGCAATTTAAATTAACCATCATTTTTTCTGGTACTCATGCGCACAAGTCAAGTTCATGCACTAAGAAAAAATCATTGGTTGATCCTGGAAAATGCTTCCTCTTCTTCCTTGAAAAACCAGGCCTTTGCTCGAGTCTCGGGTCGATTCTTTTGATTTTCATGGCATGGTGCGCATACAGATTGATCAAGAAAAGGAGAGAAGACAATCTCAAAGCAAAGTTCTTCAAAAAGAACGGAGGCCTTATCTTGCAGCGACAGTTGTCTTCACCGGAAGGTAATGTTGAAAAAGGTAGACTGTTCAACCTTAAGGAATTGGAGAAGGCTACTGACAACTTTAACGAGGACAGAGTTCTTGGGAAAGGAGGGCAAGGTACTGTTTACAAAGGTATGCTTGCAGATGGAAGAATAGTCGCTATCAAGAAATCTATAGTAATAGATGAGGAGACCGTTGAACCATTCATCAATGAAGTTGTCATCCTCTCACAAATCAATCACCGAAACGTGGTGAAGCTCTTGGGGTGGTGCTTGGAGAGTGAAGTTCCTCTTCTTGTGTACGAGTTCATTCCAAATGGGACTCTTTACCAGTACCTCCATGACCATGAATCCCCTGTTTCTTGGGAATCACGCCTGCGTATTGCCACTGAAGCTGCTGGTGCCCTCTTCTACTTGCACTCTGCAGCATCGATCCCCATTTACCACCGTGACATCAAGTCTTCAAACATACTCCTTGATGAGAAGTATCGAGCAAAAATTGCCGATTTTGGAGCTTCAAGATCAGCTGCCCTAGATCAGACTCACGTGACCACGTTGGTTCAGGGAACCTTTGGATACTTGGACCCTGAGTACTTTCAATCGAGCCAATTCACCGATAAGAGCGATGTTTATAGCTTTGGGGTTGTTTTGGTCGAGCTCCTAACTGGGCAAAAGCCGGTGTCGTCTTTGCAAGCCAACGAGGGAAGAAGCTTGGCAACAAACTTTATCATTTCTATGGAGGAGAGTCAACTTCTTGATATACTTGATGCTCCTATTGTGGAGCAAGGTGGAGCAGATGAGATTATTGCAGTTGCAAACCTTGCAAAACGGTGCTTAAACCTTTCAGGGAGGAAAAGGCCCACGATGAAAGAAGTAGTGATGGAATTGGAAGGCATAAGAAACCCGGTGCAGCCAGCTTCCAGGATTGAAGAAAATCAAGAACTTAAAAGCGATCACCTAGAGGCTGAGACATCTGGAGGTGCTGATGCTCTGTTTGCACGTAGAGGATTTGAGATTGATGCTGATGTAATTTCTTTGTCAGATGTTCACCCCCTCTTGCCCAGCGAAACATGGTGACTGATAGTTCATTTGCTCACTCTCTTTGTAATATCAGTCGCTGCATTTAGTACATTGTGCTGTAGTTACACTTTAAGGGAATAAGCTGTATTGCACTTGTTCTAATAGAAACTGTACTGTAGCAGGGTATTGAGGATTATAGAATGATTTATTTTCCTTGCAGTTCCACCCAGCAGCGAAAATTCTAGAGACAGAACTTTGAAGTAATAAGTTTTAATGCAAAACGTAAGAATGTTTCGACAGTTCCTTACTTAGTCGATTCTCTCAGCAATACTTCCGACAAGTTTCTCCAAAATATTGTGTATTTACAGTAGGTTGTGACTCATATTTGTTAAAAAAGAAGATCAAAACACGACTGAGAGATTTATCCGAGCTCGGGAACAAAGTCATTCATCCCACGATCAGGAATGAGAATTGAAAATTTTGCGGAAGATTTGAAATGCTATTTATTTCTCAGGATTCCTTTTGTTGAAGAGAGTTACTGCTATTTTGCTTCTCTCCATATGTTTTCGTTTTTCATTTGCACTTGATCTCCACCGCACCCCAGCCCGAATCCCAACCATTTATAATCATACCTATTTGTAATATGCATCCCCAAACAAAGATGTTAACCAATCATCTTCTTCCTCTTTCGCGTTTGCAAGACTTAAAAGCAGTGAGATTAGGATGGTACTGTTGATGATTAAGTCCTTCAACTGGCAGGAACATCAAATTTTTCCTCCAGAGACAAAGCCCAACTGCGATGCAAATCTGGTGATCTTACAGTCACGCTTCCCTCTGCCATCGAGATTTGGTAGCTGAAGTTTGGGCTTGATGGATTCGTACATTTGATAATTAAGGTTATGCATCATGGTAAGTTAACAAAATCAACATCTATTCCTCATGCGTAAGAAATGCCATGGAAGACAAGTGCCTGTTGCATCCATCAGGGTTCCCGAGTTCTGGAATTGGAACCTCCATCCAAGTCCTCCGGACGGAGATACGGGGATTTGAATTGAATTTGAATTCAAATCCAACATTGACTCAGAATGGAATCAACATACCCAGGAATTAACCAAAATGCCCTGACGATTACGATGGGTGACCGAAATATCATGTAACTATAAGAGGAAGGAATTGTCAAATGTGAGAATGCAGTAGTCCAAAGGTTGCATTCACAATATGTGACCGGCGAGAGAGACATCCATGCAACGGACATACTAAACAAATTTCTTTGAAAGTTCAAAATATGCAATGATTTTATCTCTGTTTATCTCCCATGGCTGCAAACATCGTCCTTCGATAATTTATAGTTCATTTTCTGAGATTAATTAGGATTAAGATCGATGCACCTTGGCTTGGTTTCAGGCAATTCACACTGGACGTTGAGGCGGGGACAAGATTTTCCCGACATCAATCTCTTCTTCACCCTACATATTAGGCTTGCGGAAAGCTCCAAGAAGTTGCTCTGGAAAAACGCCATTGACTTGTACACTGCATCACTGTTCAAAGTCTGGCTGCTACCATAAGAAGTCAACATGGTCCCAACCAAATTATCTTTTATTATTAGGACGTTGCTTGCATTTTTCACAAAAAAAAAACTATAACTTTACCATTATTTTGATTGCGCATTGAAAAATAAAATAAAACTCATTTTCTATGATTGCCGGACCTCTCAAATATTTCTTGTCCAGTTACGTATATCCTATAAATTTTAAAAGATGTAAGGCTCTCTAATATTTAATGTAATATAAACATACTATTCTGCTAGTTACGGTGAGGCACATGAATCTAAGGAAAAACATGATTAAAGGAGCACTCATAGTGCTATTGATAAGAATCAAACCCATAAATTTTTTAAAATCTCAATTTAGGACCATACAACTGCATTAAATTCCATTGTCATATGAATTTAAGAAGATTTAGGTGAGAAACCCATGTCAATCTATTAAACCGCTACCATTGCACAGTAGCATAAAATTTTCCCTTTTTCTTGGATTAGAAAGGACATACGTGCGCTTAGAAATGTACAAGAGCACTAGGACATTAAAAGGTATGGGAGCCTTAGTGACGAGAATCGAAACTACCTAGAACAACGTACCTAGATCTCTAGGTCTTAGGAGACCTAGAGATCAAGAAAAGGCACAAATGCAGTTCTTATTTTACAACAACATTTGTCTTCGCTGGAAGGTAATGTCGAGAAAGGTAGATTGTTCAATTCTAAGGAGTTGGAGAATGCTGCTAACGACTTCAACAAGGATAGGGTTTTTGGAAAAGGTGGGTAAGGTACCGCTCATAAAAGGATGCTAACGAATGGAAGAATAGTCACTATCAAGAAATCTAGTGCAATAGTTGAGGAGACTGTTGAAACCTTCGTCAATGAGGTTGTCATCCTCTCACAGATCAATCACAGAAACGTGGTGAAGCTCCTGAGGTGCTGCTTGGAGAGTGAAGTTCCTCTTCTTATTTACGAGTTCATTCCAAACGGGACTTTTTATCAGTACCTCCACGACCAAGAATTCCCTGTTTCGTGGGAATCACGTCTACATATCGCCATTGAAATTGCAAGTGCCCTCTTCTAACTGCACTCTTTAGTAGCGATCCTGGTTTATCACGGTGATATCAAGTCATCAAACATACTCCTAGACGAGAAGTATCGAGCAAAGATTGCCAATTTCGGGACTTCAAGATCAGTTGCTCTAGATTAGACTCACGTGACTACATTGGTTCAGGGAACTTTTGGGTACTTAGACCCTGAGTACTTTCAATCTAGCCAGTCTACTGATAAAAGCAATGTTTACAGTTTTGGAGTCGTTCTAGTTGAGCCCCTGACTGGGCAAAAGCTGGTGTCCTCATTGTGAATGAGGGAAGAAGCATGGTGACATACTTCATCATTTCCACGGTGGAGAATCATCTTTTTGATATACTTGATGCTCCTATTCTGGAGCAAGGCAGAGTGGAAGAGAAGACTGCACTGGCAAACCTTGCAAAACGGTGCTTAAACTTGAAAGGGAGGGAAAGGCCCACGATGAAAGTAGTAGTGATGGAATTGGAAGGCATACGAAACCCGATGCAACTAGCTTCCAGGATCGAGGAAAATCAAGAAATTAAAAGCAATTACATAGAGGCTGAGACATCCCACTGGATGGATGCTATGTTTGCATCGAGAGGATTTGAGATGAATGGTGATGTAATCTGTATCAGATGGTCAACCGCTCTTACCTAGCGAAACATGGTGACTGACAGTAAATTTACTCTGTTCCTATAATTTCTATCTACGTTTACTGTGTGTACTATGTTTACACTGAACTTTAAGGTAATAAGCTGTCAGTTGCTTGTTCTGATAGAAATTGTAATATAGCAGGTCTTGAGCATTATAGAATGATTTCTTTTCCACTGCAATTCCATCAAATATCTTAATTCTGGAGTTGAAGTTGTCCTCGTACCTGGGCACCTGACCTGAGTATTCAAACCCTTTGCTTTGGTTCCAATTTGAAGGGATGTTCAGCTTGAAACCGTCTCCATTGTAGGGCAAGAAGGCAGTGTTCGTCTTTGGCTTCCTGAACACATTGGCTGCAACAAATATAAAGATTAGCATTACCCTATTTATCCCCCGTTGCTTCAATACTGCCACGTTGCTTTAAGGCATTCAAGTTCTGATTTTCAACCTTCTCAATGTTATTCAGCAATACTAAATCCTAGCAAGCAGTTTAGCAAACAAGAGACAAGAGTTGAGAATATCCTTTACTAGCACATAAATGTAAAGTTTGTTCCTTTCACTTGCATTGACACAGAACCTCATTGGATCCTACTGACCGAGAAGCAATTCTTTCAATGTACATGAATCACATTCAAGTTAACCAGTTTCAAGAAATTAACCTAAAACAATCTCAACCTGACATCAAACGTCAGTTCAGCTGAAAAAATCCAACATATGGATCACCAGTTAGGCCATCAGAGAACCGTCAAATGCCTATGATCATGAGCCTCTGCCTTCACACAATTTTCAATTTCGGTACAGAAGTAGCTGATAGGTGGACCCCAGGACAACCCAAGAACAAATTAAGCACGTACCCACTTCACCATAGGCAGCGTCAGCAGGGGAACCTTGGACCCGACTGCAGCAGCCCCAGTGAGAACAGTCAAGGCCAAATGGCAGGAGACACAGCGTGCTCCTCTCCAGCAACCTGTCTCCGTGCCCAGCAGACAATCTGCATAGGCTTGGGGCTCGCCACATAGCATGGGGATGATGATTTTCGTGGGGGTGGTAAGACCGTCGTGGTGCAAGGAGCAGGAAGTAGAAGCCAATTCTCTCTCCATCTCACACACCAAGAGTTCAAGCTCGCAGTTTTCTCTTATTGCCAGAGGATTCTCAGTGTGTGCATTGTTGGAGTAATTCTTCCTCCTTCCTGGCGTTACTACAGGCATTAATAAGTAGTGAATAGCTCACAACATCAGGCTGTTAGTCATTTACTTCAAAAAGCGGATTAAAGTATAATTGACGAGGGATCAAAGAAAGTAGTAGCATAAAAAAAACCAGTGAATTTCAAGCTGCACCAATAAACATAACATAAATTTTCTTCCTCTATTCCTCGAGCAAGTAATTCCACCACATGGGACACAGATCCAATAAGTTACATAAATTTTACCTGCTCGTACACCTTTTGAGACACCCAGGTAATCTTTTTCAAACAACATTAGACTATTGTACATGAGAGTAGATTGTTCAATGCCCCTCTCAGACATCGAACCAAACTTTTAAGCTTTTCATAATTTCCAGCTTCCTTGTGCACGGTCCTCCTTGCTGACAAGGGCATAAAATATCCTTGTTGTTATGGACTGCATTATAAAAAGTATTCTCATTTATCTATGATGGTGCACAGTTGTTCTATGTCAGAAAGCTGGACAATAGCATTTCTTCTTTGAAGCATCACTAATTGTAACAAGAGTTACTATGATGACCTTTTAGGATCTTATACCAGCTAATGAAAATGAATCAACTCGATTCACGACCCTTTTTCAAGAGAAATTCTTCAAATAGCACGTATGGTCATCTCATGGGAAGAGAAGCAAGAAGTGTATGTAAAAAAAAATGGAAATAAAAGACACATGGACAAACCCAAAACTCAAAGGCGGTGAGGCCGGTCACTACACACAATTATGCCAAAATCTTTCAAGTATCATCCACCTCTCTGTAACAGGCAATTCAAGGAGATTAGTTTCAAAAGAATTTCATATCTGGAGGAACCATGCAGTTACCTAGAACAAAGGGACCAATTAGATCAGAAACCACGGAAGGTGGCGAGCAATAGTACTGGGGGCAATTCTCCAGAAATCAGGTAAAGCAAATGCATGAAAAAAACTCGAGTTGTCATGGAACAAATAGTTGCTTTTCTGCTTTGAAGCTCCAGTTCCACAGCTTCTAAAGGAGAAGTTTCTGAATATGGCTCCTTACGATCTCATGTCAAAAGTACAGGGAAGTTTCAAAAAGAAAGTTATCAAATGACACGTGAACAATTCCATGAAAAAGAAACATCTTTGGGCAAGAGGTGCATATAGAAACATGATACTAAAAAGGTACATGGAAAACCCATAAATTCAACAAATGAAAGCCCATTGGCATCGCTGGTTAAAGAAATATTTACAAGTACTATCCACCCTTCTATAAAAAAGACATCTGAGTATACTGTTCAAAAATTGACAAGATCTGAAGAAAAACACTCATGCCCCTCAGCAATAGCTCCCTCTTACCGAAAAGAACTAATTTAAAATGAAATCACCAAAAGCTAGAAAAATATGTCTGGGGCATTTCTTTTCCAGAAATCATGTAATGCAAATTCAGAATGAACTTTAGCACAGTAATCAGCAAAAAGCACAAGCGAAAAAGAAAACCATCAATAACCGCGAACAAGAAAGACACACGAAGAAGCACTTCCGAGAAATCAGCAAGAAAATAAAGAACTGAAGCAGAGTAAACAGATTCTAAAGAGAAAGCGAGCCAGAAGTAGATCCGGGAGAGCGAGGGAGAAGATAAATGTGATACCAGCAATCGATCCTGGCCAGCAATATGGATTAGAAACTGCTTAAATTGACCCCTCGGTTTCTCTGCGTTTGTCAGTTCAAGTTATCATCCTCCATTCGCTTCCTTCTCTCATCATCTGCCAGCAACAGTAGAACTTCTCTCATCTAAGAACCAGGGGATTGAAAATCTGGAAAAAGTTTCCCCTTTTTTGCCACATCAAACAAAATATTAACAAGATTTACGTTTCATGGTGGAAAAAAGTTCAAAACTTCCAAGACTTGAAGAAGGAAAGAAAATACTAAACAGAGCGGAGAAGTCGGGAAGACTGAGAATTGAGCCTTCAGATTCGTAGTTCACAAGCATCACAAAGCCCCGGAGGCAAGGGAGCTTAACTCACTAGCCAGAGATGTGGAGAGAGAAGGGAGGAAGAGGAATCGAGGGATTCAAAGGGAAGAAAACGAGCAGCGATGTCAATCGAATTTAGATTGAAAACTATTTTGATAATCGGGAACATCACGATCCTCTCAGGACTGCGCTGTATCCACACGTTTGAATGATTCGCCGCTCCGTGCTCTCCGTCCTCCTGTGTATCCCATTCTTGTCTCCATGGCGGCAAAGCTCTCCGTGGCCTTGGGGGAAGGGCGCCGCTGTGCTTATATGAAGATAGTCGGCGCGGGGTGGGGGTGGCTTTGACAACTTTCTTATTTTACAAATACGACCCTGGATTCTGTTTTTATTCTGAGATAGTCCTTAGACGTTTATTGATGTCAACTGTCTCGATTGAAGCATAAAGTTTATTTTCTCAAGAGGAGCTAAATATGCACATAGGATACCATTTATACCTCATTGGGTACAACGATCATCGAGTCATCTTTATATCTCATTCTACGAATCTGATGATTTGCAGCAGAACTTCTACCACGATTTATAGTACAAAAAGACAGTTTTCTTATACAAGTTCAATTTATGACTTGACAAGTTTTCAAGACAAATAACACAATAACTAAAATGAGTACAACAATAACAAGGAGAATCCTAAACCAGTACCCGGTCACAATGTCTGGAAACGTGTTATAGGTACATCGTCAAACCTCGAATCAACACGAGCAATTACTTCAGAGCATGTGGATTTCAACAAAGCATTCGAACTTTCACTCCATTCGCTTGTTTGATCACTACTCGTGCATTCACTCAACTCTTTGAACTGCTGGATGACATCAGGTGAAGGCAGTGACTTCCCTATCCCCTCCAATACCCTCGCCACTTCTTTCATGCAAGTCTCTTCCTCCCGTTCAAATGTAGGCATCTTTTTGCGAGATTAGCAACAGTGACTACCTGTTCTTTCCCAGCATGCTGCAGTACCTGAGGATCCAGGACATCTTGTGGCCGATTCTCCTCCATTGAGGTGATGAAGTAAGTGGCCAGACCCACACCCTCCTGCACTAGGAGAGATGAGATTGGCTTCTATCCTATAAAGAGCTCAACAAGGAACATGCCAAAATTGTACAGATCACTCTTATCTGTGAACTTACATGACTGGAAATATTTAGGATCCAAGTAGCCGAAAGTTCACTGCACCAACGTCTTCACATGAGTTTGCTCGAAGGAAACCGATTTCGAAGTTCCAAAATCAGTTATTTTCGCTTGTTATTTCCCATCGAGGAGTATGTCAGTTTCATATCTCAATGGTATATCTATTGTGGATTATATTTATACTTAAGGCTATTAGTCATTAATTAAGTTTACTTGTTAGCAAGCCCGTGTTTGCTAGACTGGTTTTACTGGGCTCCATGTAACACATTCATTGGTTGGTTTTTATTGTTGTCCTTCCTGTACTTGCTTATAGCCATGCCTCATCCTCTTCGTAATAGAAGCTGAAGAATGAAGTTTGCTCTATCCTTCATTTTCCCTCTGTTCTTACAATTTCGGCGTGGATGCTGCAGAATGCAGGTACAAGAGGGATCCTACCACTTCTGTGGCAAGTCGTAGGCGAACAGCCCACGATACCGTAAGATCCTCATTGGGCTCATAGGGATACTCATAGAGAGTTCCATTTGGAATGTACTCGTACAACAAAAGTGGATTCACTCTCCAAACAACAAACCAATAGCTTAACCACATTCTTATGATTGATCTGCGAGAGGATGAGAACTTCATTTATGAACTGCTCAGCCTTTCCCTCATCCACTGCTGTGGACTTCTTAACTGCAACGATTCTTCCATCAGTTAGCATGCCTTTGTAAACAACCCTAAAACAGGAAAAGTACTTCCACTGCGTGCCTGCATGCAGTCAGTTTATAATATATGACAACCGTTCATTAAAATTTACTAAACCATAAAACTGGAGTGATAGTTTCTGTGATTCATCAATGGATGGCTGAGTTTCGAGGGTTGATTACTTTGGGAGATTTCGATAGTTAAGTGCATGCGTCTTCATAATCTAATAATTCACATCCGTTCATGCGAAAGGAACACAATGGAACATGGGATCCGAATTCTCGAGATTTGGAATTGGGATAGTCTCCATATATGCCTAGGTTTTTTGGATGAAGGCGTGGGTGTTTTTAATTCCTAGCTAGGAAATTATAACCAAGATGTCCTCTTTACCATGACAGGAGATTCTTAGGTTTATCAAGACCGTCATGCATCCTAAATCAATCCGCATGTTCTTGACATGTCAACAAAAGGAAAAATTGATGCCACTGTCATCTTCTCTGCATCAGTGACCGATAATCAGGGGAACAAGAATATTCAAAGTTAGGAAGCTGGAATAGTAATAGAAGGGAAGATTCAATTCATAAATTGCTAGGACGACCTGGTCACATGATAACGGCAACCGATGATGGGACAAATCGAGAGAATGAATTGGGTCTTGCACGCAACGGGTAGGTATATCGTGTATTAGTATTTACGTGATATTATAAATTAATAAGATTAAATTATTTTAAATTATTTTACAAAATTTTAAAATAATTGAATATTATTGATTGAAGTACTGTCACATGATATATTGTCACATACAAGACTTTCTCAAGAATAGAAGACACTGCATAAATTAGTTTTTAAAAAAAATTATAAAACTGCACTCCTAAGATCATCTCTCAATCGTTTAAACTACAGACTCTACAATCAAATTGCTGAATGCATTTCGTACATTTCAACTGATTTTTTTTTAATTACAGACTCTCTGTCAAATGTTTCTCCTAGAGTTAAAGGTGTGTGTGCATATATAGATACACCTAGTGTTGGCCACGGCCGGTTTGGGCTTGGAACCGGCCAGTTCAAAACCGGCCCGGAACCGGTCAAAATCGGAACCGGCCCGTAACCGTCCTCGAACCGTAAGGGCTAAGGTTTCGGGCCGCCGGTTCGGAACCGGATGGAACCACTGTTCGGAACCGGAACCGTCAGGTTCCGAACTGCCCTTGAACCGTCCAAAGGAAAGTTCAGGGCTGGTTCTAGGGGGTCATGGAACTGGAACCGGCGGTTCTTGAACCGTGGCCGGGGCTAGATGCACCCTTAAATTTTTATTTGGAAAGTATAAGAATTTCTAAAACTTAACAAGTTAAGAGAAGGAGAATATATATTATAATGTAATTTCATACAGGATTTTGGTTTTATAATTTTCTATACAATTTTCTCCATTATATATCTTCTTTTTCAAGTCTTACTTAGGTTGACTTTTCTCAATTCTTCTTGCTTTCTTTACTTAAATAATCCAGCAAAAAAGGTTGATAATTAATAAACAATCTATAATCACTTATAGTTAGCATTTTTCTATAGATTCATTAATTAATATACATTTGTCCGCACGTTCCTCGTGCTGTCATCCAAAAAAAGAAATTTGATAATATGAGATATGCCTGTCACTATGCTGTTATCAACGGAAAAAAAAAGTTTACTTTTATCAATATGGTTAACTCATGACAAGATTCACGTACCGTGAAAAAGATGGTGTAACCTAGATTCGTTCACCCCTAGTTCACTTGGATGGAAACTTGTCTAACATGGTCGGCAATTAAAATATTATGAAATTGTTGGGGTGGAATTTTCTAATTGAAAAAGTTTGAATTATAAGTGGAAGTCCCTTTCAGTAATTTGTAATGATCTAGTCACATGAAAATAATGGTTGATAATGTGACGAATGGAAGTGACATCCATCCAATAGACAACACACAAATGTCTTTCAAAAATCATAACTAACTCTTCAAGGCTTTAAGATATCGCGGACTCAATACAGCACATTTCTCCTAAATCAAGAGCTCGTGTCAACCACGCATGTCTCATCTGGTTGTGTGGAACTTGGTGAAGTCTTCGTCCACTCGGGTCATTTTTGTTATGGATGCAAACTTCTCTGCTTATGGGCCATGAAAAATCATAGACCCAATACAACGGCAAATTTTTAGGTGAATAGAACTCATGAATGACGTGATAAACTTAACCAATAGATATTAGACACATAAGCGAATATTTTAAATCATGATTAAAAAATAAATATTATTAATAAATAGAAAAATATAATGTGATACTTAATAATAACATGTTAAATATTTATTAGAAGAGTTCACAGATGATGTCCAATTCCACATGTTTTTCCAGTTTTTCCGTCAAAATGAAAAAAAAAAAAAAAAGCTTTACGGGAGTGGTAGATGGAAGAAGGAAGCAAAAACAATATCCACATATATATAGTGGAAATCAGGATATAGTATGGGACGAAGTTGGTTTCAATATATGTATATACATATAAATGTATATCCATTCCACATATCATAACATGAGTTGGTTTAAATCGTAAGATATCCCTTTCCGTAAATTATGATTTTAGATTCGGACCTTGCGGATGGAGAAAATTTACACTTTCATCATTTCCTCCCTTCTCTTGGATGATATTTCCCCTCCGAAAGTTTGGCACATCTCTAAAAGTTGTCACATTATTTTTCTACTATTTTTGGTAATTATTCACGTGCAACTTTCTCAAAATAATGCAGGACATTTTATTAAACTAGTCAACTATACAGTCGATGCATGCAGCAGCCTTGATTTTACGTGGGAAATCCGTGACGAAGAATGGTGGACAATCGAAATATATTGGGTAAAGAATTTTCAAACTGGAGAACTTTCCAAGAGACATTCATCCGAGAGACACACCTGCACGCAAATCTCTTGGAAATTTCATTAGTCTGCACTAAACTCTGCTTAGAGAGGCCTTCTCCCATGGCTCTTAAGTAGCCACTCAGAGTTCATGTTTTGTGCCTGCTGGGGACTAAGATCTACACACCTCAGCTTTAATTTGAACAAAGGGAGTCTCGTAAGTAACGGGTGTACAAGGTGATTGCATCTATGTGGTGTTACTGATAAGATCAAACTATTTTAAATTTTTTCATAAAATTCTAAAAATAATTAAATATTATTAATGTGTGACATCACGCAAGTACTGCCACGTCACGTTGTACACCGTCACGTACGAGACTTTCTCAAGAGCAGGAGACACTGCATTAATTAATTTTTTTTTTAAATGTACACCTAAGATCATCTCTCAATCCTTTAAGAATCTCTAAAACTTAACAAAAAGTTAAGAGAAGCAGGATATTATAATGCAATTTCATATAGGATTTTGTTTTTATAATTATCTATACATTCAATTTTCTTAATTATTATGCCAGTATATATCTTCTTTTATTCTCAAGGCTTTTTTAAATTTGTCTAACTTGACACATGAGTTGGCTTTTTTATATTAAATAATATGACATGGTATCAAACTGTGAAAAAAGACATTTTATAGGACCTTACATAGATTTTGAGTGATTTTCAAAATTTAAAAATTTAACACGACAAATTTTTGTCCCGATCCGATTACTTGGCTAGATTAAAATCAATCTAATTGATTTAAAAATAAAATAAATATTGTAGCCCCATCTCGAAAAATCCAATTTCATTTTTCTTATTCACTGTCGGTTGAATCGAGTAAGAAGAGCTTACCAAAATAAACTGAGTTGAACGATGTCAAATCAAACATACTAATGTCATGTTAGATAAATTAACAGTTAAAAATGGATTGTTTAATGCCATTAGCGATAAATCAATATCATACTAAGGGCAATTGACAAAGTAAACTTAACGTGGGTAATGGATAAAATATTTAAGATTGAAAAAACCAATTTAAAATTTATAGGATTGACTTAGTAGAAAGAGCAAACTTTTAAGACTAGTGTAGCAATTATCCTGTTTATATATTATAATCTAGAAAAGAAGTTAATAATAAAACTTAAAATAAATATGCTTCTAATTCAACTTTCAATATCATTAACATCATCTTATTTAGAAAATATTCCAATATCATTAAAAACAAAAAGGCAAGGGAAAGACTCGTAACGTAGTGGCAGTGATGAGGAGAAAATTATAATAGAAAATATTTTGCGTGGATTGCACGGATTTATTTAATAGAAAGGTTGTGTATATTATGACGAAATAGTTTATAATTTATATATCAATATTAGAAAACAAAAAAAAAAGTAAATTCCTTAAAATAAATATCTGTCAAAATATTAAGGGAAAAATGGTGATGATTTAGTTGATTCTTGGACATATTGAAAATGGCGCTTGATATTGACGTTATCAATTCATGGCTTTCTGGTAAATTGATAAAAATATGAAATTATTGTTCTGCATTCTTTTCTGTAATTATTTGCATACAACTGTTTCGAGATAATGCAAGGTATTTTGTCAAATTTATCAGAACACTCAATGTAACAGTCTTCATTTATGTGAGAAACACGGGGAGGAATGATCAACAATCAAAATATGATGGATTAATTATTGGGCAATGAAAAATTTTCACAGTAAACTTAGAATTTGTCTAGATGTATTATAAATGTTTCCAAGCTGGGGACCCAATAGTAGTAATATAGCTGGTGTGACATATGAGAGTACGTTATTAACTTGGGGTTGGGCTAGTGGTTCACTCACTCGACTTCCAAATGGGTGATCTCAGGATCGAATCCCAGGTTGGGAGGGTCGACGGGAATTTTTCCAGGGATCCCGGCCCGATCGTAGATTAGTCCCGATGTACGTTTCGGCTGGCTGGGGATACTGTGTGGTGCAAACCAAAAAAAAAAAAAAAAGGACATATGAGAGTACGTTTCTCGTACAAAGCCAAGCATTAATGTCTGGATTGGTATGGCCCTTCCGTGTGGAAAAAGTTGTGGTCTTCGTCCACTGGCCTACTAAATCTTAATTGGTTGGGGGGCAAACGACAGGCGAAGGAAACGATAGCGCTTTCTATCTATATTGATTATTGAGAATGCATCTTTCACTTATATGCTTGAAAGATGTTACACGCATTGAATTTCAATATAGATACAAGTACATATATATAAATATATACATGCATACACTTATGTTAGATTATCGTGATTAAGGTACTCTTACATTATATATATTATGATTATTAGTGGATCTTATAATAAATTAGGCTCATTTTCAACAAAAAGTATAGGTTATGGTATCTAATTCTCTTATAAACTAATAATTTATATCTAATAGCAAACATCATAAATCAATTATTTAAACCATAGAATACGGCACATTTCTCTATTTCAACTACTCAAATTTACAATCAATTTTACATTTACAATCAATTTCCCACCCATTTCCCAAGTTTAAACTTTTCCTGTTATCTTAACTTTTCCCTGTGATCTAACATGCTCGAACCAAACGCATTCTAAGAATTAAGAAGGTTCAATAAAATCATATCTCAACTATTGCTTTCATATTTATGTGGAGAAGAAAGATTGCATCGTATCCGAGACTTCAATGGATGCATGTTTCTCTCTTTCTCTGAGTAAGGAAACAAATATCCCTATTAGGTGGTTCTCGTGTCACAATATCCCATTTGGTATCTGAGTGAGATATTCCATATCTGGTGGTTAAATAATTTCCTTTTGATAGAATGATATATATAGTAACATTATTTTGAGAGGTTCATAACTCCATCTATATAAAGGGTCTATGTCACTATTTTAACATCCCATCTAGAGAGGTAAGGGACTAGCTGCATTACCGTTATGTTAAAATTTTGTAATTATTCACATGCAATTGTTACAATCTAATGCATGACATCTTGTCAAATTTGTCACGTACTCAATGTAACAGTCTTGATTTACGTGAGAAATGGGGGAGCAATGATCTGTGAAGCATCATACATTTCATTGTAATTGAGGTAAAATTTGGGAAGGAGCTGAGTCATGTCCAATGATCGATAATAAATTGAAGAAAATAAGGTACGATGCCACGTTTCTCCCAAGTCAAATGCCCAAGTCTTCCGGTCAAGTCTTCGATGCTTGCTTATTGGTTCGTACTCCTCGTCAACAAGGGTACTTTTCCTTATGGATGCAATCTTCTGTCTGCTATTATCTCCTACGGACGGAATAAGAAATTAAACAAAAATGTTTCAGTACTTTTCATGGAATTAAGATTTTCTATGCATCGAAATGCTAAATTCAACTATCGACTAAACATGAGAATTATTCATTAAAAAAATTGAATATATAATGAAATCTAGTTGAGAAATCCCCATGTGTACTAAAAAAATTTGAGTATTTATTATGAAGGAAATCACAAGTGCTTTCTATCCATATTGATATCTTTATTTCACTCGATCAAAGATGCTATCCATGAAAAATATTGGACGCACGCAATTTCAATATAGATACATATATAAAGTATGCATATATATATGTATATCCAAAAACAGGAAAAGTACGTATTTCCAATGCATGCACGCCGCCAATTTATAATACATGATCTGAACCATAAGGAATTAGTGAACCTGACATTATTCTCTAAACATATATGACACCCATTCACTAAAATTTACTGAACCCTAAAACTAGCAATGATAGTTTATGTGATTCATCGGTAGATGGTTGAAGGATGCTGAGTTTCAAGGGTTGATTAATTTGGGAGATTTTGGCAGTTAAGTGTATGCGTCTTTGCGATCTAGTAATCCACATCTGTTGATGCGAAAGGAACACAATGGAGTATTGGATCCGATTTCTCGAGATTCGGAATCAGGGTGCTCTCCATGTCCAGGTTTTTTGGGATGAAGACTTGGGTGTTTTTAATTTGGTCAAGGGTTGATCCGGATTCAAACCCAATTACGAGATAGGAAATTATAATCAAAATGCCCTCTTTTAAATCGAGACCACTATGCATTTTAAATCGATCCGTATGTTTTTAACATGTCAACAAAAAAAAATGTTACTGTCATTTTCTCTGCATAAATTACTGATAACCAAATGTCATGGGATTATTATTTGGGGAGGATATTCAAAGTTAGGAAGCTGGAATAGTAATAAAAGGGAAGATTCCTTCATAAAACAATCGATGTTGTGACAAATGAGAGAACAGAGAATCTTGTACATAACTAGTATATTATATGATTGTATTTATATGGTGTCACAGACTAATATGACCAAACTATTTTTAATTTTTTCATGAAATCCTAAAAATAACTAAATATCATTAGTTTGTAACATCGCACAAGTATCGTCACGTTGTACACAGTCACGCACAAGACTTTCTCAAGAGTAGGAGACGCTGCATAAATTACTTTTTTAAAAAAATAATAAAAATGTACACCTAAGATTATCTCTCAATCGTTTAAGAATTTCTAAAACTTAACGAGAAGCTAAGAGAAGGAGAATATTATAATGCAATTTCATATAGGATTTTGTTTTTATAATTTTCTATACATACAATTTTCTTAATTATTATGCCAGTATATATCTTCTTTAATTCTCAAGTCTTACTTAGATTAACTTTTCTCAATTCTTCTTGCTTTCTTCACTTATGGTTGACATAAATAATCCAGCAAAAAGCGGTTGATAAATAAACAATCTGCAATCACTTCTATATATAGTTAGCATTTTTTATAGATAGTTTAATTAATATGTATTTGTGCGTTCCAAAAAATGAGATATGCCCGCCACTGTGCTGCTATTCACAAAAAAAAAAAGTTTACTTTTACCAATGTGATTAACTCATATTGAAACTTGTCTGATGCGGTTGAAAACTAAAGTATTATGAAATTGTTGGGTTGGAATTTTCTAATTGAAAAAGTATGAATTATAAGTGGAAGTCCCTTTTAGTAATTTGTAATGATCTAGTCACATGAAAATAACAGTCGATGATGTGACGAATGGAAGTGACATCCATCCAATAGACACCACACAAATGTCTTTCAAAAATCCTAACTAACACTTCAAGGCCTTAAGATATCACGGACTCAATACGGCACGTTTCTCCCAAGTTAAGAGTTTGTGTCAACCATGCATATCTCATCTGGTTGCATGGAAACTTGGTGAAGTCTTCGTCCACTCGGGTCATTTTTGTTATGGATACAAACTTCTCTACTTATAGATAGGCCTTGAAAAATCATAGACCCAATATTGTCAAAAAATTTTAGAATATATATATATATATATGATAGTTATGTGCTCATTTGTTTTTTCATTTTCTATCATTATATCAGGCTCATGATTCGCCCTTATTATATAAAAATGATTTCATTTTTATGATAGTTACCGTTTTACACCTACTTAAAGGTGGAAGTCAAGCTCATGTAGACTAGTTGTATTTTGTGTACATTGCCCGGATTTATTTAATAGGAAGGTTGTGTTTATTATGACTTATAGAGAACTCGATTTCAATGATAGGAAAAACTAAATAGTTTATCATTTATATATCAATATTAGAAAATAAAAAGAAATTTGAATTCGATTGAAATAAATATCTGTTACAAGATTAAGGGAAAAATGGTGATTATTCAGTTGATCCTTAGATATGTTGAAATTATCACATGATCTACGAAAGTTGTCAATGCATGGGTGTTCGGAAAATTGATGATAAAAATGATCAATCATATTATTATTTTTTATTTGCACCACACAATATCTCCAAACCAGTCAAAACATACTTCAAGACTAATCTGTGATCGGGCCCGGATCCCTGGAAAAATTTCCTTCGACCCTCTCAGCCAGAACTTGATCCTGAGTTCACCTATTTGACGTATAGTGAGAGAATCACTAGGCCAACTCCAAGTTGGTGATCAATCGCATTATTATTCTACATTCTTTTTAGTAATTATTCAGTGCAGCTATTTTGAGATATACAATGCAAGATATTTTGTCAAATTTATCGAACACTCAACATAGCAATCTTGATTTATATGAGAAATCGGGGAAGAGTGGTCAATAATCAAAATATGATGGACTAATTAATATTGGGCAATGAGAATTTTTTAAAACTGAGAATTTGTCAAAATATATCATAATTTCCAAGCTAGGGATCCAATAAGAGTAATAATATAGCCGGTGTAACCTACGAGAGAATTATTTGTATCTCTGCTTAATTAGAGGCCTTCTCTCATGACTCCAAATGTGATCTCTCATTAATCCAAAAAAATCTTAGATGGACCTACCTCACAATAACGCGGTAAAGAAGAATCAATTAAATTGCTCTTATGAGTATTAATTATGGCAACTGTATGAATAATTAATACTAATTTACTCATTTGTCATATTTTAATTGATACTTCCTCGCGTCACATGATGAGTTAGAATGACCTAAGAATTTCTCCATTAATCCAAACTGCAGACTCGGCTGGAAATCTTCGACTACATGCCATGCATTTATATATGTAGACTCAACTGCCACTTACAGTTCATCTTTTGTGCCTTAGGACTAATAATGCTGCCGTATTTAAATTTAACTGGAAATTTATCCAGTAGTCAACCAATAAGTGAAGTATAGTTGGAGCCGTATGATCTGCAAAAGCATCTCACTCATTGATTCAATTCAACTGCTGAATTTTTAACAGGTTATAAAATTCAAGAGTGCATATATCGAGCTAAGAAAGAAATGTGAAAGAAAAAGTACAAGTTTACCATCCAATTGTT
Organism: Lagerstroemia speciosa; assembly: GCA_037672795.1. NCBI lineage: Eukaryota > Viridiplantae > Streptophyta > Magnoliopsida > Myrtales > Lythraceae > Lagerstroemia > Lagerstroemia speciosa. The sequence goes on from CM075288.1 coordinate 6,188,710, forward strand.
GAAGTTTTTTTACGGTAAATTAATTTGTAGCGAAATCTGAGTATTATTTACCATTGAAATGCCGTTGCATGCTGAGAGCTCATTTGCTTCCTTCCTCCCAAGTAGATCAATGCACTCAAGTCAAGTCAAGCCAAGCCAAGCATTCATGTCTGATTGCTTTGGCCCTTCCGTGTGGAAAAAGTTGTAGTCTTCGTCCACTAGGCTATTAAATCTTAATTGTGGGGACAGACGACAAGTATCTATATTGAGAATCCATCTCTCACTTATATCCTTGAAAAATGTTGCACGCACTGAATTTCAATATAGATACAAGCACAGATATATAACTACGCCTGTGAATATATATTATACACTTATGTCAGATTATCGTGATTAAGGTACTCGTATATTATATATATTATAATTATGATCTTATATTAAATGAGGCTCATTTTCAGTAAAAAGTATAGGTTATGGTATCTATTTCTCTTATAAACTAATAATTTATATCTAATAGCAAACATCATAAATCAATTATTTAAACCATAGAATACGGCACATTTCTCTATTTCAACTACTCAAATTTACTCATCCTTACTAAATTTACAATCAATATTACATTTTCTAAATATCATTTTTTCATATTCCCACCCATTTCCCAAGTTTAAACTTTTCCCGTAATCTTAACTTTTCCCATTGATCTAATATGCTCGAACCAAACGCATTCTAAGAATTAAGAAAATTTAATGAAATCATCGCTCAATTATTGCTTTCATATTTATGTGGAGAAGAAAGATTGCATCGTATCCAAGACTTCAATGGATGCATCTCTTTCTTCGAATAAGGAAACAAATATCCCTGTTAGGTGGCTCTCGTGCCACAATATCCGACTTCTTATCTAAGTGAGATATTTCATAGCTGGTGGTTAAATAATTTTCTTTTGATGGAAGGATATATATGACAATACTATTCTGATAGGTCCCTAGTTCTGCCTATATAAAGGGTTTGTGTCATTATTTTAGCATCACATCCATAGAGGTAAGGGACCGGCTGCATTGTCGTTCTGTCATGGATGCAATCTTCTCTCTGCTATTAAATCTAGCCGGAAGAGGCAAAATGTGTTTCTACGTATCGTGGAAATTGAGATTTGCGTTGTGTGCAAATGGCCAGCGCTTAACTATAAACTAACTTGCTAATTAGATTTTTAACTGTTGACTAACATAAGGATATTATTCATAAAAAAGATTAAATAATGAAGAAAATTCAGCTGAGAAATCCATGTCCGAGCGAGAATCTATTCAGCCGGCCGCACTACACAATATAATGCTTTTGTATTTAATGGGAATTTGTCTAGTAGTCAACTAATAAATAGGGTATAGTTGCTGGAGCCATATGATCTGCAAAAGCATCTCGACCCATTGATTCGATTCAATTGCCAAATTTTTAACAGGTCGTCAAATTCAAGAGTGCAAATATTGGGCTGAAAAAGAAATGAAATTATAAGAATGGAAGAAAATGTAGAAGCTTACCGACTGATCGAGGAAGGTTTTTACAGTAAATTTGTAGCAAAATCTGAGTATATTTACTGTTGAGATGCCATTGAATGCTGAGAGCTCATTTCCTTCCTTCCTCCCAAGTGGATCGATGCACTCAAGTCAAGTCAAGCCAAGCATTCATGTCTGATTGGTATGACCCTTCCGTGTGGAAAAAGTTGTGGTCTTCGTCCTCTAGGCTATTAAATCTTAATTGTGGGGACAGATGGCAGATGAAAGAAAATGATAGCGCTTTCTGTCTATATTGAGAGTCCATCTTTTTAATTATGTCCTTCAAAAATGCTGCACACACTGATTTTCAATATACATACAAATATAGATAACTGCATCTCTATGTGTCTATATAGATATATATCCATCCCTTAAACAGGAAATTAACGTAGTCTAGTAGTCTAAATCTCACTTTCATATAGTTTAGTGGAGTGAAGGTGTTAAGATATAAATCCGATATCAAAAAAATAATGAATTGAAACCTGATTTATAAGAGAGTAGGTATCACCATCCTATCAGTTTGAATTTTTGGATGGAAATGCACCCAATCTTTTGTGGGTCGGGTGGCAATTTCATAGAAGCTCACACATTTAAGTCTCGTTGGAAGCAAAATTATATCATATATGAGACTTCAATGGATGCAAGTTTCACTCTTTCTGGGAAGCTTACTATCGGTTCCGCTGACTAATTATTGACGTAATTGGATGGGAGCGCATACCCGTACTGATGCTCTATTTATAAGCATCACAACCCCTCCATTCTTCTGCACACCCATTTTCTAAGTGTTCTAGTTAGCAACAAATCAAATGATGGGGAAGGGGAATAAGCTAATGTTTCAGTTCCTGCTCTTTCTTTGTTCGTTGCTGCAGCTATCTGTCGTATCAGTATCGGCAGCATCTCCTGACCCCATCTACCCTTTCACAAAGAACAGTAGCTGCCGGCATAAATGTGGCAACATAGACATTCCTTTTCCCTTCGGGATCGGAGCCGACTGCTTCTTGGATGAGTGGCACGAGATCCTCTGCAACAACGGTATCCCACTGTTGAAGAAGCTCGGCTTACAGGTTCTCAACATACCCTTTCCCCGTCATTATTTTTTGCGCACTCCAAATGTAATTACGGTCAAATACCCGATAATCTACTCGAGATCGAGCTGCGCACCCACACATCATCAGATGCATGAGCCCGTGACCCTTTTCGGGAGCCCCTTTTTCTTGCCCCAGGACTACAACATTTTTGTTGCAGTCGGATGCAAGAACGTCGCTATACTGAAGAGCTCGAGTCATTCGTTTGTCGGATGTCGTACCGATTGCACAGGGAATACTACAACGAGTCATAGCACCTGCGATGGCCACGACTGCTGCTGGTCCAGGATCCCTGATGATCTTCAGGACATCAGCGTCGATTTCCAGGGGGAGAAATGTTTGGGAACAAGTGGATCAAGAGACCACGATTGCCAGTTCGCGTTCCTGGTCAATTCCTCGTGGTTCGAGCCCAACTCCACAGATTCGCATGCCGTCGGGGGTGGGGGTTATGCTCCTGTGGTGCTGGCATGGGGAATATTGGATGCTTCTTTTCCGACATCCATCGGACTACAGCCCATCAGCCAGTCATTATATTACGAAGAGGTTCATCCCAATCATTACACAGCATATTGCCATAATATCAGCGACGAAGGCATCAGCCTGAACCAGCATCTATCTACTGTCACTGTAGGCCAGGCTTCTACGGGAACCCATATATCAAGGACGGGTGCAAAGGTACATGCCAATATAACCTTTTCCTTTCCAAGTAGCTCCGTGTCATATTTCACACGATGTGAGGATTTCAAATGAATTGGTTAGACTAGAAATGCTAAGGTTGGGATATTGCTCTTTTCTGAAATGACTAAAAAATTTCCAGAAACTAATGGAGAGCTGGTGACCCCTTTGGTTTCTCCTCAATCATGTGACCAACTGCCAAAAAGGGAATTAAAGCCTCCCAATTGTTTGTGATAATTCTGTTATGTGTTTCCTTAACAGCTTTTTTGCTTCTAACCTTCCTTCCTCTGCCTATCAGATATTAATGAATGCAAAATCCTACAACCTGATGGAAGCAAGATGTGCGGCCGTTTACATAGGTGTAGGAATACACGAGGATATTACCACTGTGACAAAACAATTCTGTTCATCGTCATTGGTATGACCTAAGCTAAATATTTCCATTGCGCTAAGAGAAGTGACCATTATTGAACTTTTCTAGCAAAGTCATGTTTATGCATTTAAGGCAAAAAACCACAAGTTGATTCTGGCCATACTTCCCTTTCTACCTTGAAAAACAGGACTTTGCTCGAGCTTTGGATTGCTTCTCTTGATCTTATCAGTATGGTGGATTTACAAACTTATCAAGAAAAGGAGAGAGACTAAGCTCAAAGAGAAATACTTTAAACGGAATGGTGGATTTATTTTACAGCGGCAATTGTCTTCGCCAGATTGTAACATGGAGAAAGGTAGATTGTTTGATTTTAAGGAGTTGGAGAATGCTACCGACAATTTTAACAAGAACAGGGTTCTCGGTAAGGGTGGGCAAGGTACAGTTTACAAAGGGATGCTAACGGATGGAAGAATAGTCGCCATCAAGAAATCAATAGAAATAGATGAGGAAAATGTCGAGCCCTTCATCAATGAAGTTGTCATCCTCTCGCAAATCAACCATAGAAACGTGGTGAAGCTCTTGGGGTGCTGCTTGGAGAGTGAAGTTCCTCTTCTTGTTTACGAGTTCATTCCAAATGGGACTCTTTACCAGTACCTCCATGACCAAGAATTCCCTGTTTCATGGGAGGTACGCTTACGTATTGCCACTGAAATTGCAGCTGCCCTCTTCTACCTGCACTCTTCAGCATCCATCCCCATTTATCACCGAGACATCAAGTCTTCAAACATACTCCTAGATGAGAAGTATCAAGCAAAGATTGCCGATTTCGGGACTTCAAGATCAGTTGCCTTAGATCAGACTCACGTGACCACATTGGTTCAAGGAACTTTTGGGTACTTAGATCCCGAGTACTTTTAATCGAGTCAATTTACTGATAAAAGCGATGTTTATAGCTTTGGGGTCGTTCTAGTCGAGCTCCTGACCGGGCAAAAGCCAGTGTCTTCATTGCGAGCAAACGAGGGAAGAAGCTTGGCAACATACTTCATCATTTCTATGGAGGAGAATCATCTTTTCGATATACTTGATGCTGCCATTCTGGAGCAAGGCGGAAAGGAAGAGATTACTGCAGTGGCAAACCTTGCAAAACGGTGCTTAAACCTGAAGGGGAGGAAAAGGCCCACGATGAAAGAAGTAGCCATGGAATTGGAAGGCATACGTAACCCAACTCTACGGTGTTCCAGGATCGAGGAAAATCAGGAAAATATAGAGGCTGAGACGTCTAGCAGGATGGATGCGATGCTTCCTCCAAGAAGATCTGGGCCGGCGGTTGAGGTGATTTCGTTTTCAGATGTTCACCCGTTCCTACCTAGCGAATCCTGGTGACTGATATTAAATTTACTCTGTTCATGTAATTTTTATATTATATATTTACAGCACGTGCTATACTTTCTCAGAAACTTAAGGGAACAAACTGTTTATCACTTCTTGTCAAGATGTGAGAATTCAAATTTGGTTTGGAATTGATCCGGAATGAAATCCTTATGCTAGGGGCATTAACTATGATAAAGAGATTCATAGATACATTCACGTCCAGCATTTACAAACTAATGTAGGACATTTTTAGTTATCGTAACAGTCTTGATTTACGTGATAAATGCGTGAAGAATGATATGTGAAACATGAGATATTCATTGTCATCAAGGTACAATTTGGGAAAGAGCTGAGTCATATCAAACGATTGGTACTAAATTGAAGAAAATATTATAAGATGGCACGTTTCTCCCAAGTCAAATGCTCAAGTCTTCCGTTCATGCTTATTGGTTCGTAGTCCTCGTCCATAAGGGTCCTTTTCCTTACGGGTGCAATCTTCTGTCTGCTATTAACTCGCACGGACGGAAGAAGAAATTAACCACAAATGTTTCGTACTTTTCCTGGAAATTAAGATTTTTTTATGCATCCAAATGGCCAGTTTAACTATATACGGACTTGCTAATTTTAACTATTAACTAAACATAGAATTATTCATTAAAAAATGAATATTTAATGAAATCCAGCTAAGAAATTCCCGTGTCCTGAAAAATTTGAATATTTATTATGAAGGAAATAGAAAGTGATCTCTATCCATATTGATATTTTTCTTTTACTCAATCAAAGATCCTATCCATGAAAAATATTGCACACACTCAAGTTCAAAATATATACATATGTGAAGTATGTATGTACATATATATATAACCCTAAAACAGGAAAAGTACGTACGTCCAACGCATGCAAGCAGCCAGCTTGTAATATATGATTTATGCCATAAAGAATTTATGAACTTGATGATATTTTTAATTATTCAATAAACATATATAACAACTATTCATTAAAATTTACTAAACCCTAAAACTGATAGTAATAGTTATCGTGAATCCACATGCATTCATGTGAAAGAAACACATGAGAATGTATCCGAATTCTCGAGATTCGGAATCAAGATATAGGTTTTTTGGATGAAGAGGTGGATATTTTTACTTTGGTCGAGGATTGATCCGGATTGGAGCCCAATTACTAGCTAGGAAATTATAACCAAAATGCCCTCTTGACTACGACAGCAGATTCTTAGGTTTATCAAGACCATCATGCATTTTAAATGCAATTGATATGTTCTTGACCGTGTCAACAAAAGAAAAAAAATGTTACTGTCATTTTCTCTCATAAGTGACTGATAATCAAAATGTCATATGTAATTATAGAAGGGAAAATTCCTTCATAAATTCCTAGGACCTGATCACCTAATAACGGCAACCGATGATGTGACAGACGAGAGGGTGGAGAGAGTATCTATCCGCATATCATGTGCTAATATTTATAGTGTTATCAACTAACAAAATTAAAATATTTTAATTTTTTTTTATAGAACCCTAAAAATAACTGCCTAATATTAGTGACATCATATCATATAAATATTGTCTCATAGTATCTATACTATTATATACATGATTTTATCAAGAGTGGGAGACATTGCATAAATTATTTTATATATATATATATATATATAAACTGCACTCCCTAAGATAACCTCTCAATCGTTTGAACTACAAACTCAACTTTCTTCTCTGCTCTAAATAAAATACATTGGACTTCCGACAGCTCCCGAGATGTTTCATTAATTAAACTGCTGATTGCATTTCGTACCATTCAAAGTATGGCTGCTATACACTATAGGAAGTCGATTACTTGGTCGCAACTGAATTATGTTTTATTTTCATGATTTTATACTATAGGCTTTCATTAATTAATATACACTTGTGCGTTCCTCGTGTTGTCATCCAAAAGAAGAAAGTTGATAGTGTGAGATATGCCACCACGTTGTTATCCATGAAAAAATAAGTTTATTTTTATCCAAATGGTTTAACTTGTTGATGAAGCTTGTATTGATTCTAGTACATGACAGGATCCATATACCGTGGAAACGATGGTGTGCCCGGATTTGCTAACCCATAGTTCAGTCAGATGGAAACTTGTCTAATATGGTCAACAATCAAAATATTATGAAATTATTAGGGAGGAATTTTCTAATTGAAAAAGTAGGAATTATAAGATGAAGTCCCTTAGTAATTTGTAATGACATGTCAACAAAAGAAAAAAAAAATGTTACTGTCATTTTCTCCGCATAAATGACTGATAATCAAAATGCCATGGGATTATTATTCGTGGAAGAATATTCAAAGTTAGGGAATTGGAATAGTAATAGAAGGGAAGATTCCTTCATAAATTCCTAGGACCCGGTCACATAATAACAGTAACCGATGATGTGACAAATCAAGAGAACGGGGAGTCTCATACATAATGAATATACCACGTGATTGTATTTATGTGATGTTATTAATAAGATTAAACTATTTAAATTTTTTTCATCAAATCTTAAAAATAACTAAATATCATTAGTTTGCGACATCATATAAATACTATCATATTATATACAGTCACGTACAAGACTTTCTCAAGTGTAGGAGATACTGCATAAATTACTTTTTTTAATTGTAAAACTGCACTCCTAAGATTATCTCTCAATCATTTAAGAATTTCTAAAACTTAACAAGAAGTTTAGAGAAGGAGAATATTATAATGCAATTTCATACAGGATTTTGTTTTTATAATTTCTATACATACAATTTTCTTAATTATTGTGCCAGTATGTATCTTCTTTAATTCTCAAGTCTTGCTTTACAAATTGAGTTAACTTTTCTCAATTCTTTCTTCTTGCTTTCTTCACTTATAGTTGATACAGATAATCCAGCCAAAAAAGGTCGATAAATAAACAATCTATAATCACTTATGTATAGTTATCATTTTTTATAGATTCATTAATTAATATACATTTGTGCGTTCCTCGTGCTGTCATCCAAAAAAAGAAAGTTGATAATATGATATATGCCTGTCACTATCCATGAAAAAAATAAGCTTACTTTTACCAATATGATTAACTCGTGATAGGATCCACATACCGTCAAAAAGATGGTGTAACCCGGATTTGTTCACCCCTAGTTCCCTCATATGGAAACTTGTCTAATGTGGTCACCAATTAAAATATTATGAAATTGTTGGAAAAGAATTTTCTAATTGAAAAAGTATGAATTATAAGTGTAAGTCCATTTTAGAAATTTGTGATGATCTAGTCATATGAAAATAACGGTTGATGATGTGACTAATGGAAGTGACATCCATCCAATAGACAACACACAAATCTCTTCGAAAAGTCATAAACTAACACTTCACCTCTGCTTAAAGGCCTTGAGAAATCACGGACTCAATACGGCACGTCTCTTCTAAGTCAAGAGCTCGTGTCAACAACGCATGTCCCATTTGGTTGCGTGGAATCTTGAAGTCTTCGTCCGCTCGGGTCCTTTATTTTTGTTATGGATGCAAACTTCTCTCCTTGTAGGCCTTGAAAAATCATAGACCCAATACTGCCAGATAAGTAAATATTTTGGATCATGATTAAAAAGTAAATATTAATAATACGTAGAAGAATATAATATGACACTTAATAATAATATATTAAAAATTTATTGGTGAGGTTAACGAATGATGTCAAATACTGCACGTTTTTCAGTTTTTTCATCAAAAGAAAGAAAAGGGCCTCACGCGGAGTGAGAGATGGAAGATATAATACAGGACGCAATTGCTTTCAATATATATGCATACATACAAATGCATATCCATTCCACATATAACCTAGGTTAGTAACGTAACCAGAGCTCATATCATCAACATGAATTGGTTGAAACATTAAGACATTTCTTATCGTAAAATATGATTTCGGATCTAGACTTGTGGACAAATTTACCCTTTCATCATTTCCTCCCTTCATTGGATGACATCTCCCTCTGGAAGTTTGATACATCGTTAAAAGTTGTCACATTATTGTTCTATTGTTCTTGGTAATTATTCACGTGCAACTTTTTCAAAATAATGTAGGACATTTTATTAAACTAGTCAAATATATAATCAATGCATGTAGCAGCCTTGACTTTATTACGTGAGAAATCCGTGAAGAAGAATGGTGGACAATCAAAGTATATTGGCTAAGGAATTTTCAAGCTGGAGAATTTTCCAAGGTGTCATAATTTCCTAGGACACAGTATGACAAATATCTGGTGCGACCAATGAGCTAGAGAGACATCCCTCCAAGAGGCACACCTGCACGCAAATCTCTTGGAAATTTCATGAGTCTGCACTTAAACTCTGCTTAGAGAGGCCTTCTCCCATGGCTCCAAACATCATCATCTCTCATTAATCTAAACTGCAGACTCGGCTGGAAATCTCCAACTGCATGCATATATATATATATATATATATCTGAAGACTCTAAAGTTGCCACTCAGAGCTCATGTTTTGTGCCAGCTGGGGACTAAGATCTACACACCTCGGCTTTAGTCTGAGCAATTTATTTAGGATCTTCTTCGGGATATCGAGAGGTGGACAGCCGCTGGAGCTTTAAAGACCTAAATTGTCGAAAGCACTGCAGAGCTAGGGTCGGAATCCCCCTGTCAGGGGCAACACCATGTACCGTCCTGGCTCCCCGTTTTGTAAAACATGAGGAATTATTACAATGTAAAATTCTCGAGAGAGGATCGTCAAGTCCTGCGGCTGATGGATCAATCTAAGGTCAAGTCAACCATGCATCCTCATTGGCTGTGTCCAAAAATTGAAAGTCTTCGTCCACTAGGCTCCTATTCATTATATATGGATGCGATATTTTAAATCGTAATTACCAGGGGATGGAAGAAGGAACGGAAGCGCCTTTCGTCCCCCATGGAGATTGAGGTTTAAGTTGTGCATCCAATTGAAGATATATCACCACTGAAAAATACAAGACGCTCTTCGTTTTAAAAAAAAATTGAAATTCGCCTAGTCAAACTCTTATGAGGCAATAGGCAAGAGAAAGTCTTGTATGTCACAGGGATATCACATCATATTACCACTGCTCGGTAGTATCTAATCCAATAGAAATTAATCATGTATGAGAGAGAATTTAGATAATAAAACATAAATTCAAACATTTCTAAAAAAGTAAAAACCTTAAAAACTTAAATAAAATTATAAAAATCTTACGGAGCCCCCAATAACACGTATTTTATTGGTGGAAGTCAATCTAATGTAAACCTTTCTTTTTTTTTTTGCATGCATTACACGGGTTTATTTAATAGAAAGGCTGTGTACATTACGACTTATAGAGAACTCGAATTCAATATTAGCAAAAGCTAAATAGTTTATCATTTATATATCAATATTAGAAAATAAAAAATTGTGAATCATTAAAAACAAATAATTATCACAATATTAAGGGGAAAAGGGTGATTATTTAGTTAATTCTTAGATATATTGAAAATGGCACGTGATCTATGGACATTATCAATGCATGGGTGTTTGGAAAATTGATGATAAAAATGATCAATCCCATTATTGTTCTGCATTATTTTTTTGTAATTAATCGCGTGCAACTATTTAGAGATAATGCATGGTATTTTGTCAAACTTATTAAACACTCAATGTAACAGTCTTGATTTACCCGAGAAATACGGGAGGAATGGTCAACAATCAAAATATGATGGATTAATTATTATCGGGCAATTAGAATTTTTTCAAACGGAGAATTTGTCAAAATATATCATGAATATTTCCAAGCTGGGGACCCAATAGTAGATAACATAGCTGGTGTGACATATAATATAAGAGTTTCTCGTCCGTCAGGTCAAGTCATCCATTAGAATCCGTGCTTGCTTAATATTGGTTGTCCCCAGCTTTCTGTAATGAGGTGAAAATCTAATAGCGCTAATAAGAGATACATTTTTACGAGTAACACTAATATGTAATAGTTTTTAAAATTAGCACCACTATTTAAAGATATTTATTAAATTTTTTTGTAATACCACAATTACCCCTCTCATTTTTTCACCATCATTCTTCATTGGTATGAGAAGTCTCCTGTTTCCACCCCATTCTCTGAATTCTCCCCTTCCCCACCCACTCTCGTCGGTCGTTCCCACCCCCCATCATTCTCTGAATTCTCCGGTCCCCCCAACCCCACCCATACACCCACCCACCCACCCCCGTCGGCCACTTGCCATTGTCGTTCTAGCCATCTTCCCGTCGCCCTTTCCGTTGTCTCCTGCCATTTCCGTCACCTCTCCCGTCGCTCAGGAAGAACCACTGCCTCTCTCGTTGCCCTCCAGTCATCGCCCCTCCCATCGTCGTCGACCCGCCGTCAGTCCCGTCCTCATCGACCATTCGTCCCTCCTGTCGTCAATAGTGCAAATTCTGAGCTGAGGAAGAAATGAAATCATAAGAATAGAAGAAAAGGTAGAGGTTTACTGGTCGATCAGGGAAGGTTTTTGCTGCAGCAAAATCTGATTATTATTTACTGTTGAGATGCCATTGCATGCTGAGAGCTCATTTCCTTCCTCCCCATTGGATCGATTCATCAAGTCAAGCATTCATGTCTGATTGGTTTGTCCCTTCCGCGTCGAAAAAATTGTAGTCTTCGTCCACTATTCTATTAATTCTTAATTGGGGGTTGGGGACAGCGACAACGATAGCGCTTTCTACCTATATTGAGAATCCATTTTTTCACTTATATCCTTCAAATACATATATATAACTACATCGGTCTATGTCCGTGTGTATATATCCCCCTAAAACAAGAAATTAATGTTATCCAATAGTTTAAACCTCATTCTTATGCAATTTGGTGATGTTAAGATCTCCTATTCAAGTCTTGCTCTGAGTAAGATTGCACCATATCTAAGACTTCAAGGGATGCATGTTTCACTCTTTCTTGGAAGTTTACTATCAGTCCAACTAATTAATTATTGACGTAATTGGATTGGAGCCTGCACCCATACGGATGTTCTATTTATAAGCATCACAACCCATCCATTCTTCTGCGCACCCATTTTCTAAGTGTTCTAGTTAGCAACAAATCAAATGATGGGGATTAATAAGCTTGGAGGAATAAAATTAGGATATTTATTGTTAGATCCCACGTCGAATAAATTAAAGAATAATAATGAATTTATAAGAAAATTTTGTACCACATCCTAATGATTTAGGAAAAGAAATGGGGTTGGCCTAGTGGTTTTCTCACTAAACTCTCAAATGAGTGATAGTGATCCCAGACTTGATACCCAGGTTGGGAGGGTCAACCAGAATTTTCTCAGGGATATTGTCCCGATCGCAGATTAGTCTCGATGTGCGTTTCGGCTGGCGTGTGCAAACCAAAAAGATAAAAAAGAAATTACATCTACCATATTTTGCTAGGTAATGTTGAGTCACTTCAGTCATAGGTTGATTTAGATTCTTAGTCGAAAATTCATGTATGGAGTGGAGAGTGGATGGAGATCGAAATCGCTTCATAACTTTCAAGGAACCATTCACAGGATAACGACAGCTGTTGTGATCAAGGAGGAAGACATCCATCCACCCGAGACCCACTCCACAAATTTCTTTGGAAAATCACGAAGTGCAATTCCGTGTCTGCTTATGGACCTTCTCACGTTGCTGCAGATATCATCTCTCGATCAGGAATTTAATCTGAGGACTCAACTGAAAATCTTCAATTTTAGACATATCTTCAGAATCAATTGCCTCTATAGTTCATCATCACCATTGCCTTAGGGTTAAGAAGGACAAACTGTAGATTGAATTTGAGCAATTCACGTAGGATACTCCAGGGGACATGGCGCTGGCCACGCGCGGGCTTTTCTCAACGTTCATCTCCGCTCTGAATATCTCGGACTACCGGAAATCCCCGAGAAGTTTCTCCGGAAAAAAACGATTGACTTGCTCACTGCATTATGGTTCAAAGTCATGCTGGTAAACCAAATGATCTTTTCTCAATTATAGGATCTGATTGGAAGAGCCAAGAGACGGTTGCCCGAGCTCTGGCAAATATACACGTTAACTAGTTTTAAATCCGGTCTGATCCAAAGAATATTCACTAAAACTCTTTATCATATATATTTATCTTCGATTTACAGACGGATCCAGAAAACTTGCTCGAGGGGGCAAAACTCCATAGGAAAGTAACCTGAAGAAATGAAGGAGGGCGAAACTCAATAGAAAAACAACAAGGTGAATCCAGGGGCGAACTATGTTTGCCTTAATAAAAATTAGACAAAATAAATAAAATTTATATAAAATCTTATGGAGTTTCTCGAGTATAGCGGGTCAATCCATCCCTGCTTCGCATTCTTTTCATTGCACAACTAAATTTAAATTTAACTCGTTTTTCTTACATTAACCGATTCTCAAGTTAAGTGGAAATAAAATGTTTCAAAACAATATCACGTTTGATCATTTAATTAGATATATTTTTAGAATAATCTCATATCAGATTTGCATACATTATACAATCAATAATATTTATTTCCAGCTTTTTTTCCTCCTATTTTAACTTATAAGTATGTGAATTTATTATATATTATTCATTCCTCGGTCATAATAACGTCATATCTGCATACTTTTACTGTCTCCACACACTTCCCTCGTTAGATTTTATTCGGCTTTTCTCAGAGTTATGGATGTAGATTTAACGTTGAATATTCAAAAACAGTGATTTTTGGTAAACTAAATTAATTTATTTTACAAGGAAGAAAATTGCAGTGATACGTCTCTCTTAAGTAGTTATATGTCCAAGTCTCAGGTCAAGTTAACTATGCGTCCTCATGGGGCTGAGTTGGAAAGATGAAGTCTTGGTCGTCCACTAGGGAGGGTCCTTTTACGTTATAAATGAAACCCTATCTGCTGTCCAATGGGATAGGAGGAGGAACGAAAACGTTTCACCTACGACAGGAATTGAGACTCGTGCTGCCCATCGAAAGATGCCATAATTGAAAAATACAGGATGCGTTCTCTTTCAGTATATATATGTACTAGATGTCGGCCCATTTCTCCCCATTCTCAAGTAATTTTTATTTTTTTCGATATAGGTGCATTGATCTAGAAAGGGTAGAAGGAAAGGGGATAAAAGGGCATGGGTGAGATCGAACCCAAGAGCTCTGAGTCATTAAGCGAGAGCCGTACCAATTGTACGAAGCCTTCATGTACAATTTTTTATTTAAGTGTTAATTTGTTGATAGTATTATTACTTTTTATGGAAATGTTAGCTCAAATAAATAAAGAAAATTTATATGATTAGAAAAGGAGAAGAGTAGAGACCAGAGCAAGATGACTTCACTGGAGCTTTTATTTTTAAGAATGATTTTTCAAATTAATCACATTTCTCTTTCTATTGATTAAATTTACATCTGTCTGGGGCATTTTTAACAGTGTAAAAATGAGATCAATTACTCACCATCTTTATTCCTTACAATAGTACTATCATGGATAAGTATATGTCTGTACGTATATATAACCCTTGAAACAAGAAACTTGCATCCAATGCATGCAACGCAAGTGGCCAGTTTGACTATAAACTTGCTAGTTTTAATAATTGACTAAACATAAGATCTGTTCGTCAAAATAACAAATTAAGAAAAATCAGGTAGGGAATCCATGTCCTGAGAATACTTTTAAGCCGGTCCTTAAGAGTTGCTTTCGTTTGATCATCCCTCGGCTACAAAGGAAGGAGAGACCATGGACATAGAGAAGAGAAGGAGGATAAGAGGATGATGAAAATGTTTGTAACGTCCCAGTCTCACATCGGTTATATAAGGAAGAGGTTTTGAATATATATATATATATATATATATGGCTCAATGATCTTAAGAGCACCAACAGCTAGCACTCTTGGGTGAGGGGCCTGTAGTGTTACGTATAGTATTAGAGTCAACTTTGACGCACAATCATAAGGGATTGCAGGTGGCATGTTATGTTTACCACGAGTCGAAATCGTGTGGAGTAGTCTGGAGCTTTAAGGGGAAGTTTGTGACGCTCCAATCGCACATCGATGGTGCAATCAGAAGATCTTGGGTACATATGTAGATTCCCAACTACCCAAAAAGCACCAATAACTATCACTTTTGGATGACGGTTCGATGGTGTTACAGTTTTACTTTTGAGAATCGAATTTAGTTGCTTTAATTTCTAATTTGTCAGTATACTGTATCAGGACATCATTAATGTTTTTTTAACAGGAAATGGGTGGGGTGCTGAAAATTCAAAAGGAGATATTTTCCACTACTTTCTCGGAAGCCTAGTCAGCTACTTACTAACGTAATCTGTGGACTATATATAATTGGCATCACAACCCACAACCCATTTGATTCTTCGACTAATTGTCCCACGGTTCTAAGTAGGAAGCAAAATGATGGGGAATAAGCTAATGTTACATGTCCTACTCTTTCTTTGTTCCTTGCTACTGCCATCCGTATCAGAAGTGGTAGCATCGCCTTACCTTTCGGGATCGGAGCTGACTGCTTCTTGGATGCGTGGTACGAGATCCTCTGCAACAACAGCATCCCACTGTTGAAGAAGCTCGGCTTAGAGGTTCTCAACATATCCTATCCGCGTGATTACTATTCAACTGATGAAAATGCAATTACGGTCAACTACCCGATAATCTACTCGAGCTCGAGCTGCTCACTCGCACGTGATCAGATGCGTGAGCCCGTGACCCTTTACGGAAGCCCCTTTCTCTTGCCCCAGGACAGCAACTTTTTTGTTGCAGTTGGATGCGAGAATGTTGCTATACTGAATAGCTCAAATCATTCGTTTGTCGGATGCCGTACCGATTGCACCAGAAATACTAGTGGGCGTCATAGCACTTGCGATGGCCACGACTGCTGCTGGTCCAGGATGGCCGATGATCTTCAGGACTTCAGCGTCAATTTCCAGGGGGGGGAATGTTTGGGAACAAGTGGCCAGTCATGGAGTCGCGATTGCCAGCTCGCGTTCCCGGTCGATTCCTCGTGGTTCGAGCCTAATAGATAGAATTAGAATAGAATCAAGTCTGTACAGTTTTAGGAAAGTCAATATTCTGCATTCAATTGTATTACCAAAAATGTAATACACAGTACAATATATAACAATGGAAACCCATACAATACAGTGGGTTTTTCCTTCTCTCAATATTCCCTCTATCAACTTCTATTATGGTATCAGAGCCAAAACTCTGATCCAATTTTCGTCCACCTATCCTGTTGCTCTGTTTTTCGATCACACATTCCTCTCTTCTACAGCAACATTCCCACAGTCGCACAAGCCCAACATGGATTCCTCCAAGACATCTCTACCCTCCACTCTACCTACTGTTTCAGTAAAATTGAACAGCTCCAATTATTACCTGTGGCGCAATATCATGGTTCCCCTGCTTGAGGCCTATGATCTCCTTGAATACGCCAATGGCTCTATCCCCCCTCCATCTGCGAAAATTTTATCAACAGAGGAAGATCAAGTCCGCGAGGTTGCTAATCCTGAATATAAGAAGTGGCTGAAACAAGATCGTTTTGCACTTACCTGTATTCTTGCAAGCGTCGAAGCTGAGATTGGTATCCAATTGGTGGGCGTCACCTCGGCCCATGATGCCTGGTCGAAACTTGCTGTTCTGTTCGACTCCGAAACAATTGCTCAGTTCGATTTCGTAGATCAGCAATGGCGAGAATTACGAAAGGGCACTCTTCCCATGAGTGACTATCTGAAGGAAGTCACGCAGCTCACCACCAAGTTTGCCTTGCTCGGCCGACCACAAACACCGGCCGACGTCAATCACCGAATACTCTCGGGTCTAGGAGAAGAATGGGAACCGTTGATACTCTCGCTAGCATCCACCATGTCGACCATGTCCACTGATAATCTCTCTGCCTTGTTACTTCAGCAGGACGCTCGACGAAGTTTTCGGGCCGCCCGAGACTCACCTGGAATGGGCGCCGGAATCCTTGGCCAACCACCGTCGATTAACTTTGCTGCCGGTGGTCAAAGCTCTTCTGGCCGTGGAAGAGGGAGGCGAGGCGCAGGCAGATACAATGGCAGGAGCCCTAATTTCCTCCATCAGCTCGGTGGACGACAGAAGCCTTCACGGTCGTCCTTTTCATCAGGCCGGACTTGGGGCCAAGCTTCATGGGCCCATTCGCCAGCTTCCCCCTCAGCCCAACAGATGGGCTATGGCCAGTTCAGTGGGCCTGTTTACTCCTCTGGGCCCAGCATACGCCCACAGCACTCACCTGCCCGAGCTGGCTCTGTTTCCAGCTTTGGGCCTCAGGTTTTTGGGCCTCCAATTTCCTCCTACACCCGACCTGGCCCTGCTGTCTCTACAGGAGACTTTGTTCCTTCTCGGGCCACAACCTGCCAATGGTGCTATCAGTCGGGTCACACTGCTGCTACGTGTGTTATCTTATCACAGAATTTTAAATCTCCACAGGTCAATTTTGTTCATGGTGGTGACTCATCCAATGTCCGTGATCTTGATTGGTACATTGATTCCGGAGCAACTCATCATGTTACCGCTGACTTTTCCAACCTCAATATTTAGGAAGACATCTCTAGCCCAGACGAACTCCTAATCGGTGACGGTTCAGGTCTCCCAGTTATTTCTTCTGGTTCTACCTCCCTTACTATTTCTGATCGTTCCTTTCGATTCCATGATATTCTATGTGCACCTCAAATTTCTAAAAACTTACTTTCCGTTCCTAAATTTACCCGTGATAATTCCTGTTATTTTGAGCTTCACCCCAATTTTTTTGTTGTGAAGGATCTGCATACACACCGGGAGCTGCTTCGGGGTCCTCTTAAGGATGGTTTATACTGCCTTTCGTCCAGGAACAAGACTCCTTCTGCGCCACGTGTCTTTCATATGATGTCATCCTCCAGCACTCTTTGGCATCAACGTCTAGGTCATCCGGCCTTTCCGATTGTTCATCGTGTGTTATCATCCATTCCTATTTCTGTTACTAATGATCATGCACTTCATTTATGTGCATCGTGTCACATTGGTAAAAGTATTCAGTCTCGTTTTCCTTTGACATTAAATAAAAGTCTTGCTCCTCTCACTTTGATTCACACGGACATATGGGGTCCTGCCCCTGTTCTCTCTCATTCTGGTTATTCATACTATATTCATTTTCTCGATGACTATAGCAAATACTCGTGGTATTTTGTTCTCAAATCAAGGGCTGATGTTCCGAAAGTTTTTCGTATTTTTCGCCTTCAGGTCGAAAATTTCTTTGGTCGGAAAATTCAAGTTCTCCAATCTGATGGTGCTAAAGAATTTTTATCACGAGACTTTCAAAAGGAACTACATGATAATGGAATTTTCCATCGCATTTCCTGTCCTCATACACCGCAACAAAATGGCTCTGCTGAACGCAAACATAGACATATCGTTGATATGGGTCTCACTCTCCTTGCTCATTCTCATCTCCCTTCTAAATTCTGGGATTTTGCGTTTGAGACAGCGGTATTTCTCATTAATCGTCTCCCGACGAAATCTCTCGGGTACTTATCACCATATCAGGTTATTCATGGTCACTCTCCTGATTATAAATTCCTCCATGTTTTTGGCTGTCTCTGCTTTCCCTATCTCCGACCTTACAGAAGCCACAAACTTGATTTTCGTTCTCGTCCGTGTGTCTTCCTTGGTTATCCGTATCACTTTCACGGATATCGATGTCTTGATCCAATCACTGGTCGTATCTTCGTGACTCGTACCGTTGCCTTTGATGAGTCTTCTTTTCCTTATGCACGACACACTCCATCATCCTTGAGTACCCCGGCAGTTTCCACTCTCCCTGCAGATCCTTCGCCGGCCACCTCCCTGCCTATTCCGTCACCGACTACGGATGCCGCTCCTGGGCTAGATGTTCCCACTGAGGCTGGACCAGCTCCTCCTGTGACTCAGGACTCTGTTCCCCACCCTCCACAGCGATCTCACACCATGATCACCAGATCCAGGGACGGGTCCTTGCCCCCTCATCGATTCCTTCGCCCTCGCCATCCTACTGTGCTCCTTGCCTCTGCTGCCCCTCAGGAGCCTCGATCGTTCCGGACAGCGTGTCACGATCCACAATGGTGTGCAGCTATGGTGGATGAGTATACTGCCCTAGTTACCAACCACACCTGGGATCTTGTTCCTCGACCACCTGGGTGCAATGTTATTAGCTGCAAATGGGTATACAAGGTAAAACAAAAATCTGATGGTACTGTTGATCGGTTTAAAGCCCATCTGGTGGCACGAGGCTTCAATCAACGTGAGGGTATTGACTTTGATGAAACCTTCAGTCCGGTGATCAAACCAGTGACCATTCGTACCATCCTTTCCGTTGTTGTTTCTCTTCAATGGCCTATTAAGCAACTGGATGTTAAGAATGCATTTCTTCATGGTTATCTCAATGAGGAGGTATACATGCAGCAGCCCCCCGGATTCATTCATTCTTCTTGTCCAGACTATGTTTGCCGCTTACGCCGATCTCTTTATGGCCTTAAACAAGCTCCTCGCGCGTGGTTTCTTCATCTGAGCTCCTTTCTTCATACACTTGGTTTTCGGGGTTCCACTGCTGATACTTCACTGTTTATCTTGCGTACTTCCACATATATTGTCTACTTGCTGGTTTATGTTGACGACATTATTCTCACGGGCTCTCCATCTGCTCCATTGTCATCACTTCTAGCATCTCTTCAGCAGGAGTTTGCTATGAAAGATCTGGGCCCTCTCCACTATTTTCTGGGCATCGAGGTACACTCCTGCCCCACTGGCCTCCTGTTGACTCAGACCAAGTATATTCATGACGTTCTTGAGCGCAGTTCTATGCTTGATTGTAAGCCCATAAGCTCTCCAGTCTCCTCCGGTGCTCGGCTTTCTGTCACTGATGGTTCCCCCTTTGATGACCCATCTCTCTACCGTCGCATTGTCGGTTCTTTGCAGTATCTTACTTTAACACGGCCAGATCTTGCCTATGCTGTTCAACAAGTTTGCCAGTTTATGCATCGGCCAACTACATCCCATTGGTCTGCAGTGAAGCGTATTCTACGATACCTGAAGGGCACAATTAATCATGGCATGATCATTCATAGAGGGTCTTTGCACACGCTTCATGGTTTCTCTGATGCTGATTGGGCCGGGAATCCAGATGATCGCCGCTCTGTTAGTGGCTTTGCTATTTTTCTTGGGCCTAATCTTATATCGTGGAGTTCCAAAAAGCAACGCACTGTTGCTCGTTCCAGCACTAAGGCTGAATATAAAAGTTTAGCTAATGCCACGGCTGAGATGATTTGGATTCAGTCACTGTTCCGTGACCTTGGTCTTCCCTTGACCAAGCCACCTCTCCTCTGGTGCGATAACCTTTCTGCCATCTATCTGACAGCCAATCCGGTATTCCATGCTCGCACCAAGCACATTGAGATCGACTATCACTTTGTTCGGGAGCGTGTGTTTCGCAAGCAGCTTGATATTCGTTTCATTGGCTCCCTGGATCAACTTGCCGATATCTTCACAAAGGGCCTTTCTACTTCTCGTTTCTCTACTCTCTGTTTCAAGCTTAACGTTCGTCACCTCCCGTTGCACTTGCGGGGGAGTAATAGATAGAATTAGAATAGAATCAAGTCTGTACAGTTTTAGGAAAGTCAATATTCTGCATTCAATTGTATTACCAAAAATGTAATACACAGTACAATATATAACAATGGAAACCCATACAATACAGTGGGTTTTTCCTTCTCTCAATATTCCCTCTATCAACTTCTATTAGAGCCCAACGCCACAGATTTGCACCCCATCCTGGACTGGGGTTATGCTCCTGCGGTGCTGCGATGGGGAATATTGGATGCTGATTTTCCGACATCCATCGGACTAGAGCCCAGCAACGATACCGAATATTATTATTCTGGGACTGGGCTAACGCCCATCAAATGGACTTATTATTATTCTGAGAGCGCAAGGTGCTCTAACAGCAGCATCAACGTGAACATTACTACATTTATCAACTGTGAATGTAGGGATGGCTTCTACGGCAACCCATACATGGAGGATGGGTGCAAAGGTATGCATGCAGATCATCTTTTCCAAGCATCCCCCATATGCCTTTACTCTTTTTATACCCGAGAAGGCCCGCGATTTCAAATATTAGGGAAAATATTCTTTTCTTATTTATTCAACTTGTTAATTACATAAGGTTCCTGAAACATATTTACAAGTGCGGAGTGTAGCGTTTACATTAGCACATTAGCGTATATGTATATATACTATTTAAAATAGAATTCCTACATTTATTCTTTATTTCAAAATAGAATTTCTTTTTCCAATATAAAGTATAGAGATCAAATATTGATTTTCTTTTTTCTGAACGCATTATTTTACCGGCCCTGTGGAATTAAAAGACAATTTCAGCTATGGGAGGATCCCAATCAATGAAAAGCATAGACAGACAATAAGCTGGATGGGGATCGTCTTCTCAATTATGTGAAGTGCAGAAGGGGATTTTAACATTATCCTTATATAGTTTTACATTTCTAATCTTATACCGTTACAACCCGAAAATTTGACAGAGTTTTCTATTATTTTCATGATATTCCAAATCAAACATAAACCTGTTATCATATCTAATATCTACTCCAACATCACATTTGCAACCATACTCACCCTTCCACCATCCACAAATAATCTCAACTAAAAATTTAGGTTAGAACATTATATACAAACTTATATACTTCTAATCTACATATCCTTAATATCTACCTATAAGAGACCTCATGCTGGTCTCCAAACAAAATAGCAATTTCAAACTGCTCGTCCTTCTCTAATTCAACTTGAAAAAACAATGTTGTAAAAGGTGAGTTGTGGGTTCAATGAATACAAATTTCCAAAGTAGAATAATATTATAAATATAATCCATTAACAAATAAAATACATGTTATAAAATCACAACAAATAATAATAATAATAATGCTCAATCGTACTATTTATGCAATACATAGAATCAACCAATACAAACAATAACCATGGGTTCGCACTCCCTCTGCAATAGAGTTATAACGTTATCAATACTCCGCTCTCTGACAATACTGTAACCACGCGAAATAATCAATATCAATCTTCCTCCCATATCCCAGTACCATTCATCTACACACCTCACACTTGCGAGGGTCGTCTATTATGCTCCGACGACAAAAACAATTTTAAATTATCTTAAGTTATCTTGCTGGAAATCAGCGGTAAATCAAATCTCTCTTTCTTTCCACTTTTCTTTATATTTTCTTTTTCATTTCTTTTTTTTCCTCATTTCTAGTCCATGAGCTTTGCAGTTACTTTGGTTATTTACAGCCACATAAAATAATAAAGAATACAAACAATAATGCACACACTAACCTACTAATTTGATAACAATTTTCTCATATAATTCATTTAATTTAATAAATTTACAATCACATATATATACATGCATGCAATCGGCTACTATATATATATTATATATACACATATGCATATTTTATTCTTTGCATGCAATTTATGTATATATACCTATGCATGCAATCAATTACTGATACATATACATTTATTTAATTTTTTTATACGACATGATTTCATATATATATTTATAACATGCAATCAACAGCTCGATTTTCGATCTCCTCAATCCCTAACATATTATTCATAGTACAAAGAAACATATATAATATATTCACGTATGTCTTCAAATAAAAATGACCCTAAAAATCTTTATATAACTTAATCTACTCTACCATGATCAACCCTATAACCTTCACATAGCTTATTAACCGTATTTCTATATCCAAATTAATCTACTCTACCATGATCAACCCTATAACCTTCACATAGCTTATTAACCGTATTTCTATATCCAAATCATACCAACTATAATAAATAATAAGATCTACTAAACTTGAAATGAGTCTCATTTATATCATATTTTTTCTCTCTAACCCATAACTCCCTGCTCTTCGTCTCCGTTCTTCTTTTTTTCTCTCTATCTCGCTCTTTGTTTCGGTGGCCTTCGGAAATGGCTGAATATTTTGGGGAAAAAAATGAGAAATGAAGTAGATATATGTGTGGGGTTTGGTGGCAACGGCGGAAGGAAAGGAAATATATATATATATATATATATATATAATATGATCATGGGCTTGTCTTATTGGACTGGGCTATATTCATCAGCCCGTGGGCTCACATATATTCACTGTCTATCAGATGTCAATGAATGCGAAATTACATTTGAAGATGGAAGCAAGATATGTGGTGGTGGTCTACATAAGTGCAGGAATACGCGAGGATCTTTCCACTGTGTCAAAACAACTTTGTTCATCATTATAGGTATGATCGATGCTATTGCAATTGAGCTGTGGAAATGATCAATATTGAAGCAAAATATGGACGTGTCTAATTTTAATGAACCATGGCTTTTCTGGCACTCACATGAACAAGTACATGAAAAAAAAAATGAAGTTCACTTGTTGATTCTGGTAAATGCTTCATTTTCTTCATTGACAAACAGGTGTTTGCTCGAGTTTCGGGTCACTTCTCTTGATTTTCCTGGCATGGTGCACATACAGATTCATCAAGAAAAGGAGGGAGGCTAAGCTCAAAGCAAAGTTCTTTAAACAGAATGGGGGCCTAATTTTGCAGAAGCAATTGTCTTCACCAGAAGGTAATGTTGAGAAAGGTAGACTGTTCGATTGTAAGGAGTTGGAGAATGCTACTGACCGCTTCAACAAGGATAGAATTCTTGGAAAAGGCGGACAAGGTACTGTTTACAAAGGGATGTTAACAGATGGAAGAATAGTCGCTATCAAGAAATCTATAGCAATAGATGTGGAAAACGTTGAGCCCTTCATCAATGAAGTCGTCATCCTCTCGCAAATCAATCACAGAAACGTTGTGAAACTCTTGGGGTGCTGCTTGGAGAGCGAAGTTCCTCTTCTTGTTTATGAGTTCATTCCAAATGGGACTCTTTATCAGTACCTCCACGACCATGAATCCCCTGTTTCATGGGAATCACGATTGCGTATTGCCACTGAAGTTGCAGGTGCCCTCTTCTACTTGCACTCTGCAGCATCGATCCCCATTTATCACCGTGACATCAAGTCTTCAAACATACTGCTTGATGAGAAGTATCGAGCAAAAATTGCCGATTTTGGGACTTCAAGATCAACTGCCCTAGATCAAACTCACGTGACCACATTGGTTCAGGGAACCTTCGGGTACTTGGACCCCGAGTACTTTCAATCGAGCCAGTTTACTGACAAAAGTGATGTTTATAGCTTTGGGGTTGTTCTAGTTGAGTTGCTGACTGGGCAAAAGCCGGTATCTTCATTACGAGCAAACGAGGGAAGAAGTTTGGCAACATACTTCATCATTTCTATGGAGGAGAATCATCTTTTTGATATACTGGATGCTCATATTGTGGAGCAAGGCAAAGCAGATGAGATTTCTACGGTGGCGAACCTTGCAAAACGGTGCTTAAACCTTTCAGGGAGGAAAAGGCCCACGATGAAAGAAGTTTCGATGGAATTGGAAAGCATAAGAAACCCAGGGCAACCAGCTTCTAGGATCGAGGAAAATCAAGACGTTAGAAGCAATCACGAAGAGGCCGAGACATCTGGAGGTGCCGAAGCTCTATTTGCATGTAGAGGATTTGAGATTGATGCGGAAGTAATTTCTTTGACAGATGTTCACCCCCTCTTACCTAGCGGAACATGGTGACTGATATTTGATTTACTGACTCTCTTTATAATATCAGTCGCTGCATTTATCACGTGTGCTGTAGTTACTCTTTAAGGGAATAAGCTGCATTTCACTTGTTCAGATAGAATTTGTAATGTAGCAGGGTATTGAGTATTATAGAATGATTTACTTGAAGTTTTTAAGTTTTAATTTCGAAATATAGGAATATTTCAGTGTCCACATCTATCTAACATTTCCTTGACTAGTCGATTTTCTCAGTTATACTTCCGACCACTTTCTCGAAAATATTGTGTATTTGTATTAGGTTGTGACTCATATTTGTCAAAAAAGAATATCTAAAGACAAGTAAGAGATGTATTCGAACTCAGAAACGAAGTTTAACTGCTGTTTCTCGGGCTTCCTTTTGTTCAAGAGTGTTACTGCTGTTTTGCTTCTCTCTTTATGTTTTCGTTATTCATTTGCACTCGCGATCTCCACCGCACGCCAGCCCGAATCCTAACCATTTACAATCATGCCTTATATGTAATATACATCCCCAAACAAAGTATGTTAACCGATCGCCTCCTTCCTCCTTCCTCCTTCCCAGTTGCAAGACTCAAAAGCGGTGAGATTAAGATGGTACTGTTGATGATTCGGTCCTTCACTGGCAGGAACAACTACTTTTCTCCAAAGGCGAAGTCCGACTGCAATGCAAATTTGGTGATCTTCTGACATCGAGATTTGGTAGCTGAAGTTTGGGGCTTGATAGATTTGTAAATTTGATAGTTAAAGTTATGCATCCCGATAATTTAACAATCCACATCTATTCCTCATGCGTAAGAAATGCCATGGAAGACGAGTGCCCATTGCATCCATCCAGGTTCCCGAGATCCGCAATTGGAACCCCCGCCCAATTCTTCCTGATGGAGATACAGGGGATTTGAATTTGAACTCCAATCCAACATCAACTCAGAACGGAATCAACATACACTGAGAATGAGCCAAAATGCCCCGATGATTATAATGGGTGACCGGAATATCATTTAATAACAGGTAATGTGACCTACGAGAGGGACAGCCACGCAACAGACATGCCACACAAATTTCTTTGAAAGTTCTCAAAATGCAATTTTATCTCTGGTTATGGTCTTCCTCCCATGAGTGCAAGCAACGTCCTTCAGTAATTTATAGTTCATTTTCCGTGACTAATTAGGATTAAGATCAATGCATCTTAGCTGGATCTCGAGCAATTCACATGAGACGTCGAGGCGGAGACGAGATTTTCCCCACATCAGTCTCTTCTCCACCCTACATATTAGGCTTGCGGAAAGCTCCAAGAAGTTGTTCTGAGAAAACGCCATTGACTTGTACACTGCATCACTGTTCAGAGTCTGGCTGCTACCATATGAAGTCAACATGGTCCCAACCAAATTATCTTTTATTATTAGGATGTTGCATGCATTTTTCACTAAAAAAAATTATAACTTAACCATTATTTTGAATGCACATTGAAAAATAAATTAAATTAAACTCATCATTCTATGGTTGCCGAACCCCTCAAATATTTCTTGTCCAGTTGCGTTAATCCAAAAAATTTTATTTAAAGCTCTAAGAATCTCTAATAGTTAATGCAA
This sequence comes from Lagerstroemia speciosa, assembly GCA_037672795.1. NCBI lineage: Eukaryota > Viridiplantae > Streptophyta > Magnoliopsida > Myrtales > Lythraceae > Lagerstroemia > Lagerstroemia speciosa. Next base: position 6,215,097 of record CM075288.1, read on the forward strand.
TATATAAACATACTATTTTGTTAGTTCCGGGGAGACTAAAGAATCTAAAAGGAATAAAAGGAAAACATAATTGCAGAAGTATTGATAGTTCTGACGATGAGAATCGAACTCATTCTTTTTTAATCTTAATTTGGGACCATACAACTACACAAAATCCAATTTTCATATTAATTTTTTTTTGTAATACATATGATCATTATGTATTCGTTTATTTTTCTTTATTTCTTATAATTCTATTAGGCTCATCAATCTCCCTTATCACATAAAAATTATTTCATTTTTATTTAACCATTTTAACCATACTTAATAGGTGGAAGTCGAGCTCATGTAAACTTTTTTTCTTTTGCGTGCATTGCATGGATTTATTTAATAGAAAGGTTGTGTATAGAGAACTCGATTTCAATAATAGGGAAAAGTAAATACTTTATCATTTATATATCAATATTAAAAATATATAAAAAAGTGAATTCGTCAAAAATAAATTGTTGTCAATGGCACGTGATCAATGGCTGTTTGGAAAATTGATGATAAAAACGATCGATCACATTATTGTTCTGAATTTTTTTTTGTAATTATGCATGTGCAATTGTTTCGAGATAATGCAGGGCATTTTATCAAACTTGTCAAATACACAACGTAACGGTCTAGATTTACATGAGAAATCTAGGAAAGATGATCAACAATCAAAATATCATGGATCAATTATTGGGCAATGAGAATTTTTCAAACTGAGAATTTCCAAGCTGGGGCCCCAATAGTAGTAATACAGCTGGTGTGACGTATAAGAGTTTCTCGTACGTCTGAGGTCAAGTCATACATTAGAATCCATGCATGCTTAATATTATTGGTTGTCCCCAGCTTGTTGTAATTCTTCGGCCACTAGGTTCCTTTTCTTCGTCATGGATGCAATCCTCTCCCCGCTACTAAGTCTAGCCGGAATAAGAAGGCAAAAAGTGTCTAACGTATCATGGAAATTGAGATTTGCATTGCATGCAAATGGCCAGCGCTTAACTATAAACTTGCTAATTAATTTTTTAACTACTGACTAAACATAAGAATATTATTCATAAAAAAATTATGTATTCAAAAGAAATTCAGCTGAGAAATCCATGTCTTGAGCGAGAGTCTATTCAGCCGGCTCCACTACACAATATAATGCTTTTTATTTTTCTTTCTACGAACTACTCATATCCAAAAATTCATTGTACTATTGACTAATTTAGTTCGGGGTAGGTCGGCCCACTGAAGGGTAAAGCTCTCTCAACATGAGTTATTTTTTTTCATTTACGAAGACTCGAACCTGTGACATTTATCTAAGGGGAACAAGTATCTTACTACTTAGAAATATTTCGGACCGAAAGATACCACTTCACAATTTATAGAACTGATTTAGGAGAAATTATAAACTTTTAGAACTAACATAGCAATTATCCTATTTATATATTATAATCTAGAAAAAAAGTTAATAATAAAACTTAAAATAACTATATTTCTAATTTCAAATTTAATATATTTAACATCATCTTATTTAGAAAATACTGTAATATCATTGATTTTTTTTAATTAACGTCATATATGAGGAAACATAACTGCTCACCAAAGGGATAGACAACCCTGTGTTGCTCCTCTCCAAAGAGCATAACTTTACTTTTGCTAAAATCATTAACTTGTTAATGTACTCGTATTAGTTCTATGCATTGTGGGGCCCAGTTTCGAGAAAAGCGATATGATTTTTGGATCTGCTCACCCCTATTTGAATCAAATAACTTGTTTAATACGATCATCAATCAAATATCATGGAATTATTGGAGAAGAATTTTCTAATTGAAAAAGTAGACTAGATGGGAAAGTTCCCTTGTAATTTCTAAGGATCTAGTCACATGAGATTGACAGTTGTAACGCGCTTTCATATGCCGGTATTTATATGATATTTATAAACTAATAAAATTTTGTTATTTTTAGGATTTTTTTTTCTTTTAGGATTCTAAAAAAATATTGAATCTTATTGGTTCATGGTACCACGTAAGCACCTTCATATGATAGAACCGTTACACAGAATACACTCTTTTGTTGATGACGTGACAAATAAGGAGTGACATCCATACCAATAGACACCACACAAATTCTCTCTCCGAAAAAAATCATAAACTATAGCAAATATCATCTCTTTCAATTATTTAAACCGATCAATACGGCACCAAAGTTTCTCCCAAGTCAACTGTGCTAAAAGTCCTTTTCCTCATTGATGCGAACGTCTCTTCCATTAAACTGTAACTGGAGGGATATATCGGAGAAGGAAGCAACTGAGCTTCACATATATATCATGGATGCCATTGCTGATATAATATATATATATATATATATATATCTGCATGTATACCCATATACCACCCAGAAACAAAAAACTTGCTAATTTTAACGATTGAGTAAATGTAAGAAATATTCATTAAGAAATATTAGGTAAATTATATGGCTGATACATTAACTTTTTCAAAAATTTCATATGAGTACATTAATTTTCAAAAAGGTATCATAATGGTATAAATGTGACGGAAGGACTAACACCATTAGTCTGGGGTTGGGTTGGCATATGACAGAGATGTCATGTGGGCGATAACGCTGACATGTATATTCACATAAGATTTTTTAATAAAAATCTAAAGAACTTAAAAAAATTCAGAAAAATTTTAAAAATTTTTGAAAATTTGGGAAAATTTAAAATAATTTTTTAAACTCTAAAAATTTTTGAAAAATTAAAAAAGGAAAAAATTCTAGAAATCTAAGAAAATGTAAAAAAATATATAGAAAATTCATAACATTAAAAAATTTGAAAAATTTAAAATATAGGAACAATTTTAAAACATACAAATAAATTTTTTAAAATAGAAAAAATATAAAAAAATTCTAGAAAATCTAAGAAAATTTTAAAAATATAGAAAATTAAGAAATTTATATAATCTTATTTTTCTATATATTTTTACATATAGAAAATATTGATGTTGAATGAAACAGCTATCTCGAAATCCTAAAAAATTAGACTAATTTATGTAGCATTGCTCGAAATGAATGTACATGGGCCTTCTTCAATCGCGTTTAGCCTCATCCTTAACGACCAAAGCGAGAAGTGTGAGGACGCCCATGTTGGAGGTCGACAGCGGCCGCCCTAGCCGAGACCGAGTCTAAAGCATATGTGGTCCTTGGGGAGCCGCCTGTTTGGCGCCATGTCCAAGATGAGCTCTTCATGGCAAAGACTGTCGAAGTTGTATAGGAACAAAGTTGAAGAGTGAGATGAGGAATATGAGGACGAGATCTCAGCTCTGCGGTGCTCTTAAAGGGATTGACTTGAGTAGCTTTGAGAAGTTGGCTTTGCTCCTCACGAGGAAATATTAGAGGCATCTTCATCAATGAGACTCAAGAGGTCTATCTAGACATTCAGGATGAGGCCGAGCACTATTAAGGAAGGCCCCCGGTATGTTCATTTCAAGCAATACTGCAGAAATTAATCTATTTTTTAGGATTTAAGGATCGATATTTTGTTTAATATCAATATTTTCTATATGTAAAAATATGTAAAAATTAAGATTATATAACTTTCTTAATTGTCTATATTTTAAAATTTTTCTTAAATTTTCTAGAATTTTTTCCTTTTTCTTAAATTTTTGATATATTTTTCTATTTTTAAAAAATAATTTTACATTTTCAATTTTTTCCTATACTTTTTAAATTTTTTGAAAATTTTATAAAATTGTTCTTTATTTTTAATTTTATTAATTTTCTGTATATTTTACAGAATTTTTCCATTTTTAGAATTTTTTCTATATTTTATATTTTTAAAAAAAATTAGATTTTTTGGAATTTTTTAAAATTTTGTTTATTTTATTTTTAAATTTTCACGTTTGTCCCTATATTTAAAAAAAAATTTCTAAATTTATTATTTTATTTTAAGTTTTTTTATAATTTTATTAAAAAAAAACTTACGTGGATATACACGTCAGCGCTGACACCCACATGGCATCCCCGTCAATGCCAACTTAGCGTTGGACTAATAGTGTTAGTCATTCCATCGCATTTTGTATCATTATGAAATCTTTTTGAAAATTAATGTACTCATATTCATAAAAAAAAAGTTAATATACCAATATAAAACTGTTGAGAAAGTGAAAGTACTGGCAATGTAATTTACTTAGAAATATTTAAGAAAATTGAGCTGAGAAATCCGTGCATCAATGATGTCTTAAACCGGTCCCACCACACAGGAAATTGGTGCTTGCTTAAAAATTCCAAAATCCGTTTCTTTCACGGAGGCTGATAAGTCCACTAGCTAGTTAGTAATGTAATTGGGGCCCGTACGAATGGTATCTATATAACCATCATGATCCATCCATTCTTCTGCAGGATCATTTTTCTCGTAGTTCAAAGCATGAACGTCAATAGAATTATGTCGAAACTAATGTTTCATGTCCCACTCTTTCTTTGTTCCTTAATACTACTATCCGTATCAGTAGCAGTAGCATCGCCTTACCCGATCTTCCCTCTTACAAAGAACAGCAGTTGCCCAGATAAATGTGGCAATGTAACCATTCCCTTTCCCTTTGGGATCGGAGCTCATTGCTTCTTGGATGAGTGGTACGAGATTGGGTGCAACAGCAGCATCCCCAGATTGAAGAAGCTGGACTTACAGGTTCTCAACATATCCTTTCCTCGCAGTTCAGATTCCCATGATCCGACCACAATTACAGTCAACTATCGGGCAGTCCACTAGAGCTCAGGCTGCCCACCTATGCATAATGCGATGCGAGAGCCCCAGACCTTTGATGGTAGCCCATTTTTATTCTCCTCGCAAAACATTTTCGTTGCAGTGGGGTGTGAGAATGTTGCTATGATGGAGGGCGTGAATCCATCCTTTGTCGGATGCAATACTAGTTGCAGCAGAAGTAGTTCAAGGCGTTATAGCTCTTGTGATGGCTTTGACTGCTGCCGGTCCACTATACCCAGTGGTCTAGAGGGCTTTCGCGTAAATTTTCAGGGAGATAAAATTCTGGGAACAAATGGAAGTAATCACGATTGCCAGTTTGCGTTCCTGGTCAGTCCTTCGTGGTTCGAGCCCAACACTACAGATCTATACGCCATCCGGGATGGGGGTTCAGTTCCAGTGGTGCTGGAATGGGGAATACTGGATGCTGCTCTCCTAGCGACCTCCATCGGACTAAAGCCTATCGGCAATAATTCTTATCATTCTGAGAGCGCAGCGTGCTATCCTAGCAATCAGAGCAGCATCAGCGGGAGCAGTAATAAACTAAATATGAGCTGTATATGTAACAGTGGCTTCTACGGCAACCCATATATCAAGGATGGATGCAAAGGTACGTATGTATATGTCAGTTGCATAACTTTTCCTTTTCAGGTATTTCGTATGTTTATTCCTTTTTTACCTGCAAAACCGTGCCATATATTACGGGAAATCTTCTTCTAATTATTTATTCATCTTAAATACAATGTGGGTGTGTATATATATATTTCAATATGCGTACGTAATTACATGGATAAAAGTATATAACTTCTGAGTGGGGACTTTGATTATCAACATAATTGTGTTATCTCCATATATTTACCTTTTACATTTATCCATACCCGGAACCAGAGACATGTCCATAATTTATATATCTAATGTAATTCTCCTCTGAGTTTAACTGTACTAGACTTTTTATGAATATTCCTGTGAAAAGGAACGTAGTGTGTACTGCTTATATTAGCTCACTAACATATATACTCACTCCTTACAATGGGATTCCTACTTATATTCTCTATTACAATATATATATATATATATATATTTGTAAAAAACATTATAAATATCAAATATCAAATAGATTTTTTTAGATTCCTACTAATATTATGTAGTTGGATTCGAGTATTGTAAATGGAGAGAATTCACCTTGGGAAATAATGGGCCCTCTCAACTCGGCTTCATATGTCAGGGTTCGTTAAAATTTTAGATACTAATTATTTGGATAGAAAAAATATTGGTTGCGAACGCCTCACTCTGCTAGTCAAATCAAATTCAGAGAAAGAGAGGGAGGTCATATTTAAGAAAGAGTTCTCCTATTGAAGTTAGGAAATTCATGGAAAATGAATTGACAGTAGAGAAGAGAAGGGTGGGAGGACATCGAAACAACAGGGTGGAGGTCTTCCTCTGCACAAATTTACGCGTTCTCCAAATTCTAAATAAACTGGGCAAAGAAAAAAAATAATTTGTTCGAATTCAAGCTGAACTGCTGGGATTTAGATATTGAATCAAGATCACATGTGGCATTCTGTTATTGGCTCAAAAATCCATGTCAGCATATGCAGATGGAAAAGTTAACTGTAGAACCAAGGTGGCATAAATGGAAAAGGTTGAGGACAAGGGCGGTAAAAAATAAAGGTTTAAGACGAAAGTAACAAAAATGGTAAAGGTTGAGGATCAAAACTATATTTTTCTCAAATTTTTTCTCTCTCAGAGATTTTTTATTTTTTTGGCTGAGCTTTTTTCTCTCTTAAATTTACCAATACTAAATATAAATATAGATTAATCCATGTAGGTCAAGCCGTGGGATGATGCGATCGCGTTATCAATGAGGTTGCATATGATTTCCTCTATCCATAGAAACCCTCAATCTCATCCATATTAATCGTGAAGATTCAACTGAATCACGCAAGTTGAACATTACTCAGCAGTGGCATGATCGAAATCAACCATCGGTCAGGGATGGGAACTGATTGATTTCACTTAAATCATGTGAAGTGCATAAGGGGATTTTAGTTTTTACCTTTATAGCTTTGCCTTTCTGATCTTAGTTAGTAGATTCATTGTCTACAGATATTAATGAATGCGAGATTCCTTTTTTCGACGGAAGAATGCCATATGGTGGTGGTGTACAAAAGTGTATGAACTTGCCAGGACGTTCTGCCTTAATCAAGCCAAAACGAGCAACTCTATTCATCATCATAGGTATGATCCAAGCTGAACATTGCAACTTTGCTCTTAAAGTGGTCGTCGTTCTTAGAGAGACTCAACTAGTAGTTCTTAATTTTAATCGCCCATCATTTTTCCGGCACTCATGCCAACAAGTCAAAGTTCAATTCACGCACTAGGATGAAAATCAATGGTCGATTCTGGTACGTGCTTAAACAGGTATTTGCTCAAGCATTGGGTCAGTTCTCTTGCTCTTCCTGGCATGGTGGGCAAACAGTTTGATTAAGAAAAGGAGAGAGGCCGAGCTCAAAGCAAAGTTCTTTAAACGGAACGGAGGCCTTATTTTGCAGCAACAATTATCCTCACCAGAATGTAATGTTGAGAAAGGTAGACTATTCGATTCTAAGGAGTTGGAGATTGCAACGGACTACTTTAATAAGGACAAAATTCTTGGAAAAGGTGGACAAGGTACAGTTTACAAAGGCATGCTTACAGATGGAAGAATAGTAGCTATCAAGAAATCAACAGCGGTGGCTGAGGAGGATGCCAAACCCTTCATCAATGAAGTTGTCATCCTCTCCCAAATCAATCATAGAAATGTGGTGAAGCTCTTGGGTTGCTGCTTGGAGACTGAAGTTCCTCTTCTTTTGTATGAGTTCATTCCAAATGGGACTCTTTACCAGTACCTCCATGATCACGAATTTCTTGTTTCATGGGAGGCACGCCTACGTATCGCCACTGAAATTGCAAGTGCCCTCTTCTACCTGCACTCTTCGGCATCCATCCCCATTTACCACCGTGACATCAAGTCTTCAAACATACTCCTTGATGAGAAGTATCGAGCAAAGATTGAAGATTTCGGGACTTCAAGATCAGTTTCCCTTGATTAGACTCATGTGATTACACTGGTTCAGGGAACCTTCGGGTACTTGGACCCCGAGTACTTTCACTCAAGCCAGTTCACCGATAAAAGTGCTGTCTATAGCTTTGGAGTCGTTCTTGTTGAGCTCCTGACTGGGCAAAAGCCGGTGTCATCGTTGCAAGTGAACGAGGGAAGAAGCTTGGCAGTGTACTTCATCATTTCTATGGAGGAGAATCATCTTTTCGATATACTTGATGCTGCTATTCTGGTGCAAGGCAGAGAGGAAGAGATTATTGCAGTGGCGAACCTTGCAAAACGATGCTTAAACCTGAAGGGGAAGAAAAGGCCCACAATGAAAGAAGTGGCCATGGAATTGGAAGGAATAAGAAACCCAGTGCGACCAGCTTCCTGGATCGAGGGAGATCAAGAAATTAAAGGCGACCACGTAGAGGTGGAGACATCCGGGGGTGTCGATGACTCGATTGCATCAAGAGGATTTGAGATTAATGATGATGTGATTTCTCTGTCAGATGCTTACCTGCTCTTACCTGGAGAAACATGGTGACGGACAGTGAATTCATACCTGTTCATGTAATTTCTGTCCTACATTTATTCTGTGTGCCAGCCATATCTTCTCTGAAGATCAAGGGAATAGGTTGTCTGTTACTTTTTTTCTAATGGAATATTTGTAATAATATAGCAGGTGTTGAGCAATATAGAATGATGATTTCTTTTCCTTGCAATTCCATCAAGCATCTGAATCCTGGTGAGAAACAACCTTGAATTATTGAGTTTTAATTCCGATATGCAGAAGTAGTACTCTTTCCCATCGACTTTTGAAATCGAGCTCTGCAGGACATTTGCAGTCGCCACATTACCGGTGAGTCAAAATCTAGGTAGATAACATATTTGGAAAGAAAAAGGGCACCAAACTTTCCATGGAGGATTATATATAAATATCTCTTACGTACTTATATCTCTGTGTAGATATAATGTTTAGTTAAAAAAATTGTTGATATAATAATGCTTCTAAATTAAAATACTTTTTACTAAGTAAAAAGAGTTATTATGGGAAATTTTGATTTCCCATTCTTTTAAATGTTGATCTATTTTTATTTCTTATATTTTTTAAAATCTTAAGACGATATAAATATTATTGTCTAATATTGAAATTCACAATTTATTTTTTGTACATCAATGTGTACTCTTTTACTTTTCTTTATTCCTATCATTCTATCATGCTCACCAGCCTCCTTTATCACATAAAAATAATTTCTTTTTTATTTTACCATTTCACCCTTATTTAATAGGTGGAATTCGAGCTTATGTGAGCTAGTAATTTTTTTTGCGTGTATTGCACAGATTTATTTAATAGAAAGGTTGTGTATATTACAACGTTTAGAGAACTCGATTTCAATATTAGCAAAAACTAAATAGTTTATCATTTATATATCAGTATTGGAAAATTAAAAAAAAAAAGTGAATTTGTTAAAAATAAATATTTGCCACTATATTATTAAGGGAAAAAAAGGTGATTATTTAGTTGATCCTTAGATATATTGAAAATGGCACGCGAAAAAACTAAATAGCTTATCATCTATGGACGTGATTAATGGCTGCCTGAAACATTGATAAAAATGATCGATCAGATTATTGTTTTGCATTTTTTTCTTTAATTAATCGCTTGAAATTGTTTCAAGATAATGCAAAGTATTTTGTCAAACTTGTCAAACACTCAACGTAACGGTCTGATTTACATGAGAAATCTGAGAATGATTAGGGATGGTCGGGTCCGAGTACCCTATCTTCTTCATGATACCCGAACCCTAGCATATACTAAGACCGGTTCCTAAAATTTGGAACCGAACCTTACCCGGAGCCTATATTATACCACTAGTTCCGGATACCCATTGAAAATCTAGCCTTCCACTAACAAATAAAAATAAAAATTTTAAATCAATTAATGAATAATTATCTAATAATTTTCTTACTTGACATACCCGAAAAATGTTAAAATAATCCAATCGAATGCAATAGGAGAGATGTTTTGTAATCAGCAAGACTTTTATCGTAAAAGAATGAAGATTATTAGGTGACAAAAACTAAGAAGATAATGAGTTTCAAGAGACGATGAGGACTTGAATAAGTAAATAAATGGATAAAATAGAATATTAAGATAAAATATTGTAATTTCATATATTATATTTAGTAAAAATATAAATATATATTTGCTTGTTCCGGTCTCGGTTCAAAGTATCACCTTTAATGGAACCGGTACCTGAACCTATCTTAACCGGTTCTTCATTTTTCTACCCACAACCTGCCCGACCAGTTCTAGTTCTACCCGGTACCCATGCGCACACCTAAGAAGGATGATCAACAGTAAAAATATCATGAATTAATTATTGGGCAATGAGAATTTTTCAAACTGACAATTTATCAAAATATCTTAATTTCCAAGCTGGACCCAATACTATAATACAGCTGGTGTGACGTGTGGTTCAAGAAAACATGGAGTTCATTTTCCTGGAAAACATCCATTGATCATGTCCCTGAAAATAGTTGCATTATTGTTCTGTTAAACTTTTGTAATTATTCATGTGCAACTGTTGCAAACTAACGTAGGACATTTTGTCCAACTTGTCAAATACTCAATGTAAAAGTCCTAATTTACGTGAAATGTGGGGAGAATGATTGACAATCATAATGTCATGGAATCATTGGGCGGTGAATTTTCAAACTAGAATTTTGTCAAGACACTTCCGAGGGGCGGACCCCCTACTCAGCTGACAACAAGCAGTAAGCCTTCGACTCTCTCAGGGGTCGGTATCTGGGGATTAATGGCGAGCCCCAGGCCATTACGGTGCTGGACAAATCTGTAGACACCTTATTTTGTCTCAGAAAGGTTTCAAATTTTATTTTTTGAGAAAATGGGTAGATCCCACTTTTGGCTCAGATCGACCACGTTTCATTTTTTAGATTTAGGTCTTTGTGGCTGATCTTTATTTCTACATTCTTATTTATGTATTTTACTTTTATCCTTATATAAAAAAAGAGGGAAGAAAAGGCCAAAAAAGGGGTTAAATAAAAAAATCAGGGAGCGTCCTTTGTTTTCTGTTGAAGCCTGCTTCCTGTTCTCGGGCACCTGCTCCGATCCACCGGTTCCATGGCAGCAACTCAGCCCCGACTTGCCTTGCACGGCTCCACCACCGTGACTGTGACCCGCTGCCTGACAACCAGATTTTCCGCTGGCCATTTCCTCCTCCCCAGCCTTCTCTCGATCCTTCTGATTCCAAAAAGAAGAATGTTCACAGTACTGTAAAAAGGAGGGAGTGGGGACGGTTCATGGAAGGAGGAGGAGAAGACACCGGGATACCCGGCAAAAAGCTTCGGCCATCAAGGGCCATCGAAGTTCCAGAAGGCCGTACCACCTCCAAGCGCCACCGAGCTATTCACCACGAACCACCTCTTGCCTGCCCACATTCCGCTCAGCCCATTCGGTCTCTGTTCACCCCTCCCCTGTCCGCTTCGTTCCCCATCCAAGCTGCACCCACAATCCACGAGTCACCTTCTCCATCTCATCTCACCTTGCCTGAGTGGGTTCGAGCTGTTTCCCGCCAGCAAAAATTCCGGTGCTGTGTCTTTATTTCCCAGTCGAACTTCCCAGTCTCAAGACATAACAATTCGGGACATGCTCGTGAGGTGTTTGATTAAATGCGCGAACAGACCTCGTACACCTGAGCTGCTGATCCCCACTGCTGGACGAGTCTCAGCTGGTCCCCAAGTCCTCTGCTCCAGATTCGGGCCATCCTCCTTGATCAATCTTGCTGCACCTGAGTCATCCTCTGGTGAGTAGGTGAGGTTCCTTTCCCTTGTGACTGGTTTGTTGGTCCTGTGGAACACTCGGGTCCATGATGTTATATGGTTTCCCACTAATGGGGTTGTATTGCCGCAGCTTTGACGAAACTTTCTGTTAAGTGCTGTCTTGCTGCTGTCCACTGCTGTTGGCTGCATTTTAGGGGTGTTAGTGGCTGTTTCGATACTGCTAGTTGCTGCAAGTCACTGTTTTGTTGCTATTAATTTGCTGTGCAATGCTGTTTTTGCTGATAGTATGTTGGAGTTGCTGTTTCTTCGCTGCAATGTTGCTATTAAGTGCTGTTTACTGCTGCCCACTGCTGTTAGCTGCCTTTTTGTGTGGTGGAGATGCTGCTGGTGGCGGTTTTGGTGCTGTTAGACGCTGTCTTGATGCTGTAATTTTGCTGTAGGATGCTTTTTGCTGATAATGTGCTGCAGTCGCTGTTTTATTGCATTTTAGAGGTTGTTTTGCTGTTATATTGTTGCAATAGTGGTTGTTGATTACAATGGTTGCTGTTGGCATGCTGAAGTTGCTGTTTCATGGGCTGTTTTGTTTCTGTGGTTGCAACTGGTCCTCATGCGATTATTTTCCATGATCTTAATGAAGTTTTGATAAGAATGAAGCTGATTAGAGTCCATAGTTGCAGCTGCATTTTGTTCGATGTTTTCCTTGCTTTGGATGCATCTTCCTAGGGAAATAGAGCGATCTTTCATACGTTATTGCAGCAGCTCTTCACTGTGTATTTTTCCTTGGTTTTAATGACAATTTCGGTGGGAAAAGGTGATGTTTAGTGTCCATGGTGGCTGCTGGTCATTGCTCAAGGATTTCTCATGACTTAAATCCCATTTTCAACGAGAATAGAGCTGCCTATTGCAGCAGCTCCGTGCTCTCTGTTTTTCCTTCGATTTAATGATGGTTGTTGAAAGGAAATGCGGCTGTTTAAAATCTATAGTCGCTGCATGCCTTTGCTCTTTGATGTCTCCCAATTTCATTGTTAGTTTGAGGAGACTAGAGCCTTAGTTTTTTGGTCGTTGCAGCAGCCCCTTGCTGGGAGTTTTTCCTTGATTTTCAATAACATTTTGAGAGAATTGGAGCTGTTCAGTGGCTGAAGTTGTGGCTTCTCTTTGCTCGACGATTTCCATTTGTTTTGAAGTGTTTTCGAGGTGAAATAGGGCTGCCTGCTGTCAGTCATTGCAGCAGCTACTTGCTTGATAACTTGCCATGATTTCGATGCCATTTTCCATCAGAACAGGGCTATTTTGTGTCTGCAGTTGTAGCTGGTGCTTATGCGATTATTTCCCATGATTTCATTGAATTTTTTATGAGAATGCAGCCCTTGCTTGCTTGTCACTGTAGCAACTCTTTGACGAGAGTTCTCTTGAAATTTTCGCGGCATTTTCAATGGGAAAAGTGGCTGTTTAAGTGGCTATATTGACTTTGTACCTTCGCCCAATGATTTCCCATGTTCCCAATGGAATTTCGAGAGGATTAGGGCCGTTTAGTATTGTTAATTGCAGCAGCTCCTTATTCTCTGTTCTTCTCCCTTTTAGATGACTCCTTGGCCGTAGAATTGGGTTGAATGGTTCCCTTGATTGCTGCTACTCCTTGCTTACTTCTCCTATGAATTGCAATGTCGTTTTGAAGGAGAGCAGATTGTTTAATGTCCGGCATGCCAGCTGGTTGTTGCTCAAGGATTCCTCATGTTTGTACTGTCATTTCTAATGAGAATAGGGCCATAACTGATCTGATATCATGATTATTCATTACTTGATATTTTTCCTTCTTTCCGATGACATTTTCATTGAAAATATGGCTGTTAAATGTCCACAGTTGCTGCTCGTCATTGCTCGATGATTTCTCCCATTTCGATATTGGTTTTGGGTAGATTAGAGTCTTTGTTTGCTTGAATATTTGATAGCAGCTTGCTGTATATTTTCCCATGATTTTTCATCGTTTCTGACTGAGAATAGTTCTGTTAATTTGATTATTAAATTTCATGTCCATCCATTGATCCATATTTTGAATACAGTAAGAATTGGACTCAAATAAAATGAGGCAAGTTTAGGAATACTAGGGTACCGATTTAGGGCGTGTCGACTGGCTTGCGAGCCTTTCGAACGTAACAGAACCTTCGGATCCAACTTTGGTTCGAGATTGACTAATAAAATCTAGGTGATTAGTATCATGCTCCCTTAGGTGAATGATAGGTTTCTGATCGACCTTAAAATTAGTTCCTTAAATGATTAGTGAGGACTCCTTTTATGTATTTATTACTGACCATGACGTCGCGAGACAGCTTACGAAACCTCTCGATTTCGGGTTGCGACAACATCGATATCCGAAAAAGGGGAAAAAGAAAAGAGACATCCCATACAAGAGGCGCACCTGCACACAAGTCTCTTGGAAATTTCATAAGTCTGCACTTAAACTCTGCTTAGAGGCCTTCTTCTCCCATGGCTGCAAACAACATCATCTCTCATTAACTTAATCTACAGACTGCTGGAAATCTCCAAGTCCAACTATAAGTGTGTCTGAAGACTCAACCCCCTCTTAGGGTTCATCTTTCTGTTGGGGACTAAGATCTACACGCCTAATTAGCTTTCATTTGAGCAAGTTATTTAGGATCTTCTGTGGGATATCGAGAGGTGGACAGCTGGAGCTTTAAAGACCTAAAGTCTATTGTTGAAAGCACTGCAGAGTCAGGGTCGAAATACCCTTGTCAGGGGCAACACCGTGTACCCTCTTGGCTCGTCGTTCCGTAATATCATGCAAATACTGTTGCGTTGTACACCGTCACGTACTAGACTTTCTAAAGAGTAGGAGACACTGCATAACTTTTTAAAAAGATTATAAAACTGTACTCCTAAGATCATCTCTCAATCGTTTAAGAATTTCTAAAACTTAACAAGAAGTTAAGAGAAGGTGAATATTATAATGCAATTTCATATAGGATTTTGTTTTTATAATCTTCTATACATACAAGGTAAAATTCTTGAGAGAGGAGAGTCAAGTCTGGCGGCTAATGAACCACTGGAATCTAAGGTCAAGTCAACCATAAGTCCTCATTGGCTGTGTCGAAAAATTGAAGTCTTCGTCAACTAGGCTCCTATTCATTATATGTGTTGTGCATCCAAAGGTATCATCACCGAAGAACTAAAAGACACTCTTGGTTTCAAATAAAAAATTTTGAAATTTACCTAGTCAAACTCTTACAGGGCAACAGGTGTGAGAAAGTCTTGTATGCCACGGGGATACCGCGTCATGTCACCACTACTCGGGGTATCATAATTCAATAGAAATTAATCACGTATGAGAGAGAATTTAGGCAACAAAATATAAATTCAAATATTTCTGAAACATAAAAACCGTAAGAGGCTAACTAAAACTATAAAAAAACCTTACGTAAACCCAATAACTCATCTATATACTATATAGCAAAGCAAGGTTTCAACAACTCTCCAAGGGAGAGTAGAATGAATTTCCTGCTCTCAACCCTATAAGGGAGAGCGGGGTCAATTTCCTACTTTCAAACTATTGATGAATATCTTCTTTTTTCATTTTCTCCTTAATTTTTTATTTCTAATATTTTCTGCAAACTTTAATATTTCTTCATTTACATTCTTCTCATTATTTACCGATTTCTTCTATCTTTCTAGATGAACATTCTATGCTAGAAAAAATTTATTTATGAGATAAAAATGAGGGTATAAAACTCAAAAACGTTGTCTATTGATAAAGCATCTTCTAAGCTAAATTTTCAATATTTTTTTAATTTTTATATAAGAGGATGCAATTTTAAAAAAGTATAGTTATATAAATATGCCAATATTATAGAATAAGAAGAACAACAATTTGGCAACTTTTCATATTATCATTCATAATGTTTCTTTAATTGAACATATTACTATAATTATGATAAATGCATAATTATTTATAAATAAAAATCTTAAATTCCAATCTTTTTCTTGCTCCATAGGGCGAGTACAGGGAATATAGTACACCATATCTTTCTTCAAGTCTTATACAATTTGAATGAAAACGTAATTTATCACTTTTTTTTAAATGACTAGAATCAAATTAATGGACAAAATTATATATATTAGATTTGATTTGGCCTTTGCATTTCTCATTAATTTTTCATACACATGTCATATTTTTTTAACTTTTTCTTTCAGTGGCAACACGCGAACTAACTCTAGTTATTTCTTTAAAATAAGGTCTCAAATTCGGTACTGTAAAATAGGAAATATCTAATATTATGAAAAGTTGTACACTTTAGTGAGTCAATCCATATAATTTTTTTTATAATTAATCCATCCTAAATTCGATTAGTCTTGGTTCATTACTTTTTTTAAAAACCAGTAATTCACATAAAAAAAATTAGAAATAAGGTGCATTACGCTCATATTTTCACTTAGAAACAAATTGCATGCATTAGGAAGGCGAGCCTGATATAGAACACCGTCAAGTTGGACAAAGTACTTGTGATACTAGAATCTATATGCATTATTATTTTTTAATCAACAAAAAGGATAGTAGCACTAGTAACGATTAAGCCACCCTTAACTACGTAATATTAGGGCTTTCGCATTCATTTATTGATATATCTGACAAACTAAATAATCAACACTAACGCTAACTCCGTCGTCACAAACTCCGTCACTGTGACGCCACCCAAAGTTTAAGATCATCAGACTATTATGTTTGGTAGTTGTATGCATATTATTTAATTAAAATGAAATTGTAGTGGTTGGCTCTGGCCCGGGCCCATAAGCTCTGTATAGAATTTGACTTTTTCCTCCGTTTCGGATTCCTATCAAATTATTGGTTTAATTTTTCCTTTTTTTAATGCTAAGAATAGATGCATAATAATTACCTGGTATATGGGAGAAAACATCCCAATTGCTAAGGCCTTTATTCCCTTCCAGATAGGCGCCTTCTATCTGCGCAAGTTATTTGAACAATTTATATTTGCAGTGAATTAGAACATGACATCAATGTGGCACATATTTGGTGAATATCATTTATTTACCATAAACGATTAATACGTTATCAGAATTTATTTAAATAAAAAATATCTTAAATTGTCCAAAAGCCCTTCTATATAATAATAAATACATCACTTGGTATGTATTAAAAACTAATGTGCGTTTAGTGCATAAGTAAAAATAGCTATGAATATCTACATATTAAAAATATCATCACAACGAATATATATCATGTAATATATCTGTTTCACAAAAACTCTCTTTTAACTCATATATCTCCACTTAAATCAATTCCGATTGGATATAACTTTTCCACGTCCATGAGTGAATGACACTCGTTCAGTGTTTAAACCAGTAGTATACTTATCGCAGATGGCAATGTTTCTATAAAATATATATAGTGATTATATAAATATTTTATATATTATGTTAGAACACGTCGTTTATTACCAAATAGTAGTGCCGCCTCAGGTCTGCTGGAAATCCATAACTTAGTACTCAATTTGATTTTCGTATCTTCGTAACACTATTCCTGTCAAATAAAATTTGTCCTGTTTGTCACTTTTTCCCAAGTTAAATGTTTTTACCTGTTGACTTCCTCATTATTAGTAATTCTTACTAATTCTTTGTCAGTAACTGAGCAGTGATGATGTGACATGGTATCCACGTCGCATACAACACTTTGTCGGTAGGCAGACGGCCACATCGGCCATTTTCTTGGACCTTCTTACTAATTCTTTGTCAGTAACTGTCTGTAATTGGAGCCATACAGTCTATATAAACATCACAACTCATTGATTCTTTTGCTAACCTTCTCACAGTCCAAAGTAGGAGGGAAAATTATGGGGAAGCTAATGTTTCATATCCTACTCTTTCTATCCTCCTTATTACTGCTATCCGTATCAGAATCGGTGGCATTCCCTTACCCAACCTTCCCTCTCACAAAGAACAGTAGTTGCCTGGATAACTGTGGCGACATAACCATTCCTTTTCCCTTCGGGATTGGGGCCGACTGCTTCTTGGATGAGTGGTATGAGATCCTCTGTAATAACAGTGTCCCCCGACTGAGAAAGCTCGACTTAGAGGTTCTCAACATATCCTTTTCACCCAGTTATAGTTATGAGAGTAGCACAATTACGGTCAACTACCCAGTAGTCCACTCGAACTCCAGCTGTGCCCCTACACATCACACGAGCCGTGAGCCGGCGGCCCTTCACGGGAGCCCATTTTCTTTCTCCCGGACTAACAATATTTTTGTTGCAGTCGGGTGCGAGAATTTTGCTATACTGAAGGGATCAAATCATTCCTTTGCCGGATGTGGTACTGATTGCAGAGGAAATAATACCTGGCGTTATAGCTCTTGTGATGGCTTTGACTGCTGCCAGTCGACGATACCCGATCTTCTTCAGGGCTTCAGCATCTACTTCCTGGGGGAAAAAATTTCGGGAACAAGTGCAGGAGATCACGACTGCCAGTTCGCTTTCCTGGTTAATTCATCGTGGTTCAAGCCCAACTTGACAGATTTGTATGCCATTCGGGATGGGGGTTATGTTCCCGTCGTGCTGGAATGGGGAATAGTGGATGCTGCTTTTCTGATGTCCACTGGACTCATTCAGCAGTCTTATTACGAATTTCTTCAGCAGTATTTTCTTGAACATCAAGGCGCAGGCGGGATTTCTTTAAGTTCTCCGAGAGGAACGACATGCGTAATTAGCGGCATCATCAATATGAACGCCACACTGTTTATGAACTGTTACTGTGATAGTGGCTTCAACGGCAACCCATATATTGAGGACGGGTGTAAAGGTATGCACCATTTCAACTTTTAATTTCCAAGTGTTTCATATCTTTTAACACTTTAGAGCCGGTGTAGTATTCGCTGATTTGTTCAATTACAACATATTTCATAACATACATAAATATGTGTAATAGTGCGCACAAAATATAAAAGTAGGAATTTTATCGACGTAAAATTCTTAATTTCAATTTTACCTTTTATAACATTTACATACCTTTTATTTATCTAATGACGTATAATATTACTTATTTTAGCACATTTTATTCTTGTTTTATGGTGAGATGGAAAATTGATTTCTCCTCAACCTCAGTAGTATGTGATAGTTTTAATGCGTTACCTTTATAGCTCTGTGTTCCTAAATGCTATATATCCACTGTGCATCAGATATCAATGAATTTGAAATTCCAAATGTCATGACCAGAAAACACATGTGTTATATAATCTCAAAAATATAAAAAATGCATAATATAAAATGATACCAGAATTATCAAGTCGCAATATATATATATATATATATATTATAATTGCACAATTAATAAATCTAAACCACTATATGATATAACTTCTGACTAATTGTGAACAACCTCATTTTATTTATATATGTATGGAGGTTTATTGTTGAGTATAAAAAAAGAATAAAAAATTCTTGCCGAATTTTTGGGTCATGACACTGCTTAAATTGTCTGTCGATCCCTGCTATTAAGAAAACTACATCTACTCGCCACGTTGATCATGTTGACCTCAACTTTATCTATAAAAATAATATACGGAAGGTGTAAGTCGTATCTCAATAAGTAAATTATTCCAAAATAAAATGAACTTGTATTTATTAAACATTTAAAAATTTTAGTTAGACACTTCTATTCTTACCATTTACTATTCCTTATGTTGTTCTTATTTACATGCATATATATACATGTACGTGTATATATATGTATCTATATATCTCACATCTCATACTCGTAAATATACACACAAGAATCTAATACAAATAATAAGTAGCCATAGGACCGTATTTACCTTGCGAGAGTTATAATAGTACCTTGATCCTACAACTCTAAATAAACTTATTCATAACTTTACCCTTAACACGAAGGTCGTTTATTATCCTCCAACGATAGGAATCAGTCGTCCATTTTATATCTCGCCACATTAGTGATCATTTGTCCATTTTATGTCTCATTGAATCAACAGTTTAACACCCATGACTATATCAACCAGGTGATCATAACACATCCTATTAATTATGTATCATCTCTTTCAAATTTGTAGACATCATATTCTCTTACTCATTAGTTCTAATCCATATATCTCATATTTCCATAATCTCATAGCAAAACTATTAATATAACAGTTATATATCATATTCAATATATAGCTCTATTTTATAATGGAATAAAATACTCCCAATAGATTCCTCAAAATATTTTCCATCGAATTGGTCTCATTGAGATACATGAACTTTCTCCTCAAAGATCCTTGACTTTTTTACTGCAAAGATCATAATTAAATCTTGTATAAAAATTAATCAAGTTCTCAAACCAAATTAAATGATCGTAGAACTAGGCCATACAATCATATTTAAACTGCCACCACAAGTACTAATTCATATTCCTGTTCTACATTTATCAATAATTTATAGGATTCTTTCCATTCATATAAAGCCCATGAACTAAAATAAAACAAAGTACAAGATAATAAACTACCTGTGCGTGGTTGATTAGAAACATGTCCTAATGGGGCAATATTCATTATTTTACATTTTTTTTATTCAATCTAAGGCATGGACTGATTTTCTAATTCGAATGATGTTTATGGGTGTTTGTTCAATCAATGATCCTTGGATAATCATTATCAATGTCATGCAAAGAAAACCTCAATTTCAAGTAATTAGAATAATTTAGAGGCTTGTATTAAATAAAATTAGCAACTCAACCAAATCCATAAAGACAAACTTATCTCCCGTGCATCCATAACCATAAACTACCTCCATTAAGAATCATATAGAACAATTTCTTATTTCTAAACACTTGTAATGATCAAATCATAACTTTCACAAATACCAATATAAACTTTAGACTTTAGTCTCAGCAAACTCGTTCATATCATTTAAGAAAATAATTCAATTTAATTATAAATGGACAAAGTCAAGATCATAAAATACTATAATTGAACGCATATAACAAATAATGCATGAAATGGAATTTCCATAATCAATCCATTCAAGTTCTTTAACAGTAAGCTACTTACAAAATTCCAAACACTAATTCTCTTATAGCAATATCAATCTGAGTGAGTTCCAACGTCAATACAATTCTGGCCAATTGAAAATCTAGAACCAATGCTAGCATATATTGTAATTTCATTCAAACATCCTAAATAAAGTTGTTATTTTACCTCTCCAACTTTATTATTTTGATAGATTTCTACTTCTTAATTTATCCAATGAAACTATAATGAAATAAGAATGACACTTAGAAATCATAGACGAATTGAATTCTATGGTAAGTCTCTTTAAAGTTTAAACTGTTAAATTCTAATCAAGATATAACTTGAATTTTCCTAATTTAAAACCCTTACCATACATTATACTACCAGTTTTCTCCAATTTCAATAATTTAACTAGTCGTTCCCTAACAGAACATATCAAAAGTTTAAAGAATAATTATTTAAATTCAACTACACGTACCCGTCCTCAGCTCGTCTTCACAGCCACCTCTCTCACCTCTAACTCATTCCCCCGTACTAAAGTTGTTTCCTCCGATCCTTCGGGAGCATCCCAAAAATCTCATCTCTCTCGTTTCGTTGGTGTGAAGGAGCAAAATGGTAGGGGATATATTTGGGAAAAATTTAATGGAAGGGATGGATAAGTATGTGGGATTGTAAGGTAGTGGGGAGTTAAGGATTAGAGGGTGTTGGGCCAAGTTTATGGACTTGTGGGCTTGCATTAATGGGTTTAAGTCCAAATAAAAATTGACAAGCTCACACAATTACGTATGATTCATGTAATATATTTACAAGTTAAGAGTGTAGTGTTTGTATTAGGACATTAGCATATATATATATACACACACTATTTAAAATGGAATTCCTACATTTATTCTTTATTTCAAAATAGAATTTTTTAATAAAAAGTATTAAAATCAAATATTAAATTAATTTTTCCTTATCACTTTACTTTACCAGCCCGATCGAATTCAAAGAGATTTATAATGTATCAACTTATGGCGAAGAAAAAGTTCTCCACGTGAAGTGTTTTTCATGAGTTATAATCTGTATGATAAGGATGTATGGAAATTAATTAATACGGATTGAATCATCAATGAGGTTGCATATGCCTTTAGTTGTCAGACAGATAGCTCAATAATTCACATGTATTGTGAGAATTTCAATTAAATCTCATCAGTTTATACACAATAAAGATGGAGATTGATTTTCTCCTCAATCATGTGAAGTGTGGATGGGGATTTTAGTGTCACCGTTATAGTTTTGTCTTTATGATATTACATTCATTGCCAATCAGATATAAATGAATGCAAGATTCCAAATGACGATGGAAGCAAGAGATGTGGTAGTCTACGCAAGTGTACGAACACTCGAGGATCTTATCATTGCAACAACACAACTTTGTTCATTGTTGTAGGTACGATCTGAGCTAAATATTGCAACTGTTCTGGGAAATGATTGATATGAAAGTGAAAGATCGACTACTGGCTCAATTTTAATTAAGAGTTTGGTCTTTCTTGCACTCATACGGTCAAGTCAAATTCATGAGCTAGCACATGAGCTTCTATTTGATTCCTCTGCTTCCTTCAAAAACAGGTTTATGTGTAAGTCCCGCCATTGGGTCATTTTTCTTTATTTTCCTACCATGGTGTACGTGCAATCTTATCAAGAAAAGAAGAGAGGCCAAGCTCAAAGCGATGTTCCTTAGAAGGATTTTCCAAGCATGGCAATTGTCTTCAACAAAAGGTAATGGGGAGAAAGGTAGGCTTTTCAACTCTAAGGAGCTTGAGAAGGCTACCGACCACTTCAACGAGGATAGGGTTCTTGGAAAAGGTGGTCAAGGTATTGTCTATAAGGGGATGCTAATGGATGGAACAATAGTGGCCGTTAAGAAATCTATAGCATTAGATGAGGAGAATGTAGAGCCCATCATCAATGAACTCGTCATCCTGTCCCAAATCAATCACAGAAATGTGGTGAAACTCTTGGGATGCTGTTTGCAGAGGGAAGTTCCTCTTCTTGTGTATGAGTTCATTCCAAACGGGACTCTTTACCAGTACATCCATAACCTGGAATTTCATGTTTCATGGGAGGCACGCCTTCGTATTGCCACTGAAGTTGCAGGTGCCCTCTCCTATTTGCACTCTTCAGCATCCATCCCCATCTACCATCGTGACATCAAGTCTTCAAACATTCTCCTTGACGAGCAGTATCGAGCAAAAATTGCCGATTTCGGGACATCAAGGACAGTTGCCCTTGATCGGACTCACCTGACCACATTAGTTCAGGGAACATTTGGGTACTTGGACCCCGAGTACTATCTATCAAGCCAGTTTACCGAGAAAAGCGATGTCTATAGCTTTGGGGTAGTTCTTGTTGAGCTCCTGACAGGGCAAAAGCCAGTTTGTTCGTTGAGAGCGGCTGAGGGAAGAAACTTGGCGACGTACTTCATCATTTCCATGGAGGAGAATCATCTGTTTGATATACTTGACACTACTGTTCTGGAGCATGACAAAGCGGAAGAGATTGCTGAAGTTGCAAACCTTGCAAGATGTTGCTTAAAATCGAAAGGGAGGGAAAGGCCCACAATGAGAGAAGTGGTGATGGAATTGGAAGGCATACGAAACTCGGGGGCACGGTCTTCCAGGATTGAGGGAAACCAAGAAACTAAAAGAGATCACATAGAAGTTGAGACCGATGGGGAGATGGAAGCAGTTTTTGCGATGAGAGGATGGGAAACTGAGGCTGATGTCACTCCTTTATCAAATGCTCACCAGTTTTTTACGTAGAAAAACATGGTGATATAGTTCACGTAATTTCTGTTGCTACATTTACTATCCATGCTGTATGTAAATCGAAACTTAAGGGGAATAAGCTGTCTGTTACTTGTTCTAAGAGGATTTGTAATATATAGAATGACATTTTTCTTTTGAAGCACACTGTCAATCACCCACATGGCCTTTTGAACTTACAAACATACATATTTTATTTCCTGCAGAAGTAGTACCCTGTCACAAGTTCAATTTGCATGAAGGAGCTGAAAGCTTATTTAGAAATCTCACGGGGGCATAGCTTGGCAGTTTTTGGGTTCACCTTTATTATTTACAAATTATCATGGATACACGAATTAAAATCACTCGAAATATTAGTTACACAAACTTAAGAAGAAGGCCTTATTGAGCGGCCAAGCTGGGACATGCTGAAGCTGAGTTCAACTCCTACTTGGGGGAGCTTCTCTAGCCATCGAACATCATAATTTGCCTTGACAAGGTTTATCTGCCAATCAGTTATCGTAGGCAAAAATGGTCCCCCAGATGCATCCATAGTTTAAGGACTCTCCTGGCAAATGCTTTACTGCATAAGTGTCCCATAAACTGCATATGGCAACATAACAGCTACTTTGGATCTGTAATTCTCAATACCTTCTCCGCCTTCTTACATCATTTCATTTCTCTACTCCGAGGTTGATCTCTTCGCATTGGAAAGTCTTTCTTAGAAATACAAAAGATAGCTCAATCGAACAATTCACGGACCAGGATTCAATTGTCGAAGCAACTGCAGAGGATGGGAACAAGGCGGTACAAGCACTTTCCAACTATCCTGTAACTAAGATTGTGTTGCAATCAAATATGCTATCCATGAAAAATATAGGACGTATGCACACACTAATGGCTGCAGAGCTGTCACTTTTTGATGGCTTTGCTACTTTGAAGTTTAAGTGCCGATGCACAGCCAAACACATCAACAAAGCGAATCTCCCAGTCCTGGTGCACAAAGATGACAGTCCCTTTTCCCTTTGGGATTGGTGGTAATGGGTGTTTCCTGAATGAATGGTATGAGATTTTCTGCCAACAGAAAATGACCATTCCTAGGCTGAAAAAGATTGATTTGGAGGTGAAGAACATCTCACTGCCAGATATAACAAGATGGACCCTTTTCAAGCCACCATCCAAGCCAATCTTCCAGTCGTCTATTTAAATGGGAGTTGTTCCCATAATAACTGAGCCAGCTGGAGGACCACAAGCTTGGTAGGAGGCCTATTCATAAACTCCACGAGAGAAAACATCCTCCTTTTAGTGGGTTGCAACTACCTTAGGTGGTTAGCCAAGCTGCATCAGCCCTTGCCGGTTGTACTTCTACATGCAAATAGGAGAGCTTCAGGAATTCAGCATAGAGATGGTGAAGGAAAGCAAGGGAACCACTGCCCAAGAGGAGGAATGCAGTTAGGCATCATTCATTAGTGATATGTCCAAATCCTATGCTACAGCTTCAAAAAGTCTGTATTCACAAGAATTTATCATTGGAGGTGCTGGAGTGGGGATTCCAAGGGATGCAGATCTTGCAGCAGAGTTATATGATAGTTGTCACAGTTGCCAAAAGGTTCATGATGACACGTTTCCTGATAGCATCCAGAGATTTTCCTGCCAGAAGGGTTACAATGGCAATCCATATATCTCGAATGCTTATGTTGGTAAGACAAATTTTAGGTTACCTCTTCTCCCTCTATTATTTCATCCTAGCATTTTCACTCTATCAAGTTCTTTCATTAGGACTATTGATACATCCTTTTCTTTTAATCAAATCAACCTGTCAGTATTAGTCTATATTCTGCAAGGAGGACTTGCACTCTACTAATTGGAGATATTATCCTGTCATGCAGACATTGACTAATGTGAAGATCCAGAGTCCGTTTGCAATAATCTTTGGGTGAATACTGATGGAGGATTTCAATACACGAATAGTAGAATGACAAATACTGCATATAAGATAGAATTCAACTGCTTCCAAACTTCATAATTTTTCTCTATTGTCTCTTCTCCAGGTCTTGGGCTGCTGCCTAGAGACCCAAGTTCCATCTCTGGTATATGATTTCATACCTAATGGAACTCTTTATAGCTACCTCCGCAGGAGCCAAATGAGGGATTTTTCATCCCATGGGAGGGGCGCTGTCGACTCGCAATAGAAGTCATAGAAGCCCTTTCGTACTTGCACTCTGCAGCATATGTGCCATATGCCACCGAAACATCAAGTCTACAAGTATTCTCTTAGATGAGAAGTATTGAGCTAGCCAACTTCGGATATTCCAGATACGTTTCCCTCGAACAAACGCACCTGACTACCTGGTGCAGGGAACTTTCGGTTACCTGGATCTAGAATATTTTCAATCAAGCCAATTGACGGATAAAAGTGATGTATACAGTTTTGGTGTGGTCCTGGTTGAGCTCTTGACAGGTCAAAAGCCCGTTAGTTCAAGCTCGGGAGGGTATAGGTTATGCCACATATCAACTGTAATTCTGGCTTCTACGGCAAGCTATATATCGAGGATGGATGTAAAGGTATGCATATGCCAGTTGCATAACGTTTCCTTTTTCAAGTGTTTCGTATGTTTATTCTTTGATACTTGCAAAATGCAACCGTGTGTGTGTATAGATATATCTAATGTAATAATGTAGCGCTATCCACCGCGCAATCCTGATTCTCGACGGAGTTTAAATCTTGTAGTCGGTTTGAATATTGTACTAGATTTTTTTATAGATAACTAGCTGGAAAGTCACGCTTTGCTGCCGCGAAGATTCAAGATATAATAGTGTGTATTATACAAAAGCGAATGGATCATATTAAAAAAGGAATATTTCAAAAATTCCATAATTTATATATATCATGAAAATATTTTTTTGTTGTGCCTAATAAAAATAACCTATTTTGTCCTCTAACAATAATGATAATATGTGACAATTTCGACTATTCTTGAAGGTCATAATAATGTGGAGAATTTCGATATTCAACATCATTTTTAAGGTTACATTTTTAATTATTTTATTTTGTCTTCCTTTTTTTCATTTACTCCTCCTAATTAGATAAAATCTGATTAATTACCCGTAAGTGGCATTCCACCTGAATAATAATTGAAAATAAGCTTATTAAAAAGGACCTTTTGCTAATTGTGAAATAAAAATTGTCGGTAAGTGTTGATGAAAAGGTTTTTTTTTTTTTTGTGCTAATGGAGTACAGAAACACCTATTGAATTTACTAGCAATCTAGTGGAAGAAATACCGCATATGTTCAAATACCAGAAACCAGCAAATGGCAAAGTCTCCCCGTAAAGACATGGAGAAAATATTTTATGAAACGGTATAATCATGTGGGTATGCTGATGCAGTGACATCAACTAGCAGAAATGAACTAATCTTGGGATTATTTTTTATTTTTAGATTTCATAAAAAATAAAATATCAAAAATCTCGTTTGTTAATGTCACCATGTAAAAACAATACTATATGATGACACCATGAGAAAAAGATACCCTCTCGAGGACATGGGCATGAAAAAGTACGATTTGCTCAACTCCCATGAAAAATAATGAGAAAATAAATAATAAGGAATTTATTCAAATACTGGAGATGAGCCATAAGAGAATTATGATCGGCTTGTAGACAGCCCAGCAAAACCCAGCCCTTTTATTCAGCGCAGCAGCCAAACCCGCATCCGGCCCCTGAAAGCACATTGCGTTAAGCACTGAAGCATGCATTTCCTTTGTACATCTAGATGTGACAAAATTTTATATATATAAATGAATGAGTTTTGATAGGCGTCAAGAAGTGGTGAAGTTGCTTCCGTTTTAATATATAGACTAGTGAATAGCTCGCACTTCGTAGCGAGATTTTCTACGAATCTCGCTAAAAACTACATAAATTTATCTGAAATTTTATAAAATTAATAAATTATATAATTTATTAGAAAAGAGTACTACATCTAATTGTTAAAAGTATATATTAATAAAATGTAAACCGAAAATAAAGTACAGGGTCACTATCTATAAAATTCTACATTCAAGTAAAAAATTTATGTAATGCGTCCTATTATTTGATATAAATAATTAATCTAATATACTAAAGTGCCATCTTTGAAAAATTAAATAATATTATAAAATGAGCAAAATTGCGTGTGCTGTAACACTCAAAGGCACAAGATACATTGTCCATATTTTCCGAATTAATTTCTATTTGCACCCATGCATTTGGGTGGGAGACCCGAACCATCTTCACATCAAACTTCCACCATTTCTTCTCTCTCTTCTTTTGCGCTACAAATACGTAGAGCTGTTCAATAGCAACACCTTTAAGTTGGAGGAAGCTCGGACTGTGCAAAAGCACTGGGAAAAGAGTTTCTTGCGGTTGAGCGAGTTCTGCATTTTCCTGATGATGATCTTCACACTTTCCTGTTGAAGGTTGCACTTGTCAGTCTCGCACATTCGTGCTTCTGCTTGGGAACACAATCTATAGCTCCGACTCTTTTAAGAAAATCGGGGAAGTCTTCTGCTAATCGCCTCACCGTGAAGATAGACTGTTACTACAAGCAATGCATGCGTAGAGAAGAGCCAGAGGAGCCAAAATCAAAAAAGTTGATGCTCAAGAAGGGACCAAGACATAGGGAGAGTTCCATTTGGTCATAAGAATGTCGAAACTAAGTCGTGCACTTCACCGATCGATGACTGAGAAACATGCAAACAATTCTGATTCTGGTGAGAAACCAGACAAAACTTCATTTGCTGAGGATGCAATGAGCAATGAAAAGTTCCATCCGGTTTGGTGCACTTTCAAGGAGGGGATTTAAAGGGTGGCTCATGGCCGTGCATGGGGAGTACGTGGAGGAGAGAGGAGACGCATGGTGGAGGTTTTGGGCCTTTGTAGGAATAGCTGGCTCTCTGCATGAAGCACAAATCACATGGCCCTCCAGGAAACGTGTGGCTTCCCCTAAAATGTGAGCATTCACTGCCATGCGAGTATGATGAAATGCTGTACTCGCCCTGCTGTGCAAGATGGGGACCAGTTTTAAATAGGTTTAAGATTTTTTAGGTTACACAATCGTTAAAGAAACTATTTAATTGTATTTTCATTTTTTCATTTACACCTCCTTATTAAATAAAATCTGATTAATTGGCCGTAAGTGAAATTCCACCTCAATAGTAATTGAAAATGAGCTTATTAAAAGCGACCTTTTTTTTCTAATTGTGATATTTCACCAAAATAAAAAATTGTCAGTAAGTGTTGATGAAAAAGTTTTTTCTTTGTTCTTTTTTTTTTTGGCTAATGGAGTACGTTAACACCTACTGCAGTTACTAATAATCTAGTGGAGGAAATGCCGCATATGTTCTAATACGTGAAATTCAGAAAATGGCGGAGTCTCACCCGGAAAGACATGGAGAAATTATTTTATTAAATGATATAATCACGTAAATATACTGATATGGTGACATTAATTCTCAAGATTATTTTTAATTTTTAGATTTCATAAAAAATTAAAAACGTGAAAATATAATTTATTAGTACCATCATGTAAAAAAGTTATATGGTGATAGCATGAGAAAAAGATACCTTAGGACATGGGCATGAAAAAGATAAATCTACTCCATGAAAAACAAAGAGAAAATAAATAATGAGGAATTTATTCAAATACTGGAGATGGGCCATAAGGAGTGCTGAGGTTCTGAGAAATATGATGGGCGGTTTGTGAAAACTATCTTGGATCTAATGCGTGAGGAATGACTCTTTTCCTGGTAAGACGGACTAATCATTATATTACAATAGAAATTGAGATTCTTTATCTAAATATCCAAAAGCAGTAAATTGAATTTTTTATTTTCATGTTGTCTACTTGCATGTGAATCATGTTAGCTATAATCTAACTGAGAGTTTTAGTTCATTTTCATTGCTCAGTTAGATGATTTTAAGCTGAATGATTTTTATAAAGAATGAATTGTGCTTCTGGAAGAGGATTTTTTCTGTTTGAAGAATGACATGAGTCGGTCAGACCACAAATAAATGAAAAGGGTAAGAAGAGCGGGGCCCACTTATGCCAAGAAAAAAGTTTCAACTTGTGCTTGAAATGCACCAGCTTTAATGTATAGTATAGATTCCATAAAAAGGAATGTAGCGTGTAGGGTTTACATTAGCACACAAACATATAGACACACTCCTTACAATTGGATTCCTATTTATATTCTTTATCAGAAAATAGATTTTTTTGGGTAAAAACATTATAAATATCAAATATCAAATAGATTTTTTTGGATTCCTACTTTTATTTTGTAGTTGGGTTTGAGTTTTGTGAATAAAAAGAATTCACCTTGGGAGAGTACTTTTACCTCCTAGTGAACCCTCTCTCTTGAATTTGATTAGTTAGGGCTCGTTAGGCTTCTAGATATATAGTGGTTCAAACCAAAAAAATATTAGAAAAATTTTTCTATGATCGCCTCATTTTACTGGTCAAATTGAATTCAAAGAGAGATACTCATTATATTTTAAAAAAAGTTCTCCCATTCAAGTCGCAACATATATTATAGGACAATAGAATTCATATTTTATATTCTGTCAGATCAGCGGTTGGTCGCCCATTTTGTACCTCGTCAAATCAGGCCGAATTAGCAGTTTAAAACCCATGACTACAACAATCAAGTATTCATATCACATCTTATTAACTATATTTCATCTCTTTCCAATCTATAGACATTATATTTTCTTAATCATTAGTTTTAATCCATATATCTCACATTTCCACAATCTTATAGTAACTATAATAATATAATAGTTATATATTATATTTAATGTATAGCTCAATTTTATAATAGAATAAAATACTCACAACATCCATAAATAACCATTACCAGATTTAGCCCTCAAAATGCAAAAACTTAGTCTCCTCGTATCCTGATAATTATAATTATAATCAAGTAAAGAAATCAAGTTATATCACCAAACATCCCCGAATAATTTATCCCTCGAATTTGAAGCTTACCCGCAACAATATATCACCGACCTCATTAATACATAATATACCCCCAACACTTTAAAATATCCAATTATGACAAATATCCAAGCTCTTGCTGGACTCACATCAGTAAATGATCCAAACTTTAAGAAACTAACTTCTATTAAAACTATTCAATTCAGTTAAAAGATGAAGTCTCAATCAGCTAGTTGTAAGCTTCCATTCAAGCACTGATTAGGCTAGTTAAATGGCTTAACACAAATCAGCTACATTCCCTTTGTAAACCTCCAATTAAGTATCTAAAAGGGGTTCTAACTCTTACTACTCCAATTCATATATTAACCACTTAACAGAGAGTGTCCAAATTTTAATTAAGTACTAATTAGGAAACTTAATCAACCAATCAAAGAAACTAGAAGTAAACTATGTGGAATCAAACTTCTCCTTAATAATATCATTGATCTAGGTACTATTAATCAATAAAGTCAGCATCCAAGGTTCTGTTCTAAACACCTCGTAATTGTGAGAAAGATTACAATATAAAATCCATGACTACTATTAGGCCTTTTGGATGAAATCAACTCTAACTTAGAAATTCAATAATTAACTACTAATCCAATCACTATTCGGGAATCCAAAACCAGCTATCAATGACATAATTCAATTAATAAAGCAAAGAATTAGAAGTAAGCTAAATGGAAATCAAAATTCATGATTTAAACTACCCATCAATCTAGAACCCAAGTTGGAGCTTCAAATCCAAATTCCTCCACTTAAGCAAAATCAAGTATTCATACAGTTCATAGGCAAAATAATCAGAGAAATGAATTATACATACCTAAACCAAGCTATACCCATAACTCTCTCCGTTTCTCCTCTTCCACTAATCTTCTCGGACTCGCATGCTAAGACTCCTCGCGTGCTGTACTCGTGCTATTTCTCTCAGCTCAGTTCACTTCCCATCGATTTCCCTAAGCTTCATTTATTTTTCCCACACCGTCTCTTCCCTACCTCTGTTCTTTAGCTCTCTCATGCTCGACCCTCTCCCCCCCTGTCGATCTCTTCTACTCAATAGAACTGATAAAGACGAAGCCCTAATTTTTTTTAAATGCTAAAAGAAAAGGCTAAACGTGGCAAAATAGGCTCGGGGTGAAAAAGAGAACCAAGTGGGCTTTGTGGCTTTAGGCCTATGGGCCATAAACTTGAAGGCGTATATATACACAGACACACACACACACATATATGGGCCCGCACCCGCCCACACAATAATGTTTCTAAATTAAATTATTTTTTCCGAAATAAAAAGAGTTATTATGGACAATTTCGATTTCGCACTCTTCGATCGGTTAATCTATTTTTATTTCTTATATTTTCAAAATCTTAAGATGATATAAATGTTGTCGAAAATTGAAATTCACAATTTTTTTATAATACATATGATCATTATGTGTTTATTTATTTTTCTTTATTTTATTATCATTTTTTCTGACTCATTTGCCTCCGTTACATAAAAATAATTTCACTTTTGTTTTACCGGTTTACCCCTAATTAATAGGTGGAAGTCAAGCTAATGAAAACTAGTTTTTTTTAGGTGCATTACACGGATTTATTTTATAGAAAGGTTGCGTATAGAAAACTCGATTTCAATAGTAGGAAAAACTAAATAGATTATCATTTATATATAAATATTAGAAAAGGACAAAATCTAAATTCGATAAAAGTAAATATTTGTCACAATATTAGGGGAAAACGGGTTATTATTTAGTTGATTCATAGATATATTGAAAATGGCACGAGGTCGGACGTTATCGGTGGCTGTTTCAAAAGTTGATAAAAACGATCAATCAAATTATTGTTTTGCATACTTTTTTGTAATTATTTGCGTGCAACTTTTTTGAGATAATGCATGACCTTTTGTCAAACTTATCAAATACTCAACATAATGGTCTTGATTTATGTGGAAAATCTAGGAAGGATGATCAACAATCAAAATGTGATGGATTAATTACAGGGCAATGAGAATTTTTCAAACTGAGAATCTATCAAAATATATCATAAATAGAGCCGGTGTGACGTATAAGAATTTCTCATACGTCTTAGGTCAAGTCATACATTAGAATCCATGCATGCTTAATATTATTGGTTGTCCCCAGCTTGTTGTAATTCTTCGTCAACTAGGTTCCTTTTCTTCGTCATGGATGCTATCTTCTCTCTGCTATTAAATCTAGCTGGAAGAAGGCAAAATATTTTTCTACGTATCGTGGAAATTGAGATTTCCGTTGCATGCAAATGGCCAGCGCTTAACTAGAAACTAACTTGCTAATTAGATTTTTAACTATTGACTAACATAAGGATATTATTCATAAAAAAAATTAAATATTCAAGAAAATTCAGCTGAGAAATCCATGTCCGAGCGGAAATCTATTAAGCCGGCCGCACTACACAATATAATGCTTTTGTATTTAATGGGAATTTGTCCAGTAGTCAACTAATAAATAAGGTACAGTTGTTGGAGCCATATGATCTGCAAAAGCATCTCGACCCATTGATTCGATTCAACTGCGAAATTTTCAACAGGTTACAAATTCAAGAGTGCAAATATTGAGCTGAAAAACAAATGAAATTATAAGAATGGAAGAAAATGTAGAAGTTTGCCGACCAATCGAGGAAGGTTTCCACGGTAAATTTGCAGCAAAATCTGAGTATATTTACTGTTGAGATGCCATTGCATGCTGAGAGCTCATTTCCTTCCTTCCTCCCAAGTGGATCGATGCACTCAAGTCAAGTCAAGCATTCATGTCTGATTGGTTTCTCCCTTCCGTGTGGAAAAAGTTGTAGTCTTCGTCCACTAGGCTATTAAATCTTAATTGTGGGGACAGGCGACAGACAAAGGGAAGTGATAGCGCTTTCTATATATATACAAATATATATATATATATATATATAACTGCATCTCTGTGTGTCTATATATATATATATATCCTTGAAACAGGACATTAACATAGTCTCGATCAAAGTACGTACGTATGTATATAACCCTAAAACAGTAAAAGTACGTACGTCCAGTGCATGCATGCAGCCATTTTATAATATATGATCTGCACCGTAAAGAATTAATTATGGACTTGAAATTTTTAATTATTCACAAAACATATATGACAACAATTCATTAAAATTTATTGAACCCTAAAACTGGCAGCAATAGTTACCTTGTATCCGCATGCGTTCATGCGAAAGGAACACAGGGGAATGGATCCGAATTCTCGAGTTTCAGAATTCGGGATGATCTCCATATCTATGTTTTTTGGCTGAAGATGTGGGTGTTTTTAATTTGGTCGAGGATTGGTCTGGATTTGAACCCAAGTACTAGCTAGGAAATTATAACCAAAATGCCCTTTTGACTACAACAGGAGACTCTTAGGTTAATCAGGACCATCACGCATTTTAAATCTATCCGTATGTTCTTGACATGTCAACAAAAGAAAGAATTGACACCACTGTTATCTTCTCTGCATCAATGACCGATAATCAGGGGAAGAAGTGTATTCAAAGTCAGGAAGCTGGAATAGTAATAGAAGGGAAGATTCCTTCATAAATTCCAAAGACGACCTAGTCACACAGTAACAGCAACCGATAATGATGCGAAAAATCGAGAGAACGGAGAGAGTCTTGTTTACAACAAGTAGATAAGGGACCAGCTGCATTATCGTTCTGTTAAACTTCTGTAATTATTCACGTGCAATTGTTACAATCTAATACAGGACATCTTGTCAAATTTGTTAGATACTCAATGTAACAGTCTTGATTTGCGTGAGAAATAAGGGAGGAATGGTCTGTGAAGCATCATATATTTCATAGTAATTAAGGTGAATTTTGGAAAAGGGCTGGGTCATGTCCAATGACGGACAACAAATTGAAGAAAATAAGATACGATGCCACGTTTCTTCCAAGTCAAATGCCCAAGTCTTCCGGTCAAGCCTTCCATGCGTGCTTATTGGTTCGCAGTCCTCGTCCACAAGGGTCCTTTTCCTTATGGATGCAATCTTCTGTCTGCTATTAACTCCTACGGACGGAATAAGAAATTAAACAAAAATGTTTCAGTACTTTTCATGGAAATTAAGATTTTTTATGCATCCAAATGCTAAATTTAACTATCGACTAAACATGAGAATTGTTCATAAAAAAAATGAATATTTAATGAAATCCAGTTGAGAAATCCCCATGTGTACTAAGAAAATTTGAGTATTTATTATGAAGGAAATCAAAAGTGCTTTCTATCCATATTGATATCTTTATTTTATTCCATCAAAGATGCTATCCAATACAGATACATTTATAAAGTATGTATATATACATGAATATGTATCCAAAAACAGGAAAAGTGCGTACTTCCAATGCATGCATGCAGCCAATTTATAATATATGATCTGAACCATAAAGAACTACTGAACTTGACATTATTCACTAAACATATATGACACCCATTCATTAAAATTTACTGAACCCTCAAACTGGCAGCGATAGTTTCCGTGATTAATCGGTGGACGGTTGAAGGATGCTGAGTTTCGATGGTTGATTAATTTGCGAGATTTTGGCAGTTAAGGGTATGCATCTTCGCAATCTAATAATCCACATCTGTTCAAGCGAAAGGAACACAATGCGATATTGGATCTGAAATCTCGAGATTCGGAATCGGGATAATCTCCATGTCTAGGTTTTTTGGGATGAAGACATGGGTGTTTTAATTTGGTCAAGGGTTGATCCGGTTTTGAACCCAATTGCGAGCTAGGAAATTATATGTAAAATGCCCTCTTGACTACGACAGGAGATTCTTAGGTTTATCGAGACCATCATGCATTTTAAATCGATCCATATGTTATTGACATGTCAACAGAAGAAAAAAAAATGTTACTGTCATTTTCTCTGCATAAATGACTGATAATCAAATGTCATGGGGTTATTACTGGGGGAGAATATTCAAAGTTAGGAAGCTGGAATAGTAATAGAAGGGAAGATTCCTTCATAAAATCCTAGGAGCCGGTCACAAAATAACAGCCACGATGTTGTGACAGATGAGAGAACAGAGAGAATCTTGTCCATATCTGGTATATTATATGATTGTATTTTATATGGTGTCACAAACGGATAGGATCAAACTATTTTTAATTTTTTCATGAAATCCTAAAAATAACAAAATATCATTAATTTGTAGCATCACACAAGTACTGTATTATAGATTCATTACTTAATATACATTTTTGCGTTCCTCGTGTTGTCATCCAAAACATGAAAATTGATAATATGAGATATGCCAGCCACTATGCCGTTATCCTTGGAAAAAAAAGTTTACTTTTACCAACATGATTAACTCATGATAAGATTTACTTAATGTGAAAAAGATGGTGTAACCCGAATTCATTCAACCCTACTTCACTTGAATGGAAACTTGTCTAATACGGTCGACAATTAAAATATTATGAAATTGTTTGAGTGGAATTTTCTAATTGAAAAAGTGTGTATTATAAGTGGAAGTCCCTTTTAGTAATTTGTAATGGTCTAGTCACATGAAGATAACGGTTGATGATGTGACGAATGAAAGTGACATCCATCCAATAGACAACACACAAATGTCTTTGAAAAATCATAAACTAACATTTCAAGGCCTTGAAATATCACGGACTCAATATGGCACGTTTCTCCTAAGTCAAGAGTTCGTGTCAACCACGCATGTCTCATTTGTTTGTGTGGAAACTTGGTGAAGTCTTCGTCCACTCGAGTCATTTTTGTTATGGATGCAAACTTCTCTGCTTATAGGCCATGAAAAATCATAGACCCAATACTGCTAGAAATTTTTAGGTGAATAGAGCTTATGAATGACGTAATAAACTTAATCAATAAACGTTCGATATATAAGCAAATTTTTCAAATCATGATTAAAAAAAATATTATTAATAAGTCGAAAAATATGATGTGACATTTAATAATAATGTATTAAACGTTTATTGGAAGAGTTCATAGATGATGTCCAATTCCGCATGTTTTTCCAGTTTTTTCTGTCAAAAGAAAAAAAAAAGATGGAAGAAGGAAGCAACAACAATATCCACATATAGTGGAAATAAAGATACAATATAGGACGAAGTTGGTTTCAATATATGTGTGTACCTACGAACGGTATATCCATTCCACATGTAACCATGGTTAGTAACATAACCAGAGCTCATACTAACCGTATGAGTTAGTTGAAATGGTAAGATACTTTTTTTCCATAAAGTATGATTTTATATTTAAGTCCTATGAACGGAGAAAATTTACTCTTTCATCATTGCCTCCCTTCTTTGGATGACATTTCCCTCTAGAAGTTCGACACATCGATAAAAATTGTCCCATTATCGTTCTATTATTTTTGGTAATAATTCACGTGCAACTTTCTCAAAATAATGCAGGACACTTCATTAAACTAGTCAGATATATATTCAAAGCATGCAGCAGCCTTGATTTTTCGTGAGAAATCCGTGAAGAAGAATGGTGGACAATCAAAATAAAGAATTGTTAAACTGGAGAACTTTCCAAGATATCATAATTTCCTAGGACCCGGTATAACTAAGAGCTGGTGCGACCAGTGAGCTACAGAGACATTCATCCAAGAGACACACCTGCCCGCAAATCTCATGGAGATTTCATAAGTCTGCACTTAAACTCTGCTTAGAGAGGCATTCTCCCATGGCTGCAAATATCATCGTCTCTCATTAGTCATTAACCGAAACTGCAGACTCGGCTGGAAATCTCCAACTATATGCATATATATCTGAAGACTTTAAAGTTGCCACCCAGAGTTCATGTTTTGTGCCTGCTGGGGACTAAGATCTACACACCCTAGCTTTCATCTGAGCAATTTATATAGGATCTTCTGTGGAATATCGAGAGGTGGATGGGCCGCCGGAGCTTTAAAGACCTGAAGTCAATTGTCGAAAGCACAGCAGAGGGTCGGAATCCCCCTGTCAGGGGCAACACCGTGTGTAAGACATGAGGAAGTATTACAAGGTAAAATTCTTGAGGGAGGAGGGTCAAGTCAAGTCCGGCGGCTGATGAACCACTGGAATCTAAGGTCAAGTCAACCATGCATCCTCATTGGCTGTGTCCAAAATTCCTAGGATGACCCGGTTTCATCATAACAGCAACCGATGATGATGTGACAAATCCAGAGAATGGAGAGAGTCCTGCACGCAAAGGGTTGGTATATCACATGCTGGTGTTACGTAATGTTACAAATTAAGATAATTTTAGTATTTTAATTTTATTTATGAGACCCTAAAAATAACTGAATATTATTAGTTTGTGACACTTTATAAGTACTGTCACGTGACATATCGCTACGTACCAAGACTTTCTCAAGAGTAAGAGATAGAGGCTGCATAAATTATTTTAAGAAAAAATTATAAGAGCTGCACCTCTAATTAGATTATCTCTCAATCGTTTAAACTACAAACTCAACTTTCACCTTTGCTCTAAATATTAAAACTAAAATTCAATTGATTATTTTTTTGATTACATACTCTCTCAAAATGTTTCTTGTAAAGTTAAAGGTACATATACCCTTAAATTTTAATTTGGAAGTAATGAAGAATTTCTACAACTTAACCAAGTTAAGAGAGAAGCAGAATATTATGATGCAATTTCCTATAGGATTTTGTTTTTATAATTTTCTATACAATTTTCTTATCATGCCAGTATATATCTTCTTTAATTCTCAAGTCGTACTAATTGTGTTAACTTTTCTCAATTCTTTCTTCTTGCTTTCTTCACTTGTAGTTGATACCACTAATCCAGCGAAGAAAAGGTTGATGAATAAACAGTCTATAATTTACCAAAATGATTAACTTGCTAAATAAAGCTCGTATCAATTCTAGTACATGATTGGATCCACGTACCATGATAAAGATAGGGCGCCCGGCAGATTTGCTCACCCCTTGTTCACTCGGATGGAAACTTGTCTAATACAGTCGACAATCAAAATATTATGAAATTATCAGAAAAAGATTTTCTAATTGATAAAGTGCCAATTATAAGGGGAAGTCCCTTGGTAATTTGTAATGACCCAGTCATGTGAAAAGGATGGTTGATGATATGACTAATAGAAGTGACATCCATCCAATGGACAACACACAAATGTGTCCTTGAAAAATCATAAACTACGCATCAGCTCTGCTTAAAGGCATTGAGAGATCAAAACGTCACGTTTCTCCTTTTGCTATAGACAAGCCACACATGTCTCGTTTGGTTGTGTGGAAAATTGGACGTCTTCGTCCACTCGGGCCCTTTACTTTTGTTATGGATGAAAACTTCTCTGCTTATAGATAGGCCTTGAAAAATCAAAGACCCAAATATTGCCAGAAATTCTTTAGGTGAACCAAACTCATAAATAAAGTGGTGAAATTAACTAATAAATATTCGATAAGTAAATAAATATTTTAAATTATCATAAGTAAAAAGTAAATATTATTAATAAACAAAAAAATATGACGTGACACTCAATAATAATGTATTAAATATTTATTAATGAAATTCATAGGTCGCGTCCAATACCGCAAGTTTTTTCAATTTTTTTCATCAAAAGAAAAAGAAAAAGTCTTACACGGAGTGATATATGGAAGAAGGAAGCAACAGCAATTTCACATGAGAAGAGGAAACTTTTGTACAATGCATCGTGCATAGACAATGTATTGGTGCGTTCTGAAATTCCAAAGTATATATTAATTTTTCATTCCTTTCCAGGAAGCTTATATATTAACATAACCAGAGCCCGCGTGACCGATATGAGTTAATTGAAATGATAAGATATATTTTTATATAAAGTATGGTTTCACGGTTCAAGCCCCTTAGTATGTTAATTTAGCTCGAACGTAAATTAATCAGGGTTCAATGGGCTTCTAGACACCGGTGATACCACCCAAAAAAATGGAAATCCGTCTCTATATAACCATCTCAACCCATTCATTCTTCTGCAGGCTCATCTTTCAACAGTTCAAAGCAGGAACAAAAATATGCCAAAACTAATGTTTCATATCCTACTCTTTCTTTGCTCCTTATTACTATTGCTATCCGTATCGGCAGCGGTAGCGGCAGCATCACCTTACCCGACCTACCCCATCACAAGCCCTAATTGCAGTGAAAGATGTGGCAACGTAACCATTCCCTTTCCCTTCGGGATCGGAGCTAAGAACTGCTTCTTGGACGGGTGGTATGAGATCCAGTGCAACAACAATATCCCTCGATTGAAGAGGCTCGACTTACAAGTTCTAAACATATCCTTTCCTCGCAATGATTATTCTTATGATCGGACCACAATTATGGTCAAATATCCGGTAGTCTACTCGAGCTCAAGCTGCACACCTACACATAATGCGACGCTCATGTCGGCGACCTTTGAAGGGAGCCCCTTTTACTTCTCCCCATACAACAAGTTTGTTGCAGTGGGGTGTCAGAATCTTGCAATCGTGAAGGGCTCGAATCATTCCTTTGTCGGATGCAATACCGAGTGCACCGAGAATTACATAAGGCGTTACAGCCCTTGCGATGGCTCTGACTGCTGCCAGTCCACTTTCCCCGATGGTCTTCAGGGCTTCGGCGTCAGCTTCCAAGAGGGTAAAATTCCGGGAACGAGTGGAGGAGATCACGGTTGCCAGTTTGCATTCGTGGTCAGTTCTTTCTGGTTCGAGCCCAACACTACAGATCTGTACGCCATCCGGGATGGGGGTTATGCTCCAGTGGTGCTGGAATGGGGAA
This sequence comes from Lagerstroemia speciosa, assembly GCA_037672795.1. Classification (NCBI taxonomy): domain Eukaryota; kingdom Viridiplantae; phylum Streptophyta; class Magnoliopsida; order Myrtales; family Lythraceae; genus Lagerstroemia; species Lagerstroemia speciosa. The sequence continues at coordinate 6,255,332 of CM075288.1, forward strand.
TAGTGGATGATGCTTTCCCAACGACATCCATCGGACTAAAGCCCAAGAACTATACTAGTTCTTATTATTCTTCTCAGACTGGACTAACGACCATCAACCGGACTTATTATTATTCTGAGAGCACAACGTGCAGACTCAACAGCATCAATGTGAACACTACTACATTTATCAACTGTGACTGTCGGTACGGCTTCTACGGCAACCCATATATCAAGGATGGGTGTGAAGGTAGGTATATATGCCATTCATCTTTTCAAGTATCCCATATATATGCCTTTACTCTTTTTATAGCCGAGAAAGCCCGCGGTTTCATATATTTGGGAAAATCTTCTTTTTCTTACTTATTCAACTTTAATTACATACGGTTCCTGTAATATATTTACAAGTTAAGAGTGTAGTGTCTGTATTAGCACATTAGCATATACACACACACTATTAAAAATGAAATTCCTACATTTATTCTTTATTTCAAAATAGAATTTTTTATAAAAAGTATTAAAATCAAATATTAAAATAATTTTTCCTCTAACACCTTATTTTACAGGCTCGGTCGAATTCAAAGAGAATTATAATATATCAACTTATGGTTAAGAAAAAGTTCTCCAATTGAAAGGTTCTCTCTATGTGAGTTATCTGTATCATAAGGATTGTATGGAAATCAATTAGTACGGATCGAATCATCGATGAGGTTGCATATGAATTCTGTTATCAGACAGACTGCTCAATTTTATCCATAATGTGAGAATTTCAATTAAATCTCATCAGTTTATGCACAATAAGGATGGAGATTGGTTTCTTCTCGATCATGAGAAGTGCAGAAGGAGGTCCCAATGTGTTACCTTTACAGTTTTGTATTTTCTGATCTTACATTCACTGCCTATTAGATATTAATGAATGCCAAATTCCACAAGCCGACGGAAGCATGCCTTGTAGTGGAGGACTACTTAAGTGTAGGAATACACGAGGATCTTATCACTGCAGCAAAACAACTTTGTTCATTGTCGTAGGTATGATCCAATCTAAACACTGTAATTGAGCTCTGAAAATCAACAATATTGAAGTAACAGATGGTCTATTTTATCCAATTTAAATTAACCATCGTTTTCTGGTACTCATGCGCACAAGTCAAGTTCACGCACTAAGAAGAAAATCATTGGTTGATCCTGGAAAATGCTTCCTCTTCTTCCTTGAAAAACCAGGGCTTTGCTCGAGTCTCGGGTCGATTCTTTTGATTTTCATGGCATGGTGCGCATACAAATTGATCAAGAAAAGGAGAGAAGACAATCTCAAAGCAAAGTTCTTCAAAAAGAACGGAGGCCTTATCTTGCAGCGACAGTTGTCTTCACCGGAAGGTAATGTCGAGAAAGGTAGACTGTTCAACCTTAAGGAATTGGAGAAGGCTACCGACAACTTTAACGAGAATAGAGTTCTTGGGAAAGGAGGGCAAGGTACTGTTTACAAAGGTATGCTTGCAGATGGAAGAATAGTCGCTATCAAGAAATCTATAGCAATAGATGAGGAGACCGTCGAACCATTCATCAATGAAGTCGTCATCCTCTCACAAATCAATCATAGAAATGTGGTGAAGCTCTTGGGGTGGTGCTTGGAGAGTGAAGTTCCTCTTCTTGTGTATGAGTTCATTCCAAATGGGACTCTTTATCATTACCTCCATCACCATGAATCCCCTGTTTCTTGGGAATCACGCCTGCGTATTGCCACTGAAGCTGCTGGTGCCCTCTTCTACTTGCACTCTGCAGCATCGATCCCCATTTACCACCGTGACATCAAGTCTTCAAACATACTCCTTGATGAGAAGTATCGAGCAAAAATTGCCGATTTTGGAGCTTCAAGATCAGCTGCCCTAGATCAGACTCACGTGACCACGTTGGTTCAGGGAACCTTTGGGTACTTGGACCCGGAGTACTTTCAATCGAGCCAGTTCACCGATAAAAGTGATGTTTATAGCTTTGGGGTTGTTTTGGTCGAGCTCCTGACTGGGCAAAAGCCGGTGTCGTCACTGCAAGCCAACGAGGGAAGAAGCTTGGCAACATACTTCATCATTTCTATGGAGGAGAGTCAACTTCTCGATATACTTGATGCTCGTATTGTGGAGCAAAGCGGAGCAGATGAGATTACTGCAGTTGCAAACCTTGCAAAACGGTGCTTAAACCTTTCAGGGAGGAAAAGGCCCACGATGAAAGAAGTAGTGATGGAATTGGAAGGCATAAGAAACCCGATGCAGCCAGCTTCCAGGATTGAGGAAAATCAAGAACTTAAAAGCGATCACGTAGAGGCTGAGACATCTAGAGGTGCCGATGCTCTGTTTGCATGTAGAGGATTTGAGATTGATGTCGATGTAATTCCTTTGTCAGATGTTGACCCCCTCTTGCCCAGCGAGACATGGTGACTGATAGTTCATTTACTCACTCTCTTTGTAATGTCAGTCGCTGCATTTACCACATTGTGCTGTAGTTACACTTTAAGGGAATAAGCCGTATTTCACTTGTTCGGATAGAAATTGTACTGTAGCAGGGTATTGAGGATTATAGAATAATTTATTTTCCTTGCAATTCCACCCAGCATCGAACATTCTGGAGACAGAACTTTGAAGTATAGGGTTTTAATTTTGAAATGTAAGAATGTTTCAACAGTCCCTTACTTAGTCAATTCTCTCAGTAATACTTCCGACAAGTTTCTCCAAAAATAGTGTATTTACAGTAGGTTGTGACTCATATTTGTCAAAAAAGAAGATCAAAACACGAGTGAGAGATGTATCCGAGCTCGGGAACGAAGTCATTCATCCAACGGATCAGGAATGAGAATTGAAAATTTCGCGGAAGATTTTAACTGCTATTTATTTCTCAGGATTCCTTTTGTTAAAGAGAGTTGCTGCTATTTTGCTTCTCTCCTTATGTTTTCGTTATTCATTTGCACTTGATCTCCACCGCACACCAGCCCGAATCCCGACCATTTATAATCATACCTATGTGTAATATGCATCCCCAAACAAAAATGTTAACCGATCATCTTCTTCCTCTTTCGCATTTGCAAGACTTAAAAGCGGTGAGATTAGGATGGTACTGTTAATGATTAGGTCCTTCAACTGGCAGGAACATCAAATTTTTCCTCCAGAGGCAAAGCCCAACTGCGATGCAAATCTAGTGATCTTACAGTCACGTTTCCCTCTGACATCGAAATTTGGTAGCTGAAGTTTAGGCATGATGGATTCGTACATTTGACAATTAAGGTTATGCATCCTGGTAAGTTAACAAAATCAACATCTATTCCTCATGCGTAAGAAATGCCATGGAAGACAAGTGCCTGTTGCATCCATCAGGGTTCCTGAGTTCTGGAATTGGAACCTCCATCCAAGTCTCCGGATGGAGATACAGGGGATTTGAATTCAAGTCCAACATCGACTCAGAATGGAATCAACATACCCAGGAATTAACCAAAATGCCCTGACGATTACGATGGGTGACCGAAATATCATGTAACTATAAGAGGAAGGAATTGTCAAATCTGAGAATGTGGTAGTCCAAAGGTTGCATTCACAATAAAAGGTGATGTGACCTACGAGAGAGACATCCATGCAACGGACATACTAAACAAATTTCTTTGAAAGTTCACAAAATGCAATGATTTTACCTCTGTTTATCTCCTATGGCTGCAAACATCGTCCTTCAATAATTTATAGTTCATTTCCCGTGGCTAATTAGGATTAAGATTGATGCACCTTGGCTTGATTTCGGGCAATTCACACTGGATGTCAAGGCGGGGACGAGATTTTCCCAACATCAATCTCTTCTTCTTCACCATACATATTAGGCTTGCGGAAAGCTCCAAGAAGTTGTTCTGGGAAAACGCAATTGACTTGCTCACTGCATCACTGTTCAAAGTCTGGCTGCTACCATAAGGGGTCAACATGATCCCAACCAAATTATCTTTTATTATTGGGATGTTGCTTGCATTTTTCACTAAAAAACATTATAACTTGACCATTATTTTGATTGCACATTGAAAAATAAAATCAAACTCATTTTCTATGATTGCCGGACCTCTCAAATATTTCTTGTCCAGTTGCGTAGATCCTGTAAATTTTCAAAGATGTAAGGCTCTCTAATATTTAATGTAATATAAACACACTATTTTGCTAGTCATGGTGAGGCTCATGAATCGAAGGAAAAGCATGATTAAAGGAGCACTCATAGCCCTATTGATAAGAACCAAACCCATAATTTTTTTTCAAATCTTAATTTAGGACTATACGACTACACTAATTCCCATTGTCATATGAATTTAAGAAGATTCAAGTGAGAGATCCATGTCAATCTATTAAACTGCTCCCAATGCATAGTAGCATAAATTTTTCCATTTTTCTTGGATTAGAAAGGAGATCCGTGCACTTAGAAATGTACAAGAGGACTAGGACATTAAACGGTATGGGAGCCTCAGTGACAAGAATTGAACCTACCTAGACTGACGTACCTAGACCTCTAGATCTTAGGTGATTAATTAATAAACCCCTTTCTCAATTCCTTTCATATTTACATCGAGAAGAAAAATGGCATCGTATCGAGACATTCACGTTTCTTTCTCCGGAAGGAGAGTCAAGTAAATTAGTAACATAAAATCGGAGTCCATGTGCTCCATATAAGGTTCCCAACCCATTGATTCTCCTGCTAACTTTCTCACAATTCAAAGTAGGAATAAAAATGGTGGGGAAACCAATGTTTCAGATGTTCCTACTGATTCTGTCTTCCCTGATACTGCTATCCGTCTCAGAAGAGGTAGCATTACCTTTCCCGACCCAACCCATCACAATGCCCAATTGCAGTGAAAGATGTGGCAACGTGACCATTCCTTTTCCCTTTGGTATTGGAGCTACTAACTGCTCCTTGGAGGAGTGGTACGAGATCCTCTGTAATGAAAGTATCCCCCGGTTGAAGAAGCTCGACTTACTGGTTCTCAACATATCCTTTCCTCTCAGTATTGACTTCACTGATGAGACCACAATTACGGTCAACTACCCAGTAGTCCACTCGAGTTCAAGCTGCACACCTAGGCAATACGTGAAGCACGAGCAGGTGACCTTTGATGGGAGCCCGTTTTCCATCTCTCGGGCTGAGAATATTTTTGTCGCAGTGGGATGTGAGAATGCTGCTACCATGAAGGGCTCGAACCATTCCTTCGTTGGATGCCGCACTGATTGCACTGGAAACAGTACAAGGCCTTGTAGCTCTTGCAACGGCTTTGATTGCTGCGAGTCCATGATACTCGATGGTCTTCAGGGCTTTAGCGTCAATTTCGAGGTGGACAAAGTTATGGGAACAAATGGAGGAGATTACGACGATTGCCAGTTCGCATTCCTGGGCGATTCTTCGTGGTTCGAGCCCAACTCCACAGTGGTGATGGAATGGGGAATAGTGGATGCTGCGTTTCCAACATCCATCGGACTAAAGCCCAGTGACCAGCCCTCTGAGTATTATTATTATTATTATTATTATTCAGAGAGCGCAGCGCACCGTATTGACCATCACATCAACAAAACACTACGACATTTATTCGACTGTTATTGTGGTGATGGCTTCTGCGGCAACCCATATATCGAGGATGGATGTAAAGGTTTGTCTATGCCGACCTTTTTTTTCCTTTCCAATCCAAATATTCCGTATGCTTACTCTCTAGTACTTGAAAGGAAGCCCATACCATATATCAGAGAAATATCGTAAAATGGAATTCCACATATTATTCTTTATTACAGAATAAAATTTTCTGAACACGTTAATTTTCAGGTGGGCCAATCGAATTCAAAGGGAAATACTAAATTATATTTAAGAAGTTGTCGAAGTGCAGTGCTTTACCCTGTTATTGTCTTCGGCAGTGCAGATGAAGCCGTATAATGATGCAATCGCATCCTCAATTAGGTTGCATATGATTCTGTTTGTTCGATAGATAGATAGTGTTTTCCGGATTGTGAGGATTTCAATTGAATGAACTATGGCAGGATTGAAATCAATAACCAGCAGTCTTCAGACACAACAAGGATGGAGACTGAATTCTCCTCAATCATGTGAAGTACAGAAGAGGATTTTAATTTGAACTTTATAGCTTTGTGTTTCTAATCTTATGTCATTGTCTGTCAGATATTAATGATTGCGAAGTTCCGTTGACTGATGGAAGCATGAGTTGTGGTGGTCTACAGTAGTGTAAGAATACCACAGGATCCTATTATTGCATCAGGGGTAAACGAGCAACTCTGTTCATTGTCATAGGTATGATCCAAGCTGAATAATTTCATCAACGGGTGTCTGAAAATGGTCAATCTTCAAGCAAAAGATTAACTACCTATCGAACTTTAATTAACCATCGCTTTCCTGGCACCACACGAGCAAGCAAGTTGTTCATGCTTCCTTTTCTTCCTTGAAAAACAAGTCTTTGCTCGAGTTTCGGCTTCTCTTGATTTTCCTGGCATGGTGAATGTACGGACCGATCAAGAAAAGGAGAGGGGCCAAGCTCAACGCAAAGTTCTTCAAACGGAATGGGGTTCTCATTTTACAACAACAATTGTCTTCGCTGGAAGGTAATGTTGAGAAAGGTAGATTGTTCAATTCTAAGGAGTCGGAGAATGCTGCTGACGACTTCAACAAGGATAGGGTTTTTGGAAAAGGTGGGTAAGGTACCGCTCATAAAAGGATGCTAACGGATGGAAGAATAGTCACTATCAAGAAATCTAGTGCAATAGTTGAGGAGACTGTTGAAACCTTCGTCAATGAGGTTGTCATCCTCTCACAGATCAATCACAGAAACATGGTGAACCTCCTGAGGTGCTGCTTGGAGAGTGAAGTTTCTCTTCTTATTTACGAGTTCATTCCAAACGGGACTTTTTATCAGTACCTCCACGACCAAGAATTCCCTGTTTCGTGGGAATCACGTCTACATATCGCCACTGAAATTGCAAGTGCCCTCTTCTAATTGCACTCTTTAGTAGCGATCCCGGTTTATCACGGTGCTATCAAGTCATCAAACATACTCCTAGACAAGAAGTATCGAGCAAAGATTGCCAATTTCGAGACTTCAAGACTAGTTGCTCTAGATTAGACTCACGTGACTACATTGGTTCAGGGAACTTTTGGGTACTTAGACCCTGAGTACTTTCAATCTAGCCAGTCTACTGATAAAAGCAATGTTTATAGTTTTGGAGTCGTTCTAGTTGAGCTCCTGACTGGGCAAAAGCTAGTGTCCTCATTGTGAATGAGGGAAGAAGCATGGCGACATACTTAATCATTTCCACGGTGGAGAATCATCTTTTTGATATACTTGATGCTCCTATTTTGGAGCAAGGCAGAGTGGAAGAGAAGACTGCACTGGCATACCTTGCAAAACTATGCTTAAACTTGAAAGGGAGGGAAAGGCCCACGATGAAAGAAGTAGTGATGGAATTGGAAGGCATACGAAACCTGGTGCAACTAGCTTCCAGGATCGAGGAAAATCAAGAAATTAAAAGCAATTACATAGAGGCTGAGACATCCCACTGGATCAATGCTATGTTTGCATCGAGAGGATTTGAGATGAATGGTGACGTAATCTGTATCAGATGGTCAACCGCTCTTACCTAGCGAAACATGGTGACTCTGAGTAAATTTACTCTGTTCCTATAATTTCTGTCTACGTTTACTCTGTTTACTATGTTTACACTGAACTTTAAGGTAATAAGCTGTCTGTTGCTTGTTCTGATAGAAATTGTAATATAGCAGGTCTTGAGCATTATAGAATGATTTCTTTTCCACTGCAATTCCATCAAATATCTTAATTCTGGAGTTGAAGTTGTCCTCGTACCTGAGCACCTGACCTGAATATTCAAACCCTTTGCTTTGGTTCCAATTTGAAGGGATGTTCAACTTGAAACCTTCTCCATTGTAGGGTAAGAAGGCAGTGTTCGTCTTCGGCTTCCTGAACACATTGGCTGCAACAAATATAAAGATTAGCATTACCCTATTTATCCCCCGTTGCTTCAATACTGCAACGTCGCTTTAAGGCATTCAAGTTCTGATTTTCAACCTTCTCAATTTTATTCAGCAATACTAAATCCTAGCAAGCAGTTTAGCAAACAAGAGGCAAGAGTTGAGAATATCCTCGACTAGCACATAAATGTAAAGTTTGTTCCTTTCACTTGCATTGACACAGAACCTCATTGGATCCTACTGACCGAGAAGCAATTCTTTCAATGTACATGAATCACATTCAAGTTAACCAGTTTCAAGAAATTAACCTAAAACAATCTCAACCTGACATCAAACTTCAGTTCAGCTAAAAAAATCCAACATATGGATCACCAGTTAGGCCATCAGAGAACCGTCAAATGCCTATGATCATGAGCCTCTGCCTTCACAAAATTTTCAATTTCGGTACAGAAGTAGCTGATAGGTGGACCCCAGGACAACCCAAGAACAAATTAAGCACGTACCCACTTCACCATAGGCAGCGTCAGCAGGGGAACCTTGGACCCAACTGCAGCAGCCCCAATGAGAACAGTCAAGGCCAAATGGCAGGAGACACAGCGTGCTCCTCTCCAGCGACCTGTTTCTGTGCCCAGCAGACAATCTGCATAGGCTTGGGGCTCGCCACATAGCATGGGGATGATGATTTTTGTGGGGGTGGTAAGACCGTGGTGGTGCAAGGAGCAGGAAGTAGAAGCCAATTCTCTCTCCGTCTCACACACCAACAGTCCAAGCTCGCAGTTTTCTCTTATTGCCAGGGGATTCTCAGTGTGTGCATTGTTGGAGTAATTCTTCCTCCTTCCTGGCGTTACTACAGGCATTAATAAGTAATGAATAGCTCACAACATCAGGCTGTTAGTCATTTACTTCAAAAATCAGATTAAAGTATAATTGACGAGGGATCAAAGAAAGTAGTGGCATAAAAAAAACCAGTGAATTTCAAGCTGCACCAATAAACATAACATAAATTTTCTTCCTCTATTCCTCGAGCAAGTAATTCCACCACATGGGACACAGATCCAATAAGTTACATAAATTTTACCTGCTAGTAGACCTTTTGAGACACCTAGGTAATCTTTTTCAAACAACATTAGACTATTGTACATGAGAGTAGATTGTTCAATGCCCCTCTCAAACATCGAACCAAACTTTTGAGCTTTTCATAATTTCCAGCTTCCTTGTGCACGGTCCTCCTTGCTGACAAGGGCATAAAATATCCTTGTTGTTATGGACTGCATTATAAAAAGTATTCTCATTTATCTATGATGGTGCACAGTTGTTCTATGTCAGAAAGCTGGACAATAGCATTTCTTCTTTGAAGCATCACTAATTGTAACAAGAGTTACTATGATGACCTTTTCGGATCTTATACCAGCTAATGAAAATGAATCAACTCGATTCACGCCCCTTTTTCAAGAGAAATTCTTCAAATAGCACGTATGGTCATCTCATGGGAAGAGAAGCAAGAAGTGTATGTAAAAAAAAAAAATGGAAATAAAAGATACATGGACAAACCCAAAACTCAAAGGCGGTGAGGCTGGTCACTACACACAATTATGCCAAAATCTTTCAAGTATCATCCACCTCTCTGTAACAGGCAATTCAAGGAGATTAATTTCAAAAGAATTTCATATCTGGAGGAACCATGCAGTTACCTAGAACAAAGAGACCAATTAGATCAGAAACCACGGAAGGTGGCGAGCAATAGTACTGGGGGCAATTCTCCAGAAATCAGGTAAAGCAAATGCACGAAAAAAACTCGAGTTGTCATGGAACAAATAATTGCTTTTCTGCTTTGAAGCTCCAGATCCACAGCTTCCAAAGGAGAAGTTTCTGAATATGGCTCCTTAAGATCTCATGTCAAAAGTACAGGGAAGTTTCAAAAAGAAAGTTATCAAATGACACGTGAACAATTTCATGAAAACGCAACATCTTTGGGCAAGAGGTGCACATAGAAACATGATACTAAAAAGGTACATGGAAAACCATAAATTCAACAAATGAAAGCCCATTGGCATCGCTGGTTAAAGAAATATTTACAAGTACTATCCACCCTTCTGTAAAAAAGACATCTGAGTATACTGTTCAAAAATTGACAAGATCTGGAGAAAAACACTCATGCCCCTCAGCAATAGCTCCCTCTTACCGAAAAGAACTAATTTAAAATGAAATCACCAGAAGCAGCTAGAGAAATATGTCTGGGGCATTTCTTTTCCAGAAATCATGTAATGCAAATTCAGAATGAACTTCAGCACAGTAATCAGCAAAAAGCACAAGCGAAAAAGAAAACCATCAATAACCGCGAACAAGAAAGACACACGAAGAAGCACTTCCCAGAAATCAGCAAGAAAATAAAGAACTGAAGCACAGTAAACAGATTCTAAAGAGAAAGCGAGCCAGAAGTAGATCCGGGAGAGCGAGGGAGAAGATAAATGTGATACCAGCAATCGATCCTGGCCAGCAATATGGATTAGAAACTGCTTAAATTGACCCCTCGGTTTCTCTGCGTTTGTCGGTTCAAGTTATCATCCTCCATTCGCTTCCTTCTCTCATCATCTGCCAGCAACAGTAGAACTTCTCTCATCTAAGAACCAGGGGATTGAAAATCTGGAAAAAGTTTCCCCTTTTTTGCCACATCAAACAAAATATTAACAAGATTTACGTTTCATGGTGGAAAAAAGTTCAAAACTTCCAAGACTTGAAGAAGGAAAGAAAATACTAAACAGAGCGGAGGAGTCGCGAAGAGTGAGAATTGAGCCTTCAGATTCGTAGTTCACAAGCATCACAAGGCCCCGGAGGTAAGGGAGCTTAACTCACTAGCCAGAGATGTGGAGAGAGAAGGGAGGAAGAGGAATCGAGGGATTCAAAGGGAAGAAAACGAGCAGCGATGTCAATCGAATTTAGATTGAAAACTATTTTGATAATCGGGAACATCACGATCCTCTCAGGACTGCGCTGTATCCACACGTTTGAATGATTCGCCGCTCCGTGCTCTCCGTCGTCCTGTGTATCCCATTCTTGTCTCAATGGCGGCAAAGCTCTCCGTGGCCTTGGGGGAAGGGCGCCGCTGTGCTTATATGAAGATAGTCGGCGCGGGGTGGGGGTGGCTTTGACAACTTTCTTATTTTACAAATACGACCCTGGATTCTGTTTTTATTCTGAGATAGTCCTTAGATGTTTATTGATGTCAACTGTCTCGATTGAAGCATAAAGTTTATTTTCTCAAGAGGAGCTAAATATGCACATAGGATACCATTTATACCTCATTTTGTACAACGATGATCGAGTCATCTTTATATCTCATTCTACGAATCTGATGATTTGCAGCAGAAATTCTACCACGATTTATAGTACAAAAAGACAGTTTTCTTATACAAGTTCAATTTATGACTTGACAAGTTTTCAAGACAAATAACACAATAACTAAAAAGAGTACAACAATAACAAGGAGAATCCTAAACCAGTACCCGGTCACAATGTCTGGAAACGTGTTATAGGTACATCGTCAGACCTCAAATCAACACGAGCAATTACTTCAGAGCATGTGGATTTCAACAAAGCATTCGAACTTTCACTCCATTCGCTTGTTTGATCACTACTCGTGCATTCACTCAACTCTTTGAACTGCTGGATGACATCAGGTGAAGGCAGTGACTTCCCTATCCCCTCCAATACCCTCGCCACTTCTTTCATGCAAGTCTCTTCCTCCCGTTCAAATGTAGGCATCTTTTTGCGAGATTAGCAACAGTGACTACCTGTTCTTTCCCAGCATGCTGCAGTACCTGAGGATCCAGGACATCTTGTGGCCGATTCTCCTCCATTGAGGTGATGAAGTAAGTGGCCAGACCCACACCCTCCTGCACTAGTAGAGATGAGATTGGCTTCTATCCTATAAAGAGCTCAACAAGGAACATGCCAAAATTGTACAGATCACTCTTATCTGTGAACTTACATGACTGGAAATATTTAGGATCCAAGTAGCCGAAAGTTCACTGCACCAACGTCTTCACATGAGTTTGCTCGAAGGAAACCGATTTCGAAGTTCCAAAATCAGTTATTTTCGCTTGTTATTTCCCATCGAGGAGTATGTCAGTTTCATATCTCAATGGTATATCTATTGTGGATTATATTTATACTTAAGGCTATTAGTCATTAATTAAGTTTACTTGTTAGCAAGCCCGTGTTTGCTAGACTGGTTTTACTGGGCTCCATGTAACACATTCATTGGTTGGTTTTTATTGTTGTCTTTCCTGTACTTGCTTATAGCCATGCCTCATCCTCTTCGTAATAGAAGCTGAAGAATGAAGTTTGCTCTACCCTTCATTTTCCCTCTGTTCTTACAATTTCGGCGTGGATGCTGCAGAATGCAGGTACAAGAGGGATCCTACCACTTCTGTGGCAAGTCGTAGGCGAACAGCCCATGATACCGTAAGATCCTCATTGGGCTCATAGGGATACTCATAGAGAGTTCCATTTGGAATGTACTCGTACAACAAAAGTGGATTCACTCTCCAAACAACAAACCAATAGCTTAACCACATTCTTATGATTGATCTGCGAGAGGATGAGAACTTCATTTATGAACTGCTCAGCCTTTCCCTCATCCACTGCTGTGGACTTCTTAACTGCAACGATTCTTCCATCAGTTAGCATGCCTTTGTAAACAACCCTAAAACAGGAAAAGTACTTCCACTGCGTGCCTGCATGCAGTCAGTTTATAATATATGACAACCGTTCATTAAAATTTACTAAACCATAAAACTGGAGTGATAGTTTCTGTGATTCATCAATGGATGGCTGAGTTTCGAGGGTTGATTACTTTGGGAGATTTCGATAGTTAAGTGCATGCGTCTTCATAATCTAATAATTCACATCCGTCCATGCGAAAGGAACACACTGGAACATGGGATCCGAATTCTCGAGATTTGGAATTGGGATAGTCTCCATATATGCCTAGGTTTTTTGGATGAAGGCGTGGGTGTTTTTAATTCCTAGCTAGGAAATTATAACCAAGATGTCCTCTTTACCATGACAGGAGATTCTTAGGTTTATCAAGACCGTCATGCATCCTAAATCAATCCGCATGTTCTTGACATGTCAACAAAAGGAAAAATTGATGCCACTGTCATCTTCTCTGCATCAGTGACCGATAATCAGGGGAACAAGAATATTCAAAGTTAGGAAGCTGGAATAGTAATAGAAGGGAAGATTCAATTCATAAATTGCTAGGACGACCTGGTCACATGATAACGGCAACCGATGATGGGACAAATCGAGAGAATGAATTGGGTCTTGCACGCAACGGGTAGGTATATCGTGTATTAGTATTTACGTGATATTATAAATTAATAAGATTAAATTATTTTAAATTATTTTACAAAATTTTAAAATAATTGAATATTATTGATTGAAGTACTGTCACATGATATATTGTCACATGATATATTGTCACATACAAGACTTTCTCAAGAATAGAAGACACTGCATAAATTAGTTTTTAAAAAAATTATAAAACTGCACTCCTAAGATCATCTCTCAATCGTTTAAACTACAGACTCTACAATCGAATTGCTGAATGCATTTCGTACATTTCAACTGATTTTTTTTTAAAATTATAGACTCTCTCTCAAATGTTTCTCCTAGAGTTAAAGGTGTGTGTGTATATATAGATACACCTAGTGTTGGCCAGGGGCCGGTTTGGGCCTGGAACCGGCCAGTTCAAAACCGGCCCAGAACCGGTGAAAATCGAAACCGGCCTGTAACCGTCCTCGAACTGTAAGGGCTAAGGTTCAGGGTCGGTTCAGTTGCCTTAGAAACCGGAACCGCCGGTTCCAAACCGAAACTTGAACCGCCCCAGAACCAGCGGTTCCAAACTGGAACCGTAGAGAAATAAAAAAAAATTGCCTAACCCCCAGCTGGCAGGGGTCCTAACAGCCGGTTCGGCACCGGATGGAACCGCTGTTCGGAACCGGAACCGTCCAGTTCCGAACCGCCCCTGAACCGTCCAAAGGAAGGTTCAGGGCCGGTTCTAGGGGGTCACGGAACCGGAACCGGCGGTTCCTGAACCGTGGCCGGGGCTAGATACACCCTTAAATTTTTATTTGGAAATTATAAGAATTTCTAAAACTTAACAATTTAAGAGAAGAAGAATATATATTATAATGTAATTTCATACAGGATTTTGGTTTTATAATTTTCTATACAATTTTCTCCATTATATATCTTCTTTTTCAAGTCTTACTTAGGTTGAGTTTTTTCAATTCTTCTTGCTTTCTTTACTTGTAGTTGACATAAATAATCCAGCAAAAAAGGTTGATAATTAATAAACAATCTATAATCACTTATAGTTAGCATTTTTCTATAGATTCATTAATTAATATACATTTGTCCGCACGTTCCTCGTGCTGTCATCCAAAAAAAGAAATTTGATAATATGAGATATGCCTGTCACTATGCTGTTATCAACGGAAAAAAAAAGTTTACTTTTATCAATATGATTAACTCATGACAAGATTCACGTACCGTGAAAAAGATGGTGTAACCATAGTTTTAAAAACCGGACCGGGCCGGCCGGGCGAACCGGTCGGACCGGGAACCGGACACCAGCCCGGTCCGGTTTCACTAGTTACTCCATTTACATCAAGGGCCGGGTTGGACAGTGTGAACCGGCCGGTCTGATTTGGTTTTCACTGAACCGGTCAAGAAACCAGTCAAAGAAGAAAAACAAAATAAAAAATAAAAAACAGGAGTCAAAAATAGAAAAAAAAACCTAAGCTCTAAATTAATGGGTAGAATATAAAAATCTTCTTTGTAAAGTTGAAGTTATAAATTAATGTATGGAATATAACAATTTTATATTTATATTATTAATTTTATACTATTATAAGTATTATTTGTAAAAATCCGGTTAGACCTATTGAACCCCGGTTGAACCCAAGAACCCAAGAACCCATACCTTGACCAGTTTCCGGCCCGGTCCGGTTTTGAAAACTATGGGTGTAACCTGGATTCGTTCACCCCTAGTTCACTTGGATGGAAACTTGTCTAACTTGGTCGGCAATTAAAATATTATGAAATTGTTGGGTGGAATTTTCTAATTGAAAAAGTTTGAATTATAAGTGGAAGTCCCTTTCAGTAATTTGTAATGATCTAGTCACATGAAAATAACGGTTGATAATGTGACGAATGGAAGTGACATCCATCCAATAGATAGCACACAAATGTCTTTTAAAAATCATAACTAACTCTTCAAGGCTTTAAGATATCGCGGACTCAATACGGCACGTTTCTCCCAAGTCTTGTGTCAACCACGCATATCTCATCTGGTTGCGTGGAAACTTGGTGAAGTCTTCGTCCACTCGGGTCATTTTTGTTATGGATACAAACTTCTCTACTTATAGGCCATGAAAAATCATAGACCCAATACCGCAAGAAATTTTTAGGTGAATAGAGCTCATAAATGACTTGATAAATTTAATCAATGAACGTTCGACACATAAGCAAATATTTCAAATCATGATTAAAAAGTAAATATTATTAATAAAAAGAAAAACACGATGTGATATTTAATAATAATGTGTTGAATGTTTATTAGAAGAGTTCATAAATGATATCCAATTCTACATGTTAAACGTGTTAACGTGTTAATTTGGGAAAGAGCTGAGTCATGTCAAACGATTGGTAATAAATTGAGGAAAATATTATAAGATGGCACGTTTCTCCCAAGTCAAATGCTCAAGTCTTCCATGCATGCTTATTGGTTCGTAGTCCTCGTCCACAAGGGTCCTTTTCCTTACGGATGCAATCTTCTGTCTGCTGTTAACTCCTACGGACGAAAAAACATTTAAAGGGTTAATTACATAAAAAAGCATGAGATTTACTTCATTTCTCAAAAAAAGTCAAACGTTTTAAATTTGAAAAATAAAATCATGAGATTTTGTTTTGTTCCCAAATTAAGCCAAACTTTTCAAATTTGAAAAATAAATCATGTAATTTTGTTTAATTCTCAAATCAAGCCAAACTCTTCAATTTTAAAAAATAAAAATTATTTTTTATTTATTAACAAGTTGACTAATATATTAAAATATAAATTGATATTCTTGTGCAATATATTATATTTATTTGTTTATCACGTACTTACAAATAAATAAAATTAGCATGATTTTTATTGAAAAATAATTTAAGAATTTTCTCTTGAATTAAGATTAATATTAGTTATTGAAAAATATAAAGAGAACTTTATATGAGATATTGTTTTAAACTTAAAAAAATTCTAATA
This sequence comes from Lagerstroemia speciosa, assembly GCA_037672795.1. NCBI lineage: Eukaryota > Viridiplantae > Streptophyta > Magnoliopsida > Myrtales > Lythraceae > Lagerstroemia > Lagerstroemia speciosa. The sequence continues at coordinate 6,271,610 of CM075288.1, forward strand.
TACTTTTACCCAACGTTGTAGAAAAAGTTATAAAAAAATGAGTTACATAAGTATTGAATATTGGGTTAAATGAACTATTTTAATAGTAAAATAATTAATGTGATTTTGATTTTAAAAGATGAATTGTTTGGCTTAAATTGAGAAAAAAAGGAAACTACGAGATTTTATTTTTAAGATGTAAAAGGTTTGGTTTAATTTGGGAATAAAATGAAACTATGTGATTTTATTTCTCAAATTTGAAATGTTTGGTTTCTTTTGAGAAATAAAGCAAACCACGTGTTTTTTGATGTAATTTACCCTAAACAAAAATGTTTCAGTACTTTTCCTGGAAATTAAGATTTTTTATGCATCCAAATGGCCAGTTTAACTATATCCATACATGCTAATTTTAACTATTAATCAAAGAGATAAAGAGACCGAGAACCTTATATATTTGCCGATTCTTATAAGTGAGTTCTAAATATTTTAAAGTGTTAAATCAAGTCTTATACGTTGTTCACGTTACAATATCAAGTTCTTTATGTCACCTACCGTTACTTTAAACTGACGAGGCATTGACATGCCAATGGCATGGCACTGATACACGTTAGCTCAAAGTAACGGTAGGTGACAGAAATGACCCGATGTTGTAAAGCAAATAATATATAGGACTTGATTTAACACTTTAAAACATATATGACTCACTTGCAAGAATCGACAAACATATAGGACTCCCAGTGTAATTTCTCATTAACTAAATATAAGAGTTATTCATTAAAAAATGAATATTTAATAAAATCCCGCTGAGAAATTCCCGTGTCCTGAAAAAATTTGAGTATTTATTATGAAGGAAATTGAAAGTAATTTCTATCCATATTAATATTTTTCTTTTACTCAATCAAAGATGCTATCCGTGAAAAATATTGGACGCGCTCAATTTCAATATATATACATGTATAAAGTACGTACGTCTGTATGTATGTATATAACCCTAAAATAGTAAAGGTACGCACGTCCAATGCATGCATGCAGGCAGTTTATAATATATGATCTGTACCATAAAGAATTAATTACGAGCTTGACATTTTTAATTATTCACTAAACACATATGACAGCAATTCATTGAAATCTATTGAACCCTAAAACTGGCAGCAATAATTACCTTGAATCCACATGCGTTCATGCGAAAGGAACACAGGGGATTGGATCCAAATTCTCAAGTTTCAGAATTCGGGATGATCTCCATATCTAGATTTTTTGGATGAAGATGTGGGTGTTTTTAATTTGGTCGAGGATTGATCTGGATTCGAACCCAAGTACTCGCTAGGAAATTATAACCAAAATACCCTCTTGACTACGACCAGAGATTCTTAGGTTTATCAAGACCATCACGCATTTTAAATCTATCCTTATGTTCTTGACATGTCAACAAAAGAAAAAAAAAACTGTTACTGGGTAATCAAAATGTCATATGGAATTATTGGGGGAAGAATATTCAAAGTTAGGAAGCTGGAATAGGAGGGAAAATTCCTTTACAAATTCCGACGACCTAGTCACATAATAACAACAATCGATGATGTGATAGACGAGAGAATGGAGAGAATCTAGTATGTAATGGGTATACGATGTACTGGTGTCTATGTGGTATCACAAATTAATAACATTAAAATTTTTTAATTTTTTTTTTAAATTTTAAAATAACTTAATAATATTAGTCTGTAATATCATACTAATTTTGGCTGCCATATACTATTGGAAGTCGGCTTATGGTCCCAACCGAATTATCTTTTATTCCCAGGAGTTTACTGGAAGAGCCAATAGGTAGTTGTCCAAGCTCACTATTTCAATTACACATTTAAAAAATTAAAATTCAACGGGTTATTTTTTGGTTACAGACTCTCTCAAATGTTTCTTGTAGAGTTAAAGGTATGTATATATCCTCAAATTTTTATTCACAAGTAATAAAACTTCTAAAACTTAACATGTTAAGGAGAAGGAGAATATTATGATGCAATTTCATATACCATTTTGTTTTTAAAATTTTTTTATTATGGAAACTTGACAAATGGAGTCAACTAAAATATTATAGAATTACACTGGAAGAATTTTCCAATTGAAAAGTAGGAATTATTAATGTGTAATGATCTAGTCACTGTGAAAATAACGGATGATGATGTGACTAATGGAAGTGACATCCATCCAATAGACACACGTGTTTGACTTGGTTGGGTCCCTTTATTTATTTATTTATTTTTTCTGGATGCAAACTTATCTGCATATACCCGTTGAAAATCATAGATGGAAGAGGAAAGCAACAGCAGTTTCCACATATTCCACATTTTAATAATAGGCTAGGCATATCCTTTAGATAGGTGGAATTCAGATTATGATGGGAACTATACATGTGAGTACATCCTATATACATTTTGTCTATATGAATATTACAGTTACAAAAAAGGCATTGCGACAGTTCATAATATATCATCTGTACCATAAAGAATTTATGAACATAATATTTTAAATTATTCACTAAACATATATGACAACCATTCACTAAAATTTAGTGAACCCTAAAACTGTTGACAATATTTTCCGTGATTCATCAATGGATTGATGGCAGAGTTTTGAGGGTTGATTAATTTGAGAGAATTTGATAGTTAATGGGGGAACATGTCTTCGTAACCTAATAATCCACATGCGTTCATGTGTAAGGAACACAATGGAAGGGATCCGAATTTCTCGAGATTCGGAATCGGGATAATCTCCATGTCTGAGTTTAATTTTGGATGAAGACGGTGGGTGTTTTTAATTACCAGCTAGGAAATTATAACCAAGATGCCCTCTTGACTACGATAGGAGACTCTTATGATGTGTTTGGCTTATAAGAATGGGAATAACTATTCTTGATCTATTCCGTGCAGCATACATAAACCTCGTTTGGCTTGTTATTCATCCGGAATAGAAATTCCGGAAAAGAAATGGAAGGGGAATGAAGGGTTTTGCTATTCCTTATAGAATGATCTATCCATAATAGTGATGAAATATAAAAAATTCCCTCCAATAGCTTTTGAATTTACAAACTTTTGCCATCATCTTCTACCTCTGTTCTATCCGATCGCCTGAACATCGTCTGCTCGCTGTCATTATCCCGTGAATCGTCCCCGTTGACTCGTCCACCGTCGGTGTGGTTGTGGTGGTCAAAGGCTCCCCTTTGTTGTGCTTCGATGGGATCGGCTTGAGTCCTCTGGATCGAGCCCAAAACCTACTGGGGCGAGATCTGATCTAACCCAGCTACAGAGCAAGCCGTCTCACTCGAGTGACGGTGACTGATGGTGAATCTATGCTCCGGCAACCGGCGGCGACAACCCTCTCACCGTCCAGCCGGAATAGCTTCATGTTCTGGCTCGAGGGTGGTTCTGGCTCGGACCCACTCAGACAGGGAAGTTTCGTGCTCTCCAGGGGGAAAGCTATAGGGGCTGGGATTTGTGACTGTTCTTACTGCGAACGAGGAAGATGAATGTTCACGACAATTTTCTATTTTTATTTAATTTTTAAAAATTTTCTGTAAAAATAAAAAGATATATAATATAACACAAAGAAAGTATACATAGGTAAATGCAATTTTATTTTTTTATTTTTAAATATCATATTTCTTATAACTTTTTTTCCCTTTAACAAATAAAAATATTTGTTTTATTCATTTACCTCTATTCCCCCAACATCCATTCTTCCTATATATTTTATTCTCTATCCATTCTATTTCTATGAATCAATAGGATCGTTTGAGTTTATCAAGACCATCATGCATCCTAAGTCGATCCGTATGTTCTTGACACGTCAACAAAAGAAAAAATTGACGCGACTGTCATCTTCTCTGCATCAGTGACTGATAATTAGGGGCAGAAGAATATTCGAAGTTAGGAAGCTGGTCACACAATAACAGCAACCGATAATGATGCGACAAATCGAGAGAACGGAGAGAGTCTGTATGTAACAAGTAAGTATTTCACATACTAGTATTTATATAATATCATAAACTAATAAAATTAAATCATTTTAAATTTTTTTATAAAACCCTAAAAATAATCGAGTGTTATTAGTTTATAATATCATACACGTGATATACCACTACTTCAAAGACTTTCTCAAGAGTAGGAGACAAAAACTGCATAAATTATTTTTTAAAAAAAATTATAAAAGCTGCACTCCTAACTAGATCATCTCTCAATCGTTTAAACTACAAACGCCACTTTCATCTCTGCACTCCTATAGAATTGCTGATTGCATTTCGTACCTTTCAAAGTCTGGCAGCTATACATCATAGGAAGTCGACTTGGTCGCAACCGAATTATCTTTTATACTATAGGATTTCGTTAATTAATGTGTGTTCCTCGGGTTGTCATCTAAAAGCAGAAAGTTGATAATATGAGATATGCCACTGCTTTGTTATCCATGAAAAAGTAAGTTTATTTTTCAATAAAGCTTGTATTGATTCTAGTACAGATAGGATCTATATATTGTGAAAAAGATGGGGCGCTTGGATTTATCAACCCCTAGTTCACTAAGATGGAGACTTGTCTACTACTATCGACAATCAAAATATTATGAAATTGTTAGGAAAGAATTTTCTAATTGAAAAAGTAGAAGTCATTTTAGTAATTTGTAATGATCTATTTACATGAAAATAATAGTTGATGAAGTGACTAGTGGAAGTGACATCCATCCAATAGACAACACAAATGTCTTTAAAAAATCATAAACTACGCATCAACTCCGCTGAAAGGCCTTGAGAAATCACGGACTCAATACGGCACTTTTTTCCTAAGTCAAGAGCTCGTGTTAACCAAGCATGTCTCATTTGGTTGTTTGGAATCTTGAACTCTTCGTCCACTCACATCCTTATTAGTAAATAGAAAAATGTTATGTGATGCTTAATAATAATATATTAAACATTCATTGATTAAATTTATAGGGTGATGTCCAATTCTGCTCTCCTTTCCTTTTTTTTTTATATCCAAAAACTTATTGTACTATTAACAAATTTAGTTCAAGCCGGATTGACCCATTTGACAGGTAAAACTCTTCTACATGAGTTTTCTTCATTCACAAATACTCAAATCCAAAACATTTATTGAAGGGGAACAAATACCTTACCACTTGAATCAACTCATGTTAATTCACATTTTTCATTTTTTTCATCAAAAGAAAAAAAAAAGGGTCTTACGCGGAGTGTTAGGTGGAAGAAGGAAGCAACAGCAATTTCCGCATATAGTGGAAATCAAGTTATATAGGAGTCAATTTATTTTTTTGATATGAACGACTGATATTAAAAAATCTAATGGATATTAACTAATCAAATTCGAGCCGGGAGAGCTCTCTAAGGGTAAAACTCTCACAATATGAATTTTTTCTATTCATAGGACTTAAACTTGAGATGTTGCTAAAGGGAGCGCAATTGGTTTTAATATATATGTATACATACGAGTGTATATCCATTCCACATATAACCCAGGAAGAAGAAACTTTTGTGCAGTGCGTCATGCATCGAAAATGTATTCGTGCGGGCTAAAATTCCAAAAAATATATTTTTCATTCCTTTCTGGGAAGCTTATATATTAGTCCACTGGTTAGTAACATAAACCGGGCCCAAATGATGACCGATATGAGTTGATGGAAATAGTAAGATATATCTTCCTGTAAAATATGGTTTCAAGTTCAAGCCCCCTTAGTAGGTCGATTCAGCTTGAATGTAGATCAGTTAGGGTTTAGTGAGCTTCTGGATACCAGTAGTATCGCCCAAAAAAATTGGAGCCTGTGCGGATGGTCTCTATATAATCATCACGACCCGTTCACTCTTCTGCATGCTCATCCTTCCACAGTTCTAAGCCGGAACAAAAATATGCCGAAACTAATGTTTCATATCCTACTCTTTCTTTGCTCCTTATTACTATTGCTATCCGTATCAGCAGCGGTAGCATCGCCTTACCTGAACTACCCTCTCACAAGGTCCGGTGATTGCCCTCATAGATGTGGCAAGGTAACCATTCCCTTTCCCTTCGGGATTGGAGCTAATTGTTTCATGGATGAATGGTACGAGATACTCTGTGTCAATAACGGTGTCCTATTGAAGAAGCTCGGCTTACAGGTTCTCAGCATATCCTTTCCTCACAATCAAGATTCTGATGATCCGAGCACAATTATTGTCAACTATCCAGTAGTCTACTCAAGCTCGAGCTGCACACCTACACATAATGCGACGCTCGTGCCAGTGACCTTTGATGGGAGCCCCTTTTACCTCTCCTCGTTCAACAATTTTGTTGCGGTGGGGTGTGAGATGTTTGTGAGCGTGAAGGGCTTGAATCAATCTTTTTTCGGATGCAGCACTAATTGCACCGGAAATAATGCAAGGCGTTGTAGCCCTTGTGATGGCTCTGACTGCTGCCGATCCACTGTACCCAGCGGTCTTCAGGGCTTGAGCGTCAATTTCCAGGTTAATAAAAGTCTGGGAACAAGTGGAGGATATAATGGTTGCCAGTTCGCATTCCCAGTCGATTCCTCGTGGTTCGAGCCCAACTCGACAGATCTGTATGCCATCCGGGATGGGGGTTATGCTCCTGTGGTGCTGGCATGGGGAATATTGGATGCTGCTTTTCCAACGAAATCCATCGGACTAAAGCCCAGCAACTATACTACTTATCGTTATTCTCAGACAGGACTAAAGCCCATCAACAAGACTTATTATACCTCTGAGAATGCAACGTGTTATCCGAACAGCATCTCCCTGGACTCTGCTAAAACTATCTTCTGTGTATGTAATTCTGGCTTCTACGGCAACGCATATATCGAGGATGGCTGTAAAGGTATATATGCCAGTCATCTATCTTTCCAAGTGTCCCCATATGCCTTTACTCATTTTTACACCCGAGAAAGCCCGCGGTTTCATATATTAGGGAAAATCTTCTTTTCTTATTTATTCAACTTCTTAATTGCATATGGTTCCTGTAACATATTTACCAGTGTGGAGTGTAGTGTTTATATTATCACATTAGCATATATGTACGTATACTATTTAAAATGGAATTCCTACATTTATTCTTTATTTCAAAATCGAATTTTTTTAAAATAAAAAGTATAAAGATCAAATATTGAATTCATTTTTTTTCTGAACGCATTAATTTACTGGCTTCAAAGAGAAATATAGTAAGTTAGACATTTCTCAGCTATGGCAGGATCCAAATCAGTCATAAGCATAGGCAGAATAAGGGTGGAGATCGACTTCACAATCATGTGAAGTGCACAAGGGGATTTTAGCATTACCCTTATAGCTTTGCATTTCTAATCTTATGTTCTCTTCCTATCAGATATTAATGAATGTGAAATTCCACTTCAAGATGGAAGCAAGAGATGTGGTGGCAGTCTACATAAGTGCAGGAATACACGAGGATCTTTTCGTTGCGTCAAAACAACTTTGTTCATCATTGTAGGTATGATTGAAGCTATTGCAATTGAGCTCTGGAATTGACCAATATTGAAGTAAAATATGGACTACTTATCCAATTTTAATGAACCATCCCTTTTCTGGCACTCCTATGAACAAGTACATGCAAAAAAAGATGAAGTTCACTTGTTGATTCTGGTAAATGCTTCATTTTCCTCCTTGACAAACAGGTGTTTGCTCGAGTTTCGGGTCGCTTCTCCTGTTTTTCCTGGCATGGTGCGCATGCAGATTGATCAAGAAAAGGAGGGAGGCCAAGCTCAAAGCAAATTTCTTCAAACAGAATGGAGGTCTCATTTTGCAGCGGCAGTTGTCTTCACCAGAAGGTGGTAATGTCGAGAAAGGTAGACTGTTCAACCATAAGGAATTGGATAATGCTACTGACAACTTTAACAAGGACAGAGTTCTTGGGAAAGGTGGTCAAGGCACAGTTTATAAGGGGATGTTGACAGATGGAAGGATAATAGCTATCAAGAAATCTATAGCGATAGATGAGGAGAAAGTCGAACCTTTCATCAATGAAGTCATCATCCTCTCCCAAATCAATCACAGAAACGTGGTGAAGCTCTTAGGGTGCTGCTTGGAGAGTGAAGTTCCTCTTCTTGTGTACGAGTTCATTCCAAACGGGACTCTTTATCAGTACCTCTATGACCATGAAACCCCTGTTTCATGGGAATCACGTTTGCGTATTGCCACTGAAGTTGCAAGTGCCCTCTTCTACCTACACTCTTTAGCGTCCATCCCCATTTACCACCGTGATATCAAGTCTTCAAACATACTCCTAGATGAGAAGTATCGAGCAAAAATTGCTGATTTTGGAACTTCAAGATCAGCTGCCCTAGATCAGACTCATGTGACCACATTGGTTCAGGGAACCTTTGGGTACTTGGACCCCGAGTACTTTCAATCTAGCCAGTTTACTGACAAAAGTGATGTTTATAGTTTTGGGGTTGTTCTGGTTGAGCTCTTGACCAGGCAAAAGCCAGTGTCTTCTTTGCGAGCTAAGGAGGGAAGAAGCTTGGCAACATACTTCATCATTTCTATGGAGGAGAATCATCTTTTCGATATACTTGATGCTCATATTGTTGGGCAAGGCAAGGCGGATGAGATTACTGCAGTGGCGAACCTTGCAAAACGGTGCTTAAACCTTTCAGGGAGGAAAAGGCCCACGATGAAAGAAGTTTCAATGGAATTGGAAGGCATAAGAAACCCAGGGCAGCCAGCTTCCAGGATCGAGGAAACCCAAGAAATTAAAAGCGACCACGTTGAGGCCGAGACATCTAGAGGTGCCGATGCTCTGTTTGCAGGTAGAGGATTTGAGATTGATGTCGATGAAATTTCTTTGTCAGATGTTCACCCCCTCTTGCCCAGCGAAACATGGTGACTTATAGTTGATTTACTTACTCTCTTTATAATTTCAGTCGCTGCATTTACTACGTGTCCTGTAGTTACTCTTTAAGGGATTAAGTTGCATTTCACTTGTTTTGATAGAATTTGTAACTTAGCAGGGTATTAAGTATTATAGAATGGTTTATTTTCCTTGCAATTCCATCCAGCATTGAAATTTTGGAGATAGAACTCTGAAGTAGTAAGTTTCTAATTTCGAAAAATAAGAATGTTTCAGTGTCCACAATTATCCAACGGTTCCTTAATTAGTCGATTCTCTCAATTATACTTCCGATGACTTTCTCCAAAATATCATGTATTTATATTAGATTGTGACTCATATTTATCAAAAAAGAAGATCTAAAGACAAGTGAGAGATGTATCCAAGCAAGGAAACGAAGTTTAAGATCCTGGCATAACTATCCACATTCATCCAACGGATCAGAAATGAGAATTGAAAATTTTGCGGAAGATTTTCACTGCTATTTATTTCTCAGGCTTCCTTTTGTTCACGAGAGTTACTGCTGTTTTGCTTCTCCTTATGTTTTCGTTATTCATTTGCACTGGATCTCCACAGCACACCAGCCCGGATCCCGACCATGTACAATCATACCTATACATTCCCAAATGAAGATGTTAACCCATCATATTCTTCCTCTTTCACGTTTGCAAGACTCAAATTGAATGAGAATGGAATCAACAGACCCGGGAGTTAACCAAAATGCCCCGATGATTACGATGGGTGACCGAAATATCATGTAACTAGTAAGGGGAAAGAATAGTCAAAACTGAAAATGTGAGAGTCCAAAAAGAAATCCATTCATAATAACAGGTGATGTGACCTCCGAGAGAGGCATCCATGCGACACACATACTACACAAATTTCTCTGAAAGTTCACAAAATGCAATTTTATCTCTGTTTATGGGCCTTCCCCGTGAGTGCAAACACCATCCTTCAATAATTTATAGTTCATTTTCTGCAGCTCTTCAGGATTGAGCTCGACAAACCTTAGCTTGATTTCGAGCAATTCACACTGGACGTCGAGGTGGAGACAAGATTTTCTTGACATCAATCACTTCTTCTTCACCCTACATATTAGGCTCGCGGAAAGCTCCAAGAAGTTGTTCTGGAAAAACGCCATTGACTTGCTCACTGCGTCATTGTTTCAAAGTCTGGCTTCTACCATAAAAACTCAACATGTTCCCAACCAAATTATCTTTTATTATTGGGGTGTTGCATGCATTTTTCACTCAAAAAATTATAACTTGACCATTATTTTGATTGCATATTGAAAAAAAAAAGAGTAAACACATGATTCTATAATTGCTGAAGGAAAACATGATTAAAGGAGCACTTGTAGTTCTATTGATGAGAATTGAACCCATAAATTTTTATATCGCAATATTTTTGATAACCCAAATTAGAAAATATATTCTGCTTGAAAATCACCAATCAAATTCAGATGTACAACTTTAAAAAATCTCCAAAAGCAACATTTATAAAACTGTATTAAAATTTTCGGATCACAATAGGTTCAATGTTATATACAAACTTATATATATATATTTTACATATCTACCTATAAGAAGTTTGACGTTGATCCCTATGAACAATATATCAATTCCAAGTGGCTCTTCTTTATTCTACTTAGCTGAAAAAAATCACAGGAGATGGGTTACAGGTTCAGCAAGCACAGATTTACTAGAGTATAATAATATTATAAACATAGTTTCTTAATAAATCATATACATTACAACATTCATGGACATTGCAAAATCATAACAAGAATAGCAATGAAAATGCGTAACCATACTACTTTTGTAATGCATAGAATCAATAAATACAAATAATAGCCATGGTTTGCACTTCTTCTGCGGCAGAGTTATGACGGTATCGATACTCTGCTCTCCGATGATACTGTGACCCCGCGAAATAATCAATACCAATCTTCCTCCCATCTCCCGGTACCATTCATTTACACACTTGACATTAGTGGGGGCCACCCATTACCCTCTGGCAGTAAGAGCAGTTTTAAATTATCTTATTTTTATATCTCACTGGAAACCAAAGGTAAATTACCTTGATGGACATCAGCGGTAAATTAAATCTATCTCTTTCTACTTTCGTTTATATTTTCTTTTCTCATAATTTTTTTGGCCCATTACTAGTCTATTGATTTATTAGTTACCATGACTATTTATAATTACATACAATGATACATAATACGTATAATAATGCACATATTGACATAAAAATTTCATAACAATTAAAAGTAATCTCACTCTTGCATATTGTATAATCTACTACATTTACTATATATATATATATATATATATATATAGGTGTGTGCGCGCGCGCGCAAGCAATCAGCCACGCATTATAGTTTATATATATATATATGTGTGTGTGTGTCGCGTGTGTTGACAAGGTGATTATATATATATATATATATAACATAACATATTATAAATTATTGTACAATAGCAAATAGTATTTACTATTCCTTTTGAGCTGTTCCTTTACTGAGTTGGGTTCACAACATATTTATTTTCGGTCTCCTCGGTTCCTTATCATATCATTCATGATAAAATTAAGATATATCATATATGTTTATATTAAAATTGATCCCAAATTATTTTAGAACATTATTTATTTTACTTTCATCGACCCTATAACTTTCACCTATCAAGTTAAAATATGTACAAAGTTTTCATTTTAACTAAATCCTACTAATATATATATATATATATAATATTGAGTAGAATAATTTATTTGATTTGAATTGGGTCTCAATTGCCTCTTCTTTTCTCATCTGTCGTCCTCGCATTTTCTCCGTTACTCAATGCTCTCTCTTGCTCTCTGTTTATTTCCTCTCCCGGTCCCTTTCTCCTCAATCTCTAACATATTAATTGTAGTAAAAATCAATATATATATATATAGCATTTTTACATATGTATTCAAATAAAAATTACCCTAAAAATATTTATGAAGCTTGATCTACTCTACCATGATCAACTCTATAACGCTCACATATCCTCTTAAATGCACTTCTCTGCCCCAAATCCTACTAAAAATAATACATCGTAGAATAATAAAATCTACTAAATTTAAAATAAAATGCTACGTTTCCCGCTCTCCCTCTTCGTTATTCTTCTTCTTTCTCTTGTTACTCTCTGTGATGGAATGGCAGAATGATGAATGAATGAAGAAAAAGAGGGAAAAAGATGAGATATATATGCGGGGCTTCTATCGGTGCAGGAAGAGATAAAATCTCTTTTTTTTTTTTTCTTTTTTGGTTGCATGAAGCCCAATGGGCTCTATGGGCTTAGGCTCTAAGATCATGGGCTCACATTTGCTCAAGTCAAACGCCCAAGTCTTCAGGTCAAGTCTTCCATGCATGCTTATTGGTTTGTAGTCTTCGTCCACCAGGGTCCTTTTCCATGTGGATGCAATCTTCTGTCTGCTATTAACTCCTGCGGACGGAAGAAGAAATCAAACAAATATGTTTCAGTACTTCTCATGGAAATTCATATTTTTGATTCATTCGAATGGCCAGTTTAACCATATGCAGACTTGCTAATTTTAACCATTGACCAAACATAATAGTTATTCATTAACAAATTAGATATTTAACGAAATCTAGCTGAGAAATCCCAATGTCTGCCCAGAAAATTTGAGTACGAAATTGAAAGCGCTTTCTATCCATATTGATATTTTTCTTTTACTCAGTCTAAGATGCTATGCATGAAAAACATTGGATGCTCTCAATTTCAATATATATATATATATATATATATATAATTATGTGTGCATATATATATATAGCCCCTAAAACTGGAAAGTACGTACGTCCAATGCATGCATGAAGCCACTTTATAATATATGATCTGTACCATAGAAAATTTATGAACTTGATATTTTAAATTATTCATTAAACATATATGTCAACCATTCATTAAAATTTACTGAACCATAAAACTGGTAGCAATAGCTTCTGTGATTCATCGGTGGATGGCCGAAGGATGCTGAGTTTCGAGGGTTGATTAATATGGGAGAATTTGATAGTTAAGGGTATGCGTCTCCATAATCTAATGATCCACATCCGTTCATGCGAAAGGAACACAATGGAATATTGAATTCAAATTCTCAAGATTCAGAATCAGGATATTCTCCATATCTAGGTTTTTTTTTGGATGAGGACATGGGTACTTTTAATTTGGTAGAGGATTGATCCGGATTCGAACCCAATTACTAGCTAGGAAATTATGACTACAATGCCCTCTTGACTACGACAGGATATTCTTAGGTTTATTAAGACCATCATGCATTCTAAATCGATCCGTATGTTCTTGACATGTCAACAAAAGGAAAAATGACGCCATTTTCTCTGCACAAATCGTTGATAATCAAAATGTCATGGGATTATTATCGGGGAAGAAGAATATTCAAAGTTAGGAAGCTGGAATAGTAATAGAAGGGAAGATTCCTTCATAAATTCCTAGGATGACCTGGTCACATGATAACAGCAACCGACGATGTGACAAATCGAGAGCATGGAGAGAGTCTTTTATGTAACAATCATATCACGTGCTAATATTCATGCGACGTTATAAATTGATAAAATTAAATCATTTTAAGTTTTTTTTATAAAATTATAAAAATAACTGAATATTATTAGTTTATAGTATCACACAAGTACCGTCATACAGTATACCATTACAGACAAGACTTTCTCAAGAGTAGGAGACAATATTATAAAAGCTGCGCTCCTAATTAGATCATCTCTCAATCGTTTAATCTACAAATCATACTTTCATGTCTGCTCAAAAAAAAAAAAAAAGGCATTCGGACTTCCGATAAGCTCCAAGTTTCTCCAGGCAAGAAGAGAGAGAGAGAGAGAGAAAAGAAGAACAATCCAATTTCTGATTGCATTTGGCGAACCGTTCAAACTAACATTTCAATTCCTATTAATATTATGAAACTGTCGGGGAAGAATTTTTCTAATTGGAAAGGTGGGAACTTTCCATGGAAGTCTCTTTTAGTAATTTGTAATGATTTAGTCATATGAAAATAACGATTGATGATGTGACTAATGGAAGTGACATCCATCCATTAGACAACACACAATTGTTTTTAGAAAATCATAGGTGTTTACCATGAAAACTAGCACTTCACCTTTTCTCCCTTATATAGATGGCACAATTTGTAATGAATTTAAGAAATAGTACTAATTTATGCCAATTGTCATTCCTATCCCCTATTTGTCCTCTTCCTCTTTTCCAATTTAAATCACTTCATTCCCTCTTTTTTTCTAATCTTTCCGTCCCTGTCTCCCATCCCTCCCACCTAGCCTGCACCCATGCCTACCTGTTCGCTGCCACCTGTGCCCACCCATCTACCTCCCTCGGTGCTGAGTTGAGCTGCTCTCATCCATCCACCGTTCCCCCCAGTGAAGCTCCATCCCTTGAGGACCTACTTATCTCTTTTTTTTTTTTTTTTTTTTTTTTTTTTGGTCGCCAGCCACGGTATCCAAGCAGGCCCCACCAGCGGTGAGATGGCATCTTTCAGCCAACCATACTTGACTAATCCGTTGGTCGCCCCGGGTCGCACGCCTGGCAATGGCGGGTGAGGCTCCCAAGAGGGGTGTCTGCGTACGTGAGGTCTCGAACCTGAGACCTCCTTAAGCGGCACCGAGCTGCTTACCACTCGGCCCAACCCCTCTTGGTGGACCTACTTATCTCTTACTGTTTGTCTAAAGAAAATGAAATTACTCATCACATTTAAATAATACATTGTTCTTGGGGACTTATTTATCTCTTATCAAGACCTATTTAACTGAGAAGAAAAATAGAATTCATTATCATATCTGACTAAGGTATTATTCTTTAGGACCTATTTATCTCTTTTAGTGACCTATTTATATCTTACAGGAACTTATTCAACTGAGAAGGAAAGTATAATTCCTCATCAAATTTAACTAAGATATTATTCCTCATGACCTGTTCATCTCTTACGGGGACCTATTCATCTCTTACCGGGACATAATTAGCTGAGAAGAAAAATAGATTTTCTCATCACATCTGAATAATATATGGTTCTTGGGATCTATTTACATTTTACCGCGGCCATTCATCTCTTACCGGGACCTATTCATCTCTTCCTGGGACCTATTTAACCAAGAAGGAAAATATAATTCCTCATTACATCTGACCAAGACATTATTCTTTGGGACCTATTTATCTCTTACCAGGACTTGTTCATCTCTTATCGGGACCTATTTAGTTGAAAAAGAAAAAATAATCTCTATTCACATTTGACTAAGGCATTGTTCTTCGGACCTATTTATCTCTAACCAAGACCTATTCATCTTTTATTTGAACCTATTTAACTGAGAAGGAAAATAAAATTTCTCATCGCATCTGATTAAAGCATTGTTTTTCAAGACCTATTTATCTCTTGCTGGGACCAATTCACCTCTTACGTGGCCAATTCATCCGAGAAAGAAAATAGAATTTCTCATCATATCTGACTAATTCATTGTACTTCGGGACCAATTTATCTCACTAGGACCAATTCATTTCTTAATGGGACCAATTCAAATGAGAAGGAAAATAACATTATTTCAGCATATGACATGGGGACAGGTAGATCCAACTAGGGTTTGTCGGCAGGCAAAGCATTGATGAAAGATTTTCACAAATTAGCAGCTCAGCAGCTTGTTTCGTAATCCAAATCATTGGAGGAGGAATTAGTTGCCTGGTTGGAGAAGATCCACAGGATGGAAAGGGGATGGCGGAGTTGTAGAAGGTTGCATCCTCGGAGACTCTCAAAGCACTTGACGATCTGTGCATCTCCGCGTAAGAGAGAAATCCAGATAGAATAAATCGATTCGCCTTTTTGTCTGAATAACATAATTTCCTTTGGCTTCTCCATAAATTGCTACAGCCTTGAGCTTTTTCTGAGCTCTGGCTTTCGTTTCCCAGTTCCACTCATTTGGAAAAAAAAAATGTTGATGACCCGCCCAAAAAAAATGAAGAAGAATGGTTGCGATTGTTGCAACAGAGTTTGACACGGTTTTGCACTCGGAGATGGCTCGCCGGCCTCGGCTCCTGCTGCTGGCCCTCCCTCTCCGATCGATATTGAAGCCTGTGATCTCAATCTCTGTCTGTCTTGTCTGTTTATGATCCTACATCGATGGATACGTCGCCATTTCTAGGGAAATTTCATCTCGACGTCTCCCCCTTTGGCTTCTCCATCATTTTCTTCGTTCAATATGTGTCGCCGGGCATCCGAAGAAGCTGCAGTTGTTGAGAGAGGGGAAATTAGGGAATGAAATTTTCAGGGCTGGGGGAGAATGAATGAGAGGGCTAAAGAGAGGATACTAAAAAATTATTAAAGTTTTTATCATATACTAGTGCTATTTCTAAAAAGTGCTATAAAGTGATACTATTTATGAAACTACTCCCTCAAATGTGCTATATAAATTTGCACACCATATCATAAACTAACACTGCAAGGCCTTGAGAAATCACAGGCTCAATACGGCACGTTTTTCCTAAGTCAAGAGCTCCTGTCAACCACGCATGTCTCATCTGATTGTGTGGGAAATTGAAGTCTTCGTCCGCTCGTGTTCTTCGTTTTTGCTATGGGAGGAAACTTCTCTGCTTATAGGCCTTGAAAAATCATAGATGCCAAGAATTTTTAGGTGAAACGATCTCATGAATGACACCTGGTGAACTTAATCAATGGACATTCGACACATAAGTAGATATTTTAAATCATGATTAAAAAGTAAATACTATTAATAAACAAAAAAAATATTATGTGACACTTAATAATAATGTATTAAATGTTCATTAGTGGGATTCACGGATGACTTCAAATAATACCTATTTTTTCAGTTTTTTATAAAAAAAGGCTAACAGCCTAATTGCGCCATGTGCTTTGACCAAATTCATATTTAGTACAAATTTTTTCATGTAACCTACGAAGATATGAAATTTAAAAGTTTATCCCGTGTAACAGGCTATCTATTTTTCTGTCAAAACTAACAGGATTGTCCTACATGGTACATTAATTACGCTTACATGATAAATGACGGTTGGTGTGGCCATGCCACATCAAAGGTTTTAAGAAAATGTCAAGTTTAACCTTAAATAATCGTTATTAATTTAATGTTATCGAGGACAATTTTATAATTTTATCTTCTTCTTTCTCTAAACGTCCCTACAGTTTCCCAGAACTTGTGTTATAACACAAGTTAGGTGTACCCAATTGAAACCTATTCTTCTGTTAATAAATAAATTTAAAATTTAAAATCAATTAAATCGAGTAATTAATGTGTTTAAATTGAAGAGTATCAAGAGGTAAACTCGATATTGTCTTAAACGTATTTGATGTGGCATTGTCACATCAACCATCATTTGCCATGAAAGCACAATTAATGTGCCATGTAGGACAATCCATCGATTTTGACGGAAAAATAGATGGTGTGCTAAAAGGGACAAACATTTTAAAGTTCATGAATTCTTAGGTCATGCGAAAATGTTCGTATTAAAAATGAAAATTCAGTCAAAGTACAGGCGTAATTATATTATTTACCAAAAAAAAAGTCTAAAGCGAAGTGATAGAATGAAGAAGGAAGCGACAGCAATGTCACATACAGTGGAAATCAAGATATAATATAGGACGCGGTTGGTTTTAATATATATGTATACATGCAAACGTAACCCAGGCTACTAACATAATCAGAGCTCATATCATAAATATGGGTTGGTTGAAATGATAAAGACATTTTTTTTTCTATATGTATGATTTCGGGTTGGAGAAAATTTACACTTTCATCATTTCCTCCCTTCTTTCGGATGACATTTCCCCTCCAGAAGTTGGACACATCAATAAAAGTTGTCACATTATCGTTCTATTGTTTTTGGTAATTATTCACGTGCAACTTTCTCAAAACGATGCAGGAAACTTCATTAAACTAGTCAGATATCTATTCAATGCATGCAGCAGCCTTGATTTTACGTGAGAAATCCGTGAAGAAGGATGGTGGACAATCAAAATATATTGCGTAAAGAATTTTCAAACTGTAGAACTTTCCAAGATATCATGATTTCCTAGGACCTGGTATAATTAATATAGCTGGTGCGACCAATGAGCTACAGAGACATTCATCCAAGAGACACACCTGCCGGCAAATCTCATGGAGATTTCATAAGTCTGTACTTAAACTCTGCTTAGAGAGGCATTCTCCCATGGATGCAAACATCATGGTCTCTGATTAGTCCTTAATCGAAACTGCAGACTCGGCTGGAAATCTCCAACTATATGCATATATATCTGAAGAATCTTAAGTTGCCACTCAGAGTTCATGTTTTGTGCCTGCCGGGGACTAAGATCTACACTCCTTAGCTTTCATTTGAGCAATTTACTTAGGATCTTCTGCGGAATATCGAGAGGTGGACGGGCCGCCGGAGCTTTAAAGACCTGAAGTCAATTGTCGAAAGCACAGCAGAGGGTCGGAATCCCCTTGTCAGGGGCAACACCATGTGTAAAACATGAGGAATTATTACAAGGTAGAATTCTTGAGAGAGGAGAGTCAAGTCTGGCGGCTGATGAACCACTGGAATCTAAGGTTAAATCAACAGTTTACAATGCATCCTCATTGGCTGTGTCGAAAAATTGAAGTCTTCGTCAACTAGGCTCCTATTCATTATATATGGATGCGAACTTCTTTTCTGCTATTTTAACTCTTACCGGGGGATAGAATAGGGAAGGGAAGCGCCTTTCATCCATCATGGAGATTGAGGTTTAAGTTGCGCGTCCAAAGGTATCATCACCGAAGAACTACAAGACACTCTTGGTTTCAAATAAAAAATTTTGAAATTTACCTAGTCAAATTCTTATAAGGCAATCGGTGTGAGAAAGTCTTCTATGCCACGGGGATAACGCATCATGTCACCACTACTCGGTGGTATCATAATTCAATAGAAATTAATCACGTATGATAGAGAATTTAGGTAACAAAATATAAATTCAAACATTTATGAAACATAAAAACCATAGAAGCCTAAATAAAACTATAAAAATCTTACGTAAACCCAATAACTCATCTATATACTTATATAGTAAAGCACGGTTTCAACAACTCTCTAAGAGAGAGTATGATGAATTTCTTACTCTCAACCCTATAAGGGAGAGTAGGGTAAATTTCCTACTTTCAAACTATTGATGAATATTCTTTTTTTTTTTTCATTTTCTCCTTAATTTTTTTATATCTAATATTTTCCACAAATTTTAATACTTCGTCATTTACATTCTTCTCATTATTTACCCATTTCTTCTATCTTTCTAGATGAACATTCTATGATAGAAAAAAATTATTTATGAGATAAAAATGAGGGTATAAAACTCAAAAACATTGTCTTTGGATAAAGCATCTTCTAAGCTAAATTTTTAATATTTTTATTATTTTTATATAAGAGGATGCAATTTTAAAAGGTATAGTTTTATAAATATGCCAATATTATAGAAAAAGAAGAACACCAATTTGGCAATTTTTCATATTATCATTCATAATATTTCTTCAATTGGACATATTACTATAATTATGATAAATGCATAATTATTTATAAATAAAAATCTTAAATTCCAATCTTCTCCTTACTCCATAGGGCGAGTACAAAGAATACAGTACACCATATCTTTCTTCAAGTCTTATACAATTTGAATTAAAATGTAATATACCACTTTTTTTCTAAAATGACTGGAATCAAATTAATGGATAAAATTATGTATATTAGATTTGATTTGGCCTTTGCATTTCTCATTAATTTTTTCATACACATGTCATACTTTTTAACTTTTTACTTCTGTGGCAACACGTGGACTGACTCTAGTTATTTCTTTAAAATAAGGTCTCAAATTCAGTTCTGTAAAATAGGAAACATCTATATTATGAAAAGTTGTACACTCTAGTGAGTCAATCCATATAATTTTTTTTTATAATTAATCCATCCTAAATTCAATTATTCTTGGTTCATTAAACTTTTTAAAAACCAGTAATTCACATCAAAAAATTAGAAATAAGGTACATTACGCTCATATTTTCACTTAGAAACAAATTGCATGGCATTAGGAAGGTGAGCCTGATATAGAACACCGTCAAGTTGGACAAAAAACTTGTCATACTATAACCCATATGCATTATTATTTTTTAATCAACAAAAAGCATAGTAGCACTAGTAACGACCAAGCCACCGTAATATTAGGGCTTTCGCATTCAATTATTGATATATCTGACAAACTGAACAACCAACACTAACGTTAACACCGTCATTGTAACACCACCAAAAGTTTAATATATTTTGGGAAACCTAAAGAGACCCTTCTAGCAAATATTGCACAGAGAAAATTCAAATTTTGAAAATCAATCTCATCAAACTATGTTAAAGTAAATTTTAGATCATTAGCCTATTATGTTTGGTAGTTGTATGCATTATTATTTAATTAAAATGAAATTGTAGTGGTTGGCTTTGGCCCGGGCCCATAAGCTCTGTATAGAATTTGACTTTTTCCTCCGTTTCGGATTCCTATCAAATTATTGGTTTAATTTGTCCTTTTTTTAATGCTCAGAATAGATGAATAATAATTACCTGGTATATGGGAGAAAACATCCCAATTGCTAAGGCCTTTATTCCCTTCCAGATAGGCGCCTTCTACCTGCACAAGTTATTTGAACAATTTATATTTGCAGTGAATTAGAACATGACATCAATGTGGCACATATTGGGTGAATATCATTTATTTACTACAAACGATTAATATCCGATCAGATTTTATTTAAATGAAAAATATCTTAAATTGTCCGAAAGCACTTCTATATAATAAATACATCACTTGGTATGTATTAAAAACTAATGTGTTTTTAATGCATAAGTAAAAATAGCTATGAATATATACATATTAAAAATATCATCACAATGAATATATGTCATGTAATATATCTGCTTCACAAAAAACTCTCTTTTAACTCATATATCTCCACTTAAATCAATTCTGATTGGATATAACTTATCCACGTCCGTGAATAAATAACACTCGTTCAATATTTAAACCAATAGTATACTAATCGCAGATGGCAATGTTTCTATATAATATATATAGTGATTATATAAATATTTTATATATTATGCTAGAGCACGTCGTTTATTACCAAATAGTAGTGCCGCCTCAGGTCTGCTGGAAATCCATAACTTAGTACTCAATTTGATTTTCGTATCTTCGTAACACTATTTCTGTCAAATAAATTTTGTCCTGTTTGTCACTTTTTCCCAAGTTAAATGTTTTTACCTGTTGACTTCCTCATTATTACTAATTCTTACTAATTCTTTGTCAGTAACTGAGCAGTGATGATGTGACATGGTATCCACGTCGCATACAACACTTTGTCGGTAGGCAGACGGCCACATCGGCCATTTTCTTGGACCTTCTTACTAATTCTTTGTCAGTAACGGTCTGTAACTGGAGCCATACAGTCTATATAAACATCACAACTCATTGATTGTTGTGCTAACCTTCTCACAGTGCAAAGGAGGAAGAAAGATGATGGGGAATAAGCTAATTTTTCATATCCTACTCTTTCTATCCTCCTTATTACCGCTATCCGTATCAGAATCGGTGTCATCCCGTTACCCGACCTTCCCTCTCACAAAGAACAGTAGTTGCCTGGATAAATGTGGCAACGTAACCATTCCTTTTCCCTTCGGGATCGGAGCCGACTGCTTCTTGGATGAGTGGTATGAGATCCTCTGTAATAAGAGTGTCCCCCGATTGAGAAAGCTCGACTTAGAGGTTCGCAACATATCCTTTCCACCCAGTTATAGTTATGAGAGTAGCTATGAGAGAAGCACAATTACGGTCAACTACCCAGTAGTTCACTCGAACTCCAGCTGTGCACCTACACATCAAGCGAGCCGTGAGCCCGTGGCCTTTCACGGGAGCCCATTTTCTTTCTCCCGGACTGACAATATTTTTGTTGCAGTCGGGTGTCAGAATTTTGCTATACTGAAGGGATCCAATCATTCCTTTGCCGGATGTGGTACTGATTGCAGGGGAAATAATACCTGGCGTTACAGCTCTTGCGATGGCTTTGACTGCTGCCAGTCAACGATACCCGATCTTCTTCAGGGCTTCAGCATCTACTTCCTGGGGGAAAAAATTTCGGGAACAAGTGCAGGAGATCACGACTGCCAGTTCGCTTTCCTGGTTAACTCATTGTGGTTCAAGCCCAACTCAACAGATTTGTATGCCATTCGGGATGGGGATTATGTTCCCGTCGTGCTGGAATGGGGAATAGTGGATGCTGCCTTTCTGATGTCCACCGGACTAATTCCTCAGTCTGAGTACGAATCTCGTCGGCAGTATTTTCTTGAACATCAAGGCGCAGGCATGGGTTATTCTAGTTCTCCGAGAGGAACGACATGCGTAATGAGCGGCATCATCAATATGAAGGCCACACTGTTTATGAACTGTTACTGTGATAGTGGCTTCTACGGCGACCCATATATCGAGGACGGGTGTAAAGGTATGCACCATTTCAACTATTAATTTCCAAGTGTTTCGTATCTTTTAACACTTTAAAGCTGTTGTTGTATTCGCTGATTTGTTCAATTACCTTATATTTCAAAATGCACATAAACATATGTGTAATAGTGTGCACATAATATAAAAGTAGGAATTTTATCTACGTAAAATTATTTATTTCGATTTTACCTTTTATAACATTTACGGACTTTTTATCTATCTAACGACATATAGTATTATTTATTTTAGCACATTTTATTCTTCTTTTATAGTGAGATGGAAAATTGATTTCTCCTCAACCTCCGTAGTATGTGATAGTTTTAACGGGTTACCTTTATAGCTCTGTGTTCCTAAATGCTATATATCCACTGTGCATCAGATATCAATGAATGTGAAATTCCAAATGTCATGACTAGAAAACTGGGTAGAGTTTCCACTAAAATTTTGACAATCTGAATTAGAAAACACATACGTGTTATAATCTGTATGATAAGGATGTATGGAAGTTAATTAACATGGATCGAATCATCAATGAGGTTGCATATGCCTTCAGTTGTCAGACAGGTAGCTCAATAATCCACATGTATGTGAGAATTTCAATTAAATCTCATCAGTTTATGCACAATAAGGATGGAGATTGATTTTCTCCTCAATCATGAGAAGTGTGGATGGGGATTTCAGTGTCACCGTTATAGTTTTGTCTTTATAATCTTACATTCACTGCCTATCAGATATAAATGAATGCGAAATCCCAAATGACGACGGAAGCAAGAGATGTGGCAGTCTACGCAAGTGTACAAACACTCGAGGATCTTATCATTGTAGCAACACAACATTGTTCATTATCGTAGGTATGATCTAAGCTAAATATTGCAATTGTTCTGGGAAATGATTGATATGAAAGTGAAAGATCGACCACTGGCTCAATTTTAATTAAGAGTTTTGTCTTTCTAGCACTCTATGGTCAAGTCAAATTCATGAGCTGACACATGAACTTCCATTTGATTCCTCTGCTTCCTTCAAAAACAGGTTTATGTGTAAGTCCCGCCATTGGGTCATTTCTCTTCATTTTCCTACCATGGTGTACGTGCAATCTTATCAAGAAAAGGAGAGAGGCCAAGCTCAAGGCGATGTTCCTTAGAAGGATTTTCCAAGCATGGCAATTGTCTTCAACAAAAGGTAGTGGGGAGAAAGGTAGGCTTTTCAACTCTAAGGAGCTTGAGAAGGCTACCGACCACTTCAACCAGGATAGGGTTCTTGGAAAAGGTGGTCAGGGTACCGTCTATAAGGGGATGCTAACGGATGGAACAATAGTGGCCGTTAAGAAATCTATAGCATTAGATGAGGAGAATGTAGAGCCCATCATCAATGAAGTCGTCATCCTCTCCCAAATCAATCACAGAAACGTGGTGAAACTCTTGGGATGTTGTTTGCAGAGGGAAGTTCCTCTTCTTGTGTATGAGTTCATTCCGAATGGGACTCTTTACCAGTACATCCATAACCTGGAATTCCATGTTTCATGGGAGGCACGCCTTCGTATTGCCACTGAAGTTGCAGGTGCCCTCTCCTATTTGCACTCTTCAGCGTCCATCCCCATCTACCATCGTGACATCAAGTCTTCAAACATACTCCTTGACCAGCAGTATCGAGCGAAAATTGCCGATTTTGGGACATCAAGGATAGTTGCCCTTGATCGGACTCACCTGACCACATTAGTTCAAGGAACATTTGGGTACTTGGACCCCGAGTACTATCAATCAAGCCAGTTTACTGAGAAAAGCGATGTCTACAGCTTTGGGGTGGTCCTTGTTGAGCTCCTGACGGGGCAAAAGCCAATTTGTTTGTTGAGGGCGGCTGAGGGAAGAAACTTGGCGACATACTTCATCATTTCCATGGAGGAGAATCATCTTTTTGATATACTTGACGCTACTATTCAGGAGCATGGCAGAGCAGAAGAGATTGCTGCAGTTGCAAACCTTGCAAGATGGTGCTTAAAACCAAAAGGGAGGGAGAGGCCCACAATGAGAGAAGTGGTGATGGAATTGGAAGGCATACGAAACCTGGGGTTACGGTCTACCAAGATTGAGGGAAATCAAGAAACTAAAAGAGATCACATAGAAGTTGAGACCGATGGGGAGATGGATGCAGTTTTTGCGATGAGAGGATGGGAAACTGAGTCTGATGTGACTCCTTTATCGAATGCTCACCAGTTTTTTACCTAGAAAAACATGGTGATATAGTTCATGTAATTTCTGTTGCTACATTTACTATCCGTTCTGTATGCACATCAAAACTTAAGGGGAATAAGTTGTCTGTTACTTGTTCTAAGAGGATTTGTAATATATAGAATGACATTTTTCTTCTGAAGCACACTATCATTCACCCACATGGCCTTTTGAACTTACAAACATACATATTTTATTTCCTGCAGAAGTAATACCTTGTCACAAGTTCAATTTGCATGAAGGAGCCAAAAGCTTATTTAGAAATCTCACGGGGGCATAGCTTGGCAGTTTTTGGGTTCACTTTTTTTATTTACAAATTATCATTGATACACGAATTAAAATCACTCGAAATATTAGTTACACAAACTTAGGAAGAAGGCCTTATTGAGCGGCCAAGCTGGGACATGTTGAAGCTGAGTTCAACTCCTACTTGTAGGAGCTTCTCTAGCCATCGAACATCATAATTTGCCTTGACAAGGTTTATCTGCCGATCAGTTACCGTAGGCAAAAATGGTCCACCAGATGCATCCATAGTTCAAGGACCGTCCTGGCAAATGCTTTACTACATAAATGTCCCATAAATTGCTTATGGCAGCATAACAGTTACTTTGGATCTGTAATTCTCAGTACCTTCTCCACCTTCTTACATCATTTCATTTCTCTGCTCTGAGGTTGATCTTTTTGCATTGGAAAGTCTTTCTTAGAAATACAAAAGATAGC
Organism: Lagerstroemia speciosa; assembly: GCA_037672795.1. NCBI lineage: Eukaryota > Viridiplantae > Streptophyta > Magnoliopsida > Myrtales > Lythraceae > Lagerstroemia > Lagerstroemia speciosa. Next base: position 6,297,003 of record CM075288.1, read on the forward strand.
TCAACCGAACAGTTCATGGACTAGGATTCAATTGTCGAAGCAACTACAGAGGATTGGAACAAGGTGGTACAAGCACTTTCCACCTATCCTGCAACTAAGATTGTGTTGCAATCAAATATGCTATCCATGAAAAATAAAGGATGTATGCACACACTAAGGGCTGTAGAGCTGTCTCTTTTTGATGGCTTTGCTACTTTGAAGTGTAAGTGCCGATGCACAGCCAAACACATCAACAAAGCGAATCTGACAGTCCTGGTGCAGGAAGATGACAGTCCCTTTTCCCTTTGGGATTGGAGATAACGGTTGTTTCCTGAATGAATGGTATGAGATTTTCTACTAACAGAAAATGACCATTCCTAGGCTGAAAAAGATTGATCTGGAGGTGAAGAACATCTCACTGCCAGATATAATAAGATAGACCCTTTTCAAACCACCATCCAAGCCAATCTTCCCGTTGTCTATTTAAATGGGAGCTGTTCCCATAATAACTGAGCCAGCTGGAGGGCCACAAGCTTGGTAGGAGTCCCATTCATAAACTCCATGAGAGAAAGCATCCTCCTTTTAGTGGGTTGCAGCTACCTTACGGTGGTTAGCCAAGCTGCATTAGTCCTTGCCAGTTGTACTTCTACATGCAGACAGGAGAGGTTCAGGAATTCAGCATAAAGATGGTGAAGGAAAGCAAGGGGACCACTGCCCAAGAGGAGGAATGCAGTTAGGCCTCATTCATCAATGATATGTCCAAATCCTATGCTACAACTTCAAACAGTCTGTATTCACAAGAATTTATCATTGGGGTGCTAGAGTAGGGATTCCAAGGGATGCAGATCTTGCAGCAGAGTTATCTGATAGCTTTCACAGTTGCCAAAAGGTTTATGGTGACACGTTTCTTGATAGCATCCAAAGATTTTCCTGCCAGAAGGGCTACAGTAGCAACCCATATATCTCGAATGCTTAGGTTACCTTTTCTCCCTCTATTATTTCATCCCAGCATTTTCACTATGTCAAGTTCTTTCATTAGGACTATTGATACATCCTTTTCTTTTAATCAAATCAACACAATAGTATTAGTCCATATTCTGCAAGGACTTGCACTCTACTAATTGGAGATGTCATCCTGTCATGCAGACATTGACTAATGTGAAGATCCAGAGTCCGTTTGCACTGATCTTTGGGTGAATACTGATGGAGGATTTCAATACAGGAATAGTAGAATGACAAATACTGTGTATAAGATAGAATTCAACTCTTCCAAACTTCATAATTTTTTTCTATTGTCTCTTCTCCAGGTCTTGGGTTGCTGCTTAGAGACCGAAGGTCCATTTCTGGTGTATGATTTCATACCTAATGGAACTCTTTATAGCTACCTCCACGAGAGCCAAATGAGGGATTTTTCATCCCATGGGAGGTGAGCCGGTGACTCGCAATAGAAGTCACAGAAGCCCTTTCGTACTTGCACTCTGCAGCATCTGTGCCCATATACCATCAAAACATCAAGTCTACCAATATTCTCTTAGATGAGAAGTATTGAGCAAAACTGGCCGACTTCAGATATTCCAGATACGTTTCCCTCGAACAAACGCACCTGACTACCCTGGTGCAGGGAACTTTCGGTTACCTAGATCTAGAATATTTTCAATCAAGCCAATTGACGGATAAAAGTGATGTATACAGTTTTGGTGTGGTCCTGGCTGAGCTCTTGACAGGTCAAAAGCCCATTAGTTCGAGCTCGGGTATAGGTTATGCCACATATCAACTGTGAACGTAATTCTAGCTTCTATGGCAAGCCATATATCGAGGGAGGATGTAAAGGAATGTTTATGCCAGTTGCATAACTTTTCCTTTTCCAAGTATTTCGTATGTTTATTCTTTTTTATGTGCAAAACCGTGTTAAATGCAACCATATGTGTGTGCGCGCATATATATATATATATATAATGTAATAATGTAGCGCGCTATCCACCGCGCAATTTCTCCACGGAGTTTAAATCTTGTAGTCGTTTTGAATATTTTACTAGATTTTTTATAGATAACTAGCTGGAAAGCCGCGCTTTGCTGCTGTGAAGATTCTAGATATAATAGTGCGTATTATACAAAAACGAATGGATCATATTAAAAAAAGAATATTTCAGAAATTACATAATTTATATATATCATGAAAATATTTTTTTTATTGTGCCTAATAAGAATAACCTATTTTGTCCTCTAACAATAATGATAATATGTGACAATTTCGACTATTCTTGAAGGTCATAATCACGTGGAGAATTTTGATATTCAACATCATTTTTAAGGTTACATTTCGTTAAAGAAATTATTTTATTTTGTTTTCTTTTTTTTTTTTCATTTATTCCTCCTAATTAGATAAAATCTTATTAATTACCCGTAAGTGGCATTCCACCTAAATAATAATTGAAAATAAGCTTATTAAAAAGGACCTTTTGCTAGTTGTGAAATAAAAATTGTCTGTAAGTGTTGATTTAAATGTTTTAATTTTTTTTTTGGCTAATGGAGTACAGAAACACCTATTGAATTTACTAGCAATCTAGTGGAAGAAATACCTCATATGTTCAAATGCCTGAAATCAGCATATGGCAGAGCCTCCCTGTGAAGACATGGATAAAATATTTTATGAAATGGTATAATCACGTGACTGTGCTGATGCAGTGACATCTGCTAATAGAAATAAACTATTCTTGGGATTATTTTTTTACTTTTGGATTTCATAAAAAAATAAAAATATCCAAATCTTATTTGTTAATGTCACCGTGTAAAAACAATACTATATGATGACACCATGAGAAAAAGAGATCTCTCGAGGACATGGGCATGAAAAAGTAAGATTTGCTCAACTCCCATGGAAAATAATGAGGAAATAAATAATAAGGAATTTAATTCAAATAGTGGAGATGAGCCATAAGCAGTGCTGTGGCTCCGAGAATTATGATTGGCTTATAGACAGCCCAGCAGAACCCAGCCCTTTTATTCAACGCAGCAGCCAATAGAGAGGAAGCATGATAAAAAGTAGATAAAATTGCTAACAGCATCATTCAAACCTGCATCCGGCCCCTGAAAGCACATTGCATTAACCACTGAAGCATGCATTTCCTTTGTACATCTAGACGTGACAAAATTTTATGTCTAAATGAATGAGTTTTGATAGGTGTCAAAAAATGGTGAAGTTGCTTTGGTTTTAATATATAGACTAGAGCCCTGGCCCGCGCTTTGCAGCGAGAGTTGGTGCAAGAATATGAAGGTGGAGAAGAAAAATGGGGCTAGAGCAATAAGTATCTCATTGATCAGCGGTAGGACATTCAATTTTTTCTTCCGTTAATAAATCATGCAAGATTCAGACAAAAACCTGAACATAAGCTGGACCATCTTGCCATAAAAAATTGGAGCACTCAGATTTGCTTACCACGTGCATAAGCAATGTCAAATTCGATGCCAGTATCACTTTCAGGTTTGAAGAAATATAGGTAAACATTTTTCCAAAACACAGTTCAATGCCCAACTGAAGGGGTAAAGAATTATATTTTCCAGCAACTGAGTACGGTAACTACACCTCAATAGCTGAAGCCAACTTCCTGTAATCAGCGTAGTTGTCATGTACATCTCCCGCGGGATATCCCTCTTCAGAACCTAGAGAGAGGAAATTAGTACTAAACGTTGAACAAAAACGATTCTCATTATGTCTCATTAAGACAAATCGTAACAGCAAATGCTCGGCATCATGTCAATTATGGAAACCCTCTATGGATGAACTAAAAATGTTAGGAAACCAGAGGCAACTACCAATCTCTCCAAGCTAAGCTCAATGTATTTGATATTGATAATTTCAATTCAAATACCAAACAAAGACTCCTAAAGTTTCATTGGATTAACAACAATCTGAAAACAAAGAGAATAGCAACTACAAACTTTAGCATGCATATTTTCACTCTTAGAAAAGTAGTCACTTCCAAAATTCAAATCAATGCCTAAATACGTATAACTTATTTTATGCCAATTCCCATACCAACATCCCGCTGAACAACTTAGCTGCAAGAAGAAAGAGTCTTTCAAGATTAGGAGCTCTTAATTTTCTCTTTTACTGAACAATTACAAGCATAGAGTGAACTTGAATACAAGAAGACTTTCATATATAGGCCAGAAAACACATGAAACAATCCAAATGATATAAAAAACTCGTTCCAATAATTGTAACCATCCTATGCAGAGTGCGTTAACAAAATAAAAATCAAAGAACAGAAAACAGAGCAGACTATGAAGCTACTCAACCACCATCGGTAATTATATTTTTCATTAACCATCCTAAGGCAAGCAAAAACATTAACTTAAACAATTCGACAAAATAACGAGCATTTCCTTGATAACCATTTCAGGTATAAAGCTATTTTTCACAACCTTTTTTTTATGAAGACATCCATAAAAATTAGGAATTGTGAGCGCTAAAAACTTCGGGAATCATTATGTGCATGTCCATAGAATATATTTATAGATAGAAGGCATCCATGTAGGCACAATCACCTTGAACAATGTCAATCCATGAATGCATAAAATCAACTTGAGAAAAAAAAAGGCAATATTATGCATCTCCTACCCTGCATCAGGATTCTGAACACCAAGAAACACCATTAGGATCCACATAGATCTTTGTTTTCCCAACAAAAAGAATAGGATGGACCAGCATCACAGAACTACAAGTGACTTTCTTCCCATTAACTCACACTGTTAAATAGCATAAACTGTTACTCTTTGAAGAGAACAGCTAATCAGTGGGAACCTCCTTTCCATATGTCAAACTCCTATTGCTTATCCACAATGATCAAACCATATTAACCAAGCTTATACAACAAATTCTGCTTTCTAATAAACACATCTAACAAAAAATCTCGAGAATAGGTGAATAATGTACATGTCAAAGAAGAGAAAACAACCTAATACATTACTACACCTAACAATGCAGTTTATGAACTTGAGGACTTCAATCGGGACATCCCGGAACTTGTCAAACACAAGCCCGACAACAGACTTTACAGTACCCACAAATGTTTCACATAGCAGACTGGATTTCTCCTTGGCATAGGAGAGGTTCAAGAAGCAAAGCGCTGCATGAACTGCTGTAACTTTAACAAATTTGAGGTACTTGAGCTTCTCTTCCTCTCATACAACCTAACGACCCAAAAGAAAAAGTGAAGCACAGTTTAATGATATTTACCCAAAAAAGAAATATAGTTTACTAATTTGATTTCAGAGGATAGAGGATTCTAATACAAAATAGGTTTCAGGTTTGGAAGGAGAAGCAATCGTGGTTCATGCCTGGGATTCGAGGTGGGAGGAATTATAAGTAGACTGATTATTGTGGTTTGCTTGGGGAAGAACGTATATGTCTGTCCTAAGTGCATTGTACCATTGTAAGTCTTATTACTTATGGCCTTCTCATCTGCTCTATCTGTTAATATAAGCTTTATTGGTTAAATGGATCTTAGAATAAAGTGAGATTTTTAATTGGAGAAGAAAGACAGAAGTCATTCAGTTTTACTACATGATCGAGAGAAGTAACAACACAGGAAAGAACAGGAATTCTCTCACCCATTTCATCGAACACCTGAAAGTAAGAGCAAGATTGATTTAAAAAAACACAGATGTTCAGACAACAAACATTTGCAATTTGATATAGAAATTTCTCCCAAATATGACAGCAAATTGCAGACTTCGGATCTGAGTGATGTCGTCGGGGAAGAATTCCAGGAGAATAACCAGTGAAAGGTGACAATTGACCTGCAGCCCTGATGGCGGGTGAAGCTTTGACGGCCAGCTCCACCGGCTGGGTTAACTACTTAGCTCCATTTCTCTCTATCTACAATTTCTAGCATAAAAAAAAATGCAAAGCACGAAAGAAGCAGCATTTGGAGGAGAGAATTGAGGCAGAGGATCGAAGGAAATTGACAAATGGAAGAAAACTGACAGAAATGCAAGAAGCGAGTATGGAAAGCATTGTGCATGAGAAAGAAAACGATACCTTCTCCCTGGCGTAATCGTCGAAATCTTCTTTAGCATTACAAGGCAGTAGTCGAGGAGTCGGGAGCGAGAGTGACAGTTGACATCGAGGAGGCAATCGTCAGAGAAGAGGGAGTCGTCCATAGATAGCGAAGGTAGGAGGATGGTGTGGTATCCATCAGAGAGAGGGCGGCCTGGTCACGAAATCGTAGAGGCGGAGGGAGGCTCATGCGAGGCCAAAAGGGAACGAGCGGAAAGGGAGCGCGCCACCTGTTGCTCAAGCATGCCATGCTAAAAGGGAAAAGAAAACGCGCGTGTATGGATAGAAACGACATAGTAGCGCGTAGGAAAAACTTCATACTCGCTCCGAGGGAGGAGAATGGGACCCATTTTTATTAGAAGTAAGATTCCATAAAAAGTAAAGTAACGTGTAGGGTTTACATTAGCACACAAACATATAGACACAGTCCCTACAGTGGGATTCCTATTTATATTCTTTACTAGAAAATAGATTTTTTTGGGTAAAAACATTATAAATATCAAATATCGAATAGATTTGGTTGGATTCCTACTTATATTCTATTCTGTAGTCGAATTCGAATATTGTGAATGGAGAGAATTCATCCTGAGAGAGTATTTTTACTTCCTAGTGAGCCATCTCTCTTGAATTGGATTAGTTAGGTCCCGTTGGAATATTTCTTGATATAGTGGTTCAGACCAAAAACATATTAGAAGAATTTTTCTTCAATTGCCTCATTTTACCGGTCAAATCGAATTTAAAGAGAGATAATGATTATACTTAAGAAAAAGTTCTCCCATAAAAGTGTTTTCTCTCTCGGATATACTTGTTTTTTTGGCTGAACCTCTTTCTCTCCTAAAGTTACCTATACCAGAGAGAAATAGAAATTAATCGATGTAGATCAAGCCGTAGTATGACTCGATCACGTTATCAGTGAGGTTGCATATGATTTCCTTTTGTCGAATAGATACCCTCAATCTCATCCATATTAATCGTGAAGATTTCAATTGAGTCACGTAAGTTGAACATTACTCAGCCATTGCATGATTGAAATCAACAATCGATCAGGGATGGGAGTCTGATTTCACCTCAATCATCTGAAGTGCATAAGGGGATTTCAGTTTTAATTGATCTTAGTTAGATTCATTGTCTATCAGTTATTAATGAATGCGAGATTCATTTTTCCAACGGAAGACTGCCATGTGGTGGTGGTGTACAAAAGTGTATGAACTTGCCAGTACGTTGTACCTTTATCAAGCCAAAACGTGCAACTCTGTTCATCATCATAGGTATGATCCAAGCTAAACATTGTAACTTTGCTCTTAAAGTCACCGCCGTTCTTAGAGAGACTCAACTACTAGTTTTAAATTTCAACCAACCATCGTTTTTCCGGCACTCACGCCAACAAGTCAAAGTTCAATCCACGCACTGGGATGAAAATCAGTGGTCGATTCTAGTACATTCTCCCATCTCTTCCTTCAAAAATAGGTATTTGCTCCAGCATTGGGTCACTTCTCTTGCTCTTCGTGGCATGGTCGGCAAGCAGTTTGATCAAGAAAAGGAGAAAGGCTAAGCTCAAGGCAAAGTTCTTTAAACGGAATGGAGGCCTTATTTTGTAGCAACAATTATCTTCACCAGAAGGTAATGTTGAGAAAGGTAGACTGTTCGATTCTAAGGAGTTGGAGAATGCAACGGACCACTTTTATAAGGATAGAATTCTTGGAAAAGTTGGACAAGGTACGGTTTACAAAGGCATGCTTACAGATGAAAGAATAGTAGCTATCGAGAAATCGATAGCGGTTGTTGAGGAGAATGTCGAACCCTTCATCAATGAAGTTGTCATCCTCTCGCAAATCAATCATAGAAATGTGGTGAAGCTCTTGGGTTGCTACTTGGAGAGTGAATTTCCTCTTCTTTTATATGAGTTTATTCCAAATGGGACTCTTTATCAGTACCTCAATGATCAAGAATTCCCTGTTTCATGGAAGACACGCCTACATATCGCCACTGAAATTGCGGGTGCCCTCTTCTACCTGCACTCTTCAGCATCGATCCCTATTTACCACTGCGACATCAAGTCTTCAAACATACTCCTTGATGAGAAGGATCGAGCAAAGATTGCAGATTTTCAAGATTAGTTTCCCTTTATCAGAGTCACATTACTACATTGGTTCAAGGAACCTTCGGGTAATTGGACCCCGAGTGCTTTCACTCGAGCTAGTTCACCGATAAAAGCAATGTATATAGCTTTGGTTAAGCTCCTAACTGGGCAAAAGCCAGTGTCATCGCTGCAAGTGAATGAAGGAAGAAGTTTGGCAATGTACTTCATCATTTCTATGGAGGCGAATCATCTTTTTGATATAGTTGATGCTGCTATTCTGGAGCAAGGCAAAGAGGAAGAGATTACTGCAGTGGCAAACCTTGCAAAACGGTGCTTAAACATGAAGGGGTAGAAAAGGCCCACAATGAAAGACATGGCCATGGAATTGGAAGGAATAAGAAACCCGGTGCAACCAGCTTCCGTGGTCGAGGGAGATCAAGAAATTAAAGGCGACTGCGTATAGCTGGAGACATCCGGGGGGTGTCGATGACTTGATTGCATCAAGAGGATTTGAGATTAATAATGATGTAATTTCTCTGTCAGATGCTTACCTGCTCTTACCTAGAGAAACATGGTGACCGATAGTGAATTCATACCTGTTCATGTAATTTCTGTCCTACATTTACTCTGCATGTGTCCCATATTTTCTCTGAAGATCAAGGGAATAAGTTGTCTGTTCCTTTTTTTCTGATGGAATATTTGTAATGATATAACAGGTATTGAGCAATATAGAATGATGATTTCGTTTCCTTGCAATCCTATCAAGCATCTGAATCCTGGCGAGAGGCAATTTTGAATTATTGATTTTAATTCTGATATGTAGAGGTAGTACTCTTTCCCGTCGACTTTAAAAATCGAGCTCTCCAGGACATTTCCAGTCGCCACATTACCGTAGACAAAATTCAGTAGATAACATATTTGGAAAAGAAAAAAGACACCAAACTTTCCATGGAAGATTAGATATAGATATTTCTTACATTGTTATATCTCTGTGTAGATATAATGTTTAGTTTAAAAAATTGTTGATATAATAATGTTTCTAAATTAAAATACTTTTTACGAAATAAAAAGACTTGTAATGGGCAATTTCAATTTGCCAGTCTTTTATAGGTTGATCTATTTTTATTTCTTATGTTTTTCAAAATTCTAAGATGATATAAATGTTGTCCAATATTGAAATTCAAAATTTAATTTTTTTTAATATATATGACCGTTTTGTACATATTTATTTTTCTTTGTTTCCTAGTCTTCTGTCAGATCTACGAGCATCCCTTATCACATAAAAATGATTTCATTTTTATTTTACCGTTTTACCTCTATTTAATTGGTGGAAGTCAAGCTCATCCAAACCTTTTTTTTTTGCATGCATTGCACGGATTTATTTAATAGAAAGGTTGTGTATATTACGACGTTTAGAGAACTAGATTTCAATAGTAGGAAAAACTAAATAATTTATCATTTATATATTAATATTAGAAAATAAAAAAAAATTGAATTCGATAAAAATAAATATTTGTCAAATATTAAGGGAAAAGGGTGATTATTCAGTTGATCCCTAGATATATTGAAAATGGCACGTGATCAATGGTTGTTTGGCTAATTGATAAAAAATGATCAAGGTATTATTCTGCATTCTTCTCTATAATTATTCGTGTGCAACTGTTTCAAGATAGTGAGACTATTCTGTCAGTCTTATCAAACACTAAATGTAACTGGTCCGATTTACATGAGAAATATGAGAAGGATGATCAACAGTAAAAATATCATGGATTAATTATTGGGCAATGAGAATTTTTCAAAGTAAGAATTTGTCAAAATATCATAATTTTCAAGCTGGGACCCGATATAATACTAATATAGCTGGTGTGACCTATGATCCAAGACAACACCCCGATTATTTACCTGGAAAAATCATAGGGTTCATTTTCCTGTAAAACACCCATGGATCATGTCTCTGAAAATAGTTGCATTATTGTTCTGTTAAACCTTTGTAATTATTCATGTGCAACTGTGTGAACGACATTTGTCCTTTCAATTGTAAACATGTCTGTGCAGTTTTGATTGTGGGGGCAAATCAAGAAAGCCCATTGGACCAAAAGTGTTGGAGCCCATGGACTATAAGCTCATAGGGCTCAAATCTTTCCCCAATTTAATTAGCCCACTTCTACATTTATTTCCTTCCTATGTTTCGAAAAACAGAGCACAAGTAAAGCACCCACAGAGTGTGAACGGAAAGGAAAACATACTCAACCGCCTCTTAGAGTTCATCTTTTGTGCCTGCTGGGGACTAAGATCTGCACACCTAATTAGCTTTAATTTGAGCAACTTATTAGGATCTTCTGCCGGATATCGAGGTGGACAGTGAAGCTATAAAGACCTAAAGTCAATTGTCGAAAGCACTGCAGAGCCACGGTCGGAATCCCCTTGTCAGGGGCAACACCATGTACCGTCCCGGCTCCCCATTTTGTAAAACATGAGGAATTATTACAATGTAAAATTCTTGAGAGAGGAGAGAACTAGTCAAGTCCTGCGGCCGATGAATCAATCTAGGGTCAACTCAACCATGCATCCTCATTAGCTGTGTCCAAAAATTGAAGTCTTCGTCAACTAGGCTCCTATTCATTATGGACGCGAACTTCTTTTCCGCTGTTTTAACTCTTTCCTGGGGGTAGAAGAAGGACGGAAAGCGCGTCTCACCCATTATGGAGATTGAGGTTTAAGTTGTGCATCCGAATTAAGATATCGTCACTAAAAAAATACAACACACTCTTGGTTTCAATTGAAAAAGAAATTTGAAATTTATATAGCAAACTCTTACAAGGCAATAGGCGCTAGAAAATCTTATATGTCATGGGGATACCATATTATGTCACCGCTACTCGTGGTGTTATAAGCCACCACGTGCACTACACGGATTTATTTAATAGAAAGGTTGTGTATAAAGAACTCGATTTCAATAATAGGGAAAACTAAATATTTTATTATTTATATATCAATATTAGAAAATAAAAAAAAAAAAGTGAATTCGTCAAAAATAAATTGTTGTCACAATATTAAGGGAAAAATGGTGATTATTTAGTTGATTCTTTTTCGGTAAACTTATTTGGTTGTTGAAAATGGCACGTGATCAATGGCTGTTTCGAAAATTGATGATAAAAACGATCAATCACATTATTGTTCTGAATTTTTTTCTATAATTATTGATGTGCAACTGTTTCGAAATAATACAGGGCATTTTATCAAACTTGTCAAATACACAACGTAACAGTCTAGATTCTCGTGAGAAATCCGGGAAAGGTGATCAACAATCAAAATATCATGGATCAATTATTGGGAGATGAGATTTTTCAAACCGAGAATTTGTCAGGACATATCATAAATATTTCCAAGCTGGGGACCCAATAGTAGTAATATAGCTGATGTGACGTATAAGAGTTTCTCGTACGTCTTGGGTCAAGTCATCCATTAGAATCCATGCATGCATGCTTAATATTTTAACTACTGACTAAACATAAGAATATTATTCATAAACAAAAATTAAATGTTCAAGAAAATTCAGCTGAAAAATCCATGTTCCGAGCGGGAGTCTATTCAGCCAGCTCCACTACACAGTATAGTAGTTTTATTTTTTTGTCTACAAACTACTCATATCCAAAAATTCATTATACTACTGACTAATTTAGTTCGGGGTAGGTCAACCCACTGAAGGGTAAAACTCTCCCAGCATGAGTTTTTTTTTTTTTTTTTTTTCATTTACGAAGACTTGAACCTGTGACCTTTATCTAAGGGGAACAAGTATCTTACTATTTAAAAATATTTCGGACCGAAAATACCGCTTCACAATTTATAGAACTGATTTAGGAGAGATTATAAACTTTTAGAACTAACGTAGCAATTATCTTGTTTATGTATTATAATCTAGAAAAAAAGTTAATAATAAAAATTAAAATAACTACATTTCTAATTTCAACTTTCAATATATTTAACATCATCTTATTTAGAAAATACTGTAATATCATTGATTTTTTTAAGGGAAAGACAACCCTGTGTTGCTCCTCTCCCAAGAGCATAAGTTTACTTTTGCTAAAATAATTAACTTGTTAATATACTCGTATTAGTTCTATGCATTGTGGGGCCCAGTTTCGAGAAAAGCGATATGATTTTTGGATCTGCTCACCCCTATTTGAATCAAATAACTTGTTTAATACGATGAACAGTCAAATATCATGGAATTATCGGGGAAGAATTTTCTAATTGAAAAAGTAGATTAGAAGGGAAAGTTCCCTTGCAATAATTTCTAAGGATCTAGTCACATGAGAAATCACGGACTCAATAGGGCACGTTTGTCCCATGTCCAGAGCTCGTGTCAACCACACATGTCCCATCTGGTTGTGTGGAAGCTTGAAGTTTTCTTCCACTCGGGCCCCTTTTTTGATATGTGGATGCGAACTTCTCTGCTTATAGGACTTGTAGAACCATAGACCCAATAATGTCAAAAATTTTCGGGTGAATCAAGTATATAAATGATGTGATAAATTTAATCAATAAATATTCAACACATAAGTAAATATTTCAAATCAGATTAAAAAGTAAATATTATTAATAAATAGAAAAATATGATGTGATATTCAATAATAATATTATAAACTTTTATTGGTAGAAATGATATGATCTTTCTTCCCATAAAGTATGGTTTCGGGAGCTCCTTAGTAGGTTGATTAGGCTGAAACGTGGATTAGTCATGGTCCAGTGAATTTTTCTAGGTGCCAGTGGTATCGCCGGAAGAAAAAAAAAGGAGCCCGTACGGGTGGTCTCTACATAACCATCACGACCCATTCATTCTTCTGCAGCCTCATTTTTCCACAGTTCAAAGCAGAAACAAAAATATGCCGAAACTAATGTTTCATAGCCTACTCTTTCTTTGCTCCTTACTGCTGCTATCTGTATTGGAAGCAGTAGCATCACCCTATCCGAACTACCCTCTCACAAAGGGCGGTAAATGCCGGGATAAATGTGGCGACGTAACCATTCCCTTTCCCTTTGGGTTCGGAGCTAATAACTGCTTCTTGGATGAGTGGTACGAGATACTCTGTGTCAACAACAGTATCCCTCGATTGAAGAAGCTCGACTTACAGGTTCTCAACATATCCTTTCCACGCAATAAAGATTCTTATGATCGGACAACAATCACGGTGAACTATCCAGTAGTCTACTTGAGCTCAAGCTGCACACATACACATAATGCGAAGCTCGAGCCGGTGACCTTTGAAGGGGGCCCCTTTTACTTCTCCACGCACAACAATTTTGTTGCGGTGGGGTGTGAGAAGTCCGCGAGCGTGAAGGGCTTGAATCAATCTTTTTTCGGATGCAGCACTAATTGCACCGAAAAAAATGCAAGGCGTTATAGCCCTTGCGATGGCTCTGACTGCTGCCAGTCCACTGTACCCAGGGGTCTTCAGGGCTTCGGCGTGGACTTCCAAGGGGGTAAAATTCTGGGAACGAGTGGAGGAGATCGCGGTTGCCAGTTTGCATTCCTGGTCAGTTCTATCTGGTTCGAGCCCAACACTACAGATTTGTATGCCATCCGCGATAGGGGTTATGCACCTGCGTCGCTGCGATGGGCAATATTGGATGCTGCTTTTCCAACGACATCCATCAGACTAAAGCCCACCACCACCACTGTTTATTATTCTTATCAGACCGGGCTAACGCCCATGAACCTGACTTCTTATACCTCTGAGGCTGCAACGTGCTTTCTCGACAGCATCAACATGAACACAACTACATTTATCAACTGTCAATGTAATTCTGGCTTCTACGGCAACCCGTATATCGAGGATGGGTGTAAAGGTATGCCAGCCATCTTTCCAGCTATCCCATATTCCTTTACTCTTTTTATACCCGAGAAAGTGGGGAAATTGCACGAATGTTACAAAAAGTTTTGAAAAGGTTCCAAATTGGTACAGAAAGAAATTTTTATTCCTAACTAGTACAAAAGATTTTAAAACTGTTCGCACATGATATATTCTGTCAAGTTTAAACTAACGCCGTTAGTTTTTGCTTATGTGATGGTTGACGTGGACATTAGCATACATGTATATATACAATTTAAAACAAAATTCCTGCATTTATTCTTTATTTCAAAATAGAATTTTTTAATATAAAAATGTAAAGATCAAAGGGTTAATCATAGTAAAAATCCTGTATGTTTATTATTTTTGGCAATTGAGTCTTATAAGTTTGAAAATTACTAATTCAGTCCTACAAAATTAGTTTCGTTACACTTTCAGTTTAAATAGTCATTGTTTTGTTGACGTGGACTTCACACCGTTAATTAGACTAGTGACGTGACATTTCGGACTGAAAGTGTAATAAAATTGATTTTATATGACTGAATTAGTCATTTTCAAATAGGACTCAATTGTTAAAAATGATAAATATGCAAGACTTCCACTGTCATTTTCCCAAAGATTAAATATTGAATTAATTTTTTTGAACTCCTTATTTTACGAGCCCGGTCGAATTCAGGGGGAAAGAGAGTAAGTTAAACATTTCTCAGCCATGGCAGGATCCAAATCAATCGTAAGCCCAGACACACAGTAAGGATGGAGATTGACTTCACAATCATGTGAAGTGCAGAAGGGGATTTTGGCATTACCCTTACAGCTTTGCATTTCTAATATTATGTTCATTGTCTATCAGATATTAATGAATGTGAAATTCCACTTCAAGACGGAAGCAAGAGATGTGGTGGTCTACATAAGTGCAGGAATACCAGAGGATCTTCTCACTGCATCAATACAACTTTGTTCATCATCATAGGTATGGTTGAAGCTACTGCAACTTAGCTGTGGAAATGATCAATCTTGAAGTAAAATATGTACTACTTGTCCAATTTTAATGAACCGTCGCTTTCCTGGCAGTCACATGAACAAGTACATGCAAAAGAGATAAAGTTCACTTGTGGATTCTGGTAAATGCTTCATTTTCTTCCCTGACAAACAGGTCTTTGTTCAAGTTTCGGGCCACTCCTCTTGATTTTCCTGGCATGGTGCGCATGCATATTGATCAAGAAAAGGAGGGACGCCAAGCTCAAAGCAAATTTCTTCAAACAGAACGGGGGTCTCATTTTGCAGCGGCAGTTGTCTTCACCGGAAGGTGGTAGTATCGAGAAAGGTAGATTGTTCAACTTTAAGGAATTGGAGAGCGCTACTGACAACTTTAACAAGAATAGAATTCTCGGGAAAGGCGGGCAAGGTACCGTTTACAAAGGTATGCTTGCAGATGGAAGAATAGTCGCTATCAAGAAATCTATAGCAATAGATGAGGAGAATGTTGAACCCTTCATCAATGAAGTTGTCATCCTCTCGCAAATCAATCATAGAAACGTGGTGAAGCTCCTGGGGTGTTGCTTGGAAAGCGAAGTTCCACTTTTGGTGTACGAGTTTATTCCAAATGGGACTCTTTACCAGTACCTCCATGACCATGAACCCCCTGTTTCATGGGAATCACGCCTACGCATTGCCATTGAAGCTGCAGGTGCCCTCTTCTACTTGCACTCTGCAGCATCGATCCCCATTTACCACCGTGACATCAAGTCTTCAAACATACTCCTAGATGAGAAGCATCGAGCAAAAATTGCCGATTTTGGAACTTCCATGTCAATTGCCCTAGATCAAACTCATGTGACCACATTGGTTAAGGGAACATTTGGGTACTTTGACCCGGAGTACTTTCAATCAAGTCAATTCACTGACAAAAGCGATGTTTATAGCTTTGGGGTTGTTCTAGTTGAGCTACTGACTAGGCAAAAGCCGGTATCTTCTTTGCGAGAGAACGAGGGAAGAAGTTTGGCGACATACTTCATCATTTCTATGGAGGAGAATCGTCTTTTCGATATACTTGATGCTCATATTGTGGAGCAAGGTAGAGCAGATGAGATTACTGCAGTCGCGAACCTTGCAAGACGCTGCTTAAACCTTTCAGGGAGGAAAAGGCCCACGATGAAAGAAGTTTCGATGGAATTGGAAGGCATAAGAAACCCGGTGCAGCCAGCTTCCAGGATCGAGGAAAATGAAGAAATCAGAAGCGACCATGTAGAGGCCACGACATCTGAAGGTGCTGAAGCTCTGTTTTCGTGTAGAGGATTTGAGATGGATTCTGAAGTAATTTCTCTGTCAGACGTTCACCCGCTCTTACCAGGCGAAGCATGGTGACTGATAGTTGATTTACTTACTCTCTTTGTAATTTCAGTCGCTGCATTTACGACTTGTGCTATAGTTACTCTTTAAGGGAATAAGTTGTATTTCACTTGTTCTGATAGACTTTGTATTGCAGCAGGGTATTGAGGACTGCAGAATGATTTATTTTCCTTGCAGCAATTCTATCAAGCATCGAAATTTTGGTGATAGAACCTTGAAGTATTGAGTTGAATTTCAAACGTAAGAATGTTTCAGTGTCCACAATTGTGCAACAGTTTATTAATTAGTCAATTCTCTCAGTTATACTTCCGACAACTTTCTCCAAAATATTGTGTAGACAAGTGAGAGACGTATGATGGGGAAATGCGATGATCTCTCTGATACTGCTTGTTGGGTCTCGGGATATCCCGAACGAGATGATAAAACGAGAAATTCAGAAACTTGACACCAGATATACGTGGTAAAACCCTCGAGCGAGAGGGAAACATCAGCAGACAAATTAGGATATTCCACTAGATTAAACCAGGAGATTACAGTTTTGGGGATACCACCAATCCCAAGCCCAATTACAAACCTCACTCAAAAAAGAGTCACATCTGAAGTTCTCACGCTCTAGTGCTCCCAAGAAGTTTATTAAAAAGATCTCTCATCAGACTCTCTCACCCGGGCCCCAAGGCCCCCTTGGGTTTCATGGCACCAAGGCACACGTTCATCACTTGTACAAAACCTTATTTATAGTACAAGACCATATTCTATTTGATATTCTAGAAAATATTATCTACATGTATTTTCTAAATCAAACAGATTATGAGATTCAGAATAACCTATTCAAATGACGAAGCAATATCCACAAAATCTTTCAAACATCAAGCAAGATTCTATCCAAGATATTTCGTGCTTCCAACCGTGATCTCGACGGTTGATCATTATTCGCACATATCTCGTATCTTGGATCGGATCTCCAACTCGTTATTCAGGTCTTCCAGTCCTCGAGTTCTGGTTTATGCCGAGACATATCCCAACAACGTATCCGAGCTCAGAAACAAAGTTTAGAAATGAGAATTGAAAATTTCGCTGAAGATTTTAACTGCTATTTTTTTTTTCTCGGATTCCTTTCGTTCAAAAGAATTACAGCTAGTTTGCTTCTTTCATTATGTTTTCCCCAGATCCGGAATCGGAACCTCCATCCAAGTCTTCCGGACGTCGAGGTGGAGACGAGATTTTCCCAGCATCAATCTCTTCTTCTTCACCCTACATGTTAGGCTTGCGGAAAGCTCCAAGAAGTTGCTCTGAGAAAACGCCATTGACTTGCTCTCTGCATCACTGTTCAAAGTCTGGCTGCTACCATAAGTCAACATAGTCCCAACCAAATTATCTTTTATTATTAGGATATTGCATGCATTTTTCACTCAAAATATTTATAACTTGACCATTATTTTGATTGCGCATTGAAAAATAAAATTAAACTAAACTCGTCATTCTATATATATATGTGTGTGTATGATTGCCGAACCTCTCAAATATTTCTTCTCCAGTTGCGTAAATCCTAAAATTTTATTTGAATCTGTAAGAATCTCTAACTGTTAATGTACTATAAACATGCTCTTTTTGCTAATTACAGGAAGAGTCGCAGATCTAAAAGGGTTCGAAGGAAAGCATGATCAAAGGAGCACTCATAGTTCTATTGATGAGAATCAAATCCATAATTTTTTAATCTCAATTTGGGAGCATACTACTACACTAAATCCCATCGTCGTATCAACTTGCTAATTTTAACTACTGAAATTTAAGAAGATTCAGCTGAGAAATCCATGTCAATCTATTGAACCGCCAACCGCAAGCACTGCACAGTATCTTTAATTTTTCCTTTTTTCTTGGATTCGAAAGGAGATCGGTGTGATTAGAAAGGTGCGAGAGGACTATGTAAAAGGGTATGGGAGTCTTAGTGACGAGAATCGAACTGACCTAGATCTCTAGGTCTTAGTTTTCTCAATTGCTTTCATTTTTACATCAAGAAGGCACTATTGGTAAAAGCGCGCCTCACCCATCGTGGAGATTGAGGTTTAAGCTGTGCATCCAAAGATATTGTCACTGAAAAATACAAGACGCTCTTGGTTTCCAATTAAAAAAAAAGTGAGCGATGAAGTTGAAATTGTTTTTCCAAAATTTACCTAGTCAAACTCTTACGAGGCTATAGATAGGATTGTGAACATCTTATTTTATTGAGATTAAGCCAAATAGTATAATTGAGCCATCAAAGCCCATGAGACCCTTAAAATAAGCCCATGGCCCATAAGAATTAATTTAAGCCCAATAACTCTCAATTAAAATCCACTGCCTAAATTAAATATCTAGCCATTCCTATCCCTTACCCTCATCTTTTCGGTCAAACTTCATAAGGGGAGAGAGAGCACGGTAACAAAACAAAAAAAATAAAGAAGAGAAGCAGAGAGGGACGGGAGCAGCAAGGAGCAGAGAGGGAGGGTGAGCTAAACGAAAGATAGAAAAGGAAATATAGCGTGAAGCTCGGATTTCTTTTTGTAGTTCAGGTTCCTTAGCTGAGTTCTATTTCATTTCTAATTTTCTTATATAAATTGGATAATATGATTATGGTATTTTGTGTACTGAGGGTTTTCTATCATGCAAAAGAAAGTTAGTTCTTCATTATTCATATTTAACTTCATTTCTTGGAAGAATATTATAGTTGGGGGAAGATACATGAAGAAATGGGAAAATATAGTTTAAGGGTATGTACAACGTAGCTTATTTCCACTTTTATTCGAATTATGTTCTTCTTTGATGTATTTAAATGGACAATTAGTTAAATTATAGAATTAAGAAATTGATTGAAGTGAGTTTGGTTCCATGTCTATTGTTGGGTAATTGGATTAATTTATGGCATGAAGGTGTATTGTTTGACTTTCGAGGTCTTCTAGTGATTGTTGAAACACCAGCTTCTTTCCCTATTTGAAGTTGTCTCCTTTTTATGAAATTAAAAGAAGTTTTAGCTTTATTATGATAATTGATGTAGCCTTAAAAAGGTATAAAGCTCTCTATTAGTTCTTTATGACCTAATAACCTTGTTTAATATAGGAATTATCTTGTTTGAGTTTGTTTGAATAGTTAATAGAGAAGGGCTATTCAATTAAAATTATTGTCACTCTCTTGACTTTTTTTTTTTGTCAGGATTATTTTTAAGGAATAGAATACCCTTGATTAAGTTTACCATTTAATTAAAGGGTTAATTGCTTAAAAAATCACAAACTATTTAAAAATTATCTAATTTACCATGAACTATTTTTTTACCCACAAAATCACGAACTATTCAAGAATTTCCTAATCTACCATGAACTATTTTTTCATCTTAGGAAATCATGAACTATGCTCTGTTTCCCTAATCTACCATGCCTTTAATCTTGACTATTAATTGTTGACATGTACAATTGATTTTGTTGATTGTGCAAACGAAGTCTGACAATGTATTACACTTGACGTCCATCTGGTTATAAAAATAGGGAATATATATTTGCACATCCATCTTCGTGATAAAATAAAAAATTCAAGAATAGTTTGCACATATATTTGCATATATATTCTTGTGATAAAATAAAGAATTTAATAATAGTTCATATTTTTTATGTCCAGATAGATGTCATGTGTGATACTACATCAGATTTCATTTGCATAATTAGTAAAATTAATTATGAATATCAGCAATTAACAGATAAAATTAACGATATAATAGATAGGGGGAAAGGAGCATGGTTCTTGATTTTCTGTTCCAAAAAAATAGTTCGTGGTAGATTAGGCAATTCTTGAATAATTCATGATTTTCTGGGCAAAAAAATAGTTCGTGGTAGATTAGAGAATTCTTGAATAGTTCTTAATTTTTTAGGCAAATAATCCTTAATTAAATTAATATTAACAAAAGAGGTGAAAATTAGTCACCTTAGAACCATTATGGTTACTTATACCTATATAAAATGTGTGGTTTTTTTCTGTTTGGTTAAAGCTAATAGGAATGATGGTTCAAAGACTTACTTACTAAAGGCTCAGCTTATTAATGTATCTGCAGGACTGACTAAGTTGAGGAGACTGGATCTAGACATTTCGAGGACTAATTCAGAGATATTGTTCAGGACTATGAGTATTTTGTTCCATTATGAAATTGAACCATATATTAAATTTGATATATAACTCTTATACTAATATAGTGGTGATGAGTTTATAAAAATATGAGGTATCTAGATTTGAACCATTGAGTATGATATTTATGGATTGGCAAGATATGAAACATAATTAATAATATGTATTATGATTGCTTAGTTGATGTAACTGTGGGTGTTAAACTGCTGAACTGATGGAATATAAAATAGACAACCGACCATTGATCTGGTGAAATATAAAACGGACGACCAACCACTGATCTGATTAAATATAAAATGAGCGACCAACCGCTGATTGGGCCGGAAATAAAATAGACGACCAACTCCTACCGTTGAGGGATAATAGACGACCTCCACGTTAAACGTATCAATAAGTTGAGTGAGATTTGTAGGGGCATGATATCATTACAACTCTCAATGAGGTAAATGTAGCCCTATGACTACTTATCATTGGTAGTGGATTTTTGTGTATATATTTGAAGTATGAGAATATGAGATATATGGATGTGAATATGTATATTTATATATATGTGTAATAAAGACAATTATGAGGAATATTGTGATGGTAAGAATAGAAATTCGGTGCCGATTTCCGGACTTCAAGATTAGTTTCCATAGATCAGACTCACATGACCACATTGGTTAAGGGAACCTTCACGTATTTGGACCCCGAGTACTTCCAATCGAGCCCGTTCACCAATAAAAGTGATGTTTATACCTTTGGGATCGTTCTATTTAAGCTCCTAACTGGACAAAAGCCGGTGTCTTTGTTGCGAGCGAACGAGGGAAGAAGGTTGGCAACGTACTTCATCATTTCTATGGAGGAGAATCTTCTTTTCCATATACTTGATGCTGGCATTCTAGAGCAAGGCAGAGAAGAAGAGATTAAAACAGTCGCGAACCTTGCAAAACGGTACTTAAATCTTTTAGGGAGGAAAAGGCCCACGATGAAAGAAGCTTCGACGGAATTGGAAGGAGTATATAGGAAACCCGGTGCGACCAGCTTCCTGGATCGAGGGAGATCAAGAAATTAAGGGCGACTACGTAGAGGCTGAGACATATGGGGGTGTTGATATGCCTTGATTGCATCTGAAGGATTTGAGATAGGTGCTGATGCAATTTCTCTGTCAGATGTTTACCCGCTCTTGCCTAGAGAAACATGGTGAACGACTGTGAATTCATGCATGTTCGTGTAATTTCTATCCTACATTTACTGTGTGTGCTATATCTTCACTTAAGATCAAGGGAATAAGTTGCATGTTACTCTTTTTTTTTTTTTTATAGAGCAGTTGTAATAATATAGCGGGTATTGACCAATATAGAGTGATTTCTTCTCCTTTCAATTCCATCAAGCATCTGAATCCCGGCAAGAAACAACTTTGAATTATTGAGTTGCTATTCCGATGTGCAGAAGTAGCACTCTTTCCCATCGACTTTAGAAATCGAGCTGTCCAGGATATTTGCAGTTGCCACATATTTGAAAAATTAAAAAAATACCAAACTTCCCATATATTAGGTAGTTATATCTCTGTGTAGGTGTAATGTTTAGTTAAAAAATTGTTAATATAATAATGTTTCTTAATTAAAAATATTTTTACGAAATAAAAAGAGTTACTATGGGCAATTCAATTTGGCATTCTTTGATAGGTTAATCTCTTTTTATTTCTTACTTTTTCAAAATCTTAAAATGATATAAATATTATCGAACATTGAAGTTCACAATTTATTTTTTATGTACTATAGATGATAGTTATGTGTTCATTTATTTTTATTTATTTTCTACCATTCTATCAGGCTCATGATTCTCCCTTATTATATAAAAATGATTTCATTTTCATTTTACCGTTTTACACCTACTTAATAGGTGGAAGTCAAGCTCATGTAAACCAGTTGAATTTTTCGTGCATTGCACGGATTTATTTAATAGAAAGGCTTTGCTTATTACGACATATAGAGAACTCGATTTCAATGATAGGAAAAATTAAATAGTTTATCATTTATATATCAATATCAGAAAATAAAAAAATCTGAATTCAATTAAAATAAATATCTGTCACAAGATTAAGGGAAAAATGGTGATCATTTAGTTGATCCATAGATATGTTGAAAATGTCACGTGATCTATGAACGTTGCCAATGCATGGGTGTTTGGAAAATTGATGATAAAAACGATCAATCATATTATTGTTTTGCATTCTTTCCAGTAATTATTCACGTGCAACTATTTCGAGATATATAATGCAAGACATTTTGTCAAATTTATCGAACACTCAACATGGCGATCTTGATTTATATGAGAAATCCGGGAAGAATGGTCAATAATCAAAATATGATGGATTAATTAATATTGGGCAATGAGAATTTTTCAAAACTGACAATTTGTCAAAATATATCAGAATTTCCAAGTTGGGGACCCAATAGTGGTAATAATATAGCCGGTGTGACCTATGAGAGAAATTACAGCCAGTTAATTAATTTCCTGGAAAAAAAATCAAGGAGTGCATTATGTCTATCTCTGCTTAATCAGAGGCCTTCTTTCATGACTCCAAATCTCATGTTCTCATAAATTCGAAAAAAATCTTAGATAGTTCTACCTTACAATGATGTGGTGAAGAAAAATCAATTAAATTACTTTGATTTTTATTAATTATGGTATATGCTCGCGTGATTAATACTAATTTGCTCATTTGTCACATTTTTATTATTATTAATTATAGTAACTGCTCGGATGATTAACACTAATTTGCTCATTTATCGCATTTTGATTGGTGCTTTCCCATATCATATGACGAGTTAAGATCACTTAAGAATTTCTCCATTAATCCAAACTGCAGACTCCGCTGGAGATCTCCGACTATTCAAATGCCATTGCATGCTAAGAGCTCATTTTCATACTCTCAGGTGGATCAATGCACTCAAGTCAAGTCAAGTTATGCGTGCATGTCTGATTGGTTTGTCCCTTCCGTGTGGAAAAAGTTGTAGTCTTATGCACTAGGCTGTCAAATCTTAACTGGCTGGGGACGGACGATAGATGGACAAATCAAGGAAAACGGAGGCGCTTTCTATCTATATTTAGAATCCATCTTTTATGGAAAAATTACAATAAGGGTCCTATAAGTTTAACTTTGACTTTTTCAATCCCATAAGATTAAGTCCGTTACATATGTCTGTCCCAACTGTTAAGTCCCGTTAATTCCACAGCGATATGGCCTTAACACCGTCAAATATAGCAAAGGTGTCAAATTTAATCAATGTGGATAGTGAGTTGGTAAAAATAAATTAATGTTTCACTTGCTGAACTGGACAAATGGTTCAATTACTTTTTTGCCCATAACTGTTAATCAAATTTTCTATATGTGCCATTCCCTCCTGTTGCTAGATCCCCAAGATTAAGGTCATTATATTTTCATCAATTACTTTTTCGTTCCCACCCTCGGTAGACACGGCGGCCACCTCCACTTCTCATAGTTCCTACTTCCACACTCCGCCCTCAGTTCCCACTGCATATACACGCAGAGCCTTCCTCCTACTCCTAATATAGCTGGTGTGACATATAAGAGTTTCTCGTACGGCTCAGGTCAAGTCATCCATCAGAATCCATGCTTGCTTAATAGTGGTTGTCCCCAGCTTGTTGTAATTCTTCGTCCACTAGCTAGGGTCCTTCTCGTCATGGATGCAATCTTCTCTCTGCCATTAAATCTAGCTGGAAGAAGGTAAAAAGTGTTTCTATGTATCATGGAAATCGAGATTTGGGTTGCATGCGTAACTATAAACTTGCTAAATAATTTTTTTAACTATTGACTAAACATAAGAATATAATTCATTAAAAGAATTAAATATTCAAGAAAAGTTAGCTAAGAAATCCATGTCCCGTGCTAGAATCTATTTAGCCGGCCCCAGTACATAGTATAATGCTTTCTTATTTAACGGGAAATTTATCCAGTACTCAACTAAAAGTAATTTATAGTTGGAGCCGTATGATCTGCAAAAGCATCTCACTCATTGATTCAATTCAACTGCTGAAATTTTAACAGGTCATCAAATTCAAGAGTGCATATATCGAGCTGAGAAAGAAATGTGAAAGAAAAAGAAGTTTACCGACCGATCGTGGAAGGTTTTTATGGTACCTTTACAGCAAAATTGGAGTATTATGCACCATTTTAACTTTTACTTTCCAAGTATTTCATGTCTTTTAGCACTTTAAAGCTGGTGTAGTATTTGCTCATTCGTTTAATTACAATATATTTCAAAATATACATAAATATATTTGTAATAGTGTGCACATAATATAAAAGTAGGAATTTTATCTACATAAAATTCTTAATTTCAATTTTACCTTTTATAATATTAACATATTTTTATTTATCTAACGAAATATTGTATAGTCCTGAGATACTTTTACATATATATGGTAACTGTATTATTTGTTTTAGCACATTTTATTCTCTTTTATAGTGAGCGGGAGATTGATTTCACCTCAATCATGTGAAGTGCGTAAGGAGATTTCAGTTTTTACCTTAATTTATAGCTTTGCCTTTCTGATCTTAGTTAGATTCATTGTCTATCAGATATTAATGAATGCAAGATTCCTGATTCCGACGGAAGAATGCCATGTGGTGGTCCACAAAAGTGTAGGAACCTACGAGGACGTTATGACTGTGTCAAGATAGAACGAACAACTCTGTTCATCATCATAGGTATGATCCAAGCTATATATTGCAACTCTTTTGGTAAATGATTGGTACGAAAGTGAACTTCTGGCTTAATTTTAATTAAGAGTTTAGCCTTTGTACCAAGCATACGGTCAAGTCAAATTCATGAGCTAACACATGAACTTCTATTTGGTTCCTCTGCTTCCTTCAAAAACAGGTTTCTATGTAAGTCCTGCCATTGGGATGTTTCTCTTTATTTGCCTACCATGGTGCACGTGCAGACTTATCAAGAGAAGGAGAGAGGCCAAGCTCAAGGCAAAGTTCCTTGGAAGGATTTTCCAAGCATGGCAATTGTCTTCAGCAGAAGGTAATGGGGAGAATGGTAGGCTTTTCAACTGTAAGGAGCTGGAGAAGGATGCTGACCACTTCAACGAGGATAGGGTTCTTGGAAAAGGTGGTCAAGGCCCCGTCTATAAAGGGATGCTAATGGATGGAAGAATAGTGGCCATTAAGAAATCTATAGCAGTAGATGAGGAGAATGTAGAACCCGTGATCAATGAATGCGTCATCCTCTCCCAAATCAATCACAGAAATGTGGTTAAACTCTTGGGATGCTGTTTGAAGAGTGATGCTCCTCTTCTCGTGTATGAGTTCATTCCGAACGGGACTCTTCACCAGTACATCCATAACAAGGAATTCCATGTTTCATGGGAGGCACGCCTACGTATTGCCACTGAAGTTGCAGGTGCCCTCTCCTATTTGCATTGTTCAGTGCCCATCGCCATCTACCATTGTGACATCAAGTCTTCAAACATACTCCTCGATGAGCAACATACTCCTCGATGAGCAGTATTGAGTGAAAATTGTTGATTTCGGAACTTCAAAGATAGTTGCCCTTGTTCAGACTCACTTGACCGCATTAGTTCAAGGAACATTTGGGTACTTGGACCCCGAGTACTATCAATCAAGCCAGTTTACCAAGAAAAGTGATGTTTATAGCTTTGGGGTAGTTCTTGTTGAGCTCTTGATAGGGCAAAAGTTAATTTGTTCATTGAGAGTGGATGAGGGAAGAAACTTGGCAACATACTTCATCATTTCCATGGAGGAGAATCATCTTTTTGATAGACTCGATGATACTATTCTGGAGCAAGGCAAAGCAGAAGAGATTGCTAGTGTCGCAAACCTTGCAAGGTGGTGCTTAAAATCGAAAGGGAGGGAAAGGCCCACGATGAGAGAAGTGGTGATGGAATTGGAAGGCATACGAAACCTGGGGGTACAGTCTTCCAGGATTGAGGGAAATCAAGAAACTAAAAGAGATCACATAGAAGTTGAGACCTCAGGGGGGATGAATGCAGTTTTAGCGATAAGAGGATCGGAGACTGAGGCTAGTGTGATTCCTTTATCAGATGTTCACCCTTTCTTACCTAGAAAAACATGGTGATGTAGCTCATGTAATTTTTGTTTTTTTGCTACATTTACTATGCGTGCTGTATGTACGCCGAAACTTAATTGGAATATGCTAATCTGTTACTTGCTCTAAGATGATTTCTAATATGTAGAATGACATTTTTCTTCTGAAGCACACTCTCATTCACCCACTTGGCCTTTTGAACTTACAAACATGCACACATTGGGAGTACAGGGGAGTGCAGAAACCGCCTTTCCCTTTTTATTTTATTTCCTGTAGAAGTAGTACCCTTCACAAGTTCAATTTGCATGAAAGAGCCGAAAGCTTATTCAGAAATCTCACAGATGGATGTCACTTCCATTTGTCACATCATCAACCATTATTTTCATGTGACTAGATCGTTACAAATTACTAAAGAGACTTCCACTTATAATTCACACTTTTTCAATTAGAAAATTCCACACCAACAATTTCATAATGTTTTAATTGTCGACCGTATTAGACAAGTTTCCATATATCCGATTGAACTAGGGGTGAACGAATCCAGGTTACCTCATCTTTTTCACAGTACGTGAATCTTGTCATGAGTGAACTAGGGGTGAATCTTGATTTCCACATATAGTGGAAGTCAAGATATAATATGGGACGCAGTTGATTTCAATATATGTGTATACATACAAGTGTATATCCATTCCACATATAACCCAGGTCAGTAACATCACCAGAGCTCATATCACCAACATGAGTTGGTTGAAATGGTAAGATATTTTTTTTCATAAAGTATGATTTTAAATTTGAGCCTTGTGGACATTTCCCTTCTTTGGATGACATTTCCCCTCTAGAAGTTCGACACATCGATAAAGTTGTCACATTATCGTTCTATTATATTTTGGTGGTTATTCACGTGCAACTTTCTCAAAATAATGCATGACACTTCATTAAACTAGTCAGATATATATTCAATGCATGCGGCAGCCTTGATTTTACGTGATAAATCCGTGAAGAAGAATGGTGGACAATCAAAATATATTGGGTAAAGAATTTTCAAACTGAAGAACTTTCCAAGATATCATAATTTCCTAGGAGCCGGTATAATTAGTAGCTGGCGCAACCAATGAGCTACAAAGACATTCATCCAAGAGACACACCTGCCTGCAAATCTCATGTATATTTCATATGTCTGCACTTAAGCCCTGCTTAGAGAGAGGCATTCTCCCATGGCTGCAAACATCATCGCCTCTCATTAGTCATTAATCGAACTATATGCATATATATCTGAAGATTCTTAAGTTACCACCCAGAGTTCATGTTTTGTGCCTGCTGAGGACTAAGATCTACGCACTTTAGCTTTCATTTGAGCAATTTATTTAGGATCTTCTGCGGGATATTGAGAGGTGGACAGGCCGCCGGAGCTTTAAAGACCTGAAGTCAATTGTCGAAAGCACACCAGAGGGTCGGAATCCCCTTGTCAGGGGCAACACCATGTGTAAAACATGAGGAATTTACAAGGTAAAATTCTTGAGATAGGAGAGTCAAGTCCGGCAGGTTCCAATTCTACCTAGTACCCATGCACACCCCTAAGAAGGATGATCAACAGTAAAAATATCATGAATTAATTATTGGGTAATGAGAATTTTTCAAACTGAGAATTTATCAAAATATCATAATTTGCAAGCTAGACCCAATACTGTAATATAGCTGGTGTGACGTGTGATTCAAGAAAACACCCTATTATTTTCCAGGAAAAATCATAGAGTTCATTTTCCTATAAAACATCTATTGATCATGTCCCTGAAAATAGTTGCATTATTATTATGTTAAACTTTTGTAATTATTCATGTGTAACTGTTGCAAACTAACGTAGGACATTTTGTCCAACTTGTCAAATACTCAATGTAAAAGTCCTGATTTACGTGAAATGTGGGGAGAATGATTGACAATCATAATGTCATGGAATCATTGGGTGATGAATTTTCAAACTAGAATTTTGTCAAGACACTTCCAAGGGGAGGGCAGACCACCCTACTCAGCTGACAACAAGCAGTAGGCCTTCTACTCTCTTAGTGGTTGGTATCTGGGGATTAATAGCGAGCCCCAGGCCGTTACGGTGCTGGACACATTGATATCCAAAAAAGAAAAAAAAAAAAAAAAAGAGAGACATCCATGCAAGAGGCGCACCTGCACACAAGTCTCTTCGAAATTTCGTAAGTCTACACTTAAACTCTGCTTAGAGGCCTTCTTCTCCCATGGCTGCAAACAACATCACCTCTCATTAGGGTTCATCTTTTGTGCCTGTTGGGGACTAAGATCTACCCACCTAATTAACTTTCATTTGAGCAATTTATTTAGGATCTTCTGTGGGATATCGAGAGGAGGACAACTGGAGCTTTAAAGACCTAAAGTCAATTGTTGAAAGCACTACAGAGCCAGGGTCGAAATCCCCTTGTCAGGGGCAACACCGTGTACCCTCCTCGCTCCCCATTTTGTAACATCACACAAACACTGTCGTGTTGTACACCGTCATGTACAAGACTTTCTAGAGAGTAGGAGACACTGCATAAATTATTTTTTAAAAAGATTATAAAACTGTACTCCTAAGATCATCTCTCAATCGTTTAAGAATTTCTAAAACTTAACAAGAAGTTAAGAGAAGGTGAATATTATAATGCAATTTCATATAGGATTTTGTTTTTATAATCTTCTATACATACAAGGTAAAATTCTTGAGAGAGGAGAGTCAAGTCTGGCGGCTGATGAACCACTGGAAACTAAGGTCAAGTCAACCATGCGCCCTCATTGGCTGTATCGAAAAATGGAAGTCTTCGTCAACTAGGCTCCTATTCATTATGTGTTGTGCATCCAAAGGTATCATCACCGAAGAACTACAAGACACTCTTGGTTTCAAACAAAAAAATTTGAAATTTACCTAGTCAAACTCTTATAAGGCACGTCCGTGAATAAATAATACTCGTTCAATATTTCAACCAATAGTACACTTATCGCAGATGGCAATGTTTCTATATAATATATATAGTGATTATATAAATATTTTATATATTATGTTAGAACACGTCATTTATTAAAATAGTAGTGCCGGCTTAGGTCTGCTGGAAATCCGTAACTTAATGTTCAATTTGATTTTCGTACCTTCATAACATTATTTCTGTCAAATAAAATTTGTCCTATTTGTCGCTTTTTCCCAAGTTAAATGTGTTACCTGTTGACTTCCTCATTATTGCCATTGTCATTAATTAATAATAATAATAACAATTAGCCTCCGAGAGACGGACCCTCTGATAAGTTGATAACATGCAGTAGGTTAGATTTAGGGTTCGACTCTCCCATGGCTAGTATCTGGGGATTAATAATGGTCCTGGGCCATATAATATAACATCTGGTGAATTAGTCAGTTATTACGGCGTCGGACACTATCGGTATAAAAAAAAAATTAGTACTATCATCTTGATGAGAGTCATCATTTTTTTAATTATTGTCGTCACTATCCACAGCATTATCTAGCAAGCTTTTTCGTTTTTGCAATATTTAACTAGATTAATTCATCAATTCGCAACCTCTCCGAGCATATATTTTCCCGGCTAAAACAAAATGGACTAGGATGCTTGGAATTATTCTATTCAATTGAAATATATGGACCCCTTTTGGATAAAAATATATGTCCTAAAAATATTTTTTGGAAATAAATAATGAATTGCGTTATTAGAGTCTCCTCAAGGAGAGAGCATTCTATGAAACGATGTTGACGTGTATGATGACACCAACTAATAAGTTATTTTTGAAATTTTTTAGGTTTTATAAACAAACTCATAATAATAATTAAATCATATCGATTGGTATCACTACCTAACTACTATCATGTGATGATATTCGTAACACGAGATACCTTTTTCTTTCTCTAAGCAATTTAAGGGGAGGAAGTATGGGCCTAGCTCATGTCGAATCCATTTATGGTGGCAGTAGTCAATTATGGGTTTGGTGGATATGATTTAGTCGGTTGGCATATTGTGAAGCTGCATGGGTTGGCCGAGAGCTAAAAAGGTCTCAAATAAAACGTTGATAAATAAAAAAAGTACCCTAGTATTTTATAATACTTGGCATCCTTCTATCTTCAATAATTGATATATGGTTTGTGGGATTTTTTTATTTTTGAAAAAAATTCAGATTTTTATTTTACTGCCCAAATTCTCTCATACGTGACTAATTTTTATTGACTTATTACACTGCTGAGCAGTGGTGATGTGACATGGTATCCACGTCGCATACAGCACTTTCTCGGTAGGGAGACGGCCACATCGGCCATTTTCTTGGACCTTCTTACTAATTCTTTGTCAGTAACTGTCTCTAACTGGAGCCATACAGTCTATATAAACATCACAACTCATTGATTCTTTTGCTAAACCTTCTCACAGTCCAGAGTAGGAGGGAAGATTATGGGGAAGCTAATGTTTCATATCCTACTCTTTCTATCCTCCTTATTTCCGCTATCCGTATCAGAATCAGTGTCATCCCCTTACCCGACCTTCCCTCTCACAAAGAACAGTAGTTGCCTGGATAAATGTGGCAACGTAACCATTCCTTTTCCCTTCGGGATCGGAGCCGACTGCTTCTTGGATGAGTGGTATGAGATCCTCTGTAATAACAGTGTCCCCCGACTGAGAAAGCTCGACTTAGAGGTTCTCAACATATCCTTTCCACCCCGTTATGGTTATGGAGAAACTAGCACAATTACGGTCAACTACTCAATAGTCCACTCGAACTCCAGCTGTGCCCCTACACATCAAGCGAGCCGTGACCCGGTGGCCTTTCAAGGGAGCCCGTTTGTCTTCTCTCGGACTGACAATGTTTTTGTTGCAGCAGGGTGTGAGAATGTTGCTATGCTGAAGGGATCAAATCATTCCTTTGTCGGATGCGGTACTGATTGCAGAGGAAACAACACCAGGCGTTATAGCTCTTGCAATGGCTTTGATTGCTGCCAGTCCGCAATACCCTATGGTCCCAATCTTCTTCAGGGCTTCAGCATCGACTTGCAGGGGGAGAAAAGTTCGGGAACAAGTGCAGGAGATCACGACTGCCAGTTTGCTTTCCTGGTTAATTCATCGTGGTTCAAGCCCAACTTGACAGATTTGTATGCCATTCGGGATGGGGATTATGTTCCCGTCGTGCTGGAATGGGGAATAGTGGATGCTGCTTTTCTGATGTCCATCGGACTCTTTCAGCGGTCTGATTACGAGTCTGTTAGGCAGTATCTTCTTGAACATCAAGGCGCAGGCGGGATTTCTTTAAGTTCTCCGAGAGGAACGATATGCGGAACTAGCGGCATCATCAATATGAACGCTACACTATTTATGAACTGTTACTGTGATTACGGTTTTTATGGCAACCCATATATCGAGGACGGGTGTAAAGGTATGCACCATTTCAACTTTTAATTTCCAAGTGTTACATATCTTTTAACACTTTAAAGCTGGTGTAGTATTCGCTGATTTGGTCAATTACATTATATTTCATAATGCACATAAATATATGTGTAATAGTGTGCACATAATATAAAAGTTGGAATTTTATCTACGTAAAATTCTTAATTTCAATTTTACCTTTTATAACATTTACATACTTTTATGGATAAATTGTATATAAAAGTATGTGATTTACTCATTTTCTCAAAAGAAGCCAAATATTTCAAATCTGAAAAATAAAATCACATGATTTTATTTTATTCCCAAATTAAGCGAAACCTTTCAAATTTGAAAAAATAAATCATGTAAGTTTATTTTATTTTCAAAATAAGCCAAAATTTTCAAATTTATAAAATAAAATCCTATTATTTTATTTTTTTAACAGTTGGACTAATATAATGAAATGTAAAATTATAAGGTTGGGTGATTTTTTTTCTTTTCTTATTATGTACATGTAAATCGACAAAATTAGACTAATTTTTATTTAAAATTCACTTAATAATTTTCTCTGAGGTTAAGGTTAATATTAGTTATGAGAAAATACGAAAAGAACTTTACATACAAGAAACTGATGTAAATTTAGAAAAAATTTCCAATATACTTTAATTATGTGATGAAGAAAAATATTATAAAATATTAGTCTTCTAAGTGTTTAATTTCAGGTTAAATGAGGGAATAGAATAAAGTCTCTTTGGAATTGGAATGGGGTTTCCTGTTTAGTACTCTAGACTAATTTAATAGTAAAAAAATATTTTTTTAATTTTAAAATATGAAATGTCTGATTTAAATTGAGATTAAGAGAAAATCACATGATTCTATTTTCCAATATTAAAAGGTTTGGCTTAATTTAATTATTTGATGAAACTAAATGATTTTATTTTCACATTTGAAATGTTTGGCTTTTTTTAAGAAAAAACCACAATTTTTTTTGTGTAATTTACCATTCTTTTATTTATCTAGCGAAAGGTAGTGCAGTCCTGAGATATTTTACATATATATGAGAGCTGTATTATTTATTTTTGCACATTTTTATTCTCTTTTATCGTGAGCTGCAGGAGATTGATTTCACCTCAATCATGTACGTTACGTGCAACGGGGGGATTTCAAACCCTCACTAGTTTGTGATAGTTTTAATGCGTTACCTTTTATAGCTCTGTGTTCCTAATGCTATACACCACTGTGGATCAGATATCAATGAGTGTGAGATTCCACGTTACGATGGAAGCAAGAGATGTGGTGGCGGTCTACATAAGTGTAGGAATACGCGAGGATCTTATCACTGCATCAAAACAACTTTGTTCATCATCGTAGGTAAGATTCAAGCTGAAAATTTCTAATTTCCTATGAAAGCGAACGATATTCAATTCTAATTAAGATCATTCAATTGTCAAATTTTAATTAACCATTGCCTTTCTGGCACTCACAAGATCAAGTCAACATAAAGCTCTAGGACGAAAGCCATTCGTTGACTTTGGAACATGCCTCTGTTCTTCAAAAACAGGTCTTTGCTCGAGTTTCGGGTCGCTTCTCTTGATTTTCCTAGCATGTTGGGCTTACAAATTGATCAAGAAAAGGAGGGAGGCTAAGCTCAAAGCAAAGTTCTTTAAGCAGAATGGGGGCCTAATTTTGCAGAAGCAATTGTCTTCACCAGAAGGTAATGTTGAGAAAGGTAGATTGTTCGATTGTAAGGAGTTGGAGAATGCTACTGACCACTTTAATAAGGATAGAATTCTTGGAAAAGGTGGACAAGGTACCGTTTACAAAGGGATGTTAACAGATGGAAGAATAGTCGCTATCAAGAAATCTTTAGCAGTAGATGTGGAGAACATCGAGCCCTTCATCAATGAAGTCGTCATCCTCTCGCAAATCAATCACAGAAATGTGGTGAAGCTCTTGGGGTGCTGCTTGGAGAGTGAAGTTCCTCTTCTTGTTTACGAGTTCATTCCAAACGGGACTCTTTATCAGTACCTCCACGACGATGAATCCCCTGTTTCATGGGAATCACGCTTGCGTATTGCCACTGAAGTTGCAAGTGCCCTCTTCTACTTGCACTCTGCAGCATCCATCCCCATTTACCACCGTGACATCAAGTCTTCAAACATACTACTTGATGAGAAGTATCGAGCAAAAATTGCCGATTTCGGGACTTCAAGGTCAGCTGCCCTAGATCAAACTCACGTGACCACATTGGTTCAAGGAACCTTCGGGTACTTGGACCCCGAATACTTTCAATCGAGCCAGTTTACTGACAAAAGTGATGTTTATAGCTTTGGGGTTGTTCTAGTTGAGTTGCTAACTGGGCAAAAGCCGGTATCTTCGTTGCGAGAGAATGAGGGAAGAAGCTTGGCAACATACTTCATCATTTCTATGGAGGAGAATCATCTTTTTGATGTACTTGATGCTCATGTTGTGGAGCAAGGCAGAGCAGATGAGATTTATGCGGTTGCAAACCTTGCAAAACGGTGCTTAAACCTATCAGGGAGGAAGAGGCCCACGATGAAAGAAGTTTCGATGGAATTGGAAAGCATAAGAAACCCGGTGCGACCAGCTTCCAGGATCGAGGAAAATCAAGAAGTTAAAAGCGATCACGAAGAAGCCAAGACATCTGGAGGTGTCGATGCTCTGTCTGCATGTAGAGGATTTGAGATTGATGCGGAGGCAATTTCTTTGACAGATGTTCACGTGCACCCCCTCTTACCTAGCCGAACATGGTGATGATAGTAGATTTACTCTCTTTGTGATTTAACTCGCTGCATTTGCTACGTGTGCTATAGTTACTCTTCAAAGGAATAAGCTGTATTTCACTTGTTCTGATAGAATTTGTAATGCAGGAAGGTATTGAGGATTATACTATGATTTATTTTCCTTGCAATTCCATCAATCATCAAAATTTTGGAGATAGAACTTTGACGTATTAAGCTTTAATTTCGAAACATAAGAATGTTTTAGTGTCCACAACTGTCTTAACAGTTTATTAATTAGTCGATTCTCTCAGTAATACTTCCGACAACTTTTTCCAAAATATTATGTATGTACATTAGGTGGTGACTCATATTTGTCAAAAAAGAAGATCTAAAGACAAGTAAGAGATGTATTCAAACTCAGAAACGAAGTTTAACTGCGGTGTTTTGTTCAAGAGAGTTACTGCTGTTTTGCTTCTCTCCTTATGTTTTCGTTATTCATTTACACTCTATCTCCGCAGCACACCAGCCCGAATCCTGACCTTTTACAATCATGCCTTATGTGTAATATACATCCCCAAACAAAGATCTTAACTGATCATCTCCTTCCTCTTTCCCATTTGCAAGACTCAAAAGCGGTGAGATTAAGATGGTACTGTTGATGAATAGGTCCTTCACTGGCAGGAACATGAACAGTTCACCAGAGGTAAAGTCCAACTGCAATGCGGATTTGGTGATCTTACAGTCATGTTTCCCTCTGACATCGAGATTTGGTAGCTGAAGTTTGGGCATGACAGATTCGTAAATTTAACAGTTAAGTTACGCATCCTGGTAATTTAACAATCCATAGCTATTCCTCATGCGTAAGAAATGCCATGGAAGACTGGTGCCTGTTGCATGCATCCATCCGGGTTCCTGAGACTCAGAATTGGAACCTCCACCCAAGTCTTTCAGATGGAGAAACCGGGATTTGAATTCGAATTCCAATCCAATTTTGACTCAGAATGGAATCAACGTACCCGGGAATTAACCAAAATGCCCCAACGATTACTATGGGTGACCAAAATATCATGTAACTGTAATGGGAAAGAATTGTCAAAACTGAGAATGTGGGGAAAGTCAAAAGGGAAATCCATTCATAATAACAGGTGATGTGACGTACGAGAGAGACATCCATGCAACAGGCATACTACACAAATTTCTCTGAAAGTTCACAAAATACAAATTTACCTCTGTTCATAGGCTGCCTCACCATGACTGCAAACATAATCCTTCAATAATTTATAGTTCATTGTCTATGGCTAATTAGTATTACGATCGAGGAACCTTCGCTTGATTTTGAGCAATTCACACAGGCTGTCCAGTTGGAGACGAGATTTTCCCGACATCAATCTCTTCTTATTCAACCTACATATTGGGCTTGCGGAAAGCTCCAAGAAGTTGCTCTGGGAAAACGCCGTTGACTTGCTCACTGCATCACTGTTCAAAGTCTGGCTGCTACCATAAAAAGTCAACACGGTCCAACCAAATTAACTTTTTATTATTAGGATGTTGCATCCGTTTTTCACTCAAACAATTATAACTTGACCATTATTTTGTTTGCACATTGAAAACTAAAATAAAATTAAACTCATCGTTCTATGTATTATAAACATACTATTTTACTAGTCACGGGGGACTCATGATTGTAGAAGGAATCGAAAGAAAACATAATTAAAGGAGATGTCAATATATTAAACTGATTATCATATGAACTTGTTAATTTTAACTATTGACTGAATTTAAGAGGGGATTCAGCTGAGAAATGCATGTCAATCTATTAAACCACTACCACTGCAAATCAGCATAAATTTTCCCCTTCTTCTTGGATTAATACAAATATTCTCGAATGCTGGATTTCAAAATTTATTTTGTTGTGATATATATATAATTGTTATGTTCTCATTTATTTTTCTTTATTTGCTATCATTCTATCAGAGTCATTAGTCTCCCTTATAACATAAAAATGATTTCATTTTCATTTTACCATTTTACCCCTACTTACTAGGTGGAAGTCAAGCTCATGTAAACTTCTTTTTTTTTTTTTGCATGCATTCCACCGATTATTTAATAGAAAGGTTGTATATAAAGAACTCGATTTTGACTAATAGGAAAAACTAAGTAGTTTATCATTTATATATCTCACGACCTAAAATTCAGCAAAGTTTTTCATGTATTATCATATTTTCAAATCAGAAAACAGTAACCTATTATAGCACCTCAAAAAATCTCCAAATAAAGATTGTAAAACTGTATCAAAGTTTTCAAGTCGTGATGTATGAAGACAAACCATAAATATTTAAACTAATTCCTACAAGATATATAGAATCTAGCTAATGAAAATCCTCTTCGATCCCCACTAATTTTTCTTGTCATGTCCATCAAGTTGATCTCGAGCTTACTTATTTGAAAAAAAAAATGTGGAAGGCCTGAGCGGCATCTCAGTTAATATTTAGTTCTAAAGTAAAATGCATTTATATATCATTAGTTCATTAACAATATAAAGTCACTTAAAACTTCACAAATTAATTCATATTCCTTTTATTTACTTTATTACTGGATATAATAATTTAGATATAACTATATGCATAGGTACCTCAACTCGGTTCTGCAATAAACATGGGAATCTAATATCAGACAACTCAACATAAAACACACATTCACATACATATCTCGATCACGAACAAATTACTTCAATTCAAATGAATAATACATATCATAACACAAAGACACCCAATATAGACAACACAATTCACATCAAGCACAAATTCATACAAGGGCCACAAACAAGTCAATGCACCGAACTTAACAAACAATTAGTATAGTCATGAGGTCATATTTCTCCCGTGACAGGGTTATGACAGTATCGATACTCCGCTCTTCGATTATTCCGTGACCTCGCGCCCAAATCTATATCAATCATTTTTTCATCAAATAATCTCCCGGTAAACTTTACCTATACCACCACAAGCGAGGGCCACCTATGATCCTCTGTTGGTAAGAGTCGGACCAATATCTTGTCTCTATTTCCTTTTCCTTTTATTTTGTGGCCCATTTTTATCCCACAAGCTTAGCGATCACCATAACTACAATCAATAATTTCATGTCAATGTAATACAATTGGCAACGCGGTTACATATACGCATAATCAAGACACAACCAACCCAAGCCATCCAATCACAACAAATTCAGATATTCAATCAATAACACCCATGTAATATATTTAATATAATACAATTATGATGATATAATATAATCAGCATCGATATGTATATATTCATACACTAGGTCACAGTAAAAATGAATTAATCAATCACACTGAAATCATATATTCAATTATTATCATACCATACAGCATATAACCCTTCTTATAATATATATCATTTTAAATTGAAAAAACACTCACAACTATTCCATGCTATTATCACCAAGCTTAACCTTCGGATATGAACAATCAACTTCTTCGTTTCCTAACAACCGCAAGCAAAGCAACAGATCATGTAACACATGCATTCCGACTTCATACTTCACATGTTTCTCTACCCTTCCTTTTTCTTTTTTTGTATTAGTTCAACCTCATTTAAATAATTTACCTTGAGTCATCCCCTTCAAGGAGTAAGATGATAAATAACCTCATCTTACCTTAGAAATCCTTCACACTTAAACTTAGGAAAATAAACTCTAAATATTACAATTACCAATCAAATTCGTTGTAGGATAGCTAATTTAAAGGAACCAGTTTCCCCTTATATTTATTCAGTTATCTAACTCCATGTTTTATCATTTTAATGCAATTATAAGATCAATCAACAAAAGTCAGCTTCCAATATTCAATTTTAAATAGCACGTAACCATAAGAATGACAATATAAAATCCATGAATACTCATGGGCTTTTAGGTGAAGTTAACTCTAACTATTTTAACAAAGTAAAGAAATTAGGAGTAAGTTCAATGGAATCAAAATTCAATCAGGAGCCTTAGTTCTACTTGTAATCCTAATATCTTTAGCCAAGCAATTCAAGGCTCATACAATTCAATAGAATTAGACAAAAATCACTTAAAGAAGCATAAAAAATTAACCATACTATTTCGACCCGAAAATTTGGTAGAATTTTTTCTATAATTTGGATATTCCCAAATCAGAAAACATAACCTGCTATAAAACTATTAACAAATGTTCAATAATTATAGATATATTACTTCAGCAAATCTCCAAACTAGACGTTACAAAAACTGTACAAAAATTTTCGAGTCGCAATGGTTATTATAGAACTATAATAATTCAATTAGATTATAAACTGGTATACCTCTAACTACTATAACCTTCTGTAGATTCCCGAGAATAAAATATCAATTCCAAGCGGCTCGTCCTTCTTCCACTTAGAGTCCCCGAACAACTCCACCGGATTAGTGCCCGAGATGTCTAGATCTAGTCTCCTCAGCTCATCATCTCCCGAAACAAAACCCATGAAAATCCTCTAGAGTCTTGAGCAATGAAGGTGAGTACCAGATGAAATTTAAGGGAAAGGAAGACAAGATCACGTTGGAGACTCGGGGTGCTTCGCTTCCGCTTGCTTGCTCTTCCTCTCTTTCCCTTTCCCCTCTGTCTTTCCCGTTCTGTTCTTCTTCATTTTGTCTCTTTTTCTTTTTTCTTTAACAGAGCACAAAAGCCCAATAATATATTAAAAGAAATAAAAAATGGTGGGAGAGAAGAAAACAAATGAATAGTGCATAAGTGGGCTCTAATGGAATCTTCTGGGCTTAAATTCAAATGAATCATTTATTTTTATTTTTTTGACCAACTCAATTACTAGTGTAGAAGAAATATTCTCGGTACTTACACATACGTACCTAAGTATGTATAAATATATGAAGCTAAATTAGTTCTTTATCCTTCGA
This sequence comes from Lagerstroemia speciosa, assembly GCA_037672795.1. Lineage (NCBI taxonomy): Eukaryota > Viridiplantae > Streptophyta > Magnoliopsida > Myrtales > Lythraceae > Lagerstroemia > Lagerstroemia speciosa. The sequence goes on from CM075288.1 coordinate 6,336,643, forward strand.
TCGTTCTTGAGCACCCAAAAGCCTCAGCTCAGTACTCTGGTTCTCTTCATCTTTCATTCTATCTCTCTCTGTTTGTTGGTGCAAATCGCAGCATGTATTTTTGCCAAAATTTAATACAAGGAATGGATAAATACATGGAGTCATTATCCCGTGGAAGAGATAAGCACACGGGGATTGGTTGGTGCCTAATTGACTTAATTTAATTCTTATGGGCCATGGACTTACATTAATGGGCTTAAATCCAAACAAAAATTGATGGGCTCACAATATATACATATATATATATTAGAAATTTTTTTTAAAAAAAAGTGAATTCGTTAAAAATAAATAATCCTCACAGTATTGAGGGAAAAATGGTGATTATTTAGTTTATTCTTTTTCGGGAAACTTATTTAGTTGTTGAAAATGGCACGTGATCAATGACTGTTTGGAAAATTGATGATAAAAGGGATCAATCACATTTTGTCAAACTTATCAAACACTCAACGTAACAATCTTGACTTGCACAAGAAATACGGGAGGAATGATCAACAATTAAAATATGATGGATTAATTATTAGGCAATGAGAATTTTTTTAAACAAAGAATTTAATACTATTGGGTCCCCAGGGGCTGGGGACCCAATAGTAGTAATGTAGCCGGTGTGACTTGCAAGAGCTTCTCTAACGTCTTAGGTCAAGTCATCCATTAGAATCCATGCTTGCTTAATATTGGCTGTCCCCAGCTTGTTGTAATTCTCTCGTTCGCTAGCTGGGGTCCTTTTCGTCATGGATGCAATCTTCTCTCTGCTATTAAATCTAGCTAGTTGGAAGAAGGCAAAGAGTGTTTCTATGTATCATGGAGGAGCAAATTCTGTAGGAAAGTAACCTAAGAATCCAAGGGGGCGAAACTTTATAGGAAAGCAATATGGAGAATCCAAGGGGTGAACTATGCATACTTTAATGAAAATTGAATAAAATTAAGTAAAATTTACATAGAATCTTATGGAATTTCTCGAGTTTAGGGATGCAATCACCCCTGTAAATCCATCCTTGCTTTGATCATTCTTTTGATTGCACAGCTGAATTTAAATTTAACTCGTTTTTCTTATGTTAACCGATTCTCATGTTAAGTAGAAATAAAATGTTTCAAAACAGTATCAAGTTTGATCATTTAATTTAGATATATTCTTATAATAATTTCATATCAAATTTGCATACATTATACAATCACTAATATTTGTTTCCAGGTTTTTTCCTCCTATTTTAACTTATAAATATGTGAATTTATTATATATTATTCATTGCGTCGGTCATAATAACGTCATATCCGCATACTTTTACTGTTTCCACACACTTCCCTTGTTCGATTTTATTCAGTTTTTCTCAGAGTTATGGATGTAGATTTAACGTTGAATATTCAAAAACAATGATTTTTGGTAAACCAAATAGACTTATTTTACAAGGTAGAAAATTTCAGTGATGCGTCTCTCTTAAGTAGTTATATGTCCAAGTCTCAAGTCAAGTCAACTATGCGTCCTCATTGGCTGAGTTGGAAAACTGAAGTCTTGGTCGTCCACTAGGGAGGGTCCTTCTTAGTTATGAATGAAACCCTGTCTGCTGTCCAATGGGATAGAAGGAGGAAGGAAAACGTTTCACATTTCGTTGGAAATGTTAGCTCAAATAAATAAAGAAAATTTATATGATTAGAAAAGGAGAAGAATAGAGACCAGAGCAAGATAACTTCACTATAGGTTTATTTTTAAGAGTGGGTATATTTTTAAGAATGATTTTTCAATTTAATCACACTTCTCTTTCTATTGATTAAATTTACATCTGTCTGGGGCATATTTAAAAGTGTAAAAATGAGATCAATTAGTCACCATCTTTATCCCTTACAATAGTACTATCATGGATAAATCTATGTCTGTACGTATATATAACCCTTGAAACAAGAAATTTGCATCCAATGCATGCAATGCTATTGGCCAGTTTGACTATAAACTTGCTAGTTTTAACAATTGACTAAACATAAGATCTGTTCGTCAAAATAAGAAAAATCAGGTAGGGAATCCATGTCCTGAGAATACTTTTAAGCCGGTCCTTAAGAGTTGCTTTCGTTTGATCATTCCTCGGCTGCAAAGGAAGGAGAGACCGTGGACATAGAGAAGAGAAGGAGGATAAGAGGATGATGAAAATGTTTGTGAAGTCCCAGTCTCACATCGGTTATATAAGGAGGAGATCTTGAATATATATATATATATATATATACAATGATTTAACTTGTCGATAAAGCTTGTATCGATTCTAGTACATGATAGGATTCATATTCCGTGAAAAAGATGGGGCGCTCGGATTTACCAACCCCTAGTTCACTAAGATGGAAACTGTCTAATACTATTGACAATCAAAATATTATGAAATTGTCAAGAAAGAATTTTCTAATTGAAAAAGTAGGAATTATAAGTAGAAGTCATTTTAGTAATTTGTAATGATCTATTTACATGAAATAGTTGATAAAGTGACTAGTGGAAGTGACATCCATCCAATAGACAACACAAATGTCTTTGAAAAATCATAAACTACACATCAACTCCGCTGAAAGGCCTTGAGAAATCACAGACTCAATACGGCACGTTTCTCCTAAGTCAAGAGCTCGTGTCAACCACGCATGTCTCATCTGGTTGTGTGGATGGAAACTTGATGAAGTCTTGTCCACTCGGGTCATTTTTGTTATGGATGCAAACTTCTCTGCTTACAGGCCATGAAAAATCATAGACCCAATACTGCAATAAATTTTTAGGTGAATAGAGGTTATAAATGATGTGATAAACTTAATCAATGAACGTTCGACACATAGGTAAATATTTTAAATCATAATTAAAAAAATATTATTAATAACTAGAAAAATGTGATATAACACTTAATAATAACGTGTTAAACGAAAGAGTTCATAGATGATGTCCAATTCCACACGTTTTCCCAGTTTTTCCGTCAAAAGAAAAAAAAAATCTTACGCGGGGCGGTAGATGGAAGAAGGAAGCAACAACCAGATCCACATATAGTGGAAATCAATATATAATATAGGACACTATGAAATTTCCAACAGGCCTATAAGAGATTGGGGTCATATTTATCTCAAAAGTTTAAACTGATAGGATGGTGGTACGCACTCTCATATAAACTAAACTTCTTTTTATCATTTATCCAATGTGGAATTCATTCTCAACACCCGCCCTCATAGAAGAATTTTCTAATTGAAAAAGTAGCACTTATAAGTGGAAGTCCTTTTAGTAATTTGTAATGATTTGTTTACATGAAAATAATAGACGATGAAGTGACTGGTGGAAGTGACATCCATCCAATAGATAGCACAGATGTCTTTGAAAAATCATAAACTAACACTTCAACTCTGCTTGAAGGCCTGAAAAAATCACGGACTCAATGCAGAACGTTTCTCCCAAGTCAAGAGCTCGTGTCAACCACGCATGTCTCATTTGGTTGTGTGGAAGTCCTTATTAATAAATAGAAAAATATTTTATGATACTTAATAATAATGCGTTAAACGTCCACTAGCTAAATTTATGGGGTGAGGTACAATTTTGCATTTTTTCATCAAAAGGGAAAAAAAAAGGTCTTCTGCGGAGCGATAGTGTTTATGTAATATTACAAACTAATATGATTAAACCATTTTTAAATTCTTTTTATGAAACCCTAAAAATAACTAAATATTATTAGCTTGTAACATTATACAAGTACTATCATGAGGTATACCGTTACATACCGAGACTTTCTCAAGAGTAGGAGACATTGCATAAATTATTTTTAAAAAAATTATAAATGATTAACACATTATTTTTAGAAAAATTATAAATGATTAAATCATGATAGGATCCACGTAACGTGATTCACTTACCCCGAGTTCACTCAGATAGAAACTTGTCTAACGCGGCGGTCAAGAATCAAAATATTATGAAATTGTTGGGAAGAATTTTCAAAGTAGGAATTATAAGGGGAAATCCCTTAGTAACCTAGTCACATGAAAATAACGGTTGATGATGTGACTAATGGAAGTGAAATGTCTTTGAAAAATCATAATCTACGCTTCAACTCTGCTTAAAGACCTTGGGAAATCACGGGCTCCATACGGCACGTTTCCCCTGAGTCAAGAGCTCATGGGAACCACTCGAGTCCCCATTTGGTTGTGTGGAAAATTGAAGTCTTCGTCCACTCGTGTCCTTCATTTTTGTTATGGATGATGCAAACTTCTCTGAAATTACTCCTTGCTGGAGTGACATATGGAAGAAGAAAGCAGCAGCAATTTCACATGTCGTGTGGAAATCGGGATTTGTGTTGCACGTTCAGGGATGTCAGTGCTGATAAGTATAGGACGCACACGCAATTGGTTCTTGTATACATAACCCAGGGGAACGGGAAACTTTCGTACAGATGCATGCATCGATAATGTATTAAACCGGTTCACCACTCAGGGAATTGCTGCGGGCTGAAATTCCGAAAATAATTAAAAGGATAGTAGCGGGAGCTATCAATCCAACTTTATTATATACAAATTCGTACTTTCATGCTTAACCGTAAATATATCAAGCAAATTGAACAACCAAAATTACTCAACATAAGTTTCGTTAGCGTAATTCTGTATGTCCTTCCAAGTCCAGGTCCAAAAAACACACTTCCTTGACAAATGCACGGGAAGGATCGAACACGGTACTTTAAATTTACCAAATCAATTGGAAGTAACCTTCGAATTACTAAACCGCCATTTTGGTCAATTCTCTATTTCTTCTACTTAATCAAAGATGCCATCCATGAAAAATATTGGAAGCACTCAATTTCAACGTGATACATGCATGCAGGCAGTTTACAATATATGATCTGTATCATGAAGAATTTATGAACCTGATATCTTAAATTATTCACTAAACATATATGACAACCATTCACCAAAATTTAGTGAACCCTAAAACTTGCAGCAATAGTTTCCATGATTCATCGGCGGATGGATGGCTGAGTTTCGCGAGTTGATTAATTTGGGAGATCTTGACAATTGAGGGGATACACATCTTGGTAACCTAATAATCCACATCCGATTCATGCGAAAGGATCACAATGGAATGGATCCGAATTTCTCGAGATTCGGAATCATGATAATCTCCATGTCTGGGTTTAATTGTGGATGAAGAGGTGGGTGTTTTTAATTACTAGTTAGGAAATTATAATCAAGATGCACCCTTAACTACGACAGAAGACACTTAGGTTTATCAAGACCATCGTGCACTCTAAGTGCATCCATATGTTCTTGACATGTCAACAAAAGAAAAATCACGCCACTGTCACTTTCTCTGCACAAATGACCGATAATCAAAATGTCATGATGGGATTATTATTGGGGGAAGAAGAATATTCAAAGTTAGGAAGCTGGGGAAGGTTCCTTCGTAAATTCCTAGGGTGACCTGGTTTCATAATAACAGCAACCGATGATGATGTGACCTGGTTTCGTAAATTACACGCAAAGGATCGGTATATCACGTACTAGTATTTACATAATATCACAAAATAATAAGATTAGAGCATTTTAATTTTTTTATGAGGCCCTAATAATAATTGAACATTATTAATTTGTGACACTTTATAAGTACTGTCACATGGTATACCGTTACGTAGTTAAGACTTTCTCAAGATTAGGAGACAGAAATTGCACAAATTATTTTAAGAAAATATTATGAAAGCTGCATGCCTAATTAGATCATCTCTCGGTCGTTTAAACTACAAACTCAACTTTCATCTATGCTCTAAACATCAAAATTCAAATTCAACTAACTATTTTTTTATTTCAAACTCTCTCAAATGTTTCTTGTATCAACTAAAATTTTAATTTGGAAGTAATGAAGAATTTTCGCAGCTTAACCAAGTTAAGAGAGAAGCAGAATATTATAATGCAATTTCATATATGATTTTGTTTTTATAATTTTCTATACAATTCTTTTATATATTATGCCATTATATATCTTCTTTAATTCTCTAAGTCTTACTAATTGGGTTAACTTTTCTCAATTCTTTCTTATTGCTTTCTTCGCTTGTAGTTGATACCACTAATCCAGCAAAATAATGGTTGACGAATAAACAGTTTATAATTTACCAAAATGATTAACTTGCTAAATAAAGCTCGTATCAATTCTAGTACATGATTGGATCCACATACCGTGATAAAGATAGGGCGCCCGGCGGATTTGCTCACCTCCCGTTCAATCGGATGGAAACTTGTCTAATACAGTGGACAATCAAAATATTACGAAATTATTGGAGGAAAATTTTCTAATTGATAAAAGTATGAATTATAAGGGGAAGTCCCTTAGTAATTTGTGATGACCCAGTCATATGAAAAGAACGGTTGATAATGTGACTAATGGAAGTGACATCCATCCAACAGACAACACACGGATGTCTTCGAAAAATCATAAACTACACATCAACTCTGCTTAAAGGCCTTAAGAAATCAAAACGGCACGTTTCGCCTTTTGTTACAGACAAGCCACGCATATCTCGTTTGGTTGTGAGGAAAATTGAAAGTCTTCGTCCATTCGGGTCCTCTGCTTTTGCTATGAATGCAAACTTCTCTGCTTACAGATAGGGCATGAAAAATCAGAGACCCAAATACTCCCAGAAATTCTTTAGGTGAACCGAACTCATAAATGACGTGGTGAAGTCAACCAATAAATATTCGACAAGTAAATAAATATTTCAAATTATCATGACTAAAAAGTAAATATTATTAATAAATAGAAAAATGTGACATGACATTCAACAATAATATGTTAAATGTTTATTGGTGAAATTCATAGGTGGCATCCAATGCTGCAAGCTTTTTCAGTCTGTTTCATCAAAAGAAAAAGAAAAAGTCTTACACGGCGTGATATATGGAAGAAGGAAGCAACAGCAATTTCACATGAGGAGGAAGAGGAAACTTTTGTACAATGCGTCGTGTATAGACAATGTATTGGTGCGTTCTGAAATTCCAAAGTATATATTAATTTTTGATTCCTTTCCAGGAAGCTTATATATTAGCCCACTGGTTATTAACATAACTAGAGCCCGCGTGACCAGTATGAGTTAGTTGAAATGATAAGACTTTTTTTTTATATAAAGTATGGTTTTAAATTCAAGCCCCTTAGTAGGTTAATTTGACTTAAACATGGATTAGTCAGGGTTCAATGAGCTTCTAGACACCGGTGGTACCATCCAAAAAAATGGAGATCTTCCTCTATATAACCATCTCGACCCATTCATTCTTCTGCGGGCTCATCCTTCAATAGTTCAAAGCCCGAACAAAAATATGCCGAAACTAATGGTTCATATCCTTCTCTTTCTTTGTTCCTTATTACTATCGCTATCCGTATCGGAAGCGGTAGCATCTCCTTACCCGAACTACCCTCTCACAAAGGGCGGTAAATGCCTGGATAAATGTGGCAACGTAACCATTCCCTTTCCCTTCGGCATCGGACCTAGCTGCTTCTTGGACGAGTGGTACGAGATACTCTGTGTCAACAACAATATCCCTCAATTGAAGAAGCTCGACTTACAGGTTCTCAACATATCCTTTCCTCGCACTGAAGATTCTTATGATCAGACCACAATTATGGTCAGTTACCCAGTAGTCTACTCGAATTCAAGCTGCGGACCTACACATAATGCGACGCTCCAGCCAGCGACCTTTGAAGGGAGCCCCTTTTACTTCTCCACATACAACAGTTTTGTCGCGGTGGGGTGTGAGAATTCCGCAATCATGAAGGGCTCGAATCATTCCTTTGTTGGATGCAGTACCGACTGCACCGGGAATTTCATAGGGCGCTACAGCCCTTGCGATGGTTCTGACTGCTGCCAGTCCACAGTCCCAGATGGTCTTCAGGGCTTCAGCGTCGACTTCCAGGGGGGTAAAACTTCGGGAACGGGTGGAGGAGATCACGGTTGCCAGTTGGCATTCGTGGTCAGTTCTTTCTGGTTCGAGCCCAACACTACAGATCTGTACGACATCCGGAATGGGGGTTACGTTCCAGTGTCACTACAATGGGGAATTGTGGATGCTGCTTTTCCAACGACATCCATCGGACTAAAGGCCAGCAACTATACTAGTTATCATTATTCCCAGACTGGACTAACGCCCTTCAACCAGACCTATTATTATTCTGAGAACGCGACGTGCGGGCTCAGCAGCATCAACGTTAACACAACTACATTTATCTCCTGTGCCTGTCTGTACGGCTTCTACGGCAACCCATATATCGAGGATGGGTGTAAAGGTATATATACACCAGTCATCTTTTCCCCATATATATGCCTTTTACTCTTTTTATACCCGAGAAAGCCCGCGGTTTCATATATTACGGAAAATCTTCTTTTTCTTACTTATTCAACATATTAATTACATATGGTTCCTGTAATATATTTACAAGCGGGGAGTGCAGTGTTTATATTATCACATTAGCATATATGTATATATACTATTTAAAAAGGAATTCCTACATTTTATTCTTTATTTCAAAATATATTTTTTACAAAAGATATTAAAATCAAATATTAAATTAATTTTTCCTTTAATGCCTTATTTTAATTACAGGCCCAGTCGAATTCAAAGAGAATTATAAGATATCAACTTATGGTTAAGGAAAAGTTCTCGGAGTGAAAGGTTTTCTCTATTTGAGTTATCTGTATGATAAGGATTGTATGGAAATCAATTATTACGGATCAAATCATCAATGAGGTTGCATATGAATTCCATTGTCAGACAGATAGCTCAATTTCATCCATATTGTGAGAATTTCAATTAAATCTTATCAGTTTATACACAATAAGGATGGAGATTGGCTTCTTCTCGATCGTGTGAAGTGCAGAAGGAGGTCTCAGTGCGTTACCTTTATAGTTTTGTTTTTTCTGATCTTACATTCACTGCCTATCAGATATTAATGAATGCGAAATTCCACAAGCCGACGGAAGCATGCCATGTAGTGGAGGACTACGTAAGTGTAGGAATACACGAGGATCTTATCATTGCAGCAAAACAACTTTGTTCATCGTCATAGGTATGATCCAATCTAAATACCATAATTGAGCTCTGAAAATCATCAATATTGAAGTAACAGATGGTCTATTTTGTCCAATTTAAATTAACCATCATTTTTCTGGTACTCATGCGAACAAGTCAAGTTCATGCACTAAGAAGAAAATCATCGGTTGATCCTGGAAAATGCTTCCTCTTCTTCCTTGAAAAACCAGGCCTTTGCTCGAGTCTCGGGTCGATTCTTTTGATTTTCATGGCATGGTGCGCATACAGATTGATCAAGAAAAGGAGAGAAGACAATCTCAAAGCAAAGTTCTTCAAAAAGAATGGAGGCCTTATCTTGCAGCGACAGTTGTCTTCACCGGAAGGTAATGTCGAAAAAGGTAGACTGTTCAGCCTTAAGGAATTGGAGAAGGCTACTGACAACTTTAACGAGAACAGAGTTCTTGGGAAAGGAGGGCAAGGTACTGTTTACAAAGGTATGCTTGTAGATGGAAGAATAGTCGCTATCAAGAAATCTATAGTAATAGATGAGGAGACCGTCGAACCATTCATCAATGAAGTTGTCATCCTCTCGCAAATCAATCACCGAAACGTGGTGAAGCTCTTGGGGTGGTGCTTGGAAAGTGAAGTTCCTCTTCTTGTGTACGAGTTCATTCCAAATGGGACTCTTTACGAGTACCTCCATGACCATGAATCCCCTGTTTCTTGGGAATCACGCCTGCGTATTGCCACTGAAGCTGCTGGTGCCCTCTTCTACTTGCACTCTGCAGCATCGATCCCCATTTACCACCGTGACATCAAGTCTTCAAACATACTCCTTGATGAGAAGTATCGAGCAAAAATTGCCGATTTTGGAGCTTCAAGATCAGCTGCCCTAGATCAGACTCACGTGACCACGTTGGTTCAGGGAACCTTTGGATACTTGGACCCTGAGTACTTTCAATCGAGCCAATTCACCGATAAAAGCGATGTTTATAGCTTTGGGGTTGTTTTGGTCGAGCTCCTGACTGGGCAAAAGCCGGTGTCGTCATTGCAAGCCAATGAGGGAAGAAGCTTGGCAACAAACTTTATCATTTCTATGGAGGAGAGTCAACTTCTCGATATACTTGATGCTCGTGTTGTGGAGCAAGGTGGAGCAGATGAGATTACTGCAGTTGCAAACCTTGCAAAACGGTGCTTAAACCTTTCAGGGAGGAAAAGGCCCACGATGAAAGAAGTAGTGATGGAACTGGAAGGCATAAGAAAACCGGTGCAGCCAGCTTCCAGGATTGAGGAAAATCAAGAACTTAAAAGCGATCGCCTAGAGGCTGAGACATCTGGAGGTGCCGATGCTCTGTTTGCACGTAGAGGATTTGAGATTGATGCTGATGTAATTTCTTTGTCAGATGTTCACCCCCTCTTGCCCAGCGAAACATGGTGACTGATAGTTCATTTACTCACTCTCTTTGTAATATCAGTAGCTGCATTTAGTACATTGTGCTGTAGTTACACTTTAAGGGAATATGCTGTATTGCACTTGTTCTGCTAGAAACTGTACTGTAGCAGGGTATTGAGGATTATAGAATGATTTATTTTCCTTGCAGCTCCACCCAGCATCGAAAATTCCGGAGACAGAACTTTGAAGTATTAAGTTTTAATTTCGAAACATAAGAATGTTTCAACAGTTCCTTACTAGTCGATTCTCTCAGTAATACTTCCGACAAGTTTCTCAAAAATATTGTGTATTTACAGTAGGTTGTGACTCATATTTGTTAAAAAAGAAGATCAAAACACCAGTGAGAGATGTATCCGAGCTCGGTAACAAAGTCATTCATCCAACTATCAGGAATGAGAATTGAAAATTTTGCGGAAGATTTGAACAGCTATTTATTTCTCAGGATTCCTTTTGTTGAAGAGAGTTACTGCTATTTTGCTTCTCTCCTTATGTTTTAGTTATTCATTTGCACTTGATCTCCACCGCACACCTGCCCGAATCCCAACCATTTATAATCATACCTATGTGTAATATGCATCCCCAAACAAAGATGTTAACCGATCATCTTCTTCCTCTTTCGCGTTTGCAAGACTTAAAAGCAGTGAGATTAGGATGGTGCTGTTGATGATTAAGTCCTTCAACTGGCAGGAACATCAAATTTTTCCTCCAGAGACAAAGCCCAACTGCGATGCAAATCTGGTGATCTTACAGACACGTTTCCCTCTGCCATCGAGATTTGGTAGCTGAAGTTTGGGCTTGATGGATTTGTACATTTGATAATTAAGGTTATGCATCCTGGTAAGTTAACAAAATCAACATCTATTCCTCATGCGTAAGAAATGCCATGGAAGACAAGTGCCAGCTGCATCCATCAGGGTTCCCGAGTTCTGGAATTGGAACCTCCATCCAAGTCCTCCGGACGGAGATACAGGGGATTTGAATTGAATTTGAATTCGAATCCAACATCAACTCAGAACGGAATCAACATACCCAGGAATTAACCAAAATGCCCCGATGATTATGATGGGTGACCGAAATATCACGTAACTATAAGAGGAAGGAATTGTCAAATGTGAGAATGCAGTAGTCCAAAGGTTGCATTCACAATAACAGGTGATGTGACCTACGAGAGAGACATCCATGCAACGGACATACTAAACAAATTTCTTTGAAAGTTCAAAAAATGCAATGATTTTCTCTCTGTTTATCTCCCATGGCTGCAAACACCGTCCTTCGATGATTTATAGTTCATTTTCCGAGGTTAATTAGGATTAAAATCGACGCACCTTGGCTTGGTTTCAGGCAATTCACACTGGATGTTGAGGTGGGGATGAGATTTTCCCGACATCAATCGCTTCTCCACCCTACATATTAGGCTTGCGGAAAGCTCCAGGAAGTTGCTCTGGAAAAACGCCATTGACTTGTACACTGCATCACTGTTCAAAGTCTGGCTGCTACCATAAGAAGTAAACATGGTCCCAACCAAATTATCTTTTATTATTAGGACGTTGCTTGCATTTTTCACTCCAAAAAAAAAAACTATAACTTGACCATTATTTTTATTGCCCATTGAAAAATAAAATAAAACTCATTTTCTATGATTGCCGGACCTCTCAAATATTTCTTGTCCAGTTACGTATATCCTGTAAATTTTAAAAGATGTAAGGCTCTCTAATATTTAATGTAATATAAACATACTATTTTGCTAGTTACGGTGAGGCTCATGAATCTAAGGAAAAACGTGATTAAAGGAGCACTCACAGTCCTATTGATCCCGTAATTTTTTTAAAATCTCAATTTAGGACCATACAACTGTATTAAATTCCATTATCATATGAATTTAAGAAGATTTAGGTGAGAAATCCATGTCAATCTATTAAATCGCTACCACTGCACAGTAGCATAAATTTTTCACTTTTTCTTGGATTAGAAAGGACATACGTGCGCTTAGAAATGTACAAGAGGACTAGGACATTAGAAATGTACAAGAGGACTAGGACATTAAGAGGTATGGGAGCCTCAATGACGAGAATCGAAAGTACCTAGACCAACGTACCTAGATCTCTAGGTCTTAGGTGATTAATTAATAAACCCCTTTCTCAATTGCTTTCATATTTACATTGAGAAGAAAAATGGCATCATATCGAGACATTCACATTTCTTTCTCCGGAAGCAGAGTCAAGTCAATTAGTAACATAAAATCGGAGTCCATGTGCTCCATATAAGGGTCACAACCCATTGATTCTTCTGCCAACTCGCTCACAATTCAAAGTAGGAACAAAAATGGTGGCGAAACCAATGTTTCATATGTTCCTACAGATTCTGTCTTCCCTGACGCTGCTATCCGTTTCAGAAGAGGCAGCATTACCTTTCCCGACCCACCCCATCACAAGGCCCAATTGCAGTGAAAGATGTGGCAACGTGACCATTCCTTGTCCCTTTGGTATTGGATCTACTAACTGTTTCACGGACGAGTAGTACGAGATCCTCTGTAATCAAAGTATCCCCTGGTTGAAGAAGCTCGACTTACAGGTTCTCAACATATCCTTTCCTCTCAGTATTGACTTCACTGATGAGACAACAATTACGGTCAACTACCTGGTAGTCTACTCGAGCTCAAGCTGCACACCTAAGCGTGCAGGTGACCTTTGATGGGAGCCCGTTTTCCTTCTCTCGGGCTGAGAATATTTTTGTCGCAGTGGGATGTGAGAATGTTGCTACCATGAAGGCCTCGAACCATGCCACACTGATTGCACCGGAAACAGTACAAGGCCTTATAGCTCTTGCAGCGGCTTTCATTGCTGGGGGTCCATGATACCCGATGGTCTTCAGGGCGTTAGCGTCAATTTCGAGGTAGACAAAGTTATGGGAACAAATGGAGGAGATCACGATGATTGCCAGTTCGCATTCCTGGGCGATTCTTCGTGGTTCGAGCCCAGCTACACAGTGGTGATGGAATGGGGAATAGTGGATGCTGCGTTTCCAACATCCATAGGACTAAAGCCCAGTGACCAGCCCTCTGAGTATTATTATTATTATTATTATTATTAAGAGAGCGCAACGCCCCGTAGTGACCGCCACATCAACACTGCAACATTTATTCGACTGTTATTGTGGTGATGGCTTCTACGGCAACCCAAATATTCAACATTTATTCGACTGTAAAGGTATGTCTATGCCGACTTTTTTTCCCTTTCTAATCCAAATATTCCGTATGCTTACTCTTTAGTACTTGAAAGGAAGCCCAAAACATATATCAGAGAAATATCGTAAAATGGAATTCCACATATTATTCTTTATTACAGAATAAAATTTTCTGAGCACGTTAATCTTCAGGTGGGCCAATCGAATTCAAAGGGAAATACTAGATTATAATTAAGAAGTTGTGGAAGTGCAGTGCTTTACCCTGTTATTGTCTTCGGCAGTGCAGATGAATCCGTAGAATGATGCAATCGCGTCCTCAATTAGGTTGCATATGATTATGGCAGGATTGAAATCAATAACCAGCAGTCTAAGACGCAACAAGGATGGAGATTGATTTCTCCTCAATCATGTGAAGTACATAAGGGGATTTTAATTTGAACTTTATAGCTTTGTGTTTCTGATCTTATGTCATTCTCTATATGGGTTCGATTCTCATCATTAGAACTACGAGTGCTCTTGCAATTATGTCTTCCTTCGATTCCTTTTAGATTCATGAGTCTCCCGTAAACTAACAAAATAGTATGTTTAGTAAACAAGAGGCAAGAGTTGAGAATATCCTATACTAGCACATAAATGTAAAGTTTGTTCCTTTCACTTGCGTTGACACAGAACCTCATTGGATCCTACTGATCAAGAAGCAATTCTTTCAATGTACATGAATCACATTCAAGTTAACCAGTTTCAAGAAATTAACCCAAAACAATCTCAATCTGACATCAAACTTCAGTTCAGCTAAAAAAATCCAACATATGGATCATCAGTTAGGCCACAGAGAACCGTCTAATACCTATGATCATGAGCCTCTGCCTTCACACAATTTTCAATTTCGGTACAGAAGTAGCTGATAGGTGGACCCCAGGACAACTCAAGAACAACTTAAGCACGTACCCGCTTCACCATAGGCAGCGTCAGCGGGGGGAACCTTCAACCTGACTGCAGCAGCCCCAGTGAGGACAGTCAACGCCAAACGGCGGAAGACACAGCATGCTCCTCTCCAGCGACCTGTTTCTGTGCCCAGCAGACAATCTGCGTAGGCTTGGGGCTCGCCACATAGCATGGGGAGGAAGATTTCGCAAGGCTTGTAAGCCCGCGGTGGTGCAAGAAGCAGGAAGTAGAAGCCAATTCCCTCCCCTTCTCACACACCAACAGTCAAGCTCGCAGCTCTCTTATTGCCAGAGGATTCTCAGTGTGTGCATTGTTGGAGTAATTCTTTCTCGGACGAATGTGGGGTATTGTCCTGTGGGTATTGAGATTGTGGAGATAGTGTTATGGGTCGGCGGATAAGGTGTGGAGGTAGTGATTGCTGACACGTGGCAAATTTAGGCTTACGATGGCAGATCCCACGTCACCTCTGGGGGAGTGTACAGTACATCCTAAAATATTTAAATTTTATTCATTTATAAAATAACTTAACTATTACTGCCTAACAGGACTTTCTCCACCTCTGGGCCTTGTTCGTAGATACCCATGTCCCACGTCTCAGCAATCACAAGCACATTTCACACGCGCTCCGGCCCAATGCTGTGGCCTGATATGGAAAAATAATAGTTTCTGCAGTGACATGGGACTTGCACTCGACAGGTCATGCCTTCAGCCTGAACGTACTCGAAAACAGCAAGAGCTTCTTCCCCCTTCCTGGCGTTACTACAGGCATTAATAAGTAATGAATAGCTCACAACATCAGGCTGTTAGTCATTTACTTCAAAATTCGGATTAAAGTATAATTGACGAGGGATCAATGAAAGTAGTAGGACAAAAAGCCAATGAATTTCAAGCTGCACCAATGAACATAACATAAATTTTCTTCCTCTATTCCTCTAGCAAGTAATTCCACCACATGGAACACAGATCCTATAAGTTACATAAATTTTACCTGCTCGTACACCTTTTGAGACACCCAGGTAATCTGTTTCAAACAACATTAGACTATTGTACATGATAGTAGATTGTTCAATGCCCCTCTCAGACATCGAACCAAAATTCTGAGCTTTTCATAATTTCCAGCTTCCTTGAGCACGGTCCTCCTTGCTGACACGGGCATAAAATATCCTTCTTGTCATGGACTGCATTATAAAAATATTCTCATTTATCTATGATGGTGCACTGTTGTTCTATGTCAGAGAGCTGGACAGTAGCATTTCTTCTTTGAAGTATCACTAATTGTAACAAGAGGCACTATGATGACCTTTTAGGATCTTATACCAGCTAATGAAAATGAATCAACTCGATTCACGCCCCTTTTTCAAGAGAAATTCCTCAAATAGCTAGCACGAATGGTCATCTCATGGGAAGAGAAGCAAGAAGTGTATGTAAAAAAAAAAATGGAAATAAAAGATACATGGACAAACCCAAAACTCAAAGGCGGCGAGGCCGGTCACCACACACAATTATGCCAAAATCTTTCAAGCATTATCCACCTCTCTGTAACAGGCCATTCAAGGAGATTAGCTTCAAAAGAATTTCATATCTGGAGGAACCATGCAGTTACCTAGAACAAAGGGACCAATTAGATCAGAAACCATGGAAAGTGGCGATAGATAGAACTGGAGCAATTCTCCAGAAATCAGGTAAAGTGAATGCATGAAAAAACTCGAGTTGTCATGGAAAAAATAGTTGCTTTTCTGCTTTGAAGCTCCAGATCCGCAGCTTCTAGAGGAGAAGTTTTTGAATAAGGCTACTTAAGATCTCATTGTCAAAAAGTACAGGGAGTTTCAAAAAGAAAGTTTTCAAATGACACGTGAACAATTCCATGAAAAAGCAACATCTTTGGGCAAGAGGTGCATATAGAAACATGATACTAAAAAGTCACATGAAAAACCAATAAATTCAACAAATGAATGCCCATTGGAATCGCTGATCGAAGAAATATTTACAAGCACTATCCACCTTTCTATGAAAAAGACATCTGAGTATACTGTTTAAAAATTGACAAGATCGGGAGAAAAACACTCCTGCCCCTCAGCAATAGTTCCCTCTTACCGAAAAGCACCAATTTAAAATGAAACCACCAAAAGCACCTAGAGAAATATGTCTGGGGCATTTCTTTTCCATAAATCATGTAATGCAAATTCAGAATGAATTTTAGCACAGTAATCAGCAAAAAGCAGAGGCGAAAAAGAAAACCATCAATAACTGCGAACAAGAAAGACACATGAAGAAGCACTTCCGAGAAATCAAGCGACTCACATGCCTTACATGATAAAGAAACATACTGCTCGCACTCAAAAATTTTCTGGGACTTCAAAATCAGCAAGAAAATAAAGAACTGAAGCAGAATAAACAGATTCTAAAGAGAAAGCAAGCCAGAAGTAGATCCGGCAGAGCGAGGGAGAAGATAAAGGTGATACCAGCAATCGATCCAGGCAAGCAATATGGATTAGAAACTGCTTAAATTGACCCCTCGGTTTCTCTGCGTTTGTCGGTTCAAGTTATCATCCTCCATTCCCTTCCTTCTCTCATCATCTGGCAGCAACAGCAGAACTTCTCTCATCTAAGAACCAGAGGATTGAAAATCTGGAAAAAGTCTCCCCTTTTTTGCCACATCAAACAAAGAATTAACAAGATTTACGTTTCATGGTTGAAAAAAGTTCAAAACTTCCAAGACTTGGAGAAGGAAAGAAAATAGTAAGCAGAGCGGAGAAGTGGGGACGAATGAGAATTGAGCCTTCAGATTTGTAGTTCACACCATCACAAGGCCCCAGAAGTAAGCGAGCTTAACTCACCAGCCAGAGATGTGGAGAGAGAAGGGAGGAAAAGGAATCGAGGGATTCAAAGGGGACGAAAACGAGCAGCGATGTCAATCCAATTCAGATTGAAAACTATTTTGATAATCGGGTCATCTTTATATCTCATTCTATGAATCGATAATTCACAATAGAAATGATCTGACAAATTCTACCACGATTTAAAGTAGTATGAAAAGACAGTTTTCTTATACCAGTTCAATTTATGACGTGACAAGTTTTCAAGAGACAGCACAATAATTAAAAAGAGTACAACAGTAATAAGGAGAATCCTAAACCAGTACCCAGTCACAATGTTTGGAAACGTATTATAGGTAAATCATCAGACCTCGAATCAGCACGAGCAATGTGGATTTTCAACAAAGCATTCGAACTTTCACTCCATTTGCTTTTGATCACTACTCGTGCATTCACTCAACTCTTTGAACTGCTGGATGACATCAGGAGAGGGCAGTGACTTCCTTATCCTCCCCAATACCATCGCCACTTCTTTCATGCAGGTCTCTTCCTCCCATTCAAATGTAGGCATCTTTTTGCGAGATTAGGAACAGTGACCACCTGTTCTTTCCCAGCATGCTTCAGTACCTAAGGATCCAGGATATCTTGCAGCCGATTCTCGTCCATTGAAGTGATGAAGAATGTGGCCAGACCCACACCCTCCCGTACTAGTAGAGATGAGATTGGCTTCTGTCCTGTCAAGAGATCAACAAGGACCATGCTGAAACTGTACACATCCTTCTGGAAATATTCAGGATCCAAGTAGCCGAAAGTTCCCTGCACCAGCTTCGTCACATGAGTTTGCTCGAGGGAAACCGATCTCGAAGTTCCAAAATCAGCTATTTTCGCTCGGTATTTCTCATTTAGGATTATGTTTGTGGATTTGATGTCTCGATGGCATATCGGCGTGGATGCTACAGAATGCAAGTACGAGAGGGATCCTGCCACTTCTTTGGCAAGTCGTAGGCGAACATCCCATCATTGTGTTCATGGAGATACTCATAGAGAGTTCCATTTGGAATGTACTCGTACACCAGAAGTGGAACTTCTGTCTCCAAACAGCAGCTCAATAGCTTAACCACATTCCTATGATTGATCTGCTAGAGGATGAGAACTTCATTGATGAACTGCTCAGCCTTTCCCTCATCCATTGCTGTGGACTTCTTAACTGCAACGTTTCTTCCATCAGTTAGCGTGCCTTTGTCAACAGTTCCTTCACCACCGTTTCCAAGTATCCTATTGTCATTGAAGTTGTAAGTAGCCTTTTCCAACTCCTTGGAGTTGAATAGTTTACCCTTCTCAACATTGCCTTCTGGGGAAGTTAACTGTTGGCCGCCATTCCTTTTAAAGAACCTCTGTTTCCGTCTAACTTCTCTTCTTCTTTTGAAGGATTTGTAGGATGAATGTAAGAGTGTAAGCATCAGTATTGTCACAAGTCCAGCTCCAGTAGTAGCTGCGAAACCGTACACGAGAAATTAGAAATGATCAAATTTTGACAAAACCTGCATATCATATGCTCAATATTTCTGATTCAAATAAATCTGATTGAACATCTTCTACCCTCAGCCAGTTTTGATGCACTTTATCATCAGTAACTAAGCAGTCCACGGTTTACAGAAGAAATCCCTGCATAAAATTTGCCTAGTCTAGTGTCAGGAATCTAAGGATAAATGACATTAGAAGGAGTTCAACAAAGGAGAAAGGTTTGATTGCCCATGTTAAAGATTGGAGTAATGTCAAAAGAACTTCATTATCTTAAATTACTTGAGCACTGGCAGCTGTTTTAATGCATCAGTGCTTCAGCAGAGTGAAAACAAAAAAAAAAAAAATAACATCCGAATGAATAGATATGATAATTCAAAATTTGTTTGGAATTGATCCAGAATGAATTCATAGATACATTCAACATGACCTATGGACGGGAACAACGGATGTTTTACACAGATGAAAATAGTTACATTATTGTTATGTTAAACTTTTGTAATTATTCACGTGCAGCTACGACAAACTTATGTAGGACATCTTGTCAACTTGTTAGATACTCAGTGTAACAGTCTGGATTTACGTGAGAAATGCGGGAAGAACGATCTGTGAGAAATGATATATTCATTGTAATTAAGGAAGAATTTGGGAAGAAGCGTAGTCATGTCCAACGACTGAAAATAAGTTGAAGAAAATAAGATAAGATGCCACGTTCTCCCAAGTGAAATGCCCAAGTCTTCCCATGGTTCGTAGTCTTCGTCCACAATGGTCCTTTTCAATATGGATGCAATCTTCTGGGTGCTATTAAGTCCTGCAGAAGGAAGAAGAAGTTAAACAAAAATGTTTCAGTACTTTTCGTGGAAATTAAGATTTTTTATGCATCCAAATGGCAAAGCCGATGTCCTAAGAAAATTTGAGTTCTTTTATGAAGAAAATTGAGAACGCTTTCTATTCATATTGATATCTTTCCGTTACTCGATCAAATATGCTATCCATGAAAAATATTGGGCGCACTCAATCTCAAAATACATACGCATGTAAAGTACGTATGTGTGTACATATATACACATATGACCCTAAAACAGGAAAAGTACGTCCAATGCATGCCTGCATGCAGCCAGTTTATAATATATGATATGTAACATAAAGAATTTATGAACTTGATTTATTCACTAAACACATATCACAGCCGTTCATTAAAATTTATTGAATCATAAAACTGGAGTGATAGTTTCTGTGATTCATCAATGGATGGCTGAAGGACGGCTGAGTATCGAGGGTTGATTACTTCGGGAGATTTTGACAGTTGAGTGCATGCGTCTTCATAATCTAATAATTCACATCCATTCATGCGAAAGGAGCACAATGGAATATTGGATCCAAATTCTCGAGATTCGGAATCAGGATGGTCTCCATATATGCCTAGGTTTTTTGGATGAAGACTTGGGTGTTTTTAGTTACCAGCTAGGAAATTATAACCAAGATGCCCTCTTTGCTATGACAGGAGATTCTTAGGTTTATCAAGACCATCATGCATCCTAAGTCGATCCGCATGTTCTTGACATGTCAACAAAAGGAAAAATTGACGCCACTGTCATCTTCTCTGCATCAATAACCGATAATCAGGGGAAAAAGAATATTCAAAGTCAAGAAGCGGGAATAGTAATAGAAGGGAAGATTCCTTCATAAATTGCTGGGACGACCTGTCCACACAATAACAGCAACCGATGATGTGACAAATCGAGAGAATGGATTGGGTCTTTCACGCAACGGGTAAGTATACCGCGTAATAGTGTTTACGTGATATTACAAATTAATAAAATTAAATTATTTTAAATTATTTTACAAAATCTTAAAATAATTGAATATTATTGATTAAAATATTGTTACGTAGTATACCGTCACATATAAGACTTTCTCAAGAATAGAAGACACTGCATAAATTATTTTTAAAAAAAATTATAAAACTGCACTCCTAAGATCATCTCTTAATCGTTTAAACTACAGACTCTACAATCGAATTGTTGAATGCATATCGTACAGTTTAACTGATTTTTTTTTTATTACAGACTCTCTCTCAAATGTTTCTCCTAGAGTTAAAGGGGAATCCATTCATAATAACAGGTGATGTAACCTCCGAGAGAGATACTACACAAATTTCTCTGAAAGTTCACAAAATGCAATTTTACCTCCGTTTATAGGCTGCCTCACCATGACTGCAAACATCATGCTTCAATAATTTATACTTCATTGTCTGTGGCTAATTAGTATTAAGATCGATGCACCTTAGCTTGATTTCGAGCAATTCACACAGGATGTCAAGTTGGAGACGAGATTTTCCCGACATCAATCTCTTCTTCTTCACCCTACATATTTTAGGCTCGTGGAACGCTCCAAGAAGTTGTTGTGGGAAAACGCCGTTGACTTGCTCAATGCATCACTGTTCAAAGTCTGGCTGCTACCATAAAAAGTCAACATGGTCCCAACGAAATTATATTTTATGATTAGGATGTTGCATCCGTTTTTCACTCAAACAATTATAACTTGACCATTATTTTGATTGCACATTGAAAAATAAAATAAAATTAAATTAAATCCATCATTCTTTGTATGATTGCCGAAACCCTCAAATATTTCTTGTCTAATAGTAATGTACTATAAACATATTATTTTACTAGTCACGGGGAGACTCATGATTCTAAAAGAAATCAAAGGAAAACATGATTAAAGGAGATGTCAATTTATTAAACCGATTGTCATATGAACTTGTTAATTTTAACTATCGACTGAATTAGAGAGGGGATTCAGGTGAGAAATACATGTCAATTTATTAAACCACTACCATTGCACATCAACATAAATTTTTATTTGGAAGTAATAAGAATTTCTAAAACTAAACAAGTTAAGAGAAGGGGAACATATATTATAATGCAATTTCATATAGGATTTGGGTTTTATAATTTCCTATACAATTTTCTCCATTATATATCTTCTTTTTTCAAGACTTACTTAGGTTGACTTTTCTCAATTCTTCTTGCTTTCTTTAGTTGTAGTTGACATAAATAATCCAGCAAAAATGGTTGATAATTAATAAACAATCTATAATCACTTATAGTTAGCATTTTTCTATAGATTCATTAATGAATGTGCATTTGTGCGCACGTTCCTCGTGCTGTCATCCAAAAGAAGAAAGTTGATAATATGAGATATATCTGCCACTATGCTGTTATCCATGAAAAAAAATAAGTTTACTTTTACCAAAATGATTTAGCTTGCTAATAAAGCTTGTGTTGTATTTATTCAGTATATGATGGGATCCACGAACCATGAAAAAGATGGGGTGCCCAGATTTGCTAATCCCTAGTTAACTCAGATGGAAACTTGTCTAATATGGTCAACAATCAAAATATTATGAAATTACAGATGAAAAGTTTTTATTGAAAACTATGAATTATTAATTTGTAAAATTTAGTCACATGAAAGTAACTGTTGATGATGTGACTGGTGGAAGTGACATCGGTCCAATGGACAACACACAAATCTCTTTGAAAATTCGTAAACTATGCTCTATTTAAAGGCTGTAAAAAAATTTGCCAGTAGAAAAAAGGGTCGATTACGTATAAAAATATATAGTTTGCCCCTTTTTTTTCTAAGTAATCAAATGTTTTAAATTTAAAAAATAAAATTATGTAATTTTATTTTATTCACAAGTAAAACCAAATTTTTTAGTCTTAAAAAATAAATTATGTAATTTAATTTTATTCTCAAGATAAGTCAAAATTTTTTAATTTAAAAGATAAAATCATGTTATTTTAATTGTTAACCTAGACTAATATATCAAAATATAAAGTTATATGTTTGGGTAGTATATTCTACTTGGCATTTTTCTTATCATGTACCTACAAATAAATAAAAATAGAGTATTTTTTAAATTTAATTTAATATTTTTCTTCTAAATTAATATTAATATTAGTTATGAAAAAATACAAAAAGAATTTTATATATAAGAATTTGATGTAAACTTGAGAAAAAATTTCTAATATTTTTATATTTTGTAATGAATAAAAATATTAAGAAGGATTAGTCATCTAACATTTACTTTCAGGTTAGACGAGTTAACCTAATTCAATAGTAAAATAAAATAATGTGATTTTAATTTTAAAATATGAAATTCTACCTTAAATTGAGATTAAAAAGAAACCACACAATTTTTATTTTTAAATTTTGAAAGGTTTGATTTAATTTGGATATATAATTAAACTAAATGATTTTATTTTTTAAATTTGAAATGTTTGATTTTTTTAAAAAAAATAAGCAAATACATACTTTTTGATGTAATTTACCAAAAAAAAAAAGGCCTTGAGAAATCGCGGACTCAACGTGGCACGTTTCTCCTACTTCAAGAGCTCACGTCAACGACCAATGTTATTTTCCTGAATATCATTTTCCTCAATTGCACGTGATTTTCCTTTCTCGGACACCTTCCTTGGAAGCTCGACCTTATCCTTTGCCTCAGTTGCAAGATTTGAAGATTCTTCTTCCAATTGTTCAATCTTGAATTTGGAAGGTTCAATATAGGCGACTGTACTGTGGAATTCAAAATCTCTCGGTTGTTCTCATGGCGGCAGAGGTGCCCCACCTCAGCTGATGGAGGAAATGGTATCATCACATGGGACGTAGTTGGTTTTTTTCAATCTGAGCCACTACTATTCAGAAACTCAGTGCGTTCTAACTGATCCAGTTTAAGCCGAAATGGCCTGGTAGGAGTAAAATTCTCCCGATGTAAATTCTTTCTATTTACAACACTTGGACCTGATATCTTATTTAAGGGAGACCCGGTTAGTTTTAATATATACGTATACATACAGGTGTATATCCCTCCCCCATGTAACGTACCCAGGAAGAGGAAATTTTTGTAAAATGGGTCGTGCAGCGAGACAACGCATTATTGGTGCGGGCTGAAATCCCAAAACATATATTAATTTTTCATTCCTTTCTAGGAAGCATATATATTAGTCCAACATGACCAGAGCCCATATGACTCATATGAGCTAGTTGAAATGGTAGAACATTTCTTTCCATAAAGTATGGCTTTGGGAGCTCCTTAGTAGGTCGATTTGGCTCGAATGCAGATTAATCAAGGTCCAATGAGTTTCTAAATACCAGTGGTACCATCGAAAAAAATTGGAGCCCATGCGGATGGTCTCTATATAACCATCACGACCCATTCATTCTCATGCAGCCTCATTTTTCCACAGTTCAAAGCAGAAACAAAAATCTGCCGAAACTAATGTCTCATATCCTACTCTTTCTTTGCTCCATATTACTGCTGCTATCCGTATCGGCAGCGGTAGCATCACCTTTCCCAACCTACCCCATCACAAGGCCCAATTGCAGTGAAAGATGTGGTAACGTAACCATCCCCTTTCCCTTCGGGATCGGAGCCAATAACTGCTTCCTGGATGAATGGTACGAGATTCTGTGTGAGAACAGTATCCCTCGATTGAAGAGGTTCGACTTACAGGTTCTCAACATATCCTTTCCTCGCAATAAAGATTCTTATGATCGGACTACAATTATGGTCAACTATCCAGTGGTCTACTCGAGCTCAAGCTGCACACCTGCACATAATGCGACGCTCAAGCCGGTGACCTTTGAAGGGGGGCCCTTTTACTTCTCCACATACAACAATTTTGTTGCGGTGGGGTGTGAGGAGTTCGCGAGCGTGAAGGGCTTGAATCAATCTTTTTTCGGATGCAGCACTAATTGCACCGGAAATAGTGCAAGGCGTTATAGCCCTTGCGATGGCTCTGACTGCTGCCAGTCCACTTTTCCTTGGGGTCTTCAGGGCTTTAGCGTCGACTTCCAAGGGGGTAAAATTCTGGGAACGAGTGGAGGAGATCACGGTTGCCAGTTTGCATTCCTGGTCAGTTCTATCTGGTTCGAGCCGAACACTACAGATTTGTACGCCATCCGTGATAGGGGTTATGCACCTGTGTCGCTGCGATGGGCAATAGTGGATGCTGCTTTTCCAACGACATCCATCGGTCTAAAGCCCATCAATACTACTGTTTATTTTTCTTATCAGACTGGAATAACGCCCATCAATCTGACTTCTTATACCTCTGAGGCTGCAACATGCTATCTCGACAACATCAACATGAACACTACTACATTTATCAACTGTCAGTGTAATTCTGGCTTCTACGGCAACCCGTATGTTGAGGATGGGTGTAAAGGTATGCCGGCCATCTTTCCAAGTATCCCCCATATGCCTGCTATACCCGACAAAGCCCGCGGTATCACATAGTAGGGAAAATCTTCTTTTCTTTTTTACTCAAAACTTATATTTAAAATAAATGTAATTACATATGGTTCCTGTAATATTTTTACAAGTGAGGAGTGTAGTGTTTATATTAGCACATTAGCATACATGTATGTATATATACCATTTAAAATGGAATTCCTACATTTATTCTGTATTTCAAAATAGATTTTTTTAAAATAAAAAGTACAAAGATCAAATATTGAATTAATTTTTCTAAACGACTTATTTTACCTGCTCGGTCAAATTCAAAGAGGAATATAGTAAGTTAGACATTTCTTAGCTATGGCAGGATCCAAATCAATCATAAGCACAGACACACAAGGATGGAGATCGACCTCACAATCATGTGAAGCGCAGAAGGGGATTTTAGCATTACCCTTATAGCTTTGCATTTCTAATCTTATGTTCGCTGTCCAGCAGATATTAATGAATGTGAAATTCCACTTCAAGACGGAGGCAAGAGATGTGGTGGTCTACATAAGTGCAGGAATACCCGAGGATCTTCTTACTGCGTCAATACAACTTGGTTCATTGTCATAGGTATGGTCGAAGCTATTGCAAATGAGCTGTGGAATCGCTTTCCTGGCACTCACATGAACAAGTACATGCAAAAGAGATAAAGTTCACTTGTTGATTCTCATAAATGCTTCATTTTCTTCCTTGACAAATAGGCCTTTGCTCTAGTTTTGGGTCGCTCCTCTCGATTTTCCTGGCATGGTGCGCTTGCAGATTGATCACAAAAAGGAGGGAGGCCAGGCTCAAAGCAAAGTTCTTCAAACAGAATGGGGGTCTCATTTTGCAACAGCGTTTGTCTTCATCAGAAGGTGGTAATGTCGAGAAGGGTAGATTGTTCAACTTAAAGGAATTGGAGAATGCTACTGACAACTTTAACAAGAATAGAGTTCTCGGGAGAGGCGGGCAAGGAACCGTTTACAAAGGCATGCTTGCAAATGGAAGAATAGTCGCTATCAAGAAATCTATAGCAATGGATGAGGAGAACGTCGAGCCCTTTGTCAATGAAGTCGTCATCCTCTCACAAATCAATCACAGAAACGTGGTGAATCTCTTGGGGTGCTGCTTGGAGAGTGAAGTTCCTCTTCTTGTTGACGAGTTCGTTCAAAAAGGGACACTTTACCAGTATCTCCATGACCATGAATCCCCTATTTCATGGGAATCACGCCTGCGTATTGCCACTGAAGTTGCAAGCGCCATCTTCTACTTGCACTCTGCAGCATCAATCCCCATTTACCATCGTGACATCAAGTCTTCAAACATACTCCTTGATGAGAAGTATCGAGCAAAAATTGCTGATTTTGGAACTTCAAGATTAGCTGCCCTAGATCAGACTCACGTGACCACATTGGTTCGAGGAACCTTTGGGTACTTAGACCCTGAGTACTTTCAATCGAGCCAGTTCACTGACAAAAGTGATGTTTATAGTTTTGGGGTTGTTCTGGTTGAGCTCCTGACTGGGCAAAAGCCGGTGTCATTGTTGCTAGCGAATGAGGAAAGAAGCTTGGCGACATACTTCATCATTTCTATGGAGGAGAATCATCTTTTTGATACAATTGATGCTCATATTGTGGAGCAAGGCAGAGTAGATGAGATAACTGCAGTCGCAAACCTTGCAAGACGGTGCTTAAACCTTTCAGGGAGGGAAAGGCCCACGATGAAAGAAGTTTCCATGGAATTGGAAGGCATTAGAAACCTAGTGCGACCGGCTTCCAAGATCGAGGAAAATCAAGAAATTAAAAGCGACCACTAGAGGCAAAGACATCTGGTGGTGTCGATGCTCTGTCTGCATGCGGAGGATTTGAGATTAATGTCGGTGCAATTTCTTTGTCAGATGTTCACCCCCTCTTGCCCAGCGAACCATGGTGACTGATAGTTGATTACTCACTCTCTTTGTAATTTCGGTCGCTGCATTTACTACGTGTGCTGTAGTTACTCTTTAAGGGAATAAGAGCCTTATTTCACTTGTTCTCATAGAATTTGTAATGTAGCACGGTATTGAGTACTACAGAATTATTTATTTTCCTGGCAATTCCATCAAGCATTAAAATTTTGGAGATAGAACTTTGAAGTAATAAGTTTTAATTTTGAAACATATGAATATTTCAGTGTCCACAGCTGTCTAACGGTTCCTCAATTAGTCGATTCTCGCAGTTATACCTCCAACCACTTTCTCCAAAATAGTGCGTATTTATATTAGGTTGTGACTCATATTTGTCAAAAAAAGAAAATCTAAAGACAAGTGAGAGATGTATCCGAGCTTGGAGACGAAGTTTTGATCCTTGGCATAACTATCCATATTCATCCAACGGATTAGGAATGGGAATTGAAAATTTTGCGGAAGATTTGAACAGTTATTTATTTCTTAGGATTCCTTTTGTTCAAGAGAGTTACTGCTGTTTTGCTTCTCTCCTTATGTTTTTGTTATTCATTTGCATCCATCGTGCACCGGCCTGAATCCCCAAACAAAGATGTTAACCGATCACCTTCTTCCTCTTTCCCATTTGCAAGACTTAAAAGCGGTGAGATTAAGATGGTAATGTCGACAATTAGGTACTTCACTGGCTGAAACATATACGGTCGCGTTTCCCTCTGACATCGAGACTTGGTAGCTAAAGTTTGGGCTTGACAGATTCGCAAATTTGAAAATTAAGGTTATGCATCCTGGTAATTTAATAATCCACATCTATTCCTCATGCGTAAGAAATGCCATGGAAGACAAGTGCCTGTTGCATCCATCCGAACCTCCATCCAAGTCTTTCAGATGGAGATAATGGGATTTGAATTCGAATTCCAATCCAACATCAACTCAGAATGGAATCAATGTACCCGGGAATTAACAAAAATGCCCCGACTATTACGATGGCCGACCGAAATATGAGGGGAAAGAATTATCAAAACTGAGAATGTGGGAGTCAAAATTCATAATAACAGGTGATGTGACCTACGAGGGAGACATCCATGCAACAGACACTGCACAAATTTCTTTGAAAGTTCACAAAATGAAATTTTGTCTCTGTTTATGGGCCTTCCCCTGTGACTGCAAACATCATCCTTCAATAATTAGGATCAACGCCCCTTAGCTTGATTTCAAGCAATTCACACGGGACGTCGAGATAAAGATGAGATTTTCGCTGCATCAATCTCTTCTCCACCCTGTTTATTAGGCTTGCGGAAAGCTCCAAGAAGTTGTTCTGGGAAAACGCCATTGACCTGCTCGCTGCATCATTGTTCAACGTCTGGCTGCTACCATGAAAAGTCAGCATGGTCCCAACCAAATTATCTTTTATTATTAGGATGTTGCATGCATTTTTCACTCAAAAAAATTATAACTTGACCATTATTTTGATTGCACATTGAAAAATAAATTAAATTAAACTCATCATTCTATCTATGATTGCCGAACCTTTCAAATATTTCTTGTCCAGTTGCGTAAATCCAAAAAATTTTATTTAAAGCTGCAAGAATCTCTAACAGGTAACGTACTATAAACATAGTATTTTGTCAGTTCCGGATAGACTCATGAATCTAAAAGGAATTGAAGGAAGACATAATTGTAGGAGCACTCGTAGTTCTAGCAATGAGAATCGAACCCATACATTTTTTAATCTCAATTTGGGACCACACGACTCCACTCAATCCCATTGTCATATGAACTGGCTAATTTTAGCTATTCGATCTACTAAACAGCTACCGCTGCACAGTAGCTTAACCATTTCCCTTTTTCTTGGATAAGGTAGGAGATCCATGCACTTAGAAAGGTATATAAGGACTGGGACGTTGAAGGGTATGGGAATTTTGGGGACGAGAATCTAACCTACTTAGATCTCTAGGTCTTACGTAATTAGTAAACCCCTTTCTCCATTGCTTTCATATTTATATCAACTAGAAAAATAGCATCATGTCGAGACGTTCATGTTTCTTGCTACCGGAGCTGAGTCAAGTAAATTAGTAACATAATTGGAGTGCATTTTGTGCTATATAAGCGTCATAATCCATTCATTCTTCTGCCAACTTTCTCACAATTCAAAGTAGGAACAAAAATGGTAGTGAAACCAATATTTCAGATCGTCCTACTGATTCTCTCTTCCCTGATACCGCTATCCGTGTCAGAAGAGGTAGCATCACCTTACCCGACCTACCCCATCACGAGGCACAATTGCCAGGGTAAATGTGGCAACGTAACCATTCCTTTTCCATTCGGGATCGGAGCTAATAACTGCTTCCTGGGCGAGTGGTACGAGATCCTCTGTAACGATAGCATCCCCCGGTTGAAGAAGCTTGACATACAGGTTCTCAACATATCCCTGCCTCCCAATAGGGATTTCGGATTCTCTTTCACAATTACGGTCAACTACCCAGTAGTCTACTCGAGCTCGAGCTGCGTACCTAGACAGCATGTGATGGTCAAGCAGATGACCTTCTATGG
Source organism: Lagerstroemia speciosa (assembly GCA_037672795.1). Taxonomy (NCBI): domain Eukaryota; kingdom Viridiplantae; phylum Streptophyta; class Magnoliopsida; order Myrtales; family Lythraceae; genus Lagerstroemia; species Lagerstroemia speciosa. Next base: position 6,366,366 of record CM075288.1, read on the forward strand.
GAGCCCGTTTTCCTTCTCCGGGGACCAGAACATTTTCGTTGCAGTCAGATGTGAGAATTTTGCTACCATGAAGGGCTTGGATAATTCCTTTGTTGGATGCAGCACTGATTGCACCGGAAACAGTACAGGGCGCTACAGCTCCTGCCGTGGCTTTGACTGCTGCCAGTCCACGATACCCTAAGGTAGTCATGGCTTTATTATCGATTTCGTGGGGGATAGAGTTCTGGGAACCAATGGAGGAGATCACGATTGCCAGTTTGCATTCCTGGTCAACTCTTCATGGTTCGAGCCAGGCAACTCGACAGATTTGGATGCCATCCGGGACGGAGGTTATGCTTCGGTGGTCATGGAATGGGGAATAGTGGATGACGCTGCATTCCCAGCATCCATCGGACTAGGGCCCAGCGACCAGCCTTCTGGTTATTATCATTATTATGATTCTGATAGCGCATGGTGCCAAGTTAAGCCCTACATCAACATGAGCACTACCACATTTATCGAGTGTTACTGTGTTGATGGCTTCTACGGCAACCCATATATAGAGGATGGATGTAAAGGTATGTATATGCCAATTACCTAACTTTTCCTTTCCAATCCAAGTATTCCAATATGCTTACTCTTTAGTACTTGAAAGGAAGCCCGTGTCGTATAGAGACGATCGAATTGAAAGAGAAATACCAAAATATATTTCAGAAGAATTTATCAAAGTGAAGTGTTTACTCTGTTAGAGCTATCTATGCTAAAGATACACTCACGGAAATTAATTAATACAGATCGAGCAGAAGAATAAGCATCATGGATGAGGTTGCACATGATTCCTTTTGGTTGGATAGAAACCTCATTCTTGTCCGGATTTTGAGGATTTCAATTGAATGATGAAATTTCCTCAGCTGTGGCAGGATCGAAATCAATAACCAGCCTAGACACAACAAGGATGGAGGTTAATGTCTCCTCAATCACGTGAAGTGCGGAAAGGGATTTTAATGTTGTCTTTACAGCTTTGTGTTTCTAATTTTATGTCATTGTCTATCAGATATTAATGAGTGCGAAATTCCGTATCCTGATGGAAGAATGAGATGTGGTGGCCTACAGAAGTGTACGAATACCCCAGGATCCTATTATTGTATCAGGGGTAAACGAACAAATCTGTCCATTGTCATAGGTATGATCCAAGCTGAACAATTTCAACGGATGTCTGAAAACAATCAATATTGAAGGAAAGGTTTAACCATCGCTTTCCTGGCACCCACACGAACAAGCCAAGTTATTCATGCTTCCTTTTCTTCCTTGAAATACAAGTCTTTGCTCAAGTTTTGGGTCGCTTCTCTTGATCTTTCTAGCATTGTGGGCTTAGAGGCTGATCAAGAAAAGGAGAGAGGCCAAGCTCAAGGAAAAGTTCTTCAAATGGAATGGGGTCCTATTTTACAACAACAATTGTCTTTACCAGAAGGTAATGTCGAGAAAGGTAGATTGTTCAATTCTAAGGAGTTGGAGAATGCTACTAACCACTTCAACAAGGATAGGATTCTTGGAAGGGTGGGCAAGGTACCGTTTGCAAAGGGATGCTAACAGATGGAAGAATAGTCGCTATCAAAAAATCTATTGCAATAGATGATGAGACTGTTGAGCCCTTCATCAATGAAGTTGTCATCCTCTCGCAAATCAATCATAGAAACGTGATGAAACTCTTGGGGTGCTGCTTGGAAAGTGAAGTTCCTCTTCTTGTTTGCGAGTTCATTCCAAACGGGACTCTTTACCAATACCTCCATGACCAAGAATTCCCTGTTTCGTGGGAATTGCGTTTACGTATTGCCACTAAAATTGCAAGTGCCCTCTTCTACCTGCACTCTTTAGCAGCGATCCCGATTTATCACCGTGATATCAAGTCATCAAACATACTCTTAGATGAGAAGTATCGAGCAAGAATTGCCGATTTCGGGACTTCAAGATCGGTTGCCCTAGATCAGACTCACATGACCACATTGGTTCAAGGAACCTTTGGGTACTTGGACCCCCAGTACTTTCAATCGAGCCAATTCACCGACAAAAGTGATGTCTATAGTTTTGGGGTTGTTCTAGTTGAGCTCCTGACTGGGCGAAAGCCGTTGTCTTCGTTGCGAGCAAATGAGGGAAGAAGCTTGGTGACATTCTTCATCATTTCTATGGAGGAGAATCATCTTTTTTGACATACTTGACGCTCCTGTTCTGGAGCACGGCAGAGTGGAGGAGATCACTGCGCTGGTGAACCTTGCAAAACGGTGCTTAAACTTGAAAGGGAGGAAAAGGCCCACGATGAAAGAAGTAGTGATGGAATTGGAAGGCATGAGAAACCCAGTGCAGCCAGCTTCCAGGATCGATGAAAATCAAGAAACTAAAAGTGATCACAAAGAGGCCGAGACATCTGGAGGTGCCGATGCTTTGTTTGAATGTGGAGGATTTCAGGTTGATGCTGAAGTAATTTCTTTGACAGATGTTCACCCCCTCTTACGTAGCGGAACATGGTGACCGATAGTTTTTTTGGTAAATGTAATTCATTCATTGATCATAGGGCTGTATACACAAAATGTACAATGAGTACTCAAAATGTACACACCAAATGCCTATCCTCCATGTCTAAATAGCAAGCCTCTGAGCGTAGAATTTTCTATGCTAATTTTAAGAGAAGGAATAGAGAGAATGCGGAGCCTTATCATACTAAAAATAGATCTGACAATGCTCTCACATGGAGACCTAAGGTTATCAAAAATTCTACGATTTCTTTCCTTCCACACATGATAAATGTAACTTGTTAGAGCAAGCTTGTAGATGGTGGCTGAAGGGGACTTCCCACCGTGGTGATCTAGAGCCCAGCGAATCTCAAAGACCCAATCCTGAGGTGTCCGGCCAATTAGCATAGCACTTAGCACCTGGCCCCATATGTCTCCTGTGTATGGGCATGAGAAGAAGAGATGATCCCTAGATTCAACAGTCATGGAGCAGAATTCACAGTGCATAGGAACAGAGGCATCCCACTTTCTCATTCGATCTCTTGTGTTCAATCTATTGAGGTAGGCCAACCAGGAAATGAATGATACTCGAGGGATATTACCTGGGAACCATAGCAATTTGTGCCATAAGACGCGATGTCCCTTGTTACGGATTGCATTCCATGCAGCGGCTACTGTGAATTTGGGCTCGAGACACCATAGGAAGGTATCATCGGGAGCAAAGGCAACCGAGTGCTCTAGCGACTGAACAAAGGAGGAGGACCGGCTGTTGATGCTCCTTGGCCAGTTCCACGATGAATCTCTATACACACTAGAGAGCTTGGCTTGTCTCCCAATAGAAGGAAAAGTGTCGCAGCCATTAGGAAGTGAAGCTTGTAAAGGACCGACCGATGACCAAGGGTCATACCAGAAGAAGATGGATTCACCATTCCCCACCTTACAAGTAATATATGGTAATGCAACTGAGCGAAGGTTTAGGATTTTCCTCCAAGACCAAGAGGAACAAGAAGGGACTGAGATAGACCATATGGATCTCTGCTTCAATAAGTATGTGCGTGCCCAAGCAATCCACAGAGACCCTGCATTGATCAGTAGTAGCCATAGTTGCTTAAGAATACAAGCTTTGTTCCAAGAACATAAATCCCGTACTCCCAGACCACCTTCACTACGAGGTAAGCATAGATTAGACCATTTGACCTTCGCTCCCCGTGCCGAGTCCGTGGAACCTTTCCATAAGAAGGCAGAACAGATCCTTTCAATATTGCGAATAACACCTTTAGGTAATATGAAATGAGAGCACCAAAACTGGGTCATGCTGTGAATGACAGATTTGATCAATTGTAGCCGACCTGCATAGGAGAGGGAATGGACAATCCAACTTCTTACTCGGGCAGTCACCTTGTCGACTAAGGCCTGACAATCCTGAGGTTTTAGTCTCGAAGTAATTAGAGGCACACCCAAATATCTCACCGGGAGAGTTCCTTTTTTGAAACCCGAAATGCTTGCCAATGAGTCAGATAGAGCTCTTGGGATGCTGGTAGTGTAAAACTCAGTTTTATCAAAGCTGATCTTCAGCCCAGATAAGGCATAAAATTCATCAAAAGTCTCGCAAATGGACCTATAGGATCTTGCTGCACAATCAGTGAAAATAAGTATATCATCTGCAAATATGAGATGAGTGAGAGCCAACCTTTTGCACTTGGGATGATAGCCTATCAGACCACAAGTCGCTTTAGTGTCAAGTAGTCGTGTGAGGACTTCCATCGCTAAGACGAATATATAAGGGGATAGGGGGTCCCCTTGTCTGATGCCCTTTTGTCCCTTGAAAAAACCCACCAGTGAACCATTAACTGAAATGGAATACCATGGAGAAGTGATGCAACCTCGAATCCATTGGATGAACACAGGAGGAAATCCAACTGCAGAAAATAAATTGAGAACAAACTCCCAATTCAAGGAATCAAAGGCCTTGAACATATCCACCTTAATAGCACTACGTGGAGAGATGTGTGCTCTATGATAGTTGTGTATCAGTTCGTGGGCCAATAAAACATTATCAGAGATAGATCTACCTTGAATAAAAGCTGCTTGATTTGGGCTAATGAGAAATGGAAGGGCAGCCTTCAGTCGATTAGCCAAGATCTTAGCAATACATTTGTAGATGGTAGAGCAACAAGAGATCGGCCGGTAGTCCCGTATAGATGAAGCGTTAGGAACTTTGGGGATCAAGGCAATGATGGTAGCATTCACTTGCCGGTTGAGTAGGCCTGTACGAAAAAAGCTTTGGATGGCCCGAATAACAGAGTCACCAGTAACAGACCAAGAATCCATGAAGAAATTCGCATTAAAACCATCCGGACCTGGTGCTTTATTGCCGCGAAGGGAGAAGAAGGTGTTCTTAATTTCTTCAGCGGTAACCTCAGCACTCAGAGCAGCCACCGCTTGTGAGGGCAGCTCCTTCCCCATGATTGACACTAGACGAGAGACGGAGGAAGATACCTCATGGTTCCTCACCCCCAGCAAGTTGTAGAAGTAGGATTCTACCTCATCTTTGATCTCTGTCATCAAATGTAACTGACAGCCGTTGACATCCGAGAGCGAGCGAATAAGATTCCGGGATTGCCTTACTTTAACAGCTTTATGGAAGAAGGAGGAATTCTGATCTCCCAATTGGAGCCATTGTATTCTCGATTTCTGTCGTAAAACAGCTTCCTGTATATGTGCCAGGTGATATATCTCCTGTCTCAACTCATCCTCCGATTTGAGCATATGCTTATCAACAGTGGCTGTCATGGTAATGCTTTGCACAGAGTTCAGTTTCTGCTGCAGAACCTCAAGTTGTCTTAGTCTCACCTTGTCATGCTGAGAGAAGGCCCGAAGCTCCTGTTTTAAGGCTCTCAATCGAGAGAACAGAGCATCCATTGGTGAAGCTTGGGAGGAGGCATTCCATACCCTTCGAACTAGAGGTAAGAAGGCATCCAGAGAGCTCCAGTGAGTGTAATACTTGAAGGGCTTAGGTCCTGCACTCGACAGGTGTGCAAGAGTGAGAACAGACGGAGAATGATCTGACATGCCCGGTTCAAGAAATGTAGCTTTTGAAAAGCTGCACTTATCGATCCAATGCTCATTTATCATAATTCTGTCGAGCCTACGCAGTTGCAGGTCATCATTTCGTCTGTTTGACCAGGTAAAGAAACAACCTGTGGCTGGATGGTCGACAACCCGTATGTCAGAGAACAAGGTTTCTAAATCACACATACTTTGGTCCTTACACGGAGATCTATGGCAACAGTAGATCTCAGAAGGACTGGTTGTAGCATTAAAATCACCGAGAATGCACCATGGAAGGGTCATAGATACTCGCCTATCTCGCAAGCTATTCCAGAGGGACAGTCGTTCCTCTCTACGATTCTCTGCATAAATGAAGGAGAAGCAAAGTGGTCCATAATCGGTAGTATGAATTATACAATGTATCTCTTGACTGGATATGGTTAAGACAGAGAGCTGCACTTCCTGTCTCCAGAAGAGCCAGATACGTCCATTCCTTGCACAAGAGACATTGCTGGATTGATTCCAATGCCTCCACCTACGCAGCAATCTTGCTTCCTTGCCCAGTCGAATTCGAGTTTCCAGTAAGCACATAACATCCACTTTGTGAGCAGCAACATGGTCGTGGATAAAACCATGTTTAAGGGGATCATTACATCCCCTCACATTCCAACAAGAAATGATCATGAAGCAGAGTCCAGGTCATAAGACCCTTTCCCTTTTTTCCTTCCTTTTTTACCTTTTTTTGATCCGATGATGAGGTTATTTTCTGTGTCCCTCAAGTCCTGCTTCCCTGGGACTGTGTTGTTGCCACACAGCTGAATGTCAGACAAGCTTTCTGGTGAGCTCGAGTGCGCGCAAGGATGGCGTGAAGAGGAGCCCACATTACTGGCCTTAGAAGCCTTATCTTGAATGTCCAAACAGACAGCAATTGGAAATTCATCCTTCTCGGTCTGATGGCTGGGCTGAGGAATCTCTTTATCAGCACAAAGGGGTTCTTGTATCTGTACAGAATCAGATACAGGGGCAGAAAGCCCTGTGCTCTCTGCATTCTCCTCTGTATTCTCATTCGTCACCTTAGTAGTGTTGTCCCTGCAGTCATGACCAAAGGAATTGCAGGCCACACACCTCGCAGGAAGCCAAGGAATAACCACAGGGATCTCAATGCAGGAATTCTCTCCAGCTTCAACTTGTATGACATTGGGTATTTCATCTTCAACATTCATCTCAATGCATATACGAGCAAAGTCAAGGTGAGATAAATTGGCAGTACCTCTGTCCATGTAGAGTGGTTTACCCACTGCACTAGCAATGTAACTGAGACAAGTATTATTATACAAATGCATAGGGATGTTACGAAGGATGACCCATAATGGAATTTTTTGCAGATTAATGGAACCAGCTGACAGAGAAGGGTCCCAACATTGGACCACAAACAATTTCCTACCAATAAACCATGGCCCATTCTCCATAACCCATTGCTTGAGTTTCAGATCTGCAAATTGCAGAATGAAAAGTTTCCCCTTTTTTGCTACAGTGACTCGAGATTTCTTGCCCCACATTTTGTTCACCGCAGACACTACCAGTTTGTATTCAGGTATATCACCGACAAACCATCCAACCAAACAGTTTTCCCATTTCTTCACACCCTCCGCTACCGCATCAGGCGGGAGCTTCACGACTCTGTTTTCAGAGACCCTCACCTGGGGGACGAAAGACAGTCGCTGTTCATCGTTCTCCGCGAACAAGCTCCTCCAGGACGATGAGGGAGATGGAGATGAGGTGTCACTGATCTTGGTTGGACGATCCTTGCCGAGCACTGGGAAGGATTCCTTCTGCAACTCCATTGTTCTTACGAGAGGATGAGGAAAGCAGCCGAAAGTGGAAGGAGATGGACGGTAGATAGGGAAGGGGGAAGACACGTGTCGAAAGGATGTAGAATCTAAGGACTAGAAAAAGAGAGCATTTTCTCTCTCTCTCACTAACCCATCGCACTTGAGCAGAGTACCCGTCATGGTGACCGATAGTTGATATACTCTGTTCTTGTAATTTCTGTCTACGTTTACTGTGTGTGCTATGTTTACTCTGAATTTTAAGATAATAAGCTGTTTGTTGCTTGTTCTGATAGAAATTGTAATATAGCAGATCTTCAGCATTATAGAATGATTTCTTTTCCCCTACAATTCCATCAAACATCTTAATTCCGGTGAGAAAGATTTTTAAGTTTAATTCTGACGCATAGGAATATTTCGGTATCCGCAAACAACTGTCCCAACATCCCCTTATTAATCAACTCTCTCAGTTATACTTCCAATAAATTTCTCGAAAAAGATTTGGCCATGACAGTGGAACCTAAATGCATTCCAAGTGATATACATACAAACTATAATGGAAGGCATCCTCAAGCAAGACTGAATGAGCTTGCAGTGCTCTCCCCGAACTTCCATGCTCCCTTAATCCATCTCTTGTCACCAGCTGGAGCCTTGCAGATGTCTAGCTTCGCATTGTTAATGGTAGATGTGATCAGCTGGTGGTTTCCACCTTCATCTCCATCAACAGTCCTTGTTAGGACAAGAAGTAGTACTCTTCCCATCAACTTTAGAAGTCGAGCTCTCCAGGATATTAGTGGTTGCCACAGCACCGGAGTCAAAGCCACCCTGCCTGGGACTCAAAGTAACATCTTTCCATCACATCAGTTGTTTTTCTGGACTTATCTAAATATGTAATACATGATTTGAAGCTATTCAGGGCAAAGAAATATCATGTCCAATTAGTTCATGGAGTAACTCTAGCAGTTCAGCACTACCTCAGCATCGCTGTTTCCAAAGTATGCCTGCTTGCCTAGCAAGTAGTCCACCTATGGACAGCAAAATCAGATCTTGTCTTGGTAATGGAAACACAGGACAGTGGCTGATTCATGAATTTTAGAGAGAACCTTTGATAGGAACTCCTCAGAGAAGCCATATTCAACAATTGATTCTTCTCGGTTGGGGTCACTGTAACAGCGACATTGCTGGTGGAGTCGAAGTTGTCCAGTTGTCCTCCCACCTGAGCACCTGACTAATGTTTTCAACCTCTTTGCCTGGGTTCCACTATGAAGGGATGCTCAACTTGAGACCGTCTCCATTGTAGGGTAAGAAGTCAGTGTTCATCTTTGGCTTGCCAAACAAATTAGCTGCAACAAATATAAAGATTAGCATTACCCTTCTGTACCCAGCTACTCCAGTACGGCAACATCGCTTGGGGCACTCAAGTTCTGATTTTCAATCTTCTCATGTTCTTCAGCAATACTAAATCGACTAGCAAGCAATTTAGCAAACAAGAGGCAAGAGTTGAGAATATCCTACTAGCACAAAAATGTGAAGTTTGTTCCTTTCACTTGCGTTGACACAGAACCTAATTGGATCCTACTGATCAAGAAGCAATTTTTTCAATGTACATGAATCACATTCAAGATAACCAGTTTCAAGAAATTAACCCAAAACAATCTCAATCTGACATCAAACTTCAGTTTAGCTAAAAAAATCCAATAGATGGATCACCAGTTAGACTATCAGAGAACCGTCAAATGCCTATGATCATCAGCCTCTGGCTCCACATAATTTTCAATTTGCAGACATAAGCAGCTGGAAGGTGGACCCCAAGAGAACCCAAGAACAATTCAAGGATGTACCCGCTTCACCATAGGCAGCGTCAGCAGGGGAAACCTTCAACACGACTGCACCAGCCCCAGTGAGGACACTCAGGGCCAAACGGCAGGAAACAACTACATCCTCTTCTTCGGCGACCTGTTTGCAGACAATCTGCGGAGGCTAGGAGCTCACCACATAGCGTGGGGATGAAAATTTGGCGGGGATAGTGAGCCCGAGTTGGTGCAAGAAGCAGGAAGCAGAAGCCATTTCTCTCCCCTTTTCACACACCCAACAGTCCAAGCTCGAAGCTTTCTGTAATTATCAGAGGATTCTCAGTGTGTGCATTATTGGAGTAATTCTGTATCGGACTAATGCGGGGAAATATTGTCTTCTGGTTATTGAGATTGTGAAGAGAGCTTGTTCATGGGTTGGAGGGATAAGGCGTCAAATACATTCTACAGTAATTGAATTTTATTAATTTATAAAATAATATAACTATTACTGCCTAACAGGACATTCTCCGCCACTGCGCCCTGTTCGTAAATATTCATGTCACACGTGTCAGCAATCACAAGCACATTTAGCACGTGCTCCGGCCTAATGCTGTGAACTCATATGGCACTAAACAGAATAGTTTCTGCAATTACATATTCCTTGCGAACAGGTCATGGCTTCAGCCTGAACATACTCGAAAAGAGCAAGAGCTTCTTCCTCCTTCCGGCCCCTACTATAGGCATTAGTAAGTAAAGAATAGCTCACAACATCAGGCTGTTGGTCATTTACTTCAAAAATCTGATTAAAGTATAAGTGACGAGGGTCAAAGAAAGAAGAAGGACAAGAAACCAGTGAATTTCAAGCTGCACCAATAAACAAGCATAAGTTCTCTTCCTCTATTCCTCTAGCGAGTACATCCGCCACGTGGAACACATCCAATAAGTTCCATGAATTTTACCTGCTCGTACACATTTTGAGACATCCAGGTAATCTGTTTCAAGTAACATTAGACTATTGTACATGATAGTAGATTGTTCAATGCCCCTCTCAGACATCGAACCCCACTTCCGAGCTTTTCCATAATTTCCAACTGTCTTGTGCACGGCATAAAATATACTTGTTGTCATGGACTGCATTATAAAAAGTATTCTCATTTAGTCTAAGATGGTGCACTGTCGTTCTGTGTCAGAAAGCTACAGTGGCATTTATTCTTTGAAGCGTCAGTTAGTGACATTTGATTCAAATATTATTATATTACAGAGTAAAATAAAATTGTAGGGAAAGTAATTATTTTATATAGAAAGCAAATAGTAATTTGAAATTAGTGTTTGATAAGTTTTACAAATTACTAGAAAGCAAATAAAATATAAAATTAGAATGTTCAATATTTATTAAAATGCCCTTTTCTTTGAGAAAAGAAAATTTTTCTCAATTTCTCTCTCCCATATGGCCTTCTTGTACTTCAAAAAAAAAGCAGCTGTGGGACCCACTGTAATTGAAGATTGCCATGCCTTTACGGATGTGTTTAGTCCATTGTAATGTAATTATTTTCCATTAAAAATTCTAATTTTCCATCCCATTTTACCTTATTTTACCTTATTTGGTGATAAAATTAGAAGCAATCTGGGTTTGTCGGGCCGCAAAAAATTTCTCAGGCTGCAGCGAATTGGAGGGAAAAGGAATACAATGCGGAGAGGTGGAATTCTCAAATTACAGTGGGTCTCACCTTTAAAATATTCCATAAAATGTTTAAACTCCAATATACCCTTTTCTTTCATTAGAGAAGTTTAAAAAAAGCAAGGTTATTTATGTAAAATTACATCAGCTTCACAACATATTAAATATTACAATATTATATTTTTATCTACTTTTCCTATAATCACAAATACTTACCAAACACTGCAATTTCACATTACAACAAACATTCTATGTAAAATGACTACTTTCCATGTAATCTAATTTTCCTCCGTAATCTAATAATACTTGAACCAAACACTCCCTAAATACCGTGGCCCAGAAAAAATTCTTTGGCCCGGCAATTCAAAAATGAGGAGAGGATTGCAGCCAAACACGGTAAAATGGGATGGAAAATTGAAACTTTCCATGGAAGTCAATTATATTACATGCAACCAAACACAACCTAATTGTAGCAAGATTATCCACCTCTCTGTTAACAGGCCAGTCAAGGAGATTAGTTTTAAAAGAATTTCACAAAATCTGGAGGAACCATGCAGTTACCTAGAACAAAGGGACCAATAAGATCAGAAACCACAGAATGTGGCGATAGATAGTACTGGGGCAATTCTCTATAAATTAGATAAAACAAATGCACAAAAAGAACTCAGTTGTCATGGAAAAAATAGTTGCTTTTGTGCTTTGAAGCTCCAGATCCACAGCTTCTAAAGGAGAAGTTTCTGAATATGGCACCTTAAGATCTCATTGTTAACAGTGCAGGGAAGTTTCAAAAGAAAGTTTTCATATGACAAGCAAACAATTCCATGAAAAGGCAACATATTTGGGAAAGAGGTGTATATAGAAACATGATACTAAAAAAGTACATGGAAGACCCATAAATTCAACATAAGAAAGCCCATTGGCATCGCTGGTTAAAGAAATATTTACAAGCATTATCCACCCTGATATGAAAAAGCATCTGAGTAGACTGTTAAAAAATTAACAAGATCTGGAGAAAAAACAGTCATGTCCCTCAGCAATAGTTCCCTCTTACCGAAAAGCACCAATTTAAAATGAAACCACCAAAAGCAGCAGCTAGAGAAATATGTCTGGGGAATTTCTTTTCCAGAAATCATGTAAAGCAAATTCAGAATGAACTTCAGCACAGTAATCAGCAAAAAGCACAAGCGAAAAAGAAAACCATCAATAACTGCGAACAAGAAAGACATACGAAGAAGCACTTCCGCGAAATCAGTGACTCGCATGCCTTTTATGATAAAGAAACATACCGCTAGCACTTAAAGATTTTCTGGGACTTCAAAATCAGCAAGAAAATAAAGAACTGAAGCAGAGTAAACAGATTCTAAAGAGAAAGCGAGCCAGAAGTAGATCCGGGAGAGGGAGGGAGAAGATTAAGGTGATAACAGCAAGCGGTACTGGCAAGCAATATGGATTAGAAACTACTTAAATTGATCCCTCGGTTTCTCTGTGTTTTTCGGTTCAAGTTTTCATCCTCCATTCCCTTCTCTCACCATCTGCCCGCAACAGTAGCAGTTCTCTCATCTAAGAACCAGGAGATTGAAAATCTGGGAAAAGTTTTCCCTTTTTTGCCACACCAAACAAAGAATTAACAAGATTTACGTTTCATGTTGGACAAATGTTCAAAACTTTCAAGACTTGAAGAAAAGAAGGAAAGAAAATACTAAACAGAGCGGAGAAGTCGGGCAGAGTGAGAATTGAGCCTTCAGATTCGTAGTCCACACCATCACAAGGCTCCGGAGGGACGCGAACTTAACTCACCAGCCAAAGATGTGGAGAGAGAAGGGAGGAAGATGAATCGAGGGATTCAAAGGGGACGAAAACGAGCAGCGAAGTCGATTCAATTCAGATTGAAAACTATTTGATAATCGGGAACATCACGATCCCCTCAGGACTCCTATGTATCCACACGTTTGAATGATTCGCCGCTTCGAGTTCTCCGTCCCCCCTTCTCCGTCTCCCTGTGGATTCCGTTCTCTTCTCCATGGCTGGAAGCTCGGCAAAACCCTCCGTGGGCCGAGAGGACGGCGCCGCTGTGCTTATATGAAGACAGTCGGCGTGAAGAGAGAGGCGCTTCGGCAACTTTCTTATTTTACAAATACAACCCTGGATTCCCTCTTTATTCTGAGACAGTCCTTAAATGTTTATTTATGTTGGCAATTGATTCTTTTTTTTTTTTTGAATGGTTGTCAGTTAACTCGATTGAAGCATAAAGTTTATTTTCTCAAAAGGAACTAAATATGCACATAGGACACCGTTTATACCTCATTGGGTGCAATGATGATCAGGTTCTCTTTACATCTCATTCTACAAATCCGATGATTCATAGCAGAAAGAACCTTATAAATTCTACAACGATTTAAAGTTGTATGGAAAGAGTGTTCTTACACCAATTCAATTTATGATGCGACAAGTTTTCAAGACAGACAAACAATGGCTAAAGAGAGTACAGCGGTCCAGGGGAGAATCCTGATCCATTCCCTGGTCACCATGTTTGGAAGCGTATCAGAGGTACATCATCAGACTTCAAATCGGCATGAACAATCACTTCGGAGCATGTGGATTTCAACAAAGCATTAGAACGTTCACTGCATTCGCTTGTTTGATCACTATCTGTGCATTCATTGATCTCTTCGCTCTGCTGAATGCCATCAGGGGGAGTCATCGGCTTCCTTATCCCCTCCAATACCATTGCCACTTCTTTCATGGTGGGTCTCTTCCTCCCATTCAAATGTAGGCATCTTTTTGCAAGGTTTGCAACGGTAACCACCTCATTTTTCCCAGCATGGTGCAGTACCTGAGGATCCAGGATATCTTGCAGCCGATTCTCCTCCATTGAGGTGATGAAGTAAGTGGCCAGACCCACACCCTCCTGTATTAGTAGAGATGAGATTGGCTTCTGTCCTGTCAAGAGCTCAACAAGGACCACGCCAAAACTGTACACATCACTCTTATCTGTGAACTTACATGACTGGAAATATTCAGGATCCAAGTAGCCGAAAGTTCCCTGCACCAGCGTCGTCACATGAGTTTGCTCGAGGGAAACCGATCTTGAAGTCCCGAAATCAGCTATCTTTGCTCGGTATTTCTCATCTAGGAGTATGTTAGTAGATTTGATATCCCGATGGTATATCGGCATGGATGCTGCAGAATGCAGGTACGAAAGGGATCCTGCCACTTCTGTGGCAAGTCGTAGGCGAACATCCCATGAGACTCTAAGATCCTGATTGGGTTCATGCAGATACTCATAGAGAGTTCCATTCGGAATGTACTCGTACACCAGAAGGGGAACTTCAGTCTCCAAACAGCACCCCAATAGCTTAACCACATTCCTATGGTTGATCTGTGAGAGAATGAGAACTTCATTGATAAACTGCTCAGCCTTTCCTGCATCCACTGCCGTGGACTTCTTAACTGCGACAATTCTTCCATCGGTTAGCATGCCTTTGTAAACAGTTCCTTGACCACCCTTTCCCAGTATCCTGTTCTCATTGAAGTTATCAGTAGCCTTCTCCAACTCCTTGGAGTTGAATAGTTTACCCTTCTCAGCATTGCCTTCTGGGGAAGATAATTGCTGCAGCAGCAGGAGGCCACCATTTCTTTTAAAGAATTTATGTTTTCGTCTGATTTCTCTTCTTCTTTTGAAGGCTTTGTAGGATGAATGTAAGAGCATAAGCAACAGTATTGTCCCTACTCCACCTCCAGTAGCTGTGAAACCATACAAGAGAAATGACAAGTGATCAAATTTTGACAAAACCTGCATATTATATGCTCAATATTGCTGATTCAAATAAATCTGATTGAATATCTTCTGCCCTCAGTAGTTTTGACGCACTTTATCATCGTATAACTAAACACTCCATGGTTTACAAAAGAAATCCCTGCATAAAATTTGCCTAGTCCAGTGTCAGGAATTTAAGGAAAAATGACATATTAGAAGGAATTCAACAAAGGGGAAATGTTTGATTGGGCATGTTATAGATTGGACTAATGTCAAAAGAACTTCATTATCTTAAGTTACTTGAGCCGAGGCAGCTGCTTTAATGCATCCGTGCCTGGAATCAATAGAATAGCAAACCTGTGGACACTATTTTGACCGTCTTCCTTCTGCCCCTGCAGTGATAGCCCCCATAAGTATTCTCACAGGAGTCGGGGTCAGGGCAACGATTGCTTTCCAGATCAGCACATTCATCAAAATCTACAGAGTAAAAAAAAGGAGTATAATCAGCGGAGTAAAAGAGATTCCGAATGAGTACGCTATTAACAGAGTATTGCTGGACTCTGATTTTGGAACATGTACATTTACGTATTTCCTGCAAGTAGTGGAGTCCGGTGAGCTTTGTCCAGAACTATTTTTTTGTCAAGTAAAAGGGGTTGGAAATGAGCGCATCAAGATGAGGGACTCCAGAGATTTCATTTTACCTCGGCATCCGTTTGTGAGGTAAGGATTACCAATATAACCAGAGCCACACGAAAATGTGGCTATCCTTGCACGTTCAAGGATCTCCGATCCGTGAATTCTCTTGCAGGATGTGGTCACATCATGAGCATCAGTCCCATCTAAATAAGAAGATCCGCATATATGAGATAGCTGTGCTGCAAGATCTGTGTCCATTGAAATTCCCCATTCCAGCACCCCATGGACATACCCTTTCTTCATCAGACCATTTAAGTCGATAAGTTGAGGCCGGAGCCACGTCTCGTTGGCCAATAGTGCAAAACTGCATTCTGCATCTCCACCAGTCGTGAGCTGGCCTGCCTTCATGAAATTCACACCAAATTCCTGAAGAGCCAATGAGGTGATTGCAGTCTCGCAGCAACCATTGTAACCTGAACAGTTGCTGGAGACACTGGAGTTCCCTCCTCTGCATTCAGATGTGCACCCTGAAAGCACCTGCCCGGTGTTGTTAATCACTGCAGATTGTTGGCAACCAACCGCGAAGAAGATGTTCACATATGGATCATAGAAGAATGGGCTTCCATCTAAGCTCGGTGCCGTCCAACGGGGACTATATTTTTTCAGACAAGCTTCATTTGAATAGATAATTGGAAGAACAGCTTCAATGGTGCCACGGTAAGTACCACCGTGGAGAAGAAGGCCATACATTTCTCTGTAACTTGGAAGGTGAATCGCCAGCACCTCAACCTCAATCTTCTTCAGCCAAGGAACCGTCCCATTCCCTCTGCAGACGATCTCGTACCATTCGCTCAGAAAACACCCTCCAGCTCCTATCCCGAAGGGAAAGGGAATCGTCACGTTCCCGCATGAACCCTGACACCCAGGCTTTGCAAGTGCCGGTGACTGCGTGCTACTTGCAAGATGTCCAAGCAGCAAGAACACAGAAAGGAAAAGTAAGTCCGCTCCCAATGCAAACTCCATGGTTCCTCTATTTTCCTAGAGCATGGAACCTCTGCTTTTGAGTCTCACTTGCTTCCCTTTCTTCCCCTGTTAGATAGTAAGCAAGAAGCTAGAACCAATAATTGAGCGGTCCAGTGGATAAA